>CM053150.1:76372500-77065000 GCA_028571685.1 Heterohyrax brucei | reverse complement strand
CAATAGGTTCTGGAAAGGAGGAAGGAATCTGTATCTGGGTGAGTTGTATTTTAAGTAATTAAACCAAAGGGAGGAGAAAAAAGTGTTGCTGTTGTGTGGATTTTGACTCATGGCGACCCTGTAGGACAGAGTAGAACTGCCCCTTAGAGTTTCCAAGGAGCAGCTAGTGGATTTGAATTGTTGAGTGTTTGGTTAACAGTATGAGCTCTTCCAGGGCCCCAAGTAATTAAAGTCACCCTAATTATAACTACCACAGTTCTCAGTGCTTTGCGTGAGTTGATTAATTCTCACAGCAGCCCTTTGAGGAGATAACCATGATCATCTTTGCTTGAAAGACTGGGAAACTGAGGCATGAAGAAGTTAAATAACTTGCCTTAGGTCATATAGTTGGAAAGTGGGAAGCCAGCATTTGACCCAGGCGTTTCATCTCCAGATCATGTTCTTAACCACTGTGTTGTAGTTGCTTGATGTGTGAAGGGATCCCAAAGGTCTTCCACCTGTAATTTGGAGGTTAATTCACAGCCAGTTTTAAGTGGTTTTGTGTTTTCTCAAAAAGGCTAATCACAAAGGTGGTGATCATTCCTTTTGCCCTGAAGCTTTTGTCAAGTCTTTTTGCTGGTAGAATATTTGTAGCTGAAACCATTTAGGAGACAGTGAGGTGCCTAGGGACAGAGTGCTACTGTTGTACATGGCACAGTGTCTTACAGGGTACATACAGGCTATGTTTCCCCAGGCCTGGATAAGTGAGGGACATGATGGAGAGTAAGCCAGCTGCAGTTTAATCTTGACAAAGTCAAGGTAATTTTTACAGACCAGTGTTTAGACTTACAATGACAGATGTTGCTTATAGAAAAAGCAGGAAAATATTGAACTGTATTTTGTGTATAAAACAAAGGTTTTTCTTTGGAATCTGTAACATCCAAGTGATTATTTTCAAAGAAAGATTTTTTCCAAGGTAAGATTTTAAGTCATTTGAAGATCTCAATCAGTTGGCATACTTTTCTTCTTTTTCACCACTGTCTCATCTCGTAGTGTGTCTCTAAGGTCCGGCACTGATTCCTTCTCCATGTCAGATTTGACACTTCTCAGATTTACCAGTCTCCCTTGTTCCAAGACCTTATGACGTTGCATTTATGTTAATACAGCAGCCTCCAGGTTGGTTTCCGTGCCATTTGTCCTTTCTCTCTTAAGTGGAACCTACACAGTGGTGACTAGATTAAATACTATTCTCTCCCCACATCATGCTCCTCCTAAGGGTCAGCAGTTCTAATCTGCCAGGTGTGCCGTGGAAACCGTATGGGGCAGTTCTACTCGGTCCTGTAAAGTCATTAGGAGTCAGGATTGACTCGATGGCAATGGGTTTTGTGGTGTTGTGGTTCATTGTGCTCCTGACAGTCAGAGCCTTTCAGCAGTGGCACCCTTTCCCCCCACATACTTTCCAGCTTTAATTCCTACTGTTCATTGTAGTTCAGCCATTATTTACACATCACCTACCTATTTTCCTGTTGTGGTGTGCTATTTTAATCAATGTATCAGTTCTCATTTCAGTTTTGTGATAGTCTAGTGAGGTAGAGATTTTAATTCGTGTTTTCCAGATTAGGAAACCAGAGGCAGAAAGGACTGTTATGCAGATGCAAAATATGTATTTACTGAATGAACAGATGAAAGCGGGCAAACAATTAGGGCAGCTTGCTCAGTCCTTGAACCTGGGTCAGTCAAATTTGCTTGTTACCTGCCTGTTTTGCTTCCTGGCCACATATGATTTTTTACTTTTTTCACATCTTTGCTTCAGCTGTTCTTTCAACCTGGACTATGTCTCCCCTATTTCCTCTTTTTCTTTAGAACACAAAGCACTTTGATACTTGAACCACGTTTCAGCTGCCCATTTCCTCAGCTTTATGTGTCATATACATTGATACTTAATTGTTAGTGTTGTCAGAGTCAGCTCTGACTCATGGTGACCTTATTTATAACAGAACAAAATGCTGACCAGGCCTGCATTGTCTTCGCATTACACTGGAGTCCATTGTTGTGACTGTTGTGTAGTGCCTGCCAACCTAGAGGCTTATCTTTTGATTTGTTTTATTTTCACCTCTCTGGGGGTAGACGGGGAAGGCGGGGGCAGGGGGAGAGACAGAGAGATTTAGGTGACAGTTTACATATCAAATAAATTTCTCATTGAACAGTGAATACACAAACTGTTTTGTGGCATTGGTTGCTAATCTTGTATTCTCCTTTTCTCCACCCCAGGTCCCGTGTTTCCATTCTTAGTTTTCTTGTTCTTTTGTGACTTTTTGTTGTTTGCTTCTGGGCTGGTATACCCATTAATCCTGTACACATGATTGAACTATGAAGCATATCCCTCATGTGTTGTTTATTGTTGGCCTTGTACCAGAACCAAACCTATTGCCGTTGAGTCAATTCTGACTTACAGCAACTCTACAGGTTAGAATAGAAATGCCCCATAGGATTTCCAAGGAATGTCTGGTAGATTTGAAAGGTCAACCTTTTTGTTAGCAGCCATACCTCTTAACTAGTACACCACCAGGGTTTCCATTGGCTGTATAAGAACCAAACCAAATCTGTTGCCTTTGAGCCAAATCTGACTCCTAGTGACCCTACAAGACGCTATCAGACTGCCTCATAGAGCTTTCAAGGAGCACCTGTTGGATCTAAACTGATGACCTTTCGATTAGCAGCTGTAACGCTTAACTACTACACCACCAGGGTTTCTGTTGGCCCTACAGACAATTATCTAGTCTGACTGAAAGGTGAACCTCAGAAGTAATTTCAGTACTTGAATAAAAAAGGTGTCTGGGGCCATATTCCCTGGATTTGTCTAGTTTCTATTATACCATTTCTATTTAGACCATTTCTATAAGTCATTTCTTTTAGAGGGCTGATCTTCTAGCATGACATCAGGTAGTTTTCTGTTGTGATACGTGAGGTTTTCTATTGGCTAATTTTCAAAAGAAGATCTCCGGATCTCTCTTCTTAGTCTGCGTTAATCTGAAAGCTCTGCTGAAACTTGTCCACTATGGGTGACTCTGTTGATATTTGAAATAGTCTTGGCATAACTTCCAGCATTATAGCAATACAGAAGCTACCACAGTAGAATAAATGGATAGATGGCTGGTGGAGTACTTAGATACTGATTCTTGACATTGCTAAGTAGATCACGTATATATGTGTGTCTTCTAAGTTAGCATGGTAGACTCTTTGGGTAAAAGACTGGCTGTGGTGGGTTAAGGGTCACACACGTTTGGGTCCTGGCTTTGCTAATTTGGCTGTATGATCTTGGGCAAATAAGATCTTAATTTCTCTTTGACTTCACTGTCCTTTCCTTTTAGTCTTGCTTGTAGGAGTTACAATGATCACCTGAAGAATCATATGTGCGAAAATGCTGTTACTGTTATTGTCATGTAGGAGGTGACCAAGGCATGTTGAATCATTTGTTAGTGATTCTTTTTCAATGTGTACCCCTGCTCTGTATGCAACATTTGGTTTAGAATTTTCCCCCTAGCAATGATGGCCATTCTGTCAGTGTTAAATTGACTTTCCTAACCTACATGCTAGAAAATATGTAGTTACCTGGCAAATCTTATAGTTCTTTAATTGTGAAGTAAGGGGAGTTTTGAATTTTCTCTTTATTTAATTTTGCTTTTTTTATGTATATATAGTGATTTTTCTTCTGTATTTCTTTTCAAACTCATACTTCTCTTTGTGACTGTAGACTGCTTGGTTTAGGTAGTTCCCCCCTCCCCCCTTTTTCTATTTAGCTTTGTTTTTGTTCTCTCTATTCCAGGCATGACACCTGTCACTGAAGAAGAGTTTTCTGCTTAGAGCTGGTCTGCTTTTTTTTCTGTTGTTCAGAAACAGTTCCCCCAGGGTTCCTTCTGACAAAAATCGGTGGAGGAGGAATACTTAGGAATAGGGAATGTGGTTTCTGCCCTAGAGCTCTTTGTTCTTTAGGGGAAGACACCTCAGAACAGCACCACACCAGCGAACAGCTGGTGCCAGGAGGTTATGCATGTGCCAGGTGGAGAGAGCTGCTTTGCATTGGCCATATATGGGCATATACGGGCATACCCTCCTAACAATTTTAGTGTAGTTCCATTTAGTAAAAACTTGGAGACCTTACTTTCTAGACTGTCAAAGTGCAGACATAAATAAGTTGTTTTTTAAGAAACTTGCACACTAGTACACAAATTACAATCAAGAAATGTTAGAGAAATTCTAAATAAAAGACATGTTAAAATTAACATTTCATGCATCTATTTTTGAGCAGTAGATACTAAAGGCATCTATCACCCATAGATCATTTAGTTACACCAAATGAGAGTCCCTGGGTGGCACGAAAGGTGAAGCACAGGATTACTAGCTGAGAAGGTGATGGAACCCATCCAGAGATGCCTCACAAGACAGACCTGGGTGATCTGCTTTTGAAAGATCACATGCTTGCAAATGCTATAAAGCAGTTTTGCTGTTCACACACAGGTTGCCGTGAGTTGGAATTGACTACAACTGACGACAACAGTTATACCAAAAACCAAACCCATTGCCACAGAGTCAGTTCCCACTCAAAGCAAACCTGTAGTCTAGGTGTGATTTTGCATTCTACTTTTTCATCTACCTTTGTGATGTTTGCATTTTTCTTGTTTCTCTATAGTGTGCATAAACAATCCATTTCAGTGGCTAGAGTACATTTCTTGAAGCAGATGCACCTTTCTCAGACAGGAGCTGCTTCAGGAACAAGACTGGTGGAGAGGTCAGTGATGGGGCGTGTTTTTATCAAATAGCCCAGCAGTGATCTTGGTGGAGATGCAGTGATGGGAGCTGGTTTGTTTCTGAGCATACAGTGAAAAGTAGCTGAGGAATGCAGATGAAAAAAATATCTTGAAAGTAGAAGGAACTCCATGGTAGTTCCTATCTGGAAGTTTGAGTTTGGGAAGTATTATAAACTTCTCTAATCTGCTCAGAACGGCTTATACAGCAAACAATGTTTAAGGAAAGTGAGTGAGTCTGTTCCAAGCCTCTGGCTGTTGGTGTAAATAAGTGTTTAAGAATATATGATAATGCTCTCAGGTGAAATCGAGGCCAGTTGGCACAACTAGTGTTTTGCTGGTGAGGTATCTTTGTACCCTACATTGGTGAATGGCGTCTGGGATCTTAAAAGCTGCTAAGCTGCCATCTGAGGGTACAGCAAATGGTCCCAACTCAGCAGAAATGGATGATCACTGGGGTCCATAACATGGGGGAAAGAGAACCCAGAAGACAGAGAGACCCATGTGAGTGGGTGTGTGCATCAACTTGTGATCAAAAGAACTGGATGGCGCCCAGCCACCACCAGTGATAGCTGTGATGGAGCTCACCAAGTTGAGTCTCACTGGCAACACAAGAATAAATAGCAGTGCACCCTGAGATCTCCACTAAAAGACCGCAGTTGATGGTCCAGGAGCTTTGGGGTTCTCCTAAGACCATGGCCCCTGGCCCTGATGCTGCCCCTGTCTATAAATCATAATGAAGGTCAGCTCTTTGGACAGCAATGGATTGGATGTAGCGACACAGAGTGACGATATTTTTGGGGCACTTTATGGTTCTGTGCATCTATAGGATATCATCCTGCTGACCTCTCATTGGAGCAAGGGGAGTGGGTGGAGAGGAGGGGATAGGAGACTGTTGGGAGGATAGGACATGTATGGAGCAGAGAGGAAGAGTGTGCTGTCACCAGGCAGGGAGAGCAATGGGAGCTGCGTACAGGTGAGCATGCAAATTTATATGGAATGTACATTTTCATTCAATCATAATTTAAAAAAAAAAGGAAGAAAGAAACTCTCAGAAAAGAAAAAGAATATATGATAAATCTGAGGATAGAATTAGTAGGACTTGATAACTGCTTGGCCCTTTGGAAACTAGGCTTCCTGGGAGGAGGACTGGAATTACTGAAAAATTTTATGCCACTTATTAAATGGAAAAAATAAAGATTAGGAACCAAGAGAATGAATTGACTATTAGACTGTTTAGCTCTGTCTGTGGGCTAGTTAAAGAAGAGATGGCTTTTTTATTCAGTAGATCATTATGGAGAACGGGAAGATGAGAAAGTCAAGAGATTTGGATTTGTCCCAAGTTTTTCCCTTCGTTTTTTAGTAAATCCTTCTGAAAAACTCTTTGACTTTCAGTTTCCTCATCGAGCAGGGGAAAAAATGGGGATAATAATACATGCTTAATGTAGTCATTTTGAAGATTAAATGGAGACTACCTGTGAAAGTGTTTTATTGGCTGCCTGCTGTTACTGAGGTATTTATCATTATGTTTTGCAACTTTGTATCTCTCCTGTAACCCTTCACCAAGCACAGTAAGGATTATATTCTTAGAAAGGAGAATTTTAAAACATGCCTGAACTCACCATTACTGTTTATCCAGAAGAACTGGGTTTACTAGATTGTGTAATCTTCTTTTGCTAGTTGGAAATGAAACAATAATTGTTTCAGTGGGATTTTTATTCTTTTCTCCACCTTGTGAAAAGCGTGTTCATGTGTTTTATAAGATTCCCCTACAAGTCTAATTTGATGACAGGCATCTCCATTATTGTTAAATTTATTACACTTTCACCTCTTTTCCCTGAGTGACTCATTATTGAATCCTGGAAATGCAACTGTATGTTTGCTTAGGAGGAGGTAGTGATGAGGGAGAATTTAGGAATGACTTTTAAATAAGAGAACTTTGCATTGTATTTATCTGTCTGGAGGCAATAAATCTGTTTCGGCAGATTAAATACAGACTTCTTTATAAAGCCTTGTTTTCTCAAACCTCTTATCAGCAGTGCTTGGCAGTAATCACACCTACAGAAACTTGTAATTTTCCTCAAGGAGGTGACACTGACAGAATTAAAAATGAAGGAGCCCCCCTGAAAAGCAAATTCATTACAAATTAACAGTGGTCTTAGCAAAGCAGTGGGCTAAGGCGTGTCAAATAGCGATATGGATAAAGAAACCCAGCATTTTAAACTGTCAGAGCTGGGAGCAGGGCTAGCCTGAGAACAAATTAATCACATATTGTCAAGGCAAAGTTGCATCAAATTAACACATCGGATTCCAGCATATTAATGTTAGAATGCTTTCACCTGATTATTACTGCAAACCATTGCCACTCTCTGAATGCAAAGATATAATTAAATTGCTAAATAGAAAGTGCATATAATATCTCCACATGCATTTAGGATACATGAGCTGAAAAGTGCACATCCTTGGAAGTGACAGATTGTAGGGGAGAAAACTTTACTTTTTTCCCTTTTATTTACTTGAGAGTACTAGAGTATGAAATTAGAAAAGTTAGTTACGTTATTCATGTCCTATATGAGTTCAGTGAAATACAGGTTTAACTTAACTGATTTGCTGCATTGGCTATGAATACATGATTACCTCTCATTTTTCTGGAAGAGAGACAGGAATATGTTGCACAATAACCCTTTGCAACAAAATTGCCCATTACACAAAATCCTAGTGGTGGATTTGTCATCAGAAAGTGCGTGGAAACACCAGAGTGGCCATTCTGACAGCTGTCTTTCACATAAGGATTACTTTTTGGCTTTACTTAATTTAGTATATGTTTTACAATATTTAGAATTCCGGCAGAAGCCAAGCTGTAGCTGACCTTTCCAATCAAGAAAGTGGCCTAGCGGAGGAATTTGTTTTGTATGAATCCCACTTTATCCCAGGCTATACTTGACTGGGTCTCCTTGCTTGCTGTGTTTTACTCACACATAGCCATTTCCTCAGCTGGACTGTTCTCCCTCTGTCCTCTACCAAGCTGTTTTGGTTCTCTGCATTAAAATCTTAAAACTCACCTTTGATGAGGCGTTCTTCAGGTGATCCAGTCATTCACAGGTTTTTCTCTTCTCCCCAACTTTGGTATAGAGAATCTTGCATTTACAAATGGTGACTCCGCAGCAGCAGCACTATTTCCCAGAAAAGGGAAATAGTGATCACTAGGAGCCAACATTCACTGAGAACCAGGCAGGAGAGAACAGTCTCATTTCTTTTTTGGATAGAGTAATTACCTAGATAGGGTCATGATGTTCCTAAATTTCAGTATAGCATCTAATTTATCAGGATCTTGCACAGAATTCTTATAGGTAACCTGCAGCAGCGTAGGCCGAAAACACTGTGATCAAGTGGACATGCATCCACTGAGTGAATAGGTGCAGAGTGGTGGTTAATGGATTCTGGTCAAACTGGAGACCTGTCTGTAATGGCAAGCTACAGTGCTCTGTATGTTCATTGCCATCAGAGACTTGATTGGGAACATTGATGATAGGCTAATCATATCTGTGGAAGGCAGAAAGCTAGAAAGCATAGTAGGCATATGCAGTGACAATGTCAGGGACCCGAGTTGTCTTGACAAGCCAAAATGATACTGGCACTTGGGTTGCAAAAATGCAGACATTTGTGTATGGCATGGTGGTGGTAGTAGAGGCCTTAGGGAAGAGAAGTTTTAGTCAAGTAGTAAATCAAACAGAAGGTTTGGGGTCATGGTTTGTTGTGAACTCAGTAGGATTTAGCAAAGCCAGGTAGTTAGAAGAAAAATTCATTCATTCATCCCTCAAGTATTTCTCAAGTGCCTGTGTATACCAGGAACTTTGCTAAATGCTGAGGATACCGCAGTGAATAAGATAGATGTTGTCCCTAACCTCATGGTATATGTGATCTTGTAGAGGGGAGAGACAGTTACAGTAATCATGGAATTACAAATACAGTGGAATAAATACTATGGAAGGGGACATTCAGTGGGCTGAATTCCATAGAGTACTCAGCCTGGATTTGGAATGAGAGTGTATCAGGAAAGATTCCTTAGATACAAGACCTAAGCCAAGCCTTGAAAGGATGGCAGGGAGTTAGTCAGGAAACGGATGAGGGAAACAGGTAGGAGAAGGTTTTTAGGCAGAGGAAACCCATTGCTATCCAGTTGATCTGACTCCTAGTGACTTACTTGTAGGATAGAGTGAAACTGCTCCATAGGGTTTCCAAGACTGTAAACCTTTAAGGAAGCAGGCTGCTATATATCCTTCTCCTTCAAAAGATTGGGTGGTGTTGAATTATTGACCTTTTGGTTAGCAGCTGAGCACCTAACAACAGGGCCACCACAGCTCATTTAGGCAAGGGATGCAGCTCGTGTACCATTTGAGGTGAGAAAGCTCCTGGTGAATTCTGGGAGATAAAAGTGTGGCTGAAACATAGGGGATGAGCATAGAAGAGGCAAGAGATGAGGCTTGATCTGCAAGAGTTTTGACTTGATCCTGATGGTCGTTGTAAATTTATTTTGAGCAGGTGATTACCATCCTTAGGTGTGAATTAGTTACTTTGGCCTGGTTTAAAAGAAGTAGAGCATTTAGTCTGAGGAGCGTGTGAATTCCCGTAGACAGACATTGACTACTATGAACAGTCTAAGCAGACAGGGGCCACAAGTTTACAGACTCCCTCCAAAGAAGAGAAGACTCAGGAAAATATGAACACTACCTTAAAATAGTAGAGGGGCTCTCTGGTATATAGGATTCTGCATGGCTGTGCCAGGCTGGATACAGCAAAGCCAGTATTTCAGAGGTTGAATGTTCAGTGTTGAGTGTTAATGGGAGGCACTGTGGTGAAACGGGAGACCCTGTGGTAAAACAGGAGGCACTGTGGTGAAACAGAGTCCTAACTTCTCTGATTTGCCTTGAAATTCCCAGGGCTTTTCCTCTACCCTGGGCAAAAGATTTTCTGTTTCGAAGTACTAGTAGTCTAGTCTGTCAGATGAGAAAACTACAGTTTGGAAAGGCCTTAGTTAGTACTTTACAAAGCACCTGACACAAACATGGTCTCCAGCAGGAATCTCCCATGTTATTATATACAGTCCCTAGAATGCATGTGTCACCATTTCCTGGTGTTGACACCTTACTTTGTAGGTGATTTAAGGCCATCCTTCACAGTGGGCTCGGGGCTCTAGAGTTCTTTCATCCCGTGTCACCACTTCACCGTAGTCAGCTTATACACTCGAGCCTGCAACTGATCTTGGTATTCATGTCACTCAAATATGTGTATAAATTATGTTATAGAAGCCACATTTACTGTACTCTGAAGACTCCTAAAAGTGAGTTTTGTACTAGTGCCAACTCTGCTTAGTTCTACCTGTAGAGATTTTTGTTCGTGAACCATGCTTGCATTTGAGTTACAGTGAGAGCATGGTGCATGGATGTTAAGATGATACCTAGGGTTTTAGCCTTCATACTGATAAGACCTTTCTTGATAATCTGCCATAGTGAAACATTTCAACTTAAAATGACCTTACCGTGCCTCATCAGCTGCCCTGTCTTAACCCATTGCTGATGATTCTGTTTCATCTTATAGTAACCTGTCTTACGCATTCCATATCCTGTCATACCACAGTCCCTGTGCTTGGCGTATTTGTTCTCCACTCGGAATGTCCTCCTTTATTACTGAATTCTTACTTATCCTTTGAGATCCATCTCACAAATGGCCACCTCTCATTCCCTGAACTCTTGCACTTACCACGTTCCATTGCAAATTACATGTTAATAGAGCCTTTGTTCCCATGAAAATGTAAGCTCTGAGTGGACAGGGACAGTGTTCAGTTTGCAGAGCCCTAGCAACTAATACAGAAGGAACCCTGTTGGCACAGTAGTTAACTACATGGCTGCTGGCAGAAAGGTTGGTGGTTCGAACCCATGAGCCATTCTGAAGGACAAGGATGTGGCAGTCTATTTCTGTAAAGATTACAGCCTTGGAAACACTATGGGGCAGTTCTGTTCTGTTCTCTAAGGTAGCTATGAGTTGAAATTGACTCAGCAGCACACCATTCAACCACTACCACAACATAGATCCTGACAGCGAGATTCACTTAGTAAAATTGAGTATAAAATTAACAGGCCACCTTGGTCAGAAACCCAAACCAAACCTATTGCCATTAGTCGATTCTGACTCACAGCAGGAAACCCTGGTGGTATAGAGGTTAAGTACTATGCTGGTTACCGAAAGGTCAGCAGTCCAGACATACCAGGTGCTCCTTGCAAACGCTGTGGGACAATTCTCCTCTGTCCTGTACAGTCACTGTGAGTTGGCGTCAACTTGATGGCAGTGGGTGTGGGACCTTTGTCCTGTTGTTGTTGCTGTTAGGTGCTGTCGAGTTTGTTCTGACTCATAGCAACCCTATTAACAACAGAACGAAACACTGCCTGGTCTTGCGCCATGTCCACAATCGTTTTTATGCTTAAGCCCATTGTTGTGGGCACTGTGTCAATCCATCCTGTTGAGGGTCTTCCTCTTTTTCGCTGACCCTCCACTCTACCGAGCATGATGTCCTTCTCTGGGGACTGATCCTTCCTGACAGCATGTCCAAAACATGTAAAACAAAGTCTTGCCATCATTGCTTCCAAACTCTGGTTTTACTTCTCACAGAACAGATAGGTTTTTTCTTTTGGTGTTCCATGGTACATTCAGCATTCTTCTCCAACACCACAACTCAAAGGCATCAGTTCTTCTTCTGTTTTCTTTGTTCATTGTCCACCTCTGTCATAGGGGTTATAAAATGGTGAAGAGTTGGATACATAAGTTTTATAAAATTAAGGAGTGTATTACTTCCCTCAGATTTCTTTGCAGTTTTATAAAATTAGGGGGTGTATTACGTCCCTCGGATTTCTTTGCAATTTTATGAAATTAGGGGGTGTATTACTTTCCTCAGATTTCTTTGAGCTCCAAGAGAGTGAAAATTGCATAGGGAATTCTTAGCTAACCACTGTCCTACATTGTCCCACGAATCCTACTCTCAAATAGGACAAAACCTAACTGTTTTTGATTTTGGTTGATGAATTGTCCGTTGAAGAGTCAGTGTATTCTGGGATCTAGCAGTTTTGTCCCTAACTGAGGACATGGCATCCACCTCCCCTTTTCCCTTTTGTCCATGCTTTTCCCATCTCTAAAACAGAGGTGATTGGACCATCAACTTTTACTGGGAACATCAGTTAAGTGTGTGTGTGTGTGTGTGTGTGAGAGAGAGAGAGAGAGAGAGAGATAAATGTAGTTTGTAGAAGCATATTCAAAATTTTAATGTCCTATATGGAAAATTAAAAATCGTTTTTATTTAAAACCTACCCCAAAAAGCCTCAAGATTTTGGCTGTTGGAAATATGCAGAAGATAGAAGAAATTTTAATGCAGGGATGAAGTATACCTGGTCTTTGTAGGAGTGTAAGGTTTTTATAAGTCATTGGAAGGGGTCATGGGTTAAAGATCCTCCTGAAAGACTGCATTAGTTTCTGTTGCTATTCAAGTTTTCTTTGGTTCTATAATAATGAACGTTTCACAGAAGGCTTCAGTGGGATGAGCTCTTCTTACTTTTAGTGTCATGAGGTATGAGTTCGACCTATAATTTTTGTTCGCTTATTTGTTTTTCTAAATAGAATGTTGACTCCACCACTTACTAGTTATGTGACCATGGGCAAATCACTTTATTTCTTTATATCCTAGTTTTTTCATCTGTCAAAGGAGGATAGTGATACCAAAAACAATTAAACCTGTTGCAATTTGAGTTGATTCTAACTCATAGCAACCTTTATAGAGTAGAACTGGTAGATTTGAACTGGTAGAGCAGCTGGTAGATTTGAATTGGTGATCTTTTGGTTCATAGTTATAGCTCTTAACCATTGCATACCATCTTTATAGAATTGTAATTAAAATAATTTTAATCTAATTAAAATTAGATAATTAAAATAAAGCTCAGGATAGTAGCTGATATATCATAAATGTTTTATATATGTTACTTATTATTGTTGGGGAGTTGAGTATGAATATTAATCACAGCCATCTCCCATCTGAGTTTAGAACCTTAAGAGTTAGATGTAGGAATCAGAAAAATGAAATTTAAAGTATGTACTTTGTTATTAGTAAAACTGGTTAGGATCTGTAGCTACAATCAGTCTTACCCACATTACTGAATCTAGGCTTACAGAACTTTTGGTGATGATGCAAATGTTCTGTGTCTTTGCTGTCCACTAGAGTAGCCACTAGCTATATGTGGCTGTTGAGTACTTGAAATGTGACTTGTGTGACTGTGGAACTAAATTTTAGGTTTCATATAAATGTATTTAAATGGTCACTGTGGCTAGTGGCTGCCATATTGGACAGTACAGGTCTAGGCATTGAAATGACTCATCTAGGAAGAGATAAGATCTGCAAAGGAGATAAATGTTGCAAAATTACTGTCTAATCTCCTTTGTGTGCCAGTAGTAGAGTCAGAGAGAGTTGAGCCCCCAAACCTGCTAGAAGGCTGATCAGGATCCTGAGCCAGGTGTGTTGAACACACAAAAGCAGTTGCTGAACAAGTACTTCTGAGAGAGCCTGGAAGAGGTGAGACCATAGCAGGTAACAATGAGAAGGGTAAGGTCTACTCTTCCCACCCTTTGAATGGGCAGAAATTCCTACTTTATGGCTAGAGCTGGAAACCTGGGAATAGAAGGAATAGTTCCTTTTACAATTATGATTAAATTAGATTTTTTTGTTACGTTAAATTACATAATGATTAAATTACAGCTATAATATAGTGATTAAATTACAATTATAATGTTTAAATGCAGGGCGTTTTCTTAAAAATTAATTTTAAGGGAGGTGGGGCCAAGATGACAGACGAGACCCACATCTCTGCAATTCCCTCTGAGAACTCAGGCCTGGAATGATAACTGAACAGAGCAGTGGACATCAAGGAGACCCTAGAATCTGGCATAGTATCATCAAACTTGACTAGGCACCAGTAATGGACCAAACTACCTATCTCAAAGAAGAGTCAGTGGCTGCTGACCCCCGCTCCTGCTGACTAACTGTTTTGCAGAACTGCAGGTACTGATGCCTTCTTCATTATCCTGGAGGTGGAGGCTGGGTGTGAGCCGACAAATATGCTGAGCTGTGGTGCTTAAGTCAATAAGTGTATGGTGCAACACAGAGATAGTGTGTGGGCTAGCCACATATTGAGAGTGCACCTGCTTACTGAGGACACCACTGCCCCTCCACCCTCTCTTTTCTTAGCTGCGTCACAGACTTTGTGGTTTCATGGCAGGAAGGGCAGCTCAGCCAGAATGCCATCTTGGTTAGCTGGGAGGCAGAGTCAACAGCTGGGAGCCTAAGCTGCAGCTGATTATCAAATGGATAATCAGAAGCAGTGCCTCTGGCAAATGCTTCTCCAGCAGAAAAGCTGCATTTGAAACAATTTGTCTAGATTCATGGGTGGGGCCTGGCAGAGCATGGCTGGAAGGCCTTATCCTCTCCCTGCTTTGAACCATACAGTAGCATCTGGGGACGGCCAATGAGTTACTTTCGTTGTCAGCTGGAGGGTGGGATCTGTCACACCTGAGGGCCTGTTTTTGGCAGGAGTTGGACAGCTCCCTGCTTAGAAGTAAAGTTCCCTTTTAAATAAGACCACCTGGAGAACTCTTGAGAAGTACAGCAACAGCTTCTCCACACATCGTTGATCTACATCATAGGATCACTGATACCCTCCTACCCCCAATGACTGTAAGTAGGGTGTCACCTTTACCATCCAAGAGGCAGAGACAGTCACCCCAGGGAGTCCACTGGAGCCAGTTACTAGAGTACACAGAGGCAGCTGGTGACCGTCTCCCATCTCAGAGCTATGTCTCAACTCCTGTTGAGGTAACAAGATAAATCGAACAGCTTCTAAATAACATGTAGACATGAGGCCATAGCTAACCATTCAAAGAAACAATCCACCATGGCTCCTGAAAACTCCCAAAATAAAGAATCAAAAAACTTCCCAGATGAAGAAGCCTTTCTGAAGCTATCAGAGGTTGAGTACAAAAAATTATATAGAGAGCACTCTTGGAGATTAAATAAGATGCAGCAGAACAAAATGAAAACTGAAGTAAGCTATTTGAACTGATAGAACATCAACAGTCTGAAATCCAACAGATCAATAACAAAGGTACAGAATTAAGCAATTCATTCCAATGCCAAAAGAGCAGAATTGAGGAGATGGAAGTCAGACTTGGTGACCTTGAGGATAAAGCAACTGACGCGAGTACTTATGAGGAGAAATAGGAGAAAAGAAGTAAGAAAAATGGAGAAGCATTAAGAAACATGTAAGATGACTCTATTAAGAAGAATAATGTATGAATACTTGGAGTTCTGAACAGGAAGGGATAGATCAAAATACTGAGAGCATTGCTGTCAAGTTGTTGACAGAAAACTTCCCTGAAATTATGAAAGAAGAAAACATAAATATCCAAGTTGTATATTGAACACTAGACCCTAAAAGAAAGACACCAAGACATATTATAATAAAGCTTAATGAAATGAAACATAAACAGAGGTTCTTAAAGGCAGGCAGGCTCAAAGCAAAGCTAACATTCAGAGGGAAGCCCTGTAGGCTTTTGCCTGACTTGTCCACAGAAACGGTGTTGACAGGAAAGCAGTGTGATGACACATTCAAAACCTTGAAGGAGAGAAACTTCCAACCAAGAATTACATATCTTGCAAAGCTGTTTATCAAATATGCTGCTGATATTAAGACATTCACAGATAAACAGAAGCTTAGAGACTTTATAAAAACCAAACCAAAACCAAAACTACAAGAAATACTCAAAGAAGTTCTTTGCTTAGAAAAACAAAAACGTTAATTGTATACTTAAGGAGGCCAGTGCAGGACACAGCATCCAGAATCCTACTCACTTAGCCAAGTGCCTTAGAGTCAGAAGTCAATAAGCTCAATCAAAGCTACATTATTCGAAGAAGGGAACCAGTGATCTTAACACAACAACTGTGACATCACCACACTAAAAAGAGGGATATATTAAGTAGGTATAGCCCTTTTAGATGGAGAGGAAATTAAAAAGATATGCAGAAGTTAAAGTCTAGTTAAACTTAGAATAGCAAGGGGGTTTGTAGGGGTAGCTGCAAAGCAAGATAACAGTGTGACGTATCAAAACAAGAAACATAATACAGGAGTCTCAACAAGCAGAAAACCAACACTGAGAAAGATGATAAGTCAACCTGTAAAGAATGACCCAGAACAGAATATTAACAAATACATAGAAAACATCAACAGCACAAAGATAAATGCATCAGAATGACAATACTAAACACATACATGCCAATGATTACACTGAATATAAATGCACTGAACACTCCAGCAGATGAGTGACATTGTGGATCAAAAGACACAACCCATCTGTATGTTGCTTACAGGAAACACATGTAAGACTCAGAGATATGAACAAACTGAAAATCAAAGGATGGAAAAATATATACCAAGTGAAGAACATACAAAGAAGAACAGAAGTAGCAATGCTAATCTCAGATAAAATAGACCTTAATGTTGGATCCACCATTGTGGACAAGGATGGTCACTATTTATCGCTGAAAGGTTCAGTAGATAAGCAGGACATAACAACATTAAATGTTTATGTGCCCAATACCAGAGCAGTTAAATACATCACACAAACACTGACAGCGCTGAAAAATGAGATAGATCATTCCACAATAATAGTTGGAGACCTCAACACTCCACTTTCAGTAATGGACAGATCACCCAGAAAAAAGCTCAGTAAAGAAACAGGAGAGCTTATTGCAGCAATCAACCAACTAGACGTTATCAACATATACAAAACTGTTCACCCATCAGCAAATAAGTACATCTTCTCCAGTGCACATGGAACATTTTCCAGAGTGGACCATGTGTTAGGACATAAAGCAAGTCTCAACAAAATCCAAACCATTGAATTATTGCAAAGCATCTTCGTAGACCATAACGCCATAAAAATTAATTTGAACTCATGGAAACTGAACAACACCTTGCTCAAAAATCCATGTATTATAGAAGAAATCAAAGATGAAATAAAGAAATTTATGGAATCAAATGAGAATGAAAACACTTTCTACCAGAACCTATGGGATACAGCCAAAGCAGTGCTCAAACATCAGTTTATCCCTATAAATGCACACAGCTGGAATGAAGAAAGGACCCAAACCGAAGTATTAACCCTACAGCTTGAACAAGTAGAAAGAGAGCAATACAGGAACCCTTAGGTACCAGAAGAAAACAGATAATAAAGATTAGAGCAATACTATACTAAATGAATTAGAGAATAGAAGAACAGTTGACAAAACGCACAAAACAAAAAGCTGACTCTTTGAAAAGATCAACAAAATTGATAAACTGTTGGCTGAACTTACAAAGAAAAACAGGAGTGGAAACAAATAACCCGAATAAGAAATGAGATGGGAATTGTCACAGCAGACACAACGGAAATCAGAAGTATCCTAACAGAATACCTCAAAAGACTGTACTCTAACAAATTTGAAAACCTAGAGGAGATGAACAAATTTCTAGATTGTTACCACCTTCCAAAATTATCACAAGGAAAAGTAGGACAACTTAATAAACCCATCACAAAGGAAGAGATTGAAAAAGTCGTCAAAAAACTGCTGATCAAAAATGTCCTGGCCCAGATGGCTTCATCTGAAAATTCTAGCAAACCTTTAGAGAAGAGCTAACTCCAGTACTGCTGAGGCTATTTCACAGCATAGCAAGGGATAGAATACTCCCAAATTCATTCTATTGAAACCAGCGTAACCCTGATACCAAAGCTAGGGACAGATCCTATAAAATAAGAAAATTACAGCCCATACTTACTTATGAACCTGGGTGCAAAAATCTTCAGCAAAATCCTAGCCAGTAGAATTCAACAGCATATCAAAAGAGTAATTCACCATGACCAAGCTGGATTCATATCAGTGATGCAAGGCTGATTCCACATGAGAAAAACAATTAATGTGATCAAGCACATAAATAGCACAAAGGGTAAGAATCACCTGATTTTGTCAATTGATGCAGAAAAGGCATTTGACAAAATCCAACACCCATTCACCCATTTTGCTCTTCAGCAAAATAGGAGTAGAGAGGAGATTCTTGAACACAATAAGGGCATCTAGGCAAAACCAACTACCTACATCACCACCCTTGAGAATGGGAACTAGACAAGGATGCCCACTCTCACCACTTCTGTTCGACATTGTACTAGAAGTTCTAGCCAGAGCAGTGAGACAGCACAAAGAAAGAAGGGGTATCTGCATCAGCGAAGAAGAATTAAAACTCTATTTGCAGATGATATGATTGTATATACAGAGAATCCTAAAGAATCCATAAGTAAGCTACTGGACCTAATAGAGGAGTTCAGCAAAGTATCAGGATATAAGATAAATCAGTAGAATTTCTTTATACCAAAAAAGAGATAATCAAAGAAGAAATCACCAAATTGAGAGCATTTACTCTAGTCCCCAAGAAGATAAAACACCTAGGAATAAATCTAACTAGAGAAATATGAGACTTATATAGAGACAACTATAAGACCTTACTGCAAGAAACCAAAAGAGACTTACATAAATGGAGAAACCTACCCTGCTCATGGATAGGAAGATGTAATGTTGTGAAAATGTCTGTTTTACCAAAAACAATCCCAGTAGAAATTCCAGTGTCGTTATAGAGAAAAAAAAATCACCAACTTTGTTTCGAAAGGGAAGAAACCGCAGCTAAGTAAAGCACTACTGCAGAAGAGGAACACAGTGAGATACCTCACACTGCCCAACCTTAGAACTACGCTGGCACATTAGTCAAAGCAGCCTGGTACTGCTACAAAAAGAGACATACAGGCAAATGGAACAGAGTGGAGACCCCAAAGAGGCCACCATCTTTCCATGAACAGTTTATATTTGACAAAGACCCTAAGATTGTAAACTGGGGTAAAGACAGTCTCTTCAACAAATGGTGTTGGCGCAATTGAATATCCATCGCAAAAAACTGAAACAAGACCCCGTGTCTTACACCTTATACAAAAACTAACTCAAAATGGATCAAAGACCAAAATATCAAACCTAAAACAATAAAGATCATGTGAGAACAAATAGGGTCAACAATGCAAGTTCTGATACACAGCTTAGACAGACTTCATAATCTGACAGTGTGACCAACAGAAGAAAAAGTAGGTAAATGGGAACTACTATCAAAAGAGTTAAAAGACCACTGGCAGAATGGGAAAAGATATTTGGCAACTACATTTTGGACCTATATGTGATCTTCATAATCTACAAGGTTTTGCAAAACAATTAAGTGATGGGCAAAGAAGATGGGCAGATGCTTTGCTAGAGAGGGCTTCCAGGCAGCCAAAAGACAGAAGGAAATACTCATGATCATTAGCTATCAGAGAAATCCAAATCAAAACTACAATGAGATTCCATCTTACTCCAACAAGGCTGTAATCTGAAAAACACAACACAACAAATGCTGGAGAAGCTGTGGAGAGACTGGAATAGTCCTACACTGCTGTGGGACTGCAAAATGGTACAACCTCTTTGGAAAGCAATCTGTGCTTCCTTAGAAAGCTGAGAATAGATACACCATTTGACCCAGTAATTCCGCTGCTTTGAATTTATCCTACAGAAACAAAGGCTGTCACATGAACAGACACATGCACACAAATGTTTATTGCAGCACAGTGCACAATAGCAACAAAATGGAATCAACCTTGATGCCCATCAACAGATGAATGGATAAACTATGGTATGTATACCCATATGAACACTATGCAGTGATAAAAGAACAATGATGATTTTAGGAAGCATTTCATAACCTGGTTTCAATTGAAAGACATTATTCTGAGTGAAATCAGTCAGCAGAAGGACAAATATGATATGAGACTCCTGCTATAAGGACTTAAAAATAGACTTATGTACAGAAGAAAAGACTCTCTCATGGCTGCAAGTGCAAGGAGGGGGGCGAGGGTTGATCATAGATTAGTTCACAGAAATCTGATTAGGTGAAAGCAGTAATAGCACACATTAGAAAGTAGATCAGCTTAACTGGACTTTCCCATAAAATGAAAGCCCTTCTAACCTCAACCTAATATTGCAAAGATAGAGAGTAGCAGGGGCAGGGTCTGGGGACCATGCTCTCAAGGGACATTGAGTTGAGTTGCCATAATTAGCCTATTGCTGGAGAGTCTTCTGCACTCCATATTGCTGAGTGGCAGCTGGGATCTTAAAAGTTAGCAAGCTGCTATCTGAGGTCCATCAGATGGTCCCAACTCAGCTGGAAGAGAAGAACACCAAAGACAGGATGAAAAAAAATCCCGGGAGACAGAAGGACACATGTAATGGGAGACTGTATCAACATGTGACCAGAAGAACCAGATGGTGCCCAGCCACCACCAAAGACAGCCATGATGGGACACACGATATTGAGTCCCTGTGGAAACATGAGGAAAAGAACTCAGAGCTCAAGAACTCTAATAAAAAGACTACAACTGATGGTCCGACAGCCTAGGAGATCCCCGGGAGCATGGCTACTAGACCTGCTGTTGCCCCTGTCTAGAAAACACTTTTGAGGTGAGCTGTTCAGACAAAAATGGACTGGACTTGACGACACACTGTGACCATGTGATGTGTCTACTTTATGGTTCTGTGCATTTATAGGAGGCTGTCCTACTGATCTCTTTCTAGATGGGAGAGAAGAGGGTGGTGAGAAGGGGGCAGGACCTTGTTAAGACAGTAAGACAAGTATAAAATGGAAAGCAGGAGTGTGCTGTCATGGGGCAAAGGAGAGCATAGGCGAGCATGCAAAATTGATTTGGATTGTACACTTTCACTTAATCACAGTAAAACTAATTTGAAGCAATCGTTGACTTAGCCAGTAAGGGTTTGTTTACATTTTGCTTTATTCTGCGCTTTAAATATGATGTTAGCTGTTTATTCTTGAGCATGTAGTATTATTCGCACCATGTAATTGGATGATTTAAGTGTAGCATATCTTTCAAACCAAAACAAACACTTAAAACTACAGTTAAAATATTTTATAAGCCTCTCTTATGTATATTGAATAAGTTTTGTCTTACTTATACCGAATAAGGCTTTTCGTGAGCTTATGAAAAGTCAACTTCTTTGCAGTTTCCTTTCTCTCTTTACAGTCTTTTCATCAGAGTTAAATATCAAAGTGGTTCATAAGTGGTTATAACTTGTTTCTAGAAAGGGAAAAGTTGATGTTTCCTTCGAAACTTTGTCAGAGGAGCATTTTGCTTATGAATGATCAACACGTACATTAATTTTGTGGTTTTGTGACACAAGATAATTCTGTTGTCCATGACTAAGTAAATTCCTAGTGACAGTGCTTCAGAATCAGATCTAACGTTTTGGAATTTGTCTTGCAGTTACAATCTCATATACAGGAACTTCTCCTACTTTTGGAAACCCTGGTGGCATAGCCGTTAAGTGATATGTTTGCTAACCAAAAGATCTGTAGTTCAAATCAGCCAAGCGTTCCTTGGAATCTCTGTGGGGTAGTTCTACTCTGTCTGTAGGGTTGCTGTGAGTCGGAGTTGACTCAACAACAGTGGGTTTGGGTATTTTCTTCTCTTAAAATTAAATAACTTCTGAACTTTTCAGTTGACATCCTTTCTCACCAGCTGTATGCAAACTGTAATATAGTTGTTTTGAAGATTCACGTGTACAATATTTTACACAAATAGCACACATGTAACAAATGTACCCACACATATGAAAATAACCTACAGAGGGATTGCATAATTTGCAAAAAATTCTAACATGCTTGTTATGTGCATAAGAATATATTAAATTATTAGATATGAGCAGTTATTTTAATGACCATGAAATTTGTAGAGTGAGGATATAGTCTATCTAAACCATCCTTCTCTTAGAAAAGGCTATATATAATTTACATTATAAAAATTTCAAATAAAGTGTCTTGTTAAACTTTTTGTTTATTAGGTTTAAATAATTGAAAACATTGAAAAGAAATACTGTCTACAAATGGCGGAGCCTCAGTTATGCATTTATTGTGTGTCAGGTGTTATGCTAAGTGTTTGGCATCCAGTATCTCCTTCAGGCCTCACAGCATCTTACAAGATAGGTAATATCACTGGTTTACAGATGTGTAAACTTGTCTGAACTTAAATTTTCTGTACTTAACACTGGGGTTACCAGTGTGGTTAGGTTCCATCGAGTAGTTCTGACTCATCGTCACCCTATGTATAGCACAAGGAAACCCCACCCAGTCCGGTGCCATCCTCACAGTTGTTGCTGTGTTTGAGCCCATTGTTGTAGACCCTGTTTCCATCCATCTATTTCATGATCCTCCTCTTTTTTTGCAGTCTGCTTTACCAAACATTATGTCTTTCTCCAGGGACTGGTCCCTGCCAATACCATGTCTAAAATACATGAGATGAAGTCTGCCATCCTTACTTCTAAGGAACATTGTGGCTGTATTTCTCTAAGACAGATCTGTTCATTCGTTTAGTCGTCCTTGGTATATTCACTATATTCCCCAGCACTGTAATTCAAAGGCATGACTTCTTCTTTGGGCTTCCTTACGCGTTGTCCAGCTATCAGATGCATGTGAAGTGATTGAAAATACCATGATTTGGGTTAGCCACACCTTTGTCCTTCAAGAGGCATCCTTGCTTTTTAACACCTTAAAGAGGTTTTTTTGCAGCAGATTTGCACAATTTAATATTGTTGTTTGATTTCTTCATCTAGAAGTAAGAACTTGTTAAATGCTAGCTGTTATTGTTATCTGTGTCTTAGACTCTTCTCATGTTTTAAGGAGGTAATAAGTTTTTATGTTTCAAAAATGTAAGGAGGTGTTACACAGTGAGAAGTCTTTCTTCTACCCTTCATTCACCTGTTCCTACCTGTACCTATGTCACTGATTTGTTGCATATTTTCCAGAGTTTCCATATACAAATGTGAATATATATGTTTTTCCTCCTTTTGCATGGAAAGTAGCATACTGTAAATACTGTTCCAGAGGTTGCTTTTTTCACTTAACAGTGTAACTTGGAATTCCATCCATATTAATACTTAGAGACTTTCTCATTTCTTCATATAGCTACACAGTGGTTCATTGGTAGACTCTGTGTCTTCCATGACCCCAGTTTGATTCCTAGCCGATGCCTCTCATACACAGCCACCACCCTTCTGCTGGTGGATGCTTGCATGGTTCTGTTATGCTTCCGAAATCCTATAGAACTGTTCTAAATCACCATGAGTCAGAAATGACTTGATAACTAACAGCAACATGATTCTAAACAGGATCCAGTGGAGCATCCAGACTAAGAGATGCTAGAAAGAAAGGCCTGGTGATTCAGCCCGTGAAAACCCTATGGCTCATGTGATCTGATCCACAGTAGATCATGGGGATGGAACAGGACCCAGCAGCTTTTTTTTCTGTTGTTCCCTGAGTTGATGGCAAACTCTCACAGCAGCTAACAATAGCATCCTATTGTTTGGAAATACTGTTATTTATTTAACTAGTTCCCTGTTGATAGAGACTTGAGTTGTTTCTACTCTTTTGCTTAAATAATGCTGCAGTGGATAATTTGATACATATGGTATTTTGCACATGTGTAATTGTCTGTATAGGATAAATTCCAAGAAGCAGAATTACTGGGTCAGAGGGAATATGCATTTGTAATTTTTGTAAGTATTTCCAAATTGCCCTCCATGGGGATTTTGCCAATTACACTCCCACCAGCAGTGTGTGAAAATGCCTGTTTCTCCATAACCTCGCCATAGAATTTCTCAGACATTTGGATTTTTGCCAGTCTAATAGACTAAAAATGGATCTTTGTCAGTTTAACTTGTATTTTTCTTATGAGTGAGGTCGAACCTCTTTTCATTGGTTTAAGAACCTTGGGAGTTCTGCGAACTGTCCAGATCTGTTAGATTCTTGGTCTTTTTCTTATTTTCTAGGCTTTCTGTATAGATTGGGGAAATTAGTACAGTTTATTATATATAAATTTTTGACTGTTAATAGATTTTTTCTTTTGACTATACACAGATCTTTAATTTTTGTGTAGTAAAATTTATCATTTTAAATTTATAACTGCTTGATTTTGACTTAATTAGTGTGGCAAAATTTTTTATTCCAGGTATTTGTAGTTGTTGCTGTTGTAAATATAGTCTTATTTTATGTTAAGTTTCTAACTAGTTTGTGTGTATGAAGGTGCCGGATATCTGTGTGTAAATTTTGCATTCATACATATTACCAAATAGAGCTCTGCTGGTACAGTTGTGAGCACTAGGCTGGGCAGTTCTGCTGTGTATTGTAGGGTCACTGTGAGTCAGCAGTGGGCTTGGGTTTATATTACTAGGTTCTCTGTAGTAGTAATTCACATTAATATTAGTACAATAATAGACAGAATCAAATGGTTATTTTCTAACTTCTTTTCTATTCTGATTACTTTCTTTTGTGCAGTGTTATTGTTTGTTGCTAATATATTCATCATCACCAGCACCACTACTGTGGTCTCTGGCATCAAACCAAGTAGCTGACATTGAGTAAATATTGTCTGTCTTTAAATTATAAGAGATGAGTATCTCTCCAATATAACTAGCTAGTGTTTATGCCAGGTAGAAACTGTTAAGACAAATTTTAATTGGTTTAAAACAGAAGAGGAGGAGATCAAAATATCTTTTAATTCTTATAGTGACCCTTACCTACAGTGCTATTTAAAAGTGAAAAATGCTATTTAAAGCCTATATTAACTAGTATTTTTGTTCATCATTGTTGAAAAACATTTGAGCTTTGCATTTTGAGTGAGTATGGATATTTTCTGCCTCTGAAATCACTTGATATTAATACCAATTTTGTCACCCTAAAAAAAGTGCTTAAGATTATACTTAAGATTGTATCTTTGTGTTCTAGTAATAATCTTGCATTTTACTAAATATAGACCAACGTTTGAACTACCAGCTGAAAGCAGTGTGAGGTTTTCCAGAACTTCAATTTAAGTTTTAAACAGATTTTTCTGTTAACTTTCTTTCCCTTAATTTATAGTAATCTCATAATACATTTTTCTCTAGCAGTCAGCCTTTTGTCTGAAGAGGCTTTTTTTTTTTTTTTTTTAAATTTGGAAGCTACAAAGGAGGAAGTTAGACGAATGAGATAGGAAGAATTTGAAGGAAAGAGAGTATAAAGAGGTTGTGAAGAATATTCGGCACTTAATGCATTTTTCTTTTTTCCCGTCCGTTTTCCCTTCCTTTATCCTGAGTCTGTAGAGGATCCGACTTGACGGCACTTGGCCGGCGTAGAGGAAATTATTGGGTGCTATTAAGAATAATAGGGTACTTTTCTTCTCCACATAAGCTGGAAAGGTTGTGAGGCCTCTTATTCATCTGTGAAGCAGAGAAGTGGATTCATTTGTAAATATTTTTGTCTTACATTAAAAAAATTAAATGTTAAGTAAATATGGCAAACATTTTTAAAATGTATATAAGGCATAAACAGTAGTGCCATAATCACTCAATTTGGGAAAAGCAACATTACCTTTTACTTTTTTTTTCCTCTTGTGCTTTAGGTACAGTTTAAAGAGCAAAGTAGCTTTCCATTTGATAGTTTGTACATACAGTATTTCATGATCCTGGTTTCATTGCCCACAGTACGTCAGCACTCTCCCTGTTTCTGCCCTGGGTTCCCCATTTTCTTCCTTGTTTTCTGCCTTTTCCAGCCTTCCCATCTTTTCTTTGGGGCAGATAGTATCTGTTTACTGTTTACTGTCCTGTTATTGATTGTTCCTACCTTGCCCCCTAGGGTCGCCAAGAGTCGGATCTGACTGGACGACACTTGGCTGGCTTGGCAAGGAACAGTTTCCTCTCCAGTGTTACTGTTGATCTTAGTAGTTTATCATTGAAGTGTTGTGGCTGTTAACCAGTAAGCTGACAGTTCAGATCTGCCAGGTACTCCTTGGGAACTCTGTGGAACAGTTCTACTCTTTATAGGGTCACTGTGAGTCAGAATTGACTCCACGGCAGTGGGTTTGGTTTTGTCTGTTGTTTGGCTGTGGGGGTGGTCTCTGCGAATGGCTTCAGTTCCAAGTCAGAAAGATGTCTCAGGGCTATAGTCGTAGGAGTTCCTCCAGTCTCTGTCAGACCAGTAACTTTTTTGTGAATTTGATTTTTTGTCCTACAATTTTCTTTAACTCTGTCCAGGACCCTTTGTTGTGAACCCAGTCAGAACAGTTGGTATTGGTAGCCAGACAATAACATTACTTTTGAAGTCTCTTCTATAGCCTCCATGTTCCCTTCCCACTCACTGACGTATCTTTAATTCCCATGTTTTGCTTTATGACTTTATCCTATGTATTTGTAGCCCTGAACAATGTATTTTTGTACTTTATTTGAATGGAATTATTCTTCAAGTGTTCTTCTGTAGTTTTTTTTCCACTGCCACTGAGTCAGTTCCGACTCAGTGGCAGAGTTAGAACTGCTCAGAGTAGAACTGCCCCATAGCGTTTCCAAAAAGCGCTTGGTGGATTTGAATTGCTGTCCTTTCAGTTAGCAGACACAGTACTTAACCCATTAGGCCACCAGGGTTTCTCTTGAAGCCTGTAGCTGTAGTTAATTCATTGTCATAAAGGAGAGACTCCAGTGTAAAGAGTATATATAGCACAGTTCATTTATCTATTCTGCTGTAGACAGACATTTGGGTTGCTTCAAGTTTTTGCTATTATGAACAGTGTTGTTATAAATATAATTTTACATGTGCAAAAGTTACCCCAAGTCGGAAGCTTACAAATATTTTTCACTGTAAGAGCTTGACTGCTAACCAAAGTCATCAGTTTGAATGTACCAGTTGCTACTTGGAAGCCCTGTAAAGCAGGATCACTGTGGACCTGAAATTGACTTGACAGTAGTGAGTGTGGGCTTTTTTTTTGTTGTTGTTGTTGTTAGCTGCTGTCACGTCAGCTCCAACTCATGGCAACCCTATGTAGATCAGAACAAAATGTTATCTGGTTCTGCACCATCTTCATGATCCTGGTACACTCAACTCCATTGTTACGGTCACTGTATATTTTTAGTACCTTCCAACCTAGGGGGTTCATCTTCTGGCACTATCAGACAGGATTTTGTTGTGACCCATAGGGTTTTCACTGGCTAAGTTTTGAAACTTACCCACCATGGGTGATCTTGCTTATGTCTGAAATACTGACACAGCTTCCAGCGTCATAGCGGTACACAAGCTACCACAGTATGAGAAACTGACAGCCAGGTGATGAAATAGGATCTACTACATACATATAAAGAGTATATGAGTATACGTATATATAGATAGTGCTTTCACAAAAGAATACTTAATCCCTCATGTAGTGCAATGTACTCTGATATTTTTTATTTACTCTATGGTATTTTAGTTTTAAAAATTCTGGTCAGCAAATCACCCCAACAGGCTGGCATTAATCCAAAATATACAAAACAATAAATGTTGGAGAAGTTGTAGAGAGACAGGAACTCCTCTACACTGTTGGTGGGAACATAAAGTGGTACAACCGATTTAGAAATTCATTTGGGGCTTTCTTTAAAAGCTAGAAATAGAAATAGCGTATGATTCAGCATTCTCACTTCTTGGAATATATCCTAGAGAAATAAGGGCTGTCACACGAATAGATAGATGTACATCAATATTTATTTCAGCACTGTCCACAATAGCAAAAAGATGAACTCAAACTAGGTGCCTATCAAGAGCTGAATGGATAAACATACTGTGATATATTCACATAATGGAATACCAGGCAATGATAAAGAACAATGATAATCTTGGAAAACATCTGATAACATTGAGTCATCTGGAATATATTAGGCTGAATGAAATCAGTCAGTTGCAAAAGGACAAATATTATGTGAGACCACTATTACAAGAACTTAAGAAAAGGTTTAAGCACAGAAGAAAATAATCTTTGATGGTTACAAGGGTGGAGAGGGAGGGAGAGAGGTATTCACAGATTAGACAGTAGATAGGAATTAGATTAGGTGAAAGGAATGACAGCAGGCAGTAGAAGGAAGGTTAGCATAGCTGGACTATACCAAAAGCAAAGAGATTTCCTAAATACAGCCCAACGTTTTGAAGGACATAGTAGCAGGGGCAGAGATCTAGGAACCATGGCTTGAGGGAACATCTAGGTCAACTGGCATAACTACTTTTTTAAGAAAATGTTCGCCATCCCACTTTGTTGAGTGGTGTCTGGAATCTTAAAAGCCAGCAAGTGGCCATCTAATTAGCATCAACTGGTCCCAGTCCACCTGGAGCAGGAGGAAAACCAGGTGTGCAGAACTAGACCTCTTCTAAAAGACCACGGTCCCCTGAGGAAATGGTCCCCAGACTGCTATGCCAGAGCTAAAACTAGTATTGACGCCAACTGAACAAAGATTGGGTTGGACATAGAGTGATGCTGAGATAGAATGTGCTTCTTGGCTTAAATATATACATAAGGGTGTCTGAATAGCTCCTGTCCAGAAGCTTGGTGAGAGGGCAGAGGGCAGAGGGGGACAGGAGTGGGTTGAATGGATATGGGAAATACTGGGTAGAAGGTAGGAGTGTGCTGGAGGGATAGGGGATGGTAGCAGTTAAGTTGCGTAGCTGTGTGTGTGTGTGCAGGGTTTTGTATGGCAAATCTGCTTGGATTGCAAACTTCACTAAAAGCATAATATTAAAAGAAAAAAATTCTGATCAATGTTGACTGAATTGATTTCCTACCCTCAGGACCAGGGTTCAAAAAACCCTGCTACAGAATATGTGCAGATGTGGAACTTATTAGGTTATAGGATATGAATGCAGTTTCAACCTTAGCAGAATACCAAAGCGTTTTTCAAAGTAGCTATTCTGATTAATCTTACTACCAGCAGATGTTTAAATGTCCCACATACCTTATCAGACTTAATTTTTTCCAGTCTTGTGGGTGTGAAATCATGTGTCATTATGATTTTCATTTGTATTTCTGAGATTAAAATTCAGTTGGAACATCTTTTTGTGTATTTTTTGGTCATTAGTGTTTCCTGTTCTGTGAAGAAGTTACTCATATCTTTTGCCTGTATTTGTTAGTTATTTTCGTACTGATTTGAAGGACTCTATATTTTGAATGCCAGCTAGTCTCATGTACATGAAAAATAACCATTCTTTTACAGATATGTGCTCCAGGTTTGTGGCTTGTCTTCATTCTCTTTAACGTGCTTTTTGATTAATAGACGTTTTTCTTTTTAATGTAATTTATCAGTCTTTTGCTTCATGCTTTATACTTGAGTCTTTTTAAGAAGTTGTACTGTACCTGATGATCTCAAAGATATTTTCCAGTGCTGTATTTTAAATTTTTGTATTTAAGTAACTTACCCACCTAAACTTTATTTTTTGTGTGATGTGAGGCAGATTTTGAAATCGACTTGATGTTGGTGGGTTTGGTTTTCTGGTTTTTGTGAGGTAGAAGTCCAATGTCCTTTTTCTTTTCTGAATGGTTAAACAATTTCCTAGCATTATTTATTGGAGTCTCACGTTTTCTCACTGATCTGTGGTGCTAGCTCAGTCCTATATCAAGTTTTCACATAGATGTACTGCTATTTCTGGGTTCTCTCTTCTGTTCTAGTAGTTAATTTGTTTTCCCCTGGTGTCTTAGCTATATAGTGCTGCCGTCACAAAAACACTACAAGTTGAGTCACTTTAATAAAAAGAAATTTTATGTTCTCAGAGTTTAGGAGGCTAAAATGTCCAAATTCAGAACTCTGCTCTAGGGGAAGGCTTTCTGTCTGTCATCTCTACAGCAAGGTCCTTGTCTCTTCAGTCTCTGCTTCCTGGTTCCTTGGGGATCTCTGTGTATCTTGGTATCTCTTATCCTGTCTGCTCTGCTCTCTTTTGTTTAGTCTTTTTTATATCTCAAAAGGAAGCCCTGGTAGCACAGTGGTTAAGCGATTATCTACTGACCACAAGGTTGGCAGTTTGAATCCACTTACTGCTCCTTGGAAATCCTGTGGGGCTCATCTACTCTGTCTTTTAGTGATGCTGAGTTACAGCTGACTCTACAACAATGATTTGTTGTTGTTGTTACATCTCAAAGGTGATTGACTCAAGATATACCCTATATTAATTCTGTCTTACTAGTGTAGCAAAGATGTCCCATCCTTAACTGGGTCTATAACCATCGGCATGGAGGTTAGGATTTACAACACATTTTGAGGGGACATAATTCGTAATACCTGATTAATATCACACTATCTTAATTACTTGATGTGTAAAACAATTTTTAATATTCACCTAATTTTTCTTACTGTATTCTTAACCTATTGCCCTTCTGTATAAATTTTTGAAACTGCTTATGAGGTGTTTCTAAAATCTTTATTGAGCTTTTGATTGGAATTGGTTTAAACTTGTAAATCGATTTGGGAGAATTGACATCTGTACCATTTTTAATATGATGTGTCTCTTCATTTGTTTAGGTAATCTGTAATGTCTGTTAAAATCTTGTAATTCCCCCCCTTTTTTTTACTGAGCTCTTTTTTTTTTTTTTTCTTTACTGATCTCCTTACTGAGCTGGCTAAAACCTTCAATATCATGTTGAAAAGACATAGTCTTGTCTTGTTCCTGATGTTAACAGAAATGCTTTCAATATTTTATTATTAAGTGTGATACTTGCTGTTTTGGTAGATACCTCATGAAAAGTCTATTTCTAATTTCTAAAGTTACTTTTTTTTTATCATGAATAATGTTGATTGTACTGAGTGCTTTTACTGCATGTGTACAGTCTACCATATGATTTTTCTGCTATGCTCTCTTAATATGGTTAGTTACATTAATTTATGTCCTGTGCCAAACCATTCTTGCGTTTGATAAGTAAACTCAGCTTCACTTAGAAAGTATTTTAGCTTTTGTATACTATCGTATGGGTTTTGCTGTGTTTGGGATTTTTGCATCTTTATTCACCAGTGAACTTCGCCTGTAATTTGTCTTTCTCACATTCTCAACTTTTGGTATGGCAATTTATTAGCCTCATAAAGGGATTTAGGAATCATTTTTTTTTTTAATACAATAGTAGTTTTAGTAATATGTTCTTTGAATGTTTGGTTAAACTTACTAATAAAACTTTTGGCACAGGTTCCATTCCCCCAGGAAGCCGACTCTGAAATGGAGATTAGCATGCTGGAAATGTATACAGATTGCTTTTTGTCTTAACACTTGTGGAGAAAAGAGAAGGAAGCAGGATTGGATAGAGGAAGGAGTTATATTGTAGTACAGTCACAGCAAGGCTTCAGCTGTCAACAGGAGGCACTGTAAGCTAAGATGGACCTTCAGAATTGTCCTAAATCAGGATGAGGGGCCAGGCCTTTATATTCATTCCCACATGGACCCACCATTGGACTCTGGCTGCACTAAGAAGGAGATTCGACCTTGGATCAAGTGGCTGTATCGTCAGTGCTGTTCCAGGAAAGAACCAGCAGATAAGAGCTATCAGCACTCAGCAGGAAACCAGGCGTATACTTCGAAAGTGGCATCACAGAAGACACATTTAATTCCCACAGCAGTGAGTTGTGACAACATGTGTGAAATGTTGTCTATGAAGGAAGCTCATTAGAGACCAAGTACTCAGGGTTTTTTATGGGAGGCTGATCATGCAGATACTGTCTGCCCAGCATGTACCAAAATTCCAGAGTTCAGGAAAGAAAGCAAATGTTCAGCATAAACTGTACTCTTTGCACAGTGTAGGCACAGTGAGCCACTCTTAACAGTTAGGATGGTAGAAACTCACCCAAAGTTAAACTGCTAGCCAAGGATCAATCTTTTAGACAGATCTTTCTAAGCATAGCAGTCTCAGGCCTGTTGTGTTAGTTCTTTTCTTTACAAATGTATTTTGTCTGCTTGGTTGTTCAGTACCTATTCTATGGTAGATGGTCTCCGGCAGGTATTAACAAGTACTACAAAGAGCTTTCCATTCTATGGCTAGTCTCATACATTACCCATAACTCTTTACTCTGTACTCCCCTTGTTTTAAAAAAAAATCTTTCTGGGTTTCTTAGAACTGGCCAGACCATTCACCCGTGAGTCTGTATATATTTTGACCTCTTACCACATCGCTTTCCACATAAAGAAGATGAACAGATGCATTGTGCAAACGTCTCTCCATTGAGAAGATTTTTCTCTCACAGTTGTCCTTTAAGGCAACTCCTGAGTGGGTCTGTAGTGAAGCCAGAGTTCATTTTTGTGTTCTTTGTCCAACAATTCTAGAAGCGTTGATATTCGACTTTGTTCAGGATGTGAATGCTTAGTGAAAAGGCCGTGGGTTCTGTTGGAGAGCAGCTAGAGGGGTCGTTACTGTTTGCTTGCTGTGGTGTTGCAGGCCCTTTTTCTTGTAGCTTTATCTCATAACCTCAGAATTTTCTGTATATTCACCTCCAGATATTTTCTAGTTTCTGTTAGTCATGCATCACTTAATGTCTGTGATACATTCTGCAAAGTAGGACACTACAATTTTGGTGTTGTACAAACAGCAAATACCATGTTACTTAGTGAAGTACACACACATTGTCAGTCTCATACTCCTTCTCCAGTTCCTCCAGTTCTGTGGCTTCTGCAGGGCACCTCTCTGATCCTCTTCTCTGTACCCAGATCTAACTCCCTGCACTTTCCTAAGCCTTCCCACAGCCGCTGCCTCTGAGTTCTTTCGTCTGCATGCCTGCCTTCCTGAGCTCCACACCCTGCCAGAGCCTGGTTGCATTAAATTGAATTCAGAGCAGCTGGTCACTGCATACCTTGAGTGGGACTGTGGTTGTTTTGCCAGGCAGGGCAGTTGGTCAAGCACTTAACTCACCCTGACTTGTCAAGGTTCACTGACCTCCAGTGACTTATCCTTGCATCTACACAGCACTCCCTGTCCCCTTCCCTTCTCTCTCTTTCCTCTGCCCCTTTCTTATTAGGTCCAGACAACCATATGTACTTAACCATATATACTTAGCTGTATACACTGTATATACGTAACAAAGCTATGTGAAACCATGGACGTATATGTAGTCAGACATTGTCTAAATGCACATTATGTGTAGCATGACTGTACTTCTTCTTTGATGCAGTAGCTATTTATGAGTATTTCTAAATTTCCAATTATGTGCAGTTTTTCTTTTTTGACTTCATTATAGTTGAGAAAGTGGCCCAATGTTACTATTTGAAATCTGTTGAAATGGACAACTATTGTATGAGACCACTACAATAAGAACTTAAAAACAGACTCATGCATAGAAGAAAAGATTTTAATGGCTGGAAGAGTGGAGAAGCAGAGAGGGCGAGGGTGGGGTATAGATTAGATAGTTGATAGAAACTGAGTGATAGTTGATAGTTGGATAAAATCAGTGATAGCACACAGTAGAAAGAATATCAGTTTTAACTGGACTTCAGCATAACATGATTATTCCTCCCATCTTAACCCAATATTGCAAGGACAGAGTAGCTGGGGTGGGGGTCCAGAGACTACTCTCAGGGGAGATAAGGCCAATTGATATAACTAGCATTTTGCTAAGAGAGTCTTCTGCACTCCACATTGGTGAGTGACATCTGGGGTCTTTTTTTTTTTATTCAGTATGACTGAGTGAAAATGTACATTCCAACATCAATTACATGCCCACCTGTGTGCAGCTTCTACTGCTCTCCCTGTCCAGTGACAGTACACTATTCTTCTCTGCTCCATACATGTCTAACCCTCCCAGCAGTCTCCTTTCCCCTCCTCTCCACCTACTGTCTTTCCTCCAGCCAGAGGACAGCAGGATGATATCCTATAGATGCATAGGACCATAAAGTGCATCCAATATATGATCACTCTGCATCGCCAAGTCCAATCCATTCATGTCCGAAGAGTGGACCTTCATTATGATTTATGGGCAAGGGCAGCATCAAGGCCAGGGGCCATGCTCCCGGGGGAATCCTGAAACCGCTGGACCATCAATTGAGGTCTTTTAGTGGAGATCTCAGGGTGCACCCCTTTTTATTCTTGTGTTGCCGGTGAGACTCAACTTAGTGAGCTCCATCGCGGCTATCACTGGTGGTGGCACCATCCGGTTCTTCCAGTCCCAAGTCGATGTAGGCACCCACTCATGTGGGTCTCTCTATCTTCTGGGTTGTCTTTACCCCATGTCATTTTGGTCCTCAGTGAACATCCGTTCTTGCTGAGTTGGGACCATTTGCTGTGCCCTCGGATGGCAGCTTGGCAGCTTTTAAGACCCCAGGTGCCACTCACCAAAGTGAGGTGCAGAGAGCCCTCTTAGCAAAATGCTAGTTGTGCCAGTTGGCCTCAATTTCACCTAAGAGCATTGTCCCCTGCCCCCTGCCCCAGCTACTCTGTCCTTGCAGTACTGGGTTAAGATGGAAGGAGTAATCAAGTTATGCTGAAGTCCACTTAATATTGTTCTTGTTTCTAATGTGTGCTATCACCGATTTCACCCAACCAGATTGCTAGCAACTATCTAAACCCTACCCCCATTGCCTTCCCTCCATTCCCTCCCTTGCAGCTGTCAAAGAGTCTTTTCTTCTATACACAAGTCTGTTTTTGAAATCTTATCGTAGAGGTCTTATACAATATTTGTCCTTTCGTCGCTGACTACTTTCACTCAACATAATGTCTTCCAGTTGAAACCAGGTTAGGAGATGTTTCCTGGAATCATCGTTATTCTTTATCATTGCGTAGTGCTCCATTGAGTATATATGCCATAGTTTACCTATCCATTCTTCTGCTGTTGGGCATCTGGGTTGATTCCATCTTTTTGCTGTCGTGGACTGTGCTGCGATAAACATTCCTGTGCATGTGTCTGTTGGTGTGAAAGGCCTTGATTCTGTAGGATATATTCCAAGTAGTGGAATTACTGGGTCAAATGGTATATTAATATCCATTTTTTTAAGGAAGCGCCAGATTGTTTCCAAAGAGGCTGGACCATTTTGCAACCTCACCAACAGTGTAGGAGAGTTCCACTTTCTCCACAGCCTCTCCAGCATTTGTTTGTGTTTTTTGGATCATGGCCAACCTTGTTGGGGTGAGATAATATACGTCTGGGGTCTTAACAGCTGCCAAGCTGCCATCTGAGGTACACCAAATGGTCCCACCTCAGCAGGAAAGGATGATCACCAAGGACCAGAGTGACATGAGGGAAAGAGAACCCAGAAGACGGAGAGACCCACGTGAGTGACTACATCGACATGTGACTGGAAGAACCGGATGGTGCCTGGCTGCCACCAGTGATAGCCATGATGGAGCTCACAAAGTTGAGTCTCACTGGCAACATGAGAATTAAAAGGGTGCACCCTGAGATCTCCACTAAAAGGCCACAATTGATGGTTCAGGGGCTTCAGAGTCCCCTTGGGAGCATTGGCCTCTGGCTCTGATGCTGTCCCTGTCTGTAAATCATAATGGAGGTCAACTCTTTGGACAGGAATGGATGGGAAATGCTGACACAGAGTGACCATATCATGTGTGCACTTATGGTTTCATGCATCTACAGGGTGTTATCCTGCTGACCTTTTACTGGAGGCAGGCAAGAAGGTGGAGAGAAGGGGATAGGAGATTGTTAGAAGGATATGATATGTATAGAATGGAGAGGAGGAGTGTGCTGTCACCGGGCAGGGAGAGCAGTGGGAGCTGCACATAGGAGGGCATGCAGATTTACATGGGATTATACATTTTCACTTAATCACAATAAAAAAAGAAAGAAATTTGTTGAATATGGTTTTATGTCCGCTAGTGTAGGTCATGTTTCATAACTGTATCTCAACACATATAATAAATATGATTTCTGTGATTTTTGGTTATAGTAGTCTATCGATGTCCATTAGATCAAGCCTGTTAATTTTGTTAAAATCTCTATTTTGATCTGCTTGATCTATTATACCAAAGTGTTAAAGTATCCCAGTATTGGTAGATTTCTCTTTGTAGTTTTGACAAATTTTCCTTTATGTATTTTAAGGTTATGTTTTTAGGGTCAGCCTACTGATTTAGAGTATTTATTTCTTGGTGAATTGAATCAACTGTTTAGTACTTGTAACTATCTCTAGTAGTGTAGTATTGAGTATGCCAAGGCATGTGACTGTGTAGATCATAATGTATTAACAGGTAATGTTGTGGAGAATGGGAATATTGAAACACATAATTGTGCTTATGAACAGTCTGTACACGGACCAAGAAGCAGTTGTTTGAACAGAACAAAGAGGATGCTGCATAGTTTCAAGTCAGGAAAGATGTGCATCGGGGCTGTATCCTTTCACCATACTTGTTCAGTCTGCATGGTGAGCAGATGTTCTAAGAAGCTGGACTATCAGGAAGAAGAATGCAACATCAGGACTGGAGGAAGACTCCTTAACAGCCTGTCTTGTGCAGATGATACAGCCTTGCTTGATGATAGTGAAAAGGGCTTGAAACACTTCCTGATGAAGACCAAAGACTGTAGCCTTCAGTGTGGGTTATACCTCAGCACAAGTAAAGCAGAACTCCTCACACAGCTGTATCAGTAACAACATAATGATAAATGGAGAAAAAAATGAGATTGTCAAGGATTCTATTTTACTTGGATCCACAATCAGTATCCGTGGTAGCAGCAGTCAAGAAATCAAGAGGTGCTGCAAAAGAACTCTTTAAAGTGTTGAAAAGCAAAGATGTCACATTGGGGACTAAGGTGCCTTTAACCTAAGACTTGGTATTTTTATTTCCCTTTTACGCATGTGAAAACTGTGCAGTGAATAAAGAAGACTGAAGAAGAATTGATGTTTTTGAATTATGTTGGTGGAGAATATTGAATATATCATGGAATGTGGGAAGACTGAACAAATCATCTTGGGGGAGGTGCAACCAGAATGCTTCTTAGAAGCAAGGATGGTGAGACTACACCTCACATACTCTGGTTATGTTATCAGGTGGGATCAGTCCCTGGAGAAGGATGTCATGCTTAGTAAAGTAGCTAGCCAACCAATCACTGTCATTGAGTCTCTTCTGTCTCATAGTGACTCTATAGGTTGGAGTACAGCTGTCCCATAGAGTGTCCAAGGAGAACCTGTGGAGTCAAACTGCTGACCGTTTGGTTAGCGGAATAGCACTTAGCAAGATACAACCAGGGTCAGTGAGAAAGAGGAAGACCCTCAAGAAGATGGATTGACACAGTGTTTACAATATTAGGCTCAAGAATAACAAACACTGTGAGGATGGTGAGGGACCAAGCAGCATTTATCCTGTCATGCATAGGGTCACTGTGAGGTGGGTCTTACTCGATGGCACCTAGTAAAGTTTTTTTGAAAGTGTTGATTTGAAACATAGTAAGAAACTTGGACAAAAAAGATGTTTAAAATACATTGAATTTGGAAATAATCATAGTAAAGATTATGACTTCCATCTGAGCTTGCTTTCTGGCTGTGTGAGTTTGTTTTAAGTTGTGTGACCTTTAACGATTTCTTAGCAGTTTATCTGTATCTTCGAGTTGGTTGTTCTTGTTGTTAGTTGGTGTTGACTCAGTTCTAATGTAAGGTGACTCTGTGTGCAGAGTAGAATTGCTTCATAAGAGTTTTCAGGGCTGTGACCTTTCAGAAGCAGATCGCTAGGCCTGTCTTCCAGGGTGCTTCAGTGGCTTTGAACCACCAGCCTTTTGGCTGGTAGTTGAATGGTTAATTGTCTTTGCCCAGGGAGCTTGTAAAATGAGGTGAGGACTGTTTTAAGGATCATAAAGAAATAATAAGATATAGAGTGCTCAGGTCGGTGCCTGACTCATAGTGTGGTTAGTAAATGATGGCTGCTTTTAATTCTAGTCATTCTCTTTCCTGAAGTTTTAAGGTGCTAATTTAGTGTTAAATATGGAACATGTCTTATTATACATGTAATAGCCTAAAATTTAGTATGGGTACATGGATGAAACTACTGAAAGGGGAAAAGCAAGAGAACCTCAGTGGGGTCAGAAGATGAGAAAAACTAAAGTCTGGCATGTGACCAAAGCCAGGAAGCTGACTGCCTCCCTCCAGATTTTCAGGAGTAGAGTTTCTTGACAGTGTTCTCCACCCTGGTTTTTCCTTTGATGTTCTAGTCCACTAGTTCAGGAGTGGATACATCACCATTCCTTTAGGTCAAAGGGAGCTCTCACTTTCTGTAGGCCAGGCTTGCTGCCCAGGATACTTTAAAGGAGGCTTGTTCCCTTATCCTGGACCTCAAGGATAGTTAGAAATTTTCATTCTTACTAGTTCAACAAGTAAGCATTTGGCATCCCTAGAGTTCTGGAAGTACCTTATTAGAAAAGAGACAGTTTCATTCTTCTGTGTAGAAAATTTTGAAATAAAAAGGAATACAAAAATAAATAACATGAAGCAAAAGAATCTATGAGATAACATGGAGTATTTAGATATTTTTCTTCCTCCCTTTAGTACAACTTAATCTAATTCTTTGTATAACTTTTTCATTAGCCTCTACTGTAAGATGTCCATCAGAAATAAGAGGAATTGTATAGCCTCCTTCCACCTAACCTTTTACTCGGTTTTTTTTTTTGCAAGCTCACAGTCAAGAAAAGTGTGTCTTTTTCATTGTCTTTGTCTATATTTCTCTTGGTACTACTATTGTCACTTTGTTTTTTAGTAAAGGAAATTGGCTTATTTGAAACGTTTGTCTTAATCCTCTATGGAAATATCAGTTTACAGGAAGGTTAAGGCAGCTCGTCTGGGCTCCTTTCAGAGTCTCTACTGCAATTGTCGGAAAAGAAACCCCAGGGAAACTCCTGAACACAGGCTTCGGAACAGCAGTGGCTGCACAGAACACAACGCTTCAGATACTTTAGCAGGTGCTGTCTGGAGAACAGAAATAATGGTCTGAAGGTGGAAATGCTGATGTCTCTACTTTCTTAACTTAGCACAAACATCTTTTTTTATCTTTGGTGGATTTTGGTGCCACAGAAGCAGCCCCAAGAAGCCTTAAATGCAAGTGTGATTGCTTTTAGAATCCTGGCTTTGAAAGCATGGTGTGTGGGTTTCCTTGACTTGAATTCTTTTTTTATAAAGGGAATAAGTTCATAGCATGCAATCTGTGCCATTTCCCTCTCTCTGGTGGCATCTTCACTGTTCACATAGAAGAAAGAGTCATAAACGTGAATAGATAAATGAACAAACAAACAAAAGAGTTCTGCTGTCATGTAATGAAAAGTCTTAACTGTAACATAATGGGAACACAGCAGCTATTTTATTAAAACGTAAGGATTTTTCCTGGAAACTTAGTGGCTTATATGATTAAAAAAAATAGCACTGTGACATGGGAAAAATAGTACCGTAGAATGTCATGGTTGCAGTGGGACTTTTGGATGGATCATCATCCCAGTCACTGCAAGTGCTGGTATGAAATACTCTCACTTTCGTGATGGTTTGCCCACTGATATACTTATCATTTGGAAGGCCCAGAAGTTGGTTTGTAAATCATTTGCTTCTTGTGCTATCTGGTTTTATTTAGAGCAAAGCAAGCAGCCTTGCAGTATGGGTAGACAATTTTAAGTGATGGGTAAGGGCTCAGACTGTGAAGTCGTACAGCCTCAGGTGAGCATCCCAGCTTCGTCAGCTGTATGACCTTGGACGAGTTACTTCTTTAAGCTTCTATTTTATATGTGAAATGAGGAAAATAGTGTAATCTACATCAGAGAGTTTTGTTAAGATTATATAAATTGATACTGTGGATGGTAAGTGTATTGCATAATGTTTGACCTATACGCCTACTCCTCACTTTTGACATGGTTAGACTTGAGTTTATGTGAAAATCAGCATTACGTGTAAATGGAGGGTGACTGTATAATTACTACATAATTGCCAAACCACTGAGAATCATGGCCCCACCAAGTCCACGCACTAACCTTAACCATCACAGCCAGCGTTCTCCTTGCATTGCGCCTCAACATTCATGACTGCAGGTACATGTCATTAATGCACAAAATGGTCAGTAGGTTTTTTTACTACTATGATAAATAGAAAATGTTGGACAACAACATAATTGATAAGTGAGGAGTAAGTGTAGTAAGTGTTTGTGAATGTTAGTCATTGTTTTGTTGGAATCAAGAATAAGTCTTAAAAAAGCATGTTTTATTTTTTGGCTGTCTTTCTGTTTTCGTGAGAGTGTAATTTTGTTTTTTGAGAAATTGCAGCCGTTTTCCTAGCTCATATTATTTACTGCTCGGTCACTGTAATATTATGTGAAACTATATGGAACTGAAATTTTTGCAAATCATAAACAACTGAGTATCAGTAGCATCATGTGACTCAGCTTAATAAAAAGAAACCATTGGTGTGTCTACTGTGTGCCATAGTGTTTGCTATGTTTTTTCATTCATTCTTTGACACTTCTCTTTAAAGTATATATAATTATGTCCATTTTGTGATGAGGAACCAGAAACCTGGAAAAGTGAAACCTGAGCTTATATAGCTAAGTAGTGAAGCCAGGTTTTAAACACGGGTCTGGTGAATCCAAAGCCTATTCCTTTTTTCTACAGTTTCTACCACTTGAATAATCTCGGAGACCCCTCCGCTACAACCTTCAGGCCTAGTAGAAATTACACTATTTTTTTTTTTTTTCAGTTACAAATGATTTAGGTATTTTGCAAAGCAGTGTGTGTAATGTGGTAGTTCAGTGTTTATACACACTTTGTGCTTATGTCCCTTTTTTATTTTTGGAACACAACATCTGCAATATTGACTGGAGTTGACTGGAGTCACCTTACCTCTCTCAAAAACGCATTATAGAGAAGAAAATAAGTTCCTGGGTTCTGCTTTTGACCCCGTTTCTGACCTGCTGCAATTCCTCATGGTCCTCCTCATTTCCCATTTATGGAGCATCTATCTGCTGTATCAGGGAATGTTTGAGATGCTTTATCCAGAGTTTCCCAATTTTCCTACAATTGTCAGGGTAAAGGCTAAAATTTTGCAGGAAAGGACATGATTTAGCTAAGAGCACAAAGCTTCAGGCTCTCTCTTGCTTAAGAGTCCAGGTCTTTTGTAGTACATCCCATTTCCCACTTGTCTTCTCAGAAACGTCCTTATAGAAGGGAATTGAGGATAGCCTTTCTACAGAATAATCTATAGTACATGTTGGTGTGTTATCCCTGTTGAATCCACCCCACCCCTTTTCCTTACCTTTTCTGTTTTCCCTCCTTCCCACCTTATCCTACCTACATACCTAATGAAGTTTAGATATTGAGATGCATAAACCACATAATGTCTTTCTTGAAAGAAATTGGATACTTGAGATAATCCCATTTGATTCCCCCCTCCAGTAATTAAAAACTGTCTAAGTTTACTGCAAAATTTGACAGACAATGCATGAACAACAGGAAAGAAAATAGATTAAATGGGAACTACCAAGAGTCAAACATTTATGCTCATCCAAAAACAACAGATGAATGAGTAAATAAACTATGGTACACATACTCAGTAGAACACTGTGCAACAATAAAGAACAGTAATGATTTTAAGAAGCATTTCATAACTGGTTTCAACGGGAAGACATTATGCTAAGTGAAATCAGCTGCAAAAGGACACATATGAGACCCCTGCTATAAGGACTTAAAAATGGACTTATGTGCAGAAGAAAAGACTCTTTGATGGCTACAGTGGTGGAGTGGGAGGGAAGGAGAGGGTTGGTCATAGGATTAGGTAGTCGACAGGAATTTGGTTAGGTGAAAGTAGTGACAGCACGCAGTAGAGAACAGATCAGTGTAACTGGGCTACACAATAAACTGAAAGGTTTTCTAAACTGAAACCAATATTTCAAAGGATAGAGTAGCAGGGATGTGTTTTCAGGGAACATCGAGGTCAATTGGCGTAAGTAGTCTTTTGCTAAGAGACTCTCCTGCACCCCATGTTGGTGAGTGGCATCTGGGGTCTGAAACACTAGCAAGCTGCCATCTGAGGTATACCAAGTGGTCCCAACTCATCTGGAACAGATGATGACCGATCACAACAAAGACGTGAGTTAAAAAGAACCCAGGAGACAGAAGGACCCATATGAATCGGAGACTGTATCAACATGAGACCCGAAGAACCAGGTGGTGCTCCACCACCACCAAAGGCAGCCATGAAGGGGGACACAATGTAGAGTCCCTGAGGCAGCATAAGAAAAAAGGGTGTGCAGTTCAAGAACTCTATTAAAAGACCTGAACTGATGGTCCAACAGCCTGGAAGGTCTCCTGGGGACATGTTCCCTAGCCATGCTGCTGACTCTGATGGAAAGCAGTGCTGAAGTCAACTCCTTAGATAGGAATTTGCTGGAATCGGGGACACAGTATGAACATAGGATGTGTGTACATTATGGCTTTATGCATTGATAGGAAGCTGTCCTACTGGTTTCTTTCTGGGTGGGAGAGAAAAGGATGGAGAGGAGGGGACAGGTGCTTGTTAAGAGGATACTAGAAGTATAGAGTGAAAAGCAGGAATGGGCTGTTACTGGGTGAGGAGACACAGGCGGGCATGCAAAATTGATTTGGACAGTATACTTTCACTTAATCACAAAATAAATTTTAAAAAAGTTGTGTAAGTTTAATTTGTTTCCATAGGAATTAATCAGCTTTTGAAATATAGCACTAAAACAAGTTAGGTTGAATTTCTACCAGTTTAAATAGATTATTAAATAATAGGGCTTGAAAGTAATTGCTGAATATCTGAATTTGAGATAATATCCATGTTTTGAGGTAAGGAATTGTATGGAAAGCCTGTTTGACCTAGCACAGTGCTTATTCCTAACCCACATAACCAGAACCAACTTTCTTATTTATTCCATGGACTGTGTGTGTATGAAATCTCTTCTGTTTGTAGCTGGAGGTTGCCCTTCCAGAGTCACTATTTCCTTTGTTGTTCCATTGTTCCTTTAGAGTGAGGGAGAATAATTAAGAGGAACATCTTTTCTGAGCAGCTGGAGTCAAATTCCAGCTGACTGCAGCACCTGTGAAGACAGCACCTCTGCCTCTGGGCGGCAGGGTGAGATGCCAGCCGTGGAGCCTGTGACAATGGGCTCCAAAGTGCAGAGATGTGGCTGTGCTGCACCACTTCTGCCCTTCTGTGAGCTTCAGATGGCAGTAATGCTTCTGAATGCAAAGTGTCTGTTTTAGACTAATTAGAGGGATGATTTGTGAAATGGTGGCTATTTATTTAATTAATCACCAGCACAAAGCCATGAAACCCATATTTTAAAAATCCCTCTTAGTTTGCCATGTGGTTAATAGATTGGAGCACATTAAAAAGTGACATGGTGATGTATTAAAAATGTTCCACCTAAGGTACCTTCAGGAAAGAACATAAGCTTCTGCTTTCAGATGCTGAAGTGTAACCTGCCAAGATTTGACCTCTCTAAGGTTTCAATATTTGTAAAGGCATTTATCTTTCATAGATTGTCTTCATTAGGAAATCTCATATTGGAATATCTTAAAATATAAAAATGTTTGTAGACTTATTTTAAAATTATAATTAAAGTTAATTTTGTTGCAGTTTCTCTTAAAGAACTGTATTTTTCCATTAAATTATACTGTGTTTACTAAGCATAGCAATATTCCGTATAACATGGATTATTCTTTTCCATTTGTGGGTAACAGAGTCATTTAATTAACTAAATAATAAATGCAGTAGCATTTTTGCTGCAGCTGTCAGAACAGCATTTTGTTCTGCTCTTGTGTTATTTTTTATTGAATAGGAACCAGAATAATTGCTATACTGGCTCAGTCTCAGCCCAGGTAAATTGTGATTTTTGAATAGTAAGAATAAAGATCAAATTGACTTGTTCAAGAGATGACACTGGCATTAAAAATGGAGTGGATTAGATGGTAACAAATGACAGGTTTTTTTTTTTTTTAACACAAACTTCTGGTTGATTTTCAGTATACGTAAATACGTGTATGTGCAGGCCATTTTATCTTGCATTTTGATAATATTTGAAGCTCAGGTTGGTATGTCTGTAATTCACCCATCCTTTTTATTTAAAAAAGAAAAAAGAAAACCTATTAAAAATGACCAAGAATCCCTGCTAAGCAGGTGTGACTGTGTAATGAAATATTTTTCCAAAAAATTTTAAGACTGTGTATGAAAATGTGTTGCTCAGCTGGGTGACGGTGAGGAAGTTGTCCAACTCTTAGAATTGTGTTTCTCTGCTATGCTGTATAATTACCTGCTCTGTTAGAAGTGGAGCTAGAATAAAACATGAGTATGTTCATCCAGCCTGGAGCTGATGTGGTGGTGATGATTACAATGCAGATAAAGCATTTCTCATAACTGCCGTTGCCTACTGGAGCCTTTGAAACATCTGGATCTTTAATTGAAAAATAGTGTGGTGCTGTGCAAGGCAGACATGTTAAGTGAGATCACTAATTTAGAATACAAAAATATAATTGATAAAGTGTTTTATTTACATTGTGTTTAAATATTCATACTTTGTTATGGTTTGTATAATGGGGAATTACTGGGTTAAATCTTCATAAACATTGACAGTCTAAATGAGATAAATTAAGTGAAATTGTTAATGAAATTTTACACTGGAATCAGAAAACAGTTGCTTCAGAAGGGTGCGTACTTCAGTATCTATTGGGACCTTTTAGAGAAGCAAATAGGTTAGGCCGTATTCTCTGAGCATTGTGTTTTGGAAGAACTAACCAGGAACCCTGGAGGCACAGTAATTCAGAGTTCCAGCTGCTACTCAGAAGGTCAGCAGCTCTTTGTAAACTCCGAGGAACAGTTCTCTCTGTCCTCTAGGGTTGATTTGAGTTGGAATCACCTCAGTGGCAATGAGTAAAATGAGTAACCATCAAGGGTTTTACAGTTTCATTTGATCCTTGCTATTGTTATCATCTTGTTACTTAGTTTTTAAAAAATGCTTCTCGGGGGAGTGTGCTGTCACTGGGCAGGAAGAGAAGTGGGAGCTGCATATAGGTGAACCTGCAAATTTACATGGGAATGTACATTTTCAATCATAATAAAAATAAAGAAAAACATTTTAAAAAAGATAATAAAAAAATCACTTTGAGGACTAAGGTAGAAAAAAAAGCCTCTTGGTGTCTTCATTACCTGGTGCAACTATAATGGAAAGACCGCAAGAGGGTGACTTTAACAAACAGAAATTTATTTTCTTACAGTTTGGGAGGCCAAAAATCCGAATTCAGGGTGCTTACTCCAGGGGAAGGCTTTCTGTCTCTATGGTCTCCAGACAAATGCGCTGGTCCCATCTTGAGTTTTCACTCCTGGGCATCCTCTGTGGCTCGACAACAGCCTTCTCCCATTTCTGCTTGCTAGCTTGCTTGTTTAATCTCCAGTATCTCAAAAGAGGTTGACTCAGAATACATCCTACTCTAATCCTGCCCCATTAACATAACAAAGACAGTCCATTCCCAAATGGGATTGTCACTACTGGCATAGAGGCTAAAAATTACAGCACATGTTTTGGGGGTACACAGTTTAATCCGTAACATTTGGCATAATGGTAAATGACTCTAATAGCAACATTATCACCCAATAAAGCAGAGGCTTTCCCACCTCTGGGGCAGGTTATCAGAGCCTGCCCAGGAGAGCAAAAGAGCTGGTGAAGGGCGTGCAATTAACCTTTGTCCAGCATTCACAGCAGGGGAACTGACCTAGCAGCCTTCCCAGGAAATCCAATTTAATTTAAAATGAATTTGAAAAGACAAATTAGCCATATCTATTTTAATAAGATAAAATCCCGACTCTCCCTGTGTCTGGTTTAGTTAGGACCTCAGAGGAGATTGGATGAGTAAGGCTGAGCATAAACACAAGGGAAATAATGCCAGCGGGATGAGGAGAAGCCCTGGAGACCCTGGTAACCAAGTGACAAGTCAGTTTCTGCAAGCGAGCAGGTCTTGTGCTGCCCGTTTCCACAGAGAATCGCGACCTGAGGTGGGCCTTTGTCTCATCAGAACTTCTGCTTGTGTTGGAGCTTGGTGCTGTGTTGATGTCATCCGCTACTTACCTGTCTCCAAGGAGTGAACTGTAGTTATTTTTCTACCTTGTCATTATCAAAGCACATTTGGGTACCGCCACCTGGGTAGCCAGATTCAGTAACAGATACACCTCACAATTTCTGATGAGGTTTTTAATCAGAGTAAACATTCTCTAGGTCCTGTAAATTGGTACTTGACTGCTGCTTTTTAAAAACTGAATCAAGGGCCTCTGTTTACAATGTGCTTAAACATACTGACAATTGTGAGGATGGTGGAGGACTGGCCAGTGTTTATTCGCTATGAGTTGGAGCTGACTTAATGGCATCTAAAAACAGCAGCAGCCTACTCTTCAAGGAGTCCATGGTCCCTTGTTTATATCTCTGTAAGCATGATAAAGTAAGGCTTTACTGAAGCAACAGTAAGGACATATGGAACAGTGTCTCTCCTCTGCCTGTATACAAGAAATGACTGCTCTTGCAAGGTGACCAGCCAACCTCTCCAGTAGTGGTGATCTCTGCTGAGCTGCAGGTGCAGTCTGAGAGGAGAAACTACAGGGTCCTTAATAGGTCTCATTCCCAAGGGTGTTTCCTCCTGACTAGGACACGCACTGCCCCCACCCTCCCCGCCGCCCACCAGTTCCACAGGTTCTGAAATAGTGATTACTGCATGAGCCCATAACTTTGTGATCATTCCTAGATACCTAGGCCTGCCCAAGAGTTTTTTGGAACTGGGACTCACTGAGGTATGATAGACCTAGGTTAGAATCCTGACCCCCTAGTGGAGGCATTTCAAGGAGCTACTTAATGAACCACTCTTCCCTCACTTATTTGTCAGCTCTGAAAGCAGTGAGCAATCCTTACAAAACCATTGAGCATGTTAAATTAGATAATGCATGAAAAGTGCTTTTCATCTGGTAGGTGCCCAGTAAATATAATTAGCGGTGGACCTGCCAGCTGCAGAGAGAGCTGAGGTATGCGTCCCACAAAAGGCTGTGTGCAGAGGAAAGTGCCGAGATGGGACATTGTGCTCCTGCCTGCCCTCACCTCCCAGGAAGACTTTTTTAATCCTGCCAGCCCTTTAATTTGTATTGCTGAGCTGATTACCTAAGTGAGTAGTGTTAAACTGGTAGAGAGTGGTTTTTGTTGTTGTTGTTGTTGTTTTTAAAGTACCCGATAGAGACAATTTTTGTTACCCAGTGGATCCTGCTGCACCCTCTTCAAATAAAGTTCTCTGCCATTTACTACTTTCCCTTGATTGTACTCTAGAGAAGTGATAGTCAGACTTGGTATCCTGCTTTTCGATTGTAAATTCTGATTATAATTAGAAGGGATTCTTTACAACAGGAACTCTTCATTTCTTTGCTGCTGTTTATATCTCACCATGTGTTTGCAGACTGTTAAGTACCAAGTTTCTCTGTTGTGCTTTGTAGTTGTGCCATCCTCGTAATGTGTTTCTTGCTGCAAAGGCGCATCTTTTTCTGTCATGCTAGGTGTAGGTTCTTCTGTGTGGCCTTTTCCTGTACAGGATGACACTTGTCCCAGTTATTTCATATGAACATTTTGAGGATGAACGAAGATGTCAAAACTGGAGAAATGTAAAGCTATTTATTTCCATTTGTCTGATGTTTTTACTTTGTTTGTTAGGAGGTGCATCAGAAAGCTGAATTAATTATAATTACTGAAGAGGCATATACTGATAGAGCAAATAAAGTAGTAAGCCTGTTTGTGCCAAGGCCATCTATTTACATTCCAGCTTTGAATAAGCTGAATGTGCATGAAAGATTAATTTTAAGAGGTTTTTATGACTTGCTAAATAATGATTCAGTGAAATTTTTTAATTATATCATTAAGGAACATTTGAGTCTTAAAATGATAAAATGCCTAGTCATGAGTCTGTTACTGTACAGAAATTTGTGAGTTTTTTTCTCACTGTTCAAAATTGAGAATACAGTAATTTTGGCGTAGTGGTTAAGTGCTATGACTGCTAACCAAAAGGTCTGTAGTTGGAATCTGCCACGCACTCCTTGGAAACTCTATAGGAGCAGTTCTCCTCTGTCCTATAGGGTGGCTGTGAGTCAGAATCGACTCAGTGGCACTGGCTTTCGTTTCTTGTTTTATTGGCTATTTTAAATTTTTGTAATATTCAGTCAGCCAAAATTCCTGCAAGAAATGAATGCTGATATATGTAACACACATACAGGTACACACACTTTTATATTCTCCAAGTAGTTCACTGTCTCTGGAGTTAATTTGTCCTTGCAGTAGTTACAGGTTAGAGAGTTGTACCAAATTTTCCATATAATTGAGGAAGGTATTAATGGCTTTACTCAAACATTTTCTAGAGATATGTCATTGAGTAATGGAGCCAAGTATACCTTCTCCATTGCATTTTAATTTTAAAAGTTGATATTAAATCTTAAAAAGACTAATTATATTATGATAATTGATAGAGTGTGAAACATTTAACTCTTTTTTATGGTTAAAAACCCTGTTTTTACTTTTAAAGCATATTGATTTTATTATTAAAATGATTTAGCAATGAAGAGGTCCCTAAACTTAAGTGATGGGACTTAGTTCGTATAAATTACTGTTCCATAATACTGTCATCATTGTAGAAGCTGTTGTTTGTATAATTACATGTAAAGTGCTGTGTAACATTAATGTTCTAAAGAATCTCACAGTCACTTTGTAAATTCAGAATGTAAGCTTTACATTTTATTATGCTTTTAAGATAGGCTGGATTATACCTTGTATGAGAGCACATTTTGATACATGCTGTAACCATCCCCAGATTGGATGAGAAGAGAATGCTGTGACTTTTTTTCTCTTAGTAACTGAGATGGAGACCTTTTCTCATTGCTTCTGTTTCTTACCCTCATGTTTGACATTATGTTCAAAAATCTGGCTTGTCTGCACAACAGCTTAAGTAACAGTACTAAGGAATAATTGTTGTTGGTGTAACAGTTCACACTTCACAGAGCACTTCAACATGCTTTATTTTATTTTCACTGTATACACCATAATTCTTTGGAAGTGGGTGGTCTCATCTCTATTTTATAACTGACAAAATTGACTTTCAGAGACATGATGGATTTGTCCAAGGTTGCACAGCCTGTAATGGGCAGGGCAAGCACCCAGACGAGTTCTTTTTGTTCTGCAGAGAGGGGCCTAGCAAATATATAACCCTTGATGGTAAAAAAATACTGACAGTATCAAGAACCACTTTCTAACCCTAAGACTTTCAGATGTTTGTTGTTCCTGACTTACTATGGGCAAGATTTCAGTTTTTTCCTTCATACTTTCTTCCCGAGTTTTGTAAAATTTATTATCTGTATTTGAACATGAGTAATTGCTGATTTTTCAGTTGATCTCTTGACACAAAAGGATTATTTGAAGCTATTACTCAAACTTTAGTTGAAAGCAGTCAGATTGTTTAAACTCATAGCTCTAGACATTTTATTTTCTTCTAAAGTGGAAGAATTTTAAATCAAAATGTGAAAGATTTCTCTATTTTAAATAGAGAAGATCTTTACTGAGAGCTTCAACCATTTTTTCTATTTTGGGTTCAGGACTATGGGTTTGCATTTGATATAAAAGTTATGGAAAGGCACATTACAAAAATCATCAGCCTCTGTAACCAGGTGAGTCATTAGAAGCCTCCAGCCAACACCTGACCCACACATTTTGCAACTTGGCAGCCTCTACAACTACGTGAGCTACTTCTTTGATATATAAATCTCTCTGTCTGTCTCACTATGTCTTACTTCAATCATTTGTTTCTCTGTAAATCCAACTTGAGACATTAACCTAACAAAAACTGATGGAATTGGTATTTTCTATTGTGTAGCATTCTTGAAGGGATTATTGTCTGGCTCATTTCACTGATATGTGGAGGCATTTCTGCATATACTGAAGAGTAGTCATATATATAAAGGTCTTCAGATACTTAAAGGAGTCTCTGTGAGAGTGGAGGGAGGTGAACTTGGGTCTGCTAAGGGCTAGGACTAAAATCACTGGATAAAATCTGTAGGGAGATTACACCTCAATTGAAAGAAAAATGTTTTAGCTGTCACAACTGTCAGCCCAAACACTGAAGCAAAGCGTTCGCTTCAGAAAGTGATAGGGACCTCATCAGTGAAGGTGTTTAGGTGGGTTAGAGGACAAACATTTGTTGAAATGTTCTGAAGAGGATGACCTTAAGATTCCTCACAGTTTTAGAGGTCTGTGAGTGGCATTAAATCTGTTTTGTTTTTTTTTTTCCCTTAGTGTATGAATCGGCTCTGACTCGACAGCACTTGGCTTGGCTGGCAGTGTATGAATGAGACTAGTTAAACTAGGAAAAAAGGGGAACTTTTTCTTGAGCATTTTCTGTGGACTAAACACAGTGATAAGTCCAAGTAATAATCCTCTCAGTAACCTTGTGAGTTGTCTTTAGTAACCACATTGTACAGATGAGGAAATTGGAACTCAGAGAGGTTAAATAAGTTATTCCAGGACAAGCTCTTGCTGAGAATTGAAACCTAGGCCTGAGTCCACGTGTGCTTTTAACTACTACACTGTACTGCCTCACTGGCTCCTATTAAACAAGTATTCTGAAGGTGCCCAGATCAGAACTTGACCTTGTTAAACAAAGAATGACAGTTGGCATTCTTAATAATAGAAGCTAAATGGAACCAAGGTTGATGATTCAAGGGAAATTAATGAGAGTTTGTCAATTTTATTTTAAACTTGTCAGAAGATACAGTGTTCCGGTGACAAACTGTAGAAATGTTTCTGACAGATTAACCTGTAGATACCAGATCAAGGAAATGTTAATTTAATAGCCTTTAAGCTTTCCAGATTTATTGAGGGTTAAGGTAGCACTACAAAGCCACGCCCGTAGCTCTGAGTGGATTTGTCACAGAATTTTATACAAAATCTATTCATAAATTCAGTGCTGCCATGTTGAATGTAAAAAAGTGAGTTCTTTTTCTGAGTCCATAAAGCCTGCATTTTATTGAGAACAAAATACTATACTTCTGTCTCTCTCTCTTTTTTTTCTCCCATGTAGACCCTTTTCATTTCTCATAGTCAGTTAGAAAAGAGTGGAGTTCTGATGTCACTGTAGTGAAGAGCTTGACTGCTAACAAGGGCGCAGCACCTGGTACCCACCAGCCACTCCTTGGAAACCTAGGTTTCAATTCTCAGCAGGAGTTTGTCTTGGGATTTGAGTCCCGGTTTCCTTATGTTTCTTCTGTTTTGGAAACTATCCAGTGCATAGTGTTGAAATTAATTTTATGATAGACAGAAGATTATATGTTGTTTTACTTAATTAGATCAGATAGGAAAAAACTCAGATAGGGTCGCTACGAATCAGAATCGACCTTCCAGCAGTGGGTTCCATCTGGTTTGGTAGATTAGGGTAGGCCTGATCTTGTTTGAAAGTATTACTTCTGATCAAATGAAGTTTGTTCATCATCATCAGACTCGTGATAATTTGAGAACTGTGTCCTAAATTCAGAGACCATGTTATTAAGTACTAAACTGCTGGTAGAATATAGCATCTTTTGGTCCTTGTAAGGCAGTTGGGGAGGGAAATAGCGGTGGGGTGGAATTGCAGCCACTCCTTTAAGAGAGTTTCTTAACTTTTCAAGGCTGCAAATAATTCTTTTTATCAGTTTGCATTGTTACCTTGACAAATTTAACGCAGCAACAGCTTTGAGTTCTGATACTTGATTTATTATTGACAAACCTTGATGTTAAGTTGTGCTGCTAACAGAGACTTCTGCTTGTAAACATTATTAGTTCAGAAAATTCAGTCCATGAGCTAACTCACCTGATTTGAATGTTTCTTAATTCAAGATCATGCTAAAATGAATTATGCGTCTTGTTTCTTCTGTTTTGGAAACTATCCAGTACGTAGTGTTGAAATTAATTTTATAATAGATTGTATATTGTTTTAATTAATTAGATCAGATAGGAAAAAACTCAGATATAGGTACGGTATTCTAATTCATCGTCATATTCAAATTCTGTATTTTAATTCTGTACATATTCATGATGTGTATATTTGAAATTATTATGCAAGTGTTTACATTTTATAAGCTCTTATGTATTGGATGACCTGTTGTTCATAACTTTGGTATTTTATGATTGGCATAAAGATAAGTTTCAAAAAAGTGAACTTTCCTAGCACATATCACAAGCCACAAAATAGTCATACCCTTTGGCCCAATAATCTGTTCCGAGGAATAGATGTGCCAACATTTATATAAATAGATGGTTATCGGAATATTACTTACAGTAGTGAAATACAAGAAACAACTTAGAAGATAGCACATTTGAGTTGAAGGACAGTAAGAGCTACATTTCTTTTTTCCTCTGTTTTCATATGTTTGATTTCTCTTTTTTAAAAAACATTTTATTGTGCTTTAAGTGAAACTTTACAATCCACGTCAGTTCCCCACATAACTCCACACACACGGCCATGTCAGTTCCCCACATAACTCCACACACACGGCCACAGTAGCTGCTTTCCCTGCCCTGTGACAGCACACTCCTCTTTTCCACCCTGTACTTCCATGTTCTTTCAGCCAACTCCTGTCTCTGTTCCCCCACCCCATACCCCTTCCACCTCAGCTCTGGACAGGCTGCTCCAACAGGTTCATGTATATATTTAAAGCAAGAAGCACACACTTCACTGGCATCACTCTGTCTTTTATAATCCAGCCCAATGATTGTCTTGAAAGTTGGCTTCGGTACTGGTTTCAGCTCTGGCAGAGAGTCCAGGACCCTCCAGGATGTTGGACCATCAAGCCTGGTCTTTTAATAGAATTCCAGATCTGCACCTATTTTTCTCCCACTACATTGAGGACTTTACATTGTGACCCCTGCAAGGGCGGTCATTGGTGGTGGCCAGGTACCATCTAGTTCTGGAGATTGCTGCAGTAGTCTTGCTGAGAAATCTTATAGAGGGTGAGGCAGAAAGACGAGTTAAAATTCCTAGACTAGCTGACAGAGTAGATGAAAACCTTAACTGAGACTAAATATAGAATGAGAGACAAGATAATAAAGAATAAAATTGGTCTCAGATACATTGAATTTGAAGTTTTAGCTGAATTTGCAAAGTCAAGTCATGCAGAGGCCATGTGATAGGAACAGTGGAGTCTAGTGGTCTTCATGAACTGCATTGTTATATTATGAGGACTAATTTTTCTACCAGAAATAGTTTTCCTCTTCTTTTTGTTTCAAAACTTAAATTGGGGGCATACTTGATTTACAGACTCCTTTGGAGTCTCCCAAGTTTGTGAGCTCATTATAAATTGAATATTCTTTTTATTTTTCTTTGATAAAAATTACCTAAATTACCATAGGACGGTGCCTCAGTTGTATTTTTGACTTATTTTTTCTAACAGCCTGTTGCAGTGCCTGGTACATAGTACTTTATTAGTAAATGTATGCCTTAAAATAGGCTCCATTTTAAACATTATTTCTCTTACCTAAAAGCCTTAAGCACTCAATGGTAGCTATTCTTATTATCTTTTTTGTTTTAATTATAATGCTATTTCATTTCTAATTATAGAGATAATAGATGTTCATTATAGAAAATTCAGAAAAAAATAGAAGAAAATCAAATCAGTGAGAATCCCATGTCTCAGAGGGAGCCCTTGCTCACCTTTTGGTACAGTAGTTTAGTAGGCATTTAAATATAGTAAGACTTTTCCTTCAGTTCATGGTTCTGTTGGATGGAAGAGGAAAGTGTTGTGTCTAGGAGGTGTTTACCCACCTCCTTTAGTCTTGGTGACTTCTGAACTCTCATCAAAGCCTTTACTTTTCTCTTTTTAAAGCTTTTCTCACATTAGGCTGTTTTATTGTCTGGTTGCTGGTCTGTGCACTTCAGCGGACTCTTACCTTCCTGAGGATCTGCATGGTACCTCATTTAGCTTTGTCTTCAGGATCCAGCACAGTGTTTCACGGGATGTTTGTTGAATGCATGAGTGAAAGAAGGATGATGCTAAGCAGTGTCCCATGTGTTTCCTGTCGTCCCTGGTTATGCCGCCGTTTCCCCAATCCCACATTGTAGAACGTGGACATTGCCATGCAGAGAAACTGTGTGATATCTTTGTTTGTTGCTAGTTGCTTTAAAAAAAAAAAAAAAAATTTATTGTGCTTTAAGTGAAAGTTTATAATCCAGATCACTTTGCCATATGATCCAGCATGCGCACCACTGTGCAGCCCCACCCCTGTGACAGCACACACCTTCTTTCTACTCTGTAATTCCTGAATCCATGCAACCAATTCCTGTCCCCCTCCACCCTCTCATCTTGCCTCTGGACAAGAGCTGGTTAGGAAGCCTCACGTATATATTTAAGCCAAGAAGTGCATTCTTCACCAGCATCACTCTGTGCCTTATAGTCCACTCCAGTCTTTGTTTGAAGAGTTGATTTGGAGAATGGTTTCAGCTCTGGGCTAACAGAGAGTCAGAGGGGCCATGTTGCCAGGGTACCTTCGAGTCTGACAGACCATCAGATGAGGTCTTTTAATAGCACTGTAGTTCTGCACACCCATTTTTCTTCAGCTACATTAGGGACTTTTCATTGTGCTCTCTGTCAGGGCAGTCATTGATAGTGCCAGTGACTAGCTCTTCTGGTCTCATGCTGATGTAGTTTCTGGATCATATGGCACCTTTTGTTCGCTGGGCTCATGTTTTCATCATGTCTTTAATGTCCTTCATTCTCCTCTGCTCCTGGTAGATTGGACCCAGTTGATGTTACTTAGATGGCCGCTTGTTAGCTTTTAAGACCCTAGACACCATCACCAAAGTGGGATGCAGAACATTTTCTTTAAAGAAAACTTGGTTAATGCCAGGTAGCCTAGATGGATCCAGAAATCATGGTCCCCAGAACCCTGTCCCTGCTACTGTGTCCTTCAAAATGTTGATTTGTATTTAAAAAACATTAGCTTTTGGTGTGTCCAGCAGTGTTAATCTCTATTCTGCTGTATGCTATCCCTCCCTTCACCTAACTCAATTCCTGTCTGCTATCTAATCTATGATTAACCCTCCCCCATCCCTCCCCACCCTTGTAACCATCAAAGATTATTGTTTTCTGTGTTTAAACCTGTTCGTAAGTCCTTATAATAGTGATCTCATGCAATATTTGTCCTTTTGCAACCAACTTCAGTCAGCATAATGTCTCCAAATGATTCTGTTATGTTTCCTGTGATCATCGTTATTGTTTTATCATTGCCTAGTGTTCCTTTGTGTGATTATGCCATAGTTTATCCATTCTGCTGTTGATGGGTACCTAGGTTGATGCCATCTTTTTGCTGTTGTGGACAGTTCTCCAGTAAACATTGGTGTGCAGGTATCTGTCCATGTGCCAGCCCTTATTTCTCTAGGATATATTCAAAGCAGTAGGATTGCTGGATCATGTAATGTTCCATTTCTAGCTTTTTAAGAAAGCACCAAATAGATTTCCGAAGAGATTTTACTATTTTATATTCCCACCAGCAGTGTAGAAGAGTTCCAGTCTCTTCACAACCTTTCCATCATTAATTATTTTGTGTTTTTTTGGATTAATGCCAGCCTTCTTGGGATGACCTGGTTATCTCACTGTAGTTTTGATTTGAATTTTTTTAGTGGCTAGTGATTATGAGCATTTCCTTGTGCGTCTGTTAGTGTGCTGGATGTCTTTGGTGAATTGTCTGTGCATATATCGTTTGCTTGTATTTTAATTGGGTTATTTGTCTTTTTTTTGTTGAGGTTTTTCAGTACCTTATAGATTATGAGATTAGACACCGATCAGATTCGTGGTTGCCAAAAATTTTTTTCCCCAGTCTGTGTTGTTTTTAAGCACCAACGAGTCAGTTCAACTCGTAGTGACTGTGTGCAATAGAATGAAACACTGCCTGGTCTTGTGCCACATCCACAGTCGTTTTTATGCTTGAGCCCATTGTTGCAGCCACTATGTCTGTCTATCTTGTTGAAGGCCTTCGTCTTTTTTTGCTGGCCCTCTGCTTTACCAAGCATGATGTTCTTCTCCAGGTACTATTCCCTCCTGACATTTTCAAAGTATGTAAGACACAGTCTAGCCACGTTTGCTTCCAAGAAGCACTTTAGTTGTACTTCTTCCAGAACAGATCTGTTTTTATCTTTTGGCAGTCCATGATACAGTCTGCAGGTCATCTTTTAACTCTTTTGGTGAGGCCTTTGGATGAGCATAAGTGTTTGAATTTTAGTAGTTCCTAGTTATTTTCTCTTCTTTTTTTTTTTTCTTAATGTTTTAAAGGACACTTTAAATAAAGTGAAAGCAACCCACAGGATAGTAGACAAATATAAGTCAATTTATAAATGGATGCTGGCATACTATGACAGTTCTGTAACTCAGAATCTTGTCTTTCCTCGTATATATGTATATTTTTTTCCCTTTTATTTCTGTTTCTTTCTCCTTTCCTCTCTGTTGAAAGCTGTGGTAATTTGTTAGCTTAGTAACTTTCCCAAATTATTTTTGGAGGATCATGTAGAATAAAAACCACTTGTAAGGGTAACAAATTCTTGCATTCTTTGCAGTGTTGCTCTCTACCAGAATAATTATTAACCAGTCATACACTTGAGTCAAGAAAAAAGATATTGCCCATTTAGCCTTGTATATTTGACTGATCCAAGAAATGAGCTTCTCATGTGTCTTACTGTTTGTTCTCTAGGACTGTATGAAAGGAGAACTTTGCAAGTGGCTTCAGTTCTCAGTTAAAAGGGTGCCCAGGTACCATAGTCTCAAGATTCTTCCAATTTCTTTTCTTTCTTTTTTTTTTTATTAAATAAAAAATGAAAGTGTACATACTCTGTGCTTACAATACTGGGTTAAGAGAGGAGGAGTACACAAGTTGTGTTGAAGTCCCATTAATACTGATCTTCTTACTAATGTGCACTGTCACCAATTTCACCCAACCAAATTTCTAACAACTGTCTAATCTAAATCCTCACCCCTTGCCCTCCCGCTCTCCCACCCTCCCCACCCCTTGCCCTCCCGCCCTCCCCACCCTCCCCACCCTTCCCACCCTCCCCACCCTCCCCACCCTCGTAGCCATCAAAGAGTCTTTTTCTATTACGTATGAGTGTGCTTTTAAGTTTTTATCGTAGGGGACTCATATAATAATTGTCCTTCTGTTGCTGACTAGTTTCACTCAACATAGTGTCCTTCAGTTGAGACCAGATTGAGAGATGTTTCCTGCTGTCATCGTTGTTCTTTATCAATGTATAGTACTCCACTGAGTATATATACCAAAGTTTACCCATCCATTCTTCTGTTGTTGGGCATCTGATGTTTGTACACTGTTAGTAATGTTATGTGGTCTGTTTATGGTGTGTATTGGGGCTCCCAGTATTGTCCCTATTTTTCCTTCCATGGTCTTTATTGTTTTAGATTTCATATTTAGGTCTTTGATCACTTTCCAGTTAGTTTTTGTACATGGTGTGAGATATGGGTCTCATTTCATTTTTTTGCAGCTGTATATCTAGTTATGCCAACACTATTTGTTAAAGAGACTGACTGTCTTTCCTTCAGTTTATGGACTTTGGACCTTTGTCAAATGTTGTATCTGAATTTGCAATTCTGTTCCATTGATCTGTGTATCTGTTTTTGTAGCAGTATCAGGCTGTTTTGACTACCACAGCAGTGTAATAAGCTCTCAAGTCAGGTAGAGTGAGGCCTCTCACTTCATTCTTCTTTAGTAATGCTTTATTTATCCAAGGTGTCTTCTCTTTCTGTATTTAGTTGATGATTTGTTTCTCTATTTCATGAAAAATGTCATTAGGATTTGTATCAGGATTGTATTGTATCTGTAGATCGCCTTGGGTAGAATAGACATTTTCACAATAAGTCGTCCTATCATTAACCAAGGTAGGTGTCTCCGCTTATGGAGGTCTCTTTTTGGTTTCTTGTAGAAGAGTTGTGTACTTTCTTTGTATAGATTATTCACAGGTATTCCATCTTCTTGGGAGCCATTGTAAATGGTATTGATTCCATGATTTCCCTCTTTGTTGGTGTAAAGGAATGTGATTGATTTATGTATGTTTATCTTGTATCTTGATTCATTGCTGAACTCTTCTGTTTGTCCCAGTAGTTTTTCTGTGGATTATTTAGTGTTAGCTGTGTATAAGATCAGATCATCTGCAAATAGAGATACTTTTACTCTTCACTTACCAATTTGGATGCCCTTTATTTCTTTATCTTGCCCGATTGCTCTGGCTAGAACCTGCAGGACAATACTGACTAGAAGTGGTGACAGTGAGCCTTCCTTGGCTGGTTCTTGTTCTCAAGGGGAGTCTTTTCGGACTCTCTCCATTCAGGATGGTGCTGCCTGTTGGCTTTGCATAGATTCCCCTTATTACGCTGAGGAATTTCCCCTCATTCTTATTTTGCTGAGAGTTTTTAACATGAATGGTTGTTGGACTTTGTCAAATGCCTTTTGTGCGTCAATTGATAAAATCAAGTGGTACCTGTCTTTTATTTATGTGGTCAGTTATATTGTTTTTCCAGTGTTGAACCATCCCTGCATTCCTAGTGTGATTTCCAGTTGGTCATGGTAGATTATTTTTTGATATGTTGTTGAATTCTATTGAGCAGAATTTTGTTGAGGATATTTGGATCTAATTTCATGAGACATAGTGGTCTCTGATTTTCCTTTTTTGTGCTGTCTTTACCTGGTTTTAGTATTAGGGTTATGCTGACTTGATAGAATGAATTTGAGAGTATTTTATCATTTTCTGTGCTCTGGAATACCTTTAATAATAGTGGTGGTAACCCTTCTCTAAAAGTTTGTAGAATTTTCCAGTGAAGCTGTCAGGGCCTGGGCTTATTTTAGCTGGAAGCTTTTAAATTCTCTTTGCAGTCTCTTCTTTTGTGCTGTTTTATTTAGTTGTTTATCTTCTGTTTGTGCTAGTTTTGGTAGGTGATACATTCCTAGAAATTGTTTCATTTCTTCTAGGTTTTCAAATTTGCTAGAGTATAATTTTTCGTAGTATTCTGAGGTTCTTTTAAATTCACTTGTGTCTGTAGCAATATCACCTGTCTCATTTCTTATTTGAGTTATTTGCATCTCCTTCTGTTTTCCTTTTGTCACTTTGGCCAGTGGTTTATCAGTTTTACTATTTGCTTTCTTCTCATGCCTGAAGAGTTCTGTTGTTGCTGTCTTTCCCCTTTTTTGAGTTGTGGTTAATTCTTTGATTTGGGCCCTTATTTTTGGATGTGTGCATTTTTTGAGATAAATCAACCTCTGAGTACTGATTTTGCTGTGTCCCCATAAGTTTTGGTAGCCAGACAAGTGCCGTCTGTGTTTTTATTCTCATTTGATTTTATGAATTTATTCCATCCTTGATTTCTTCTATAACATAGTCATTTTTGAGCAAAGTGTTGTTCAGTTTACATGTACTTGATTTTTTTCCCCCTTTTTCTGTTACTGATTTCTACCTTTATGACTTTATGGTCTGAAAGGATGTTTTATAGTATTTTAATATTTGAATTTTGTTAAGGATTGCTTTATGGCCTAATATGTGGTCAGTTCTGTAGAATGTTCCTTATGCACTGGAAAAGAAAATACACTTGGCTGCTGTTGGGTGGAGTGTTCTATATATGGGGACTGACAATTAAGTTTGCAAACTCATCGTAGAAGAAGTGCTACATACCTCATTGCTGAATAGCAGTATGGTCACCTTTCAAGTACTCTGCTTGGGAAGCTATGCACCGATGTCAGCACCTAGTCTACCCTTAAGCAGTTTTGGAACTCTATTTTTCTGAAATGGCCATCAGAGCTGTCATCATATTACCCTTTATGTCCTAAATGTCATCCAATGTCTTGCTTTCTTTCAGTATTTCCTTTATCTTCAGGTAAAGAAAAAAGTCAGTGGGGGGGACCTGATCAGGGGTGAGTAGGGAGGGTGTTCCAGTGCAGTCATTTGTTTACTGGCCAAAAACTCCCTCACAGACAACTATACAATTAAGTTTGCAAACTTGCCACCATGCCACTGTATGCAATGGCCATTCCAGAAAGAGTTCCAAAATTACTTTGAAGGGTGTACTAGGTCCTAGTGTCACATTGCATAGCTTCCCAAAGGGAATACTTAAAAGGTGAGTGTAGGTGTAGTGATATTCAGCACTGAGATAATGTAGCACTTAGAACAATTAAATTCGCAGACTTAATTGTCAGACCTTCTATGTCTATGAGGTCAAGTCGATTGATTGTGGCATTTAAATCTTCTGTGTGTTTTATTCTGCTTTTTTCTAGATGTTCTGTATTTCAGTTAGAGTGATGTGTTGATGTCTCCTGCTATTATTGTGGAGCTGTTTCTGTTTTCAGTGTTATTAGTGTTTGTTTGATGTGTTTTGGAGCCCTGTCATTGGGTGCATAGATATTTGATATGGTTATGTCTTCGTGCAGTATTGATCCTTTGATCATTATGTAATACCCTTCCTCATCTTTGGTGGTGGACTTTAAAGTTTATTTTATTTTGTCAGAGGTTAATATTGCCACTCTTGCTCTTTTTTGAATTTTGTAGCTTGATATATTTTTCTCCAACCTTGGAGTTGTGGTTTGTTGATGTCTTTGACTCTAAGGTATGTCTCCTGTAGGCACCATATAGATGGATCTTTTTTGTGTACCCATTGACCTCTCTATTTCCCTATTTTCAGTGTTTTTTCTGTGATTTATTGTTTTGTGATTCCCCTATTTGAGTTATTGTCCAGTTGCTTTTTTGGTCTTGAGTTGTCACCTAGTATTACTGATTTTCCTAACCAAAGGACTCAGTTCAGTATTTCTTTTGATTTTTGGTTTAGTTTTGCACATCCCCTAAATGTCTGTTTATCTGGGAATGTCCTTATTTCAACATTATATTTGAGAAATAACTTAGCTCTATACTTAATTTTTGGCTGGCACTTCTTTTCCTTCAAGTCTTTATCTGTGTCATCCCATTGCCTCTGTCCTGCGTAGTTTTTGCTGAGTAGTTCAAGTTTACTCTTATAGATTCTCATTTGTAAGTTATTTTTCAGTTAATCCTAGCCACTTTTAAAATTGTTTCCTTATCTTTACTTTTTGGCAAGTTTGATGATAAAATGCCTTAGTATCTTTTGGGGGGATCTTCCTTATGTGGAGTTTGATGAATGTCTTACGTAGATTATCTTCTCATCTGTAATGATACTAAAGAAGTTTTCTGTGTATAAATCTTCAACGGTTCTGTTTGCATTTTCTGTTGTGTTTTCTGTTATATTCTCTTGTGGTATTCCGTATCACTTGTCGATTATTCTTGTTGATAGAGTCAGATGTAATTCTTACTTTCTCTTGATTTTTTAAAATTCTTTTATCTGAGGTTTTCCTCAGATATGTTGATATCACATGCTTTGTCTTCTATTTCATTAATTCAGCCTTCCACTGCCTCAGTTCTGCTCCTTTGACTTTGTATTGTCAAATTCTATAATTTTATTATTAATTTTCTGAATTTCTAATTCTTCTGTGTAGTATCTTACAGCCTGTTCAGTTTATCATTATGCTCTGCTGCGTTTTACCTTATCTTCTTCCTCATCTCTTGAAGAGTTGTAAATATTTATCTTTTGTATTCTACCTCAGATACTTCCAGGAAATTCTCTTTCTCTGGAAAATTTGATTCTTTATTTTGGGAGCTCTGAAGAAATCACAGTCTGCTTCTGTAAGTGCTTTGATATGGGCTATCATGTCCAAGCCATCAATAAACTTTTTTATTTATGTTTTCATACTGCGTTCTAGCATCTTGTTTTGAAGTGTAGAGGTAGGCTGGTCATGTGTGATAGATTAGTTATTGTCGTCTTTGAAGCTGTAATGTCCTTTTACCAGGTGGTTAGAGCTGTTACTAGACATAGAAGCCCAAGAGTCCATTTACTTTGTTTATATGGATTCAACTCAGGTGTTGAGGTAGTCAGTCACTAACTGTGTGGTGCAGGCTCTTGCCTGGTGTCCTAGATGGGCAGGCGTGATTAGTATAGACACAGCTGTCTGGCTGCAGCCACTGAGTAAGGCAGGGGGCTAACAGCCATTGCTAAGTGTTTGTGAGGATGGCATAGCCTCTTGTGTCTGAATCTAGTTAAAGGAATAGTTTCTGCCCTGATTTTCTGGTTTAGGGGATTGAGCGGAATTCCTCCCCCCTTCCACTCCTCCTTTTACCCTTCATCTCCTCCTCAAGTTTGTTAAGTTGTGTCCCTTCTGAGTCATGAAGAATGAATCTGTGGGCTTAAGGAGTCCCACTTCCTGCTCAGTTAATGGCATTAGGCTCCAGAGCCAGACACAGAGCGGAGATGGGAAGGGAAAATGGCTCAGGATTAGATTGAGGAGTCCTAATTCTGACACTGTTAGTGGCATCAGACTCTAGTTACCAGGCACTGTGCAGAGAAGGGAGGAGGTCCCACTGGGGGAAGGAAGATAGGCTTATATGGAAGGAAAGATACTGATGCATGGTAGGGTATACTTAAAGATCTGGCTTTAGATAGTCTGGTGCTGTTTCTCAGTAGCTCTAGAGGTGTGAGTGGATTCTCCAAACAGTCACCCCTGAGGAGGAGGACACCCCTCAGCTTCTACCACTGGCCCACCATGTTGTGGTTGCAGCTGTTTCCAGCAGGTCAGGTCTTTGCAGTCCTTTGTAGTTTTAGAATTACTTTCCCTTCCCCATCACTTAGTCTAATTTCTCAGCTTTACTTTGGTGTTCAGGGCTCATAGGATATGTCGTGTGTACTGGATCCATTTGTTCTTTCGGGGCTCTCTTGTTAGAAGGGTCATGGAAAGCATCGGCTTACTCTACCATCTTGGTCCAGCCTTTGCTAGTTGCTTTTTAATAGCTAGATGTTAGGTCTTCAGCATATTGCTTGCCTTGATGTGTGATAATACTTTTAATCCTTTGGTCATCTTATTTTTTTATAAGTTAATTACTTTCTATTATGTTGATAGATTCTTTTACATTTTAGATGATTCCTATTAAATATTGCAACCCAGGGATTATTAGGTAGAGTTAACTGCCAATACCATGAGCTTTTTCAGGAGATACTCCTTATTAAAAAATAAATAATTTCAAGGTTTGTTCAAAGCACATTTTTTTTCAGTCACCAGAGCCTCAGAATACAGTTAGAAGATTTAAAAAAAAATGTTTCACTCATTTAATGACTATTTACTGTATTTATTCCCATAGTTTTCCACACACTTGCTATTTCACTATGATGCAGAGAGGATGAAGGAATTCACAGGGAGTAGCATATAACTCTCCTACCCAATTCTCCTAACCTCATTCTTAAAACAATGATGAAATGATGATTGCCTTGCCATCAGCTGACAATGGAAAAGTTCATAGAAATAGATCCCCTGACAGCTCTCTTTGAGTAGTTTCTCCAAGCTAGTCCTTTCTGTGGGAGACTGCTTTAGGCAGCACTCTCAGTATGTGAGGAAAAGAGGGCGAGTGAAATGATGTTCAGGAATGGAAGAATGGGAATTTATTACATTTAGAATAACTTTATGGAAAGAAGACATTGATGTTTAAAGAAAGGGTTTTGGAGTGAGATGACATGGATTTGAATCCTAGCTCTTCCTCCTTGGTTACAGAACTTTGAGCAGATGACTGTGACTTTACAGTTGTTCATCTTTGTCCCCCATATGACTGTAATAGACGAGTAATGGAAATGGGGTTGATTTAAAACCTTTGGCTGTTTACAGCATACTGTTCTACATTTCTAGAACACTTTGCAGTTTATGACACCATTTACATTTCTTATTAAATATTTGTGCCCTGAAATACTGTAACCCAGTAGTTCCACCTCAGCTCCAGTTCTTTGGAAGAAAGAAGAAGAAACAGAAACATAAAGGGAAGGCAGTGAGAGACAGTTGGTCTGGGTCTGAGAAGGAAGACGTTAAACTCACTGTGAGAAAACGGCCATTCACTGTAATGATTATTTGCAAGCTGAAAAACACACCTGAGTGTGTGCGTGCATATGTGTGTGGATGAGTGAGAGAGGAAGAGAGAATATCATGTAGGAAAATTACTCGTTAATTATTTGCTTTGTAACAGATAGAAGACACAGAAAAAGAACATCAGTTAATCTGATATTAAATACTGGGGTATATGAGAAGTAGAATGCCTCTGAAAATGTGTTTTAAGGTAATCTTAAACATATTTCCCTACCCTAGTTCTCATTTTCTTTCTCAGCTGAGGATGGTAGAGTTATAGAGTATTAGAGATGGAACCACATGATTGTTTAGGTGGTTCTGTCTCCAGACCAGGAAGCAGGCCCATAGAGGAATAGAAAGAGAAATAGAGGAAACTAATGTTTATTGAGTTCCTATCATGTGTCTTGGTAGAAGCATAGACTCATTCATGCCTTCATTTTATAGTCTAGCAGATTTTTTTTTTTTTTTTTTTTAGGGCTTTCTGTAGGCATTATGTATATAAGAGTAAAGAAAAAAGACATGTTGCCCTCATAGAAGTTCAGAGTCTAGTGTGGGAGGCATATTCTGAAGATGTACACAAATAAATATATAATATCCAATTGTAAGTTTTGTGAAGGAAATGAACAGAGGATATATGAGAAAAATAACCATAGAAGTAGCTTCTTTCTGTGGGATTCTTTCTATCAGTTTCTCTGGGGAGGTATTGTATGACCTGAGCCTTAAATAATCATCCTCATCACAAGAATCCTATGATGGGTAGGTCCTGTCTTTATTATCACTTTACATATGAGGAAATGGAAGCACAGAGAGATCAAGTAACTTGCCCAAGATCATACATTAGGTGAAGAGTTAGTTGTGCAAAAACCATGGGCATGAGCCTTCTAGATATAGAAGATCTTAAAGTGGGAGATGCAAGCAAGTTCTTAAAAGTAGGAGATGCAAGCAAGTTGTATGCGCACACATGTGCATTCAAGAAACTTCCAGAAGGACATGTAGCTGAAGCATGATGACCAAGCTGGAAAGTAGCCGTAGATGCTGGAGAAGTAGGCCTGGGCCAGATCATGTGGTGCTATATTGGACATTGCAAGAGACTTCAATTTTATTCGAAGTGCTGTGGGAAAACATTCATGGAAGAATTTTAAACAGGAATATAATGTGATCAAACAAGTAAACCTTGCTTGTGTTGTAGACAACAAGTTAAAATGGGCAGGAATACAGGTCAGTTTGAAATCCTGATGGTGTTTTGGTGACAGCAGAGATGGAGAGAAATGGGGGATGGGTTTGAAATATGCATTTAAAACTTTAATTTTAATTGAGATAAAATTCACCTTTTAAATCAGTTTTAAAGTGTATAATTCAGTGACTGTTAGTATATTTACGCTGTTGTGTAACCAGGAACACTGTCTAATACCAGAGCATTTCTATTACCACCAAAAGAAGCGTGTATTTCTTAATCTCCCTTTCTGTACCTGAGCAACCGTTAATCACTTTCTGTCTCCGTAGATTTGCTTATTCTGGACCTTTCACATAATAGAATCATACAATACGTAGTCTTTTGTGTCTGACTTTTCTCCTAGCATAATGTTTGCAAGGTTCAGCCATGTTGTGGCAGTTTTTAATACTTTACTCTTTTTTTCTTTTTATGGCTAAATAATCCATTGCATGGATTTTATTTATGCATTAATCAGCTCATAGACTTGGGTATTGTTCACACTTTTTGGCTATTTTGAGTAATGCTGCAGTGAACATTTGTATACAACTTTTTGTGTGAACATGTGTTTTCAGTTCTCTAGGGCATTTACCTAGAAATGGAATGACTAAGTCATACAGTGTTTTCTATGTTAAACTTTTCGAAGAACTGCCAAATTGTTTTCCACAGTGACCATACCATTTTACGTTTATATCAGAATATATATGGGGTTCCAGTTTTTCCACATCTTTGCCAGCCCTTGATATTTTCTTTTTTAAAAACATAATAGCCATCCTAGTAGGTGCAAAGTTGTGGTTTTAATTCACATTTCTGTAATGACTAATGATGTTGAATATCTTTTCATAAGTTTATTGTTCATTTGTGCATTTTATTTGGAGAAACATTTCATCACATCCTTTGCCTGTTGTCTTTTTATTGCTGCGTTGTAAGTGTTCTTTTTATGCCCTGGATACTAGATCCTTACGAGATACACGAACACTGACAATTAGGCTCATGAACTCATTCTAGAGAAAGTGCCACATACCTCACTGCTGAATATCACTGTGGTCACCTTCCAAGTTCTCCCCTAAAGAAGCTGTGCACCAGTGCCAACATCTAGTCCACCCTTCAGTACAGGTTTGGAACTATCAGGAAGGGTCATCAGATCTGTCCTTGTGTTACCCTTGATGTCCTGAATGTCATCAAAATATCTTCCTTTGAATATTTCCTTTATTTTGGGGTAAAGAAAAAAGTCATTGGGGGCCGGATCAGGTGATTAGGTAGGATGTTCTAATACAATTATTTGTTTGCTGGCTAAAAACTCCCTCACAGGCAACTATACAATTAAGTTGGTGAACTCAACCACCATGCCACCAAGCACAATGATCATTCCAGAAAGAGTTCCAAAATTGCATTTAAGTGTGGACTAGGTGCAGACACTGGCACATAGCTTCCCAAGGGGAGTACCTGGAAGGTGATTCTACTGATATTTAGCAATTGAGGTGTGTAACACTTAGAATAGTTCACCTACTTAATTGTCAGATCTTGTATGATTTGCAGATATTTTCTCTTTTCTTTATGTTGTCTTTTCACTCTCTTGATACTGTCTTTTTGACACACAGAAGCTTTTAATTTGGATGAAGTCTAGTTTATTTAATTTTACATTTAGGTCTCTTAGCTGTTTCAAGTTAATTTTTATGTGAGGTGGGGGTTCTATATCCATTCTTTTGCACATGACTATCCACTACTGGAGCCGTGATGGCATGGTAGTTAAGAGTCTGGCTGCTAACAAAAGTTCAGCAGTTCGAATCCACCAGTTGCACTTTGGAAACCCTATGGAATAGTTCTGCCTTTTACTGTATGGTTACTTTGGGTCAGAATTGACTCGATGGCAGTGGGTTTAGTTATTTATTTTTACTGAGTTGTTCCAGCACCATTTGTTGAAAAGACTCTTCTTCCTCCATTAAAATATATTTTTGAGGTAGTCTAGAACTTAGTAATGGAATAGATAGATAATATGAGGGAGAAGGAAGAATTGAAATTATGGGCTTAAGCAGCTGGGTTAGTGGTGATAGCATTTACTGAAATGAGAATGGCTGTTGTAATTTGCATGGGAAAGAGTGAAATATGGTCAGAAGTTCAAGTTACAACTGAATTTTGTCCGTGACACTTTTCTGCATATTGCATAGACTATTTGATGTATGAGTTTGGAATGCTCAGTTGAAGTTTCAGGTGAAGGTAAGATATGAGTATCATCAAGATCTAGATTTTTAAAGCTTTGGGACTGGTGAGATCACTTAGGGAAAAGAGTGTAGAGACAGACAGACAGACAAAAGAGATTCCATCCTAGAACCTTGCAGAGCACTAAACAACTAGAAATTGGGTAGAAGAGGAGGAACCTATAAGGGAGACTGAGAAGGAGGACTCAGAAAGGAAGCAGGAAAAATGAAGTGTGGTGTCCCAGAAATATGAAAGGGTGACATTGATAATGCAGGAGATGAGGATAAGGAGTGAAATCCTTGTGAAGGTGACACATACCAGGAGAGATTAGCAACACTCCACTGAGCAAAGAGGGAAACCCAACCCATTGCCGCTGAGTCAATTCCAACTCATAGCAATCCTAGGAAGGAAAGGTAAATAAAATTTAGGTAAGTTTATGCGTTTGATGGTGGGATGCTAAGTTCCTTTCTAAATAAAAGCGTTTCTTTCCTCATTGTGAATAGGAATATTTTCTTATCTTCTGAGCAAAAGACACCAACTAAAGATCGGGAGAGGCTCCTGACCCCGTGGATAGTTTGAGGAGAAGAGGAGAAGTATGTAGTATTCATCTTGGGTAGAGTCAGAAAGTAGTTGGATAAGGAGGTGTAGAAGGCTTGCTGTGAAGTAGTGAATGTTCTTTTGAGGTTTGTCATCATGAGTTTAAAATCAATCTAAGCAGTTAAGTTTTCCTTCATCAGTTTTTAGCTAGGGAATGCAGAGAGTTGAGTTCAGTCAAGATTGAGATTTTTGTCATTGGAGTCCAAGGGGAGGAGAAAAACCGTATTGGCAAAGGAATGATTATAATGATGGACCACGGAACATGAAAAGTTGAGTAGGGAGTGCAGTTGACTTGTTGATAATAAAAAAGTGGTGGATCAGTGGATTAGAGATTGAAAAATTTGAAGGTCTACTTGAACAAATAAATGAGTTGGAAGTATATTAGAGTATCTTACCTGAAAAGGTGTCCTAATTTGAGATTTTGGAGTTGGTGTAGATCCATATTGTATATACCACAGTAAGTGATCAAAGTGGTGTGTAGGAAAAGGTATTGGTTTAGAGATTGACAGACTTGGGTGTTGAGCAGATTATTCCTTGAGATTACCTCACCAAAAATGATGAAAGTAGTTGAGCTGGAAAGACTGTGAGCTAGGAGCTCAGCTCTCAGTGAGAAAGGGCGAATGACCGGAAAGTTGTGGATAACAGAAACATGAAAAGGAGAGGAAGAGGATGATGTAGTTGGAGACATGGGCCTCAAGGGAACAGGGCTTTTTGCATGAGAGATTAATAGTTTGGAAGTATTAGTGGGACTGAATGTACGTACCTGCACCACCTCCTGACCTTGAGTATTTAAGGGCTTGCTGGGAGGGGGATAAACAGTCCTCTTTTGAACAGACTGCGGTGGAAATAGTATCCTCCAGTGACCAAAAGGTTTTCAGTTAAGGTAAAGAAGTAGCAAGATGTTTTCAAAAAGAAACGGAGAGTTTATAGAAATTTGTTGATGAATGCAGGAGCTCCAGAAGAAGGTAGCACAGAAGATTTGGGAGGGAAGAGAGGTAGGTGTGTGGGAACGGTCAGGGATGTAGAACAGTGTGGTGATGGCAGTTAGGGCAATAATGGAAGACCAGAGATGCCTCACCTTGTGCAGTTAACTGAAGTAAACAGATGTACTACATAATGGAATTAGCTCTAATAGTCTCTGAAAAGGCAGGCAGTTGGTTCCAGTGCTGCAGACCTAAATCCTTCCCCAGAGAGCATGGTGCCTTCCCAGCCAGCTTATCCCAAAATCTCACAGAGGCCTGATAGGGCAGCTTCCAGGGAGGACAGCTGATGTTAAGAGCTTATGGTGACTTTTCCAAGGCCAGACTGTGAGATGTAGCAAAGCAAGTCACCTGACACCAAACATCAGCTCTATTGCACTCTAATTTGTAATTTGTATATCTTAGTTGTAGTGCTGATTTACGTTTCTTTTGGCAGAGCTGGACCCATTGGGCCATTAGAAAATAAAAATTAGAAGAAAAAGAACAACAATAAAGCAAAACAAAAACCTTTGAAACCAAACAGTGTTTCCACTTTGAGATCATGCCAGGCTCATAACCAAGTCATGCAGAAAGAATGAGAAATGTCTGCATTAAACACAGAACCTGGAGGGGAATGTTTGTGGCCCTATAGAGTCTACATGACCTTACCTGTGTGCTTTACCCTTATGTGTGTCCTCTGTCCACAGGGTCATGTAGGCACAACAGCAACCAAGAAGATCGACGTCTACCTCCCCCTGCACTCGAGCCAGGACAGACTGTTGCCAATGACCGTGGTGACGATGGCCAGTGCCAGGGTGCAGGACTTGATCGGGCTCATCTGTTGGCAGTACACAAGTGAAGGACGGGAGCCGAAGCTCAAGTAATCCTTTCTCTTTTTGGCTACACTCTAGTTCCTGGCTGTCTCCTGGCTGCCCAGGCTACATTCTTTGCCGGGTTAGTTTTTCTAGGCATGGCCTGGAAACCAAACTGCTGCACTGATCAGGTTACTCACCCAGATTTCAGGTCTGTGTAGCTACCACTTACCTCAGAGAATCCTCTTGCTAGTTAAACTGTTTAAGTTTGTGAGTGCAAATGTAAGGAAATGAATTTGAGCGATTTCCAAACTGTTTTATGCTACCACTGACAAAAGCGGTATGGAAGGGATTAGAGGGAACAGATGATTGCTAGGCACCTACATTGAGTTAGACAACATGATAGGCACATCATATGTGGTATCCTTTTTGATTCTCCCAGCTCCCTGTGCAGTAAATGTTGTGATCCTTGTTCTGCAGGGGAGGAAAATCAGAGTCAGAGAATTGCTAACTTGCTGAAGGCTACCCAGATGTGGGATGGCAGAATCAGGATTTGATTTCAGCTCTGATGCTAAGATTTGTTCAGTATTTCTTCTTGCCTCCTATAGAACTTTTAGTCTAAATTATTGTTTTATCTGTCAGTGGCCTAGTTGCCTCTCGATCACTAGGCTGTCTTCTTCATTTGAAAAATTTACATTGAAAATGTGGCAGAGTCTCTGTACCTGTGCTCAAACTTGAAAGTGTTTTTGCTGCATTGATTCTCGCCCATGAATTTCTAGTTTTATGCGTTCTTAGAAATAGATTTGGAATACAACAGAGTATGGATGCCTTTATTTTGAAAATGGACTCTCATAGAGACTTCCTCTTTTCTTCTTAAATTTTCAGTTAGAATGGCCCACTCAACTGATAGTTTTTTTTTGTTGTTTTTTAAGGTACATTAAAATCATGCATAAAAATATGCTTTTGGGTTCTTACTGACATTGCCTTGTACTTTGTTTGGTTACATTATGGAGGTAAAGATAATCTTTGTTGCTCCATTGGCAATAGGAAACCTTTTAAAATCAAGATACTGCCTTGGCTCAGCAAAGGGTTAAGTCAACAGCTCTGCTCGAGACTGAACAATGGTGGTGTTCCTTGTAAGTATGAAATGGAAACAAGTGTTTAATTCTTAAACATTGCTTAGTGTAGGCACTGAAACCAAGGGAGATGAAGGAACTTACCAGGATTATAAAGCTGGTAAGTAACAGACAGAAGTTGAACTGTGACATGAGCATGATTGTTCTCATTTTACATATGAGAAAACTAAAGCTTAGAGAGGCTGAGTAACTTGTCTAAATCACACACTAAGTGGTAGGATTGGTATTCAAATCCAGGATTCTCTGACTTTAGAATCCCAGGTCTGTATTATTATATTTTACCCCCTCCCATGGAACTGTGTTATAGGTGATAGCAAAATATTTATGGAGTCCATACTTATTCCAGGCCGTGTACTAGGTGTTGGGAATAGAGAATTGAAAAAAGCAATTTGTGCCATCAAGGAGTTTACTTTCGAAGGTAGTAGATAGCTAATAAAAATAAGAGTATAATATAATAAAATGTAGTAACAGATGCTATGAGGTCTGACTCCTTATTTTATAAAAATAAAAAGAAATTCTCATGAAGTATTTAATTCAGTATGTGCAAAACAGTTTCATTTTAAGATGTAATTAGTATTAAAAAAAAAAAAAAACCCAAAAAACCAAACCCATTGAACTGCCCCATAGGTTTTTTAAGGAACACCTGGCAGATTAGAGCCATAATGCTTAACAAGTATGCCACCAGGGTTTTCCAGTATAAAAAGATATTAATGAGTGGGCAGAGTCAAGGTGGTGGGCTAAGCACAGTCTCCCCAAATCCCTCTGGAAACAAAGGCCTGAATTGATGGTTAAACAGAGCCTTCTGGACACCTAGTGAACCCCAGGACATGGCATAGGGCTGTCTGTTTGAACTCCATACCACTGAGAGAGATACTTCTTCTCTTTTGCTGACCCCTGGCCTTGTTGAGTGTCGACTCATGCGGCCTGAAGGTAACTTGCCATTTTAACTTTTTTTTTCCTCTGTCTTGGTCAGTGGGCAGATCTCAGATGTGACTGTTGGCAGGACTCAGTTGCATTATTGATGGGATCAGCGAGCAGAGTCGCCACATTTTGAGAGCCAGGCCTTGGAATCTGTGCACCTTGGTGCCTTTGGCTTCTCTACCCAGATCTCTGCCATTGATTAGCCTATTCTGAGGTGGATGGGGGAGCTGGTGTGGACGCTATCTTGATTGTCTGGGAGGCAGAGTTATTTATATGGAGACCTCAGCTGAACCTAATTCCCAGGCTGGGAGGCTGTGCCTGCCCAGAGAGTACTTTTCCAACAGAAAAGCCGTGTTTTGTACAGTGTGGCCACCAGATGACGGCAAGGCAGTAGCCTTTCCATATATTGAACTAGTTTACAGCGTCTGGGGTTTGATAAAGAGGTACTTACTTTGTGGGCTTGGAAGAAGGACTTGCACATCTGAAAGCTTGACCAGTTTCGGAAGCTGTCAGATACCTTTTATGTTTCAATTTAAAACTACCTGGAGAACTAACTGCAGTGCATCCTGACAGCGTCTCTTCCAGGCTTTACTGACTCACTTTATAGGGCCAGCTGATGGCTCCCCAGTGACTATAAGTGAAACTGTGTCTTTGCCAATCAGGAGGTGAGGCCTGCTACCCCATAGATACCACTGAGCCCAGTCACCGGAGTACATATAGATGTCTGGTGATCAACTTCCTTTTCAGACTGATCTTTAGATCCCGTTAAGGTAACACCGGAGAAACAAAATAACCTCCAGATGCCCGAAAAGCAGCAAAATTTGCACAGAAACATTACAAAGACTTCACCTATGGCTTCAGAAGGCCCACAAAAGAAAGAACCAAAGAACTTCCGAGACAAAGAAGCCTTTCTGAAACTATCGGTGAGCGAGCACAAAAGGATTGTATACAGAGCTCTCCCAGACCTTATACAAAATGCAACAGAGCAAAATGAAAAATTAAGCAAGGTGTTCGATCTGATGGAACACCAATGCTCTGAAATCCAACAGATCAATAACAAAATCAAAGAGATAGAAAGTCCAATTCAAAGCCAAGAAAATGGAATTGAACAAATGGAAAATAGACTTTCTGACTTGGAAGACAGAGCTAGTGATTCCAGCATCTATCAGGAGAAACCAGAAAAAAGAATTAAAAAAATAAAGAAGCATTAAGAATCATGTGGGAGTCTATTAAGAGAAACAATCTGTGATTAATTGGAGTTCCTGAACAAGGAGGGACACCTGAGTACACAGAGTATTGTTGAAGAGATGCTCACAGAAGACTTTCTTGAAATTATGAAAGAAGAGAATACAGATAGATATCCAAGATGCATATCAAATGCCACTCTATATAGATCTCAAAAGAAAGACTCCAAGACATACTGTAATCAAGCTTAACCAAATGAAGCATAAACAGAAACTCTTAAAGGCAGCAAGACTCAAAGCAAAGCTAACATTCAGAGGGAAACCCTGTAGGCTTTCATCAGATTTCTCAGAGAAACAATGCAGGCACAGAGACAATGGGATGACACATTCAGAGGCTTGAAGGAGAAGAACTTCCAGCCAAGAATTATTTATCTTGCAAAACTTATCTTTCAAATAAGACAATGAAATTAAAACATTCAAAGATAAACTCAAGAGACTTTGTAAAAACCAAACCAAAGCTATAAGAAATACTGAAAGTAGTTCTTGTCTTAGACGAACAAAACCATTAACTTCATATTTTAGGAGGAAACACAGGACACATCATCCAGAAACCTGCTCAGTTAGGGAAGGCTCCAAACTGAATCAAAGTATAATATTAAAAGAAGAGATCCAGTGATCATATCATGAAAACTATGATGTCATCATATTAAAAAGAGGGAAGTACTACGGTTATTATAGTTCTTCCAGATGGAGGTGAAGTTAATAAGACTTGCAGTAGTTAAAATTGAGTTTGGCCAAGCCAAGTGCCGTCGAGTTTAAACATAGATTATTAAGGGGGGTCATAGGGGCAGCTACAAAGCACAATAAAGATGCAATATATCAGATCAAGAAATGTAATAACAGGAGTCTTAACAACCACAAAACCAACCCTGAAACAGGTGAGACTCAACTCATGAAGAAGAATGTCTCAAGACAGATAAATAAGAACTACAGAGAAATCATCAACACAGAAATAAACTTATTGCAATGGCAGCAATGAACACATACCTATCAATAATTACATTAAATGTGAATGGACTGAACTCTCCAGTAAAGAGACAACAAGTGATATATTGGATCAAAAGACATGACCCATCCATATGTTGCTTACAAGAAACTCACCTTAAAGATATGAACAAATTGAAAATTAAAGGATGGAAGAATATATATCAAGCTAACAATGAACAAAGAGGAGCAGGGGTGGCAGTACTAATCTCAAGACAAAAATAGATTTTAATGTAAAATACGCTGCCATGGACAAGGATAGACACTATTATTGAAAGGTTCAATATGCAACCAGGACTTAACAATATTAAATATTTATGCACCCAATACTAGAGCACCTAAATACATCAAAGAAGCACTGATTACACTAAAAAATGAGATAGATCACTCCATAGTAATAGTGGGAGACTTCAACACTCCACTCTCAATATTGGACAGATCATCTAGAAGAAAGCTCAGTAAAGACACAGAAGATCTTATTACCACAATTAACCAACTAGACCTCATTGACATATACAAAACTTTCTGTTCATCAGCAGACAACTACACCTTCTTCTCCAGTGCACATGGAACATTTTCTAGAATAGACCATGTGTTAGGACATAAAGCAAATCTCAACAAAATCCATACCACTGAATTATTGCAAAGCATCTTCACAGACCATAAAGCCATAAAAGTCGAAATCAATAGCAGAAAAAACATGGAAAGTGGAACTCATGGAAACTGAACAACATCTTGGTCAAAAAAACCGTAGATTATAGAAGAAATCAAGGATGAAATAAAGAAATTCATGGATTCCAACGAGAATGAAAACACTTCCTAGCAGAATCTGTGGGATACGGACAAAGCATCCTCAGAGGTCACTTTATAAATGCACACACCCGGAAGGAAGAAAGAACCCAAACGAAAGAACTAACCCTGTAGCTTGAACAAGTATAGAGAGAACAACAGAGGAACCCCTCAGGCACCAGAAGAAAACAGATGATAAAGATTAGAGCAGAGCTAAAGAAAGTAGAGAATACAAGAACAACTGAAAAAATTGAAAAGACCAAAAGCTGGTTTTTTTAAAAGAACAACAAAATTGGCAAACCATTGGCTAAACTTACTAAAAGAAAAAACAGGAAAGGAAACAAATAACCCAAATAAGAAATGAGAGGAGAGATGTCACAACAGATCCAACAGAAATCAAGAATACCATAACAGAATACTATGAAAGACTGTACTCTAACAAATTTGAAAACCTAGAGGAAATGGAAAAATTCCTAGATTCGTATCACATAACAAAATTACCACAAGGTGAAGCAGAACAACTTAATAAACCCATCACAGAGGAAGAGATTGAAAGAGTCATCGAAAAACTACCAACCAAAAAAAACCTGGACCCAGATGGCTTCACTGCAGAATTCTACCAAGATTTTAGAAAAGAGTTATCTCCAATACTACTGAGACCATTTCACAGCGTAGAAAGGGATGGAATACTCCCAGATTCATCCTATAAGCCAGCATCATCTTGATATCAAAGCCAGGGAAAGACCCACCAACAAAGGAAAACTATGGACCAACATCACTCTTGAATTGAGATGCAGAAATCTTCAAAAATAACCTTGCCAATACAATACAACAACATGGTTAATAATTAATAAATAATTCACCATGACCCAAGTTGGATTCATACCAGGGATGCAAGGCTGGTTCAACATCAGAAAAACAGTTAGTGTGATCAACCACATAAATAACACAAAAGACAAAAATCACCTGATTTTGTCCATTGATGCAGAAAAGGCATTTGATAAATTCCAACACCCATTCATGCTAAAATAGGAAATTTCTCAATGCAGTAAGGGCCATTTATACAAAGCCAACTGCCTAATCATCCTGAATGGAGAGAGACTGAAACAATTCCCCTTGCGAATGGGAACTAGACAAAGATGCCAACTCTCACATTTCCTATCCAACATTGTACTAGAAGTTTTAGCCAGAGCAAGTAGACCAGACCGAGAAATAAAGGGCATCTACATCGGCAAAGTCGGATCCGACTCGATGGCACTTGGCGGACATTGGCAAAGAGGAAGTAAAAATCTCCCTATTTGCAGGTGATATGATTGTATGTGCAGAGAATCCTGAAGAATCCATAAGTAAACTACCCAAACAGATAGAAAAGTTCAGTAAAGTCTCAAGATACAAGATAAACATAAGTATTTCAGTATTTCCTTTATACCGACAATGAGATGATTAAGGAAGAAATCATCAAATCAATACCATTTTCTATAGCCAGCAAGAAGATAAATTAACTAGGAATAAATCTAACCAGAGAAATAGCAGAGCTTTACAAAGAGAATTACAAAATCTTAGTATAAAAAACTAAGAGAGACTTATATAAATGGAGAAGCCTACCCTGCTCATGAATAGGATAAGTTAACATTGTGAAAATGTCCATTTTACCCAAAGCAATCTACTTACACGTTGTAATCCCAATACAAATTCCTGTGACATTTTTTAAGGAGGTGGAGAAACAAATCACCAGCTTTGTTTGGAAAGGGAAGCAGTCCTGGGTAAGTAGAGCACTACTGAAGAAGAAGAACACACTGAGAGGCATTTCACTACCCAACTTCAGAACCTATTACACTACTACAATAGTCAAAACAGTCTGGTACTGGCTGGTACAAAGAGAGACAGATAGATGATGGAACAGAGTTGAGAATCCAGAGATGACAGCATCCTCCTATGAACAGTTGATATTTGACAAAGGCCATAAGACAATAAACCTGGGGTAATAGCAACCTCTTCAATAAATGCTGCTGGCAGAATTGGATGTCCATCTGCAATAAATTGGAACAAGACCCATATCTCACACCTTATGCAAAAACCAACTCAAACTGGATAAAAGACCTAAATACCACATCTAAAATGATAAAGCTCATCCAAGAAAAAATAGAATCAACAGTAGAAGTTTTAATACACAACATAGACAGACTTCAAAATCTAACAAACAAAACACAGTCAAAATAAGAGAAAACAGACAAATGGGAGCTACTAAGAATTGAACACTTTTGCTCATCCAAAGATTTCATCAAAAGAATTAAAAGACCACCTATGAGAAAAAATATTTGGCAACTATGTATCAGACTGACATCTGATCTCCATAATCTTTAAGGTACTACAAAATATCAAAAAGAAAAAGAAAAATAATCCAATTAAGCAATGGGCAGAAATGGACAGACACTTCTGTAAAGTGGAGGTCCAGGCAGCCAAAATACGCATGCAGACATTCTCACGATCATTAGCTGTTAAAGAAATTCAAATCAAAATTACAGTGAGATACTATCTCACCCCAACAAGGTTGGCCATGATCCAAAAACTCAAAACAACAAATACTGGAGAGGCTGTGGAGAAAGTGGAACTCTCCTACACTGTTGGTGGGATTGCAAAATGGTGCAACCTCTCCCCAAAACAATCTGGCACTTCCTTCAAAAGTTGGAAATAGATATACCATTTGACCCAGTAAATTCCACTGCTTGGAATATATCCTATAGAATCTAGGCTATTCACACCAACTGATACATGCACATGAATGTTTATTGCAGCACAGTCCACAACAGCAAAAAGATGGAATCAACCTAGATGCCCAACAACAGAGGAATGGATAGGTAAAGTATGGTATATATACTCACTGGAACACTATGCAATGATAAAGAACAATGATGATTTTTGGAAATGTCTTATAAACTGGTTTCAATTGGAGGACGTTATGCTGAGTGAAAGTAGTCAGGGACAAAAGGACAAATATTTTGTGTGAGACCCCTGCAATAAGATCTTAAAATAGACTCATACATAGAAGAAAGGACTCTTAAGCCAACAAAGGTGGGGAGGGAGGGAGGGAGGGTGAAATATAGATTAGATAGTTGGTAGCAATGTGGTTGGGTGAAATCAGTGACAGCACACATTCGAAAGAAGATCAATTTTAACTGGACTTCTACATAACATGAGTACTCCTCCCATCTTACCCCAATATTGCAAGGACGGAGTAGCTGGGGTGAGGGGGTGGCCAGGAACCATGCTGTCAGGGAAGTTCGAGGCCAGTTGGGACAACTAGTGTTTTGATAACAGAGTTTTCTGCACCCCGCATTGGTGAGTGGTGTCTGGGGTCTTAGAAACTGCCAAGGTACTATCTGAGATACAACAAATGGTCCCAACTCAGGAGGAATGTATGATCACCAAGGACCAAAACAACCTGGGAGAAAGAGAACCCAGAAGTCAGAGAGACCCTTGTGAGTGGGTGACTGCATCAGCATGTGACCAGAAGAACCAGATGGTGTCCAGCCACCACCAGTGACAGCTGTCATGGGGCTCACAAAGTTGAGTCTCATTGGCAACACAAAAATAAAAAGGGATTCACCCTGAGATCTCCACTAAAACACTGCAATTCATGGTCCAGGGGCCTCGGAGTTGCCCTTTGAGCTGCCCTTGGAGCATGCCCCTGTCCATAAATCATAATGGAGATCAACTCTTCAGACAGGAGTGGATTGGACTTGGCGACACAGAGTGACCATATCATGTGTGCACTTTACAGTTCTGTGCATCTATAGGATGTGGTCCTGCTGACTTCTTACTAGAGGCGGGGGAGACGGTGGAGAGGAAGAGATAGGAGATTTTTAGGGGAATATGATATGTATAGAATGGAGAGGAAGAATATGCTGTCACTGGGCAGGGAGAGCAGTGGGAGCTGCTCATAGGTGGCCATGCAAATTTATATGGGAATGTACATTTTCACTCAATCATCATAAAAAAATATGTATGTGTTAGTGAAATATTTAACATTCCCTTTTTTGTTTCTGAGTCTTCAATGGATCCCTGTTGGCATAGTGGTTAAGAGCTATGGCTGCTGATCAAGAGGTTGACAATTCTAATCCACCAGCCACTCCTTAGAAACCCTGTCGGGCATTTTTACTCTGCCCCCTAGGGTTGCTATGAGTGAAAATCAACTTGATGACAACAGGTTTTAAGTCTTCACTATTTTGTGTTCATTTATTACTTACAGTTCATTCCAATTCAGACTAACTGTAATTCAGGTGTTCAAGAGCCACTTTCAGCTCATGTAGCTGAGAAGTATACCAAGATGTGATACAGCGATGCAGTGAAGATTACTGTGAATTCACTCCATTCTGTCTACAGCACTTGGGGAATCTGAATCAAAAATGTATTAACATCTTTCCCCACCTCCTTCTTCTTCCTCCCTTTTTTAAAAATATTTATTGTCCTTTAAGTGAAAGCGTACAATCCAAGTCAGTTTGTCACACAAAACCTTAGACATGCGTTGCTATGTAACTCTAGCTCCTCTCCCCACCGTGAGACTGCACATTCACCTTTTCCACCCTGTATTTCCTGTATCCATTCAACCAGCTCCTGTGCCCCTCTGCCCTCTATCTACCTCTGGACAGGAACTGCCCAGTTAGCCTTGTGTATCTACTTAAGCCAACAAGTTCATTTTTACTATTACCATTTTATGTCTTATAGTCCAGTGCAGTCTGAAGAACTGGCTTTGGGAATGGTTTCATCTCTGAGCTAACGGAGAGTCTGGGGGCCATGTCTTTTTCAGGAACTCTCCAGTCTGTTGTACCATCAGGTCTGATCTTTTAAATAGAGTTCAAATTCTGGACACCTATTTTTCTTTTACTGTATCAGGGACTCTATGTTGTCTTTCCTGTCAGGGCAGCTGTTGGTGGTGGCTGGGCACCATCTAGTTCTTCTGATGTAGTCTCTGGGTTGTATAGTTTCCCTACCTTCTTAATCAAAGTATAGCATAGGCGCTAAGAGCATAAGATCCAAAGTTATAATCTGGTTTTTAATTCTGACATTAATGCTTATCATCAGTTCAATCTAGGAGAGGTTATTTAAGCCCCATGTACTGCAGTTTCTTTAAATGTAAAATGATGGTGAAAACTACCTAACCAGTAGCTATAAAAATCAAAAAAGATACCATGTGGTAAGTGCTCAGTACCTGTTTATTTCTGATTCCGCTAGTTGCTGTGACTATAGCCAGCTGCAGCTGTAACCCATGCTAGCACTGATAGCAGCAGCAGTAGCAAAATTCAGCCCCTTTTTGATAACTCAAATGATTGTGTTATGGTGTGATAAACCAGCCCCTTTGTGGGTTTATCAAAGTATGTAGCAATGTCTGACCTTACATTATATATTTTCCAGGTAACTGCTGTTTGAATTACTTTGTGTATTCTTTATACTTTCCTCCTTTTTGCTGTCTGCCTGTATATGCTCTTCTCACCATTTCTAAGTTGTTGCTTCTCATTTATGTGCCTTAGAGTCATCATTGAGGACCACTTACTGAACTAATGCAGCCTAAGCATCCTAGTCTAGTACTGAAGCCATCACAGTCTGACCCCCATCTATGCACCCATGGATCACGATGCCTTCTTGATGGCACTGCCATACCTGCTTTTGCTGTTTCCTTAAGCAAAAATGCCTTTCTCACTCTTCACCTCTTGATAGCCTGCTTAACCTCAAAGAAACTTAAAGTCACTTTCTATTCCCTTGTTCTGCAAATATGTGTGGAATTCTGGGCCCAAGGTATTGAGATTAAGAAAAGTGGGATTGCAGCACTCAAAAAGTAACCATCTTGGAGAGGAAGAAAGAATTATTAAGTGTTATAGCACTTCATAACTGGCTCATTTATCATTTGTATTCATTCATGCATTCAATAAATATTTACTGAGTATTTGCTATATGCCAGGCATCGTGTTGAGTATACAGCAGTGAGTGGAATCAGATATGGTCTCTCATGAATCCCATAGTCTAGTTAAAGAAACAGATGTCACCCAGATAGTTATACTGGACACTGTTTGCTTAAAAACTAAATTAAGTTCTTCAAAGGAAAGGAATACCTAGCGAGTCAGGGAGAAAACTCCCTGAGAAAGTGGTATCATATGCATTTGAGGAGGGAAGATTCCAGGCAAATAGAACAGCCTGGCAGCTAGTCTGTTGTCAGTAGAAAGCATGTTGAAGTCAAGAAACTAAAGGCTAGTGTGGCTGGAGCACAAGGAAAGGAAGAGACAATGGAGTGGAATAAGTCTGAAAGATGGGCAGAAGCTAGAGTAGACATTGAGAGAAATAGATTGTAAAAGTATTTAAGAAGTAAAATTTACAGTACTTGGGCAATGGATTGGATATGGTTGGTGAGTGAGGGTGAGGAGAAATGTCAAAGATGATTTCCTGGATTTCTGACTTGTTCAACTAGATGTGTGGTGATGTGTTTTGCTGAGATAAAGAAGCATTAGAAGATCAGATTTTGTCTGGTTTTTGGATACGCTGTGGGGAGTGGGACAGGCAACATAATTTGTTGAATTTGAGATGGTTTTGAACCAAAAGGTCAGACCTTGGAACACAAAGATGTGAGAGTCAGCTTCTGTAAAGATTTCCAGCCTTGGATACGCTATGGGTTAGTTCTGGTTTGTTCGGTAGTGTCACTGTGAATCAGAATTCACTCAAAAGCATTGAGTTTCGTTTTTGATTTTTTGCTGTATTTAAGAGATGCTTTCATTTCCGCAGTTTAGGTGAGAGAGATATGAGCTGGGAAATACAAATTTGGAGGTTATTTGATTAGAGATATTAATTGAGGCCTCCAGTAGGAATGAGTGGATAGAAATAAGAATTTAAGACTGTACATTGAAGAACTATGCAAACTGTGATGCTGAAATGGAGTATCCTAGAGAAGAAATAGATTCAGAGTAAAAGAAAAAAAAGGGTTCAGATTTGGATGTTAGACAGTTTGAGATTACTTGAGAGAGATCCATCTACAGAAGTCTTACAAACAGGATATATATGATTTTGCAGCCTGAACTGTGTCTGTTTTGTTGGCTTGCATTCCCCAATCCATAGCACAACATTTGATGTATAACAAATGCTCAGGAAATAATTTGTAGAGTCAACGAGAGCATAGCGATATGTAAAGACCTGGACTGAATTATTCTGCCTTTGTCCCCTACCAGAGGCCCTTTTCCATGATGTCTGCTAAGACATGCTTCTGGACTGTATACATCTCTTTATTCAGTAAACATCACCAATGTAGATGTTCTTAATTTGTTGATTAATGTATGTGTATATATATATATGGGTGATAAGTGAGCATATTTTGGGATTATTACAAATATTTCCCAATTCCCAGAGTCACCATACTGCTAGGTAATGGGTTGGTAGAACACAGTGTGGCACGCCTCACACAAAGTGTATTAACTTTTTCGTTACCATAGCTCTATAAGTCAGAAAATAAGGATTAGGAAGTTAAGTATCTTGCTTGACATCATATATTTAGCAGGAGTCAAGATTTGAACCCAGGTTTATTCCATTTCTCTTGCTGGAGTAAGAAATGGGACTTCTCTTATGGTGGTATCACCTGGGATGTTACTGCCACTTGGGATTCCTCCCTCCTTCCTTCCCATAATCTCTTTATCCGTGACTCATTCATTCACCAAACATTTACATGGTATCCATACCATCCTAGGTACAAGGAATGCAAAAGTCATAAAGTTTGTGGCCTCATCTCAACTATGGGACATAGAGCAAAGCATGTGGTGTGTGTCCTTCTTCACTTAGTATATATGAGTACATGAGGCTGTCCAACTGGTTCCTCTCTAGCGGGGAGAGGGGAAGGTGGTGAGGGGGGGACAAGTTTTGACTTAGTGGATACCAGAAGTACAGGGTGGAAAGGCAGAGTGTGCTATCACAGGATAGGGAGAGCAGATAGAGTTGCATATGGCAAATTGACTTAGATTGTAAACTTTCACTTAATCATAATAAAAATAAAAAGTCTGTGGCCTCAGGGATCACCAGGCTAGTGGTATAAACAGACAACAAATCACATATCAGCTCAGATGTCATTGAAACTTGCTCTTAAAGTGAACTCTCAGAGTGCTGTGCGAGCACAGGTAAGTGCCTTTTTCTAATTCTGCCAGAACGTGATGGTTTGGGGTACAAGGGATGTCAAGGAAACCTTCCCAGTGAAATTGGTAATTGAGTTAAATCTCAGAAGTTTACTAGACAGACTAGGAACAAGGGACCCTTTGGACAGCAAAACTTGCATAAACAGTGATGGGAGCTGACACCTGATCAGGGAAACTACAAGCATTTGGAGTGACAGGAACCTAGAATGTGTGTTCTGGACTGGCAGCACATTGGGTTGGAAAGCAGGCCAAAGTATAATAAAAGACTTGATGGAATACCAGTTACTTCTTATAAGCTCTTTAGACTTTTTCTAAAGATAGTGAAAGGTTTTAAGTAGTGCAGTGACAGTATCACTTTTATCATGGGGTTAAAAGCCTCAGAGTCATTTTGTAAGAGACAAGTTTCTGAAATTTAAGTTCTGCCAAGTGAATTTGTTTGAAGAATGTATATAATTCAGAACAATGCAAAGGAGGACTTCTCAGTAACAGAAGAGGTGATGGAGTTACATTATGAAAATGATTCTTATGTTCAGATGATAAAGGAAAGAAAACAGGATAATGAGAGAAATAAAAGGTATATATTTTAAAACCCAAATAGAATGCCTCAAGTACAGTTTCTGAAATGAAAACTGCACGAGATGTTAGTAGTGAAATAGATACCCCAAAAGAAAAGGTCAGTGAACTTGAAGACGTAACAACAGAAACCACCCCAAAAGGAGTTCAGACAGAACAATATGATCTTGCTTCCACTTAAAAATTAATGTACGTTGTCTTCCTAAAACACCTTTACCATAAAATCTAGACTTAGCAATTTCTGTATGGGGTTGCTATGGCTTGACAAACGTTATGATGTTTTCTGTCCATTTTACTTTCCATTTTATGGAAGTTTCGCTTGGGAGAAATGGAAATCTTTGACAGTCTCAAATCTTTGAAAATGTGAATATCTGAGCTGCAACTCTTGACTGTTTTCATTTCTGTTTCTAATACCTGACATAATTGTAATATTGATTCTGTCATCAAAATAAACAGCAAGCCTCAAGTAATGAGAATACTGAACACTACTGAACACTGGGCTCTTTTATGTTTCTTTACAAACACACACATACACACACATACACACACACACAAATAAGCATTCATCTATTTGGTCATCATACTTAAGTGTACTTTGCAGTTTCTGACGATAAGAGTGAATTTTTATGAATATGTAAATTGAACATGTCACATCACACTTGGTAGAAAACTGGGATATTTCTTGGAATCCTCCTGAATTTTCATATATGGATTAAATGCCATTTATATGTCAGCTCCAAACTTCTGTCACTTTATGAAAACCATATTGGCCTTTCGTCATAAAGTACATATTGATCAGCAATTCAGTGAAATTAACTTTACTGATCAGAAAGCTTAGTTTCCATTTGATGAAACATGGATAACTGAAATTCAGTTATTATACTCATTGAAGTTTTGATTTCTCCATCCCCCACCCACCCAGTCACTGGACCTTGTTTGGGCAGCAGGCTCCATTTTGCATCCATTTGTTGTTCAGCTTGATCCCTCGAAGGGACTGCTTCTTCCATGACAACCCTTAAAATATGTATGTATGGCAACTATAAAATTAAGCCTCTTCCTGAGGATTCCGTTTCCCTCATTCGTTAGTCCCTTGATCATTTCTCTGGTAATGAATCAAGAACAAAACGTTTTACATTTCTCTGTTTGTGCTCCCCACCAGTATGCTTCTGTGAGATAATTTATTCAGCTTCTATGGACTCAAAAGTGTAAGTATTATGGAAGAAATCTTGGCAAATTGAGAATTCTTCTTCATGCCAGGCACTGTGCAATGGATTAAGTTACTTAAAATTTATAAAACTTACGGACTATTGGGAAAAAAAATGAAAAAGTAAATTTATTGCTGTCTGACTCATAGTGACCCTTTAGGTCAGAGTAGGACTGCCTCATTAGGATTTCCAAGGAGTGGCTGTTAGATTTAAACTGTTGACCTTTTGGTTAGAAACTGAGTTCCTAACCACTGTGCAACAAGGGCTCCTTCTTACAGAGTCCAAATCTTTTGCCATCAATTTGGTTCTGACTCATAGTGACTGTATAGGATAGGGTAGAGCTAACTGCCCCACAGGGTTTCTAGGAAGGACTACGTAAGAGATTTGGACTGCTGACCTTTTGGTTAGCAGCTGTAGCACTTAACCACTACACCACCAGGGTTTCCTCTTGTTGGATAGGTGTGTTTATTTCTTTTGTAATTCCAAGTTAGTAGAAAACATGAACCACTTCAGAATCAGAGGATGTGGGTGAGACAGAGTTTAGGGTCTGTAGGGCAGAACTCTAGGGCAGTTGATCTGTCTGGTGCCAGAAGACATTTCCCACCCCCTTTTTCTGTATTACTCCATATTTTTAAGATGTCTATAATGAGCATGAATTTCTCTTACCAAAAATATTTTTTAAAGAAATGAAAGTTATGCATACTCGTTGGAAAGTATGAAAAAGTAGAGAGAAAAAGGTACTCATAACCAGAAACCAAACCCACTGCCATCAAGTCAGTGCCAACTCATAGCAACCCTATAGGACAGAGAAGAACTGCTCTGTAGAGTTACCAAGGAGCACCTGGCAGATTGATTCCAGCTGCTGACGTTTCAATTAGCAGATGTGACACTTAACCACTACACCACCAGGATTTCCAAAGAGAAACATAACTTTTGTAAACCTTTTGATATACTTCTTTTCAGTCTTGTTATGTATATATAATAGGAAATTTTTGCAGTTATAATCATTTCTCAGTGATTTCTCTGCATGAAAAGAATTGAGATGCTACTACTTGTAGCACAAATAGAAAAGGAGCAATGTGATGATACGTGATATGCAGAAATACTAAGAAATATTAAGCAAGTTCTTTAAGACCACAGGAGGAGGATCAATCACTTGAATTCTCCTAGGGAGATCAAATAAAGATTTTTCCAGACAGGAACATGGTGTTTACACGGATTTGGTCTCTCAACTGATTAGTTGCTAAGTTAGCATTAAAAGCAGATCTGACTGCAAAGCCTTGATGTTTCCACCAAACTGTATCATAAGGGTGGTGTCCCTGCTGTCATTGTTTTTTAAGCTCAGATTCCATCTTTGTGAAATTCCTAAGGCAGGAACCAGAAGTCACCCTTTTTTCTCTTCCCATTTCAAAACACCACTGATTTCTGATGTGATCAAAGAGTATTGGAACAGGATTCAGGAAACCTGAGTTCTGTAGACCTGCCTTTCCCACTGCTAAACTGTATGATTGTGAGCATGTTATTTGTTTCGTTTAGGCTGTTTCCGATCTATAAAAATGAGAAGACTGAAAGAAATTTAAACCTCTTAACTTTTCATAAGTAATGGGTCATGATTTCCTTCATCTTTTTAAAGTGTGTGGCATTGCCACAGGAGCGTGGGTTCCCAGGGGTCTTGAGAAATCTTGATGTACTGTGGTTTTGGCAGAGTGATAGGCAGGAATCAAAAATGAAGGCTCTTGACCTAGGGTTGAGTCTCAACTTTGTTTGTACTTACCTAATCTTGAGCAAGCCATTTAATGTCATTGAATCTTAGTTTCCTAACTTGTAAAATAAAAAAATAATAAATGGCTATCTTACAGAGTTAAGATGAAGATCAAATGAGTTTGTGCATCTAAAATACTTTGCAAGGTGTCTAGCACATAACACTCAATACTAATTTGGGGTTTCAGAGCAGTTTTAGAAGTCATAATACCACAGTAGCTTCTGTTATTAACTATTCCTTTATAAAGACACAGAAGAAACAGTATGACCATGCATAGAATATGGAGCTTTAATCACTTTTCCCTTAGTCAGTTAAAGAGTCATAGGGGTTGTAGCACCGTTTGCTGTTAAACTTTACTGATGGTCTGGAAAAGACTTCCATTAGTCTTACGGTGAATCATTCTCTTTGCTGTGTTGCCAGGGCTCGGGACAGGCTGCAGTACAGGTTAGGTACTTCATAAATGCTTTTGTCAATGAATAAGTGATTTCATACTTTGTACTTAAGAACCAGAGAAAGTAATAGCATTTGGCAGTAAGACCTTAGCATGTGGCATTTGTTGAGTTTGTTTTGAGGAGATTTGGAGGCTTCCTATATAATCAAGGCAAAATTCTTCTGAAACCAGTGTTTGGCTTTCTGCTTTCATCAGTAGGCTTCTTATTTACCGTTGAAACCTCTATGGTGCCAGGGAATTGCACATTCCTCAGGTTGATTTACATGACAGTAAATAATCGATGCTGTCCATTGCTTGTTCCATCAGTGTCAGCCCTGTTCATAAAACGTTGGAGGCACAGTGGTCCCAAGAATGGGGTGTGGTGGGCATGTGAACTGCAGTTCTGCATATGTTTACATAGAAAATGTTGCTCAATTTCACTGTTACTTTGTTGCTCTAGTCTGCATCCACTTACTCTTGATGGATTGATGTAACTGTAGATGTTGTTTTCTGAATTTATTACAGTTATCATTTATTTTTTACCCTGTAACATGCTAGGAACTACCTATATTATCTCATCTAGTTTTCACAACACTTTGTGAGTGGGGATATTTATGTCACTTTTAGAGAAGTGGAAACTGAAATCAAGAAGGTAAAGCTTATTCTCTAAAATCAGACAGCATTTGAACTCTGGCCTTAAAGCTCTGAAGTGCTTTCTTCTGTTTATAGAATTGCTTTATGTTTCAATTGATAGTTACTCTATTGCAAAGATCCCTCAGTTGTCCATACCACTCATAGGTGAGTTTTAAATCTCTTAACAACTTTGCAAATACATGAAATTTATGATGACAAACATAGCCAGATTACTTTCTTGTTATCCATCCATTTAGCAAATTTACAGTTTCCATTAATTTTAATGTATCCTTATTACTTGTTTTATATAACGAATATCTCTTAGTCGTGACAGACTGAGTATAGATCACCTAAAGTAGGATTTCTCTCAGTAAGCACAGTTGCAGCTCAAGATTTGTGAATTAATTGGGAAAATTGCAAATCAGGTAGTCAGTGAAATAATTCATTGTCACATCCAATCAATAAACTTTGTAAATCAACTCATTTAATTCAAAAAATGATCTATATAGATCAAGCAACCAATTAAACAATTAGCATACACTTTGCAATTAATTAATTTAAATATCAATCATGTAATTAAACCTCCAAATTTAAGCTGCAGAATTTAGAATCCTACTGTTAGGTTCATGCTTCTGAAGCTGACTTGAATCTGGCAGATTTCAAGTTGTACAGTTCAGCTTTGGAACAGGGTATCTTAAAGGATGTAAGTAGATTTCAGTTTAAAATAGTCTTTGTATTGGTACAGTTTGTAACCTTTTCAGTAAGTCAACTTTTTACTTCACTTAAAGAAGGAGAAGGGAATATGTGTTGCTTCTAAACTAGAGCAAGGCCAAAATCTTGGAGTACTGACTGGAGAGTCTAGGGAAGTGTGTACTGTCCAGAAGAAATTGAGAGCATAAGGTGTCTTGTCAGGGTAGATCAGATCAGTTTTGTTACTCTTTTAAGAGTATGTGATGTGTGGAGTCATAACCTGCCAAGCAAGTAGGATGTTCTTTAAAAGAGCAGAGAATGTGTGAACAGTCCTGGTTACCTTGAATACTTTTCCTGAGCTAGGGCACAGATACTGTCTTAATCCTAGCAATAATCACGCAAAATCTGATTCCCCAAGTTACTTTTTCCTCCATCATTCTTATTTGTACCTTTTATGATATTTTAAGTTTGTGTTATGTCTAGTGTAGTGCTTACTTTTTTCCCCTACTATATTGTAAGCTCTCTTGAAAACTCATACTAACATGATCTCATCTTTGATGTAAGAATTAAACTTTGTCTTACCTACAACAGGTGCTCAGCAGAGATTTATTGAAAGAATAGAAGCTTGTAAAGGCCCTCATTTCACATTGTCTTTCTCCTCTGTGCTGCCACGTGTGCTCACTGTGCCAGGTGGAAGCGGGGGTTCTGGCTGTGTTACCTGCTTTAGGGCTAAGAAACAGTGGTGTACTCTGTTTGCCTGCTGGACACCAGACTCTCTGTTCTGGTTGCCCCTTCTCTACCTTGATATTCATGCACCTTTTTGGTTTTTCTTTTAGTGACAACGTCAGTGCCTACTGCCTGCATATTGCCGAGGATGACGGGGAGGTGGACACAGATTTCCCACCCCTGGACTCCAATGAGCCTATTCATAAGTTTGGCTTTAGTACCTTGGCCTTGGTCGAAAAATACTCGTCTCCTGGTCTGACATCCAAAGAGTCGCTGTTTGTTCGAATGTGAGTATTCATACATTTTTATCTTAATGTTTCATCCCTACCTCCTAGCATTTTCTATCTGATTTTGGTTCTGTTCATCAGATGAATGGTATTTGGCATCTGGAGAGTCCACATGTAATTGTGACTTCAGAGAGATGTTGAGAACAACATTTGTACTGTATTTTGTACTCTAAATATAGACTGCTTTGTGGTAGCAAACTGTACTGTATAGCTCTTTGAATGTCCTGTGTATATGAGCCAAGCCTCTGGGAACACTAAGGCACTTTGGAGCCTGTGAAGCAAAAATTCTGTGTTTTTATCCTCCTCTTTAAGGAATCCAAACTAAATCAAAATGTGCATTTTAGCCATTTCTCTCTTGTACCTCAAAATACTTCATTTCTCTCCAGCTTTATTGAGATCAAATTTGATTTTTCCGTGGTTTCCTTCCTTGAGATTGAGCTGAGGTTCTTAACACTTTCTGTGCCACAGACTCCTTTGGTGATCTGGTCAAGCTTAAGAAAATGTTTGAAAGTGTTTCCACTATAGTACAGTAAAATTTCACTGTGTTTAAATAATTATCAGATTATACATATTTGTGACATAGCAATATATGATGCTTTACTAGTACATTCAATAACAAGATCCGGTAGCAGGGCTAATAGTAACTCCTGTTGTCTTTCATTTCAAAGTGATGATGAGTATAAATGATATTTGAAAACTCTGTAAACATAACATGGTGTGACAGTATTTATGATTTCTATTCATGATGGTTACCGGTATTGTTAATACTGCTGAGATCTGTTGCCTGCATTTGTAATTGAAGGAAATGCTAAATATCAGAATTTAGTAAAATTAAAATGTCACTTTTTGTCAGTTGTAGTGCAGAGTACCTGAGTTTATCCACCTGTCCGCAGTTGTCAGTAGTCATGCTCTCCTCCAACCTTAAGCTCTTCCAGGCTCCTGCAGTCTTTCCTGTGTCTGTCTCCTGGGAACAATAGTGACCCCTTTGGCGCCCCCTGCCGTTAGTAACCAGCAAGTCTGCTGGCCCAAAGAGGGGATTGCTTTAGGGGACCTCTTCCTCCATTTTCTTTGAAATATACAGCCTTTGTGTGAGATTTTTATAAAAAATAGGATTATGACACCTTTCATATTTTGGATCTTTTTACCTTTCAGCAAAGAAATAATACTTGAGTACGTGGGGGTGGGCTAGAGGGTAGATTCTCAGACTTTCCTAATGGCGATGTCATCCTTACTATGAATTCAGTATTTGGTGTATGTAACATTGATGTATTTTCCTAATCTTTTACATTTCTGAGGCACTAAAACAACTTGAAAGAATATGTAAAATAATTTAAAAGGTATTCAGTGATCTCCTCTTCATCCTAGTACAACTATTTTCATTTTTATTTAATTGTTTCCATATATGTTACATTAGGATTTATTATTCATTTACATATTAGCTTGTGTTTTTCACTTAATATTATAAATATTTCCATATTTGTCCTTAATTTATACAGTCTACACTTAATATGTGTTGGAGATCTATACAGAGATAATCCTCACCCTCATGTAGTTTCCTGTCTAGCAGAGAGATAGCTGTTAAACAGATCATTGAAGTGTGGTGAGCCATACAAAAGAAGGGCGTACAGGGTGCCGTGGAAGCCTATCACAGGATATTTAGGTTGTTTCCTAGTTTGGGTTTTAGTACATAGTTCTATACTGACAGTCATTGTCTATCATATTCCTTTTATTTCCCTTGGATTACTTCCAGAAGATAACTTCCTGTGAGTAGGATTATTAGTCAGGAGTAGAAATATCATTAGGCTCTCACTTTATATTTACGTGGAGCCTTCTGAAAGATGTACCAATTTACAATGCTACAAAAAATTTATAGACCCATTTTTTCAGTGTTATCGTCATAAGTTATTTTCACTAGAAGTTTTTTCTTTCTACTTTGTATTTTGGAACCCTGTTGCACAGTGATTAAAAGCTTGGCTGCTAACCAAAAGGTTGGCAGCTTGAATCCACCAGCCACTCCTTGGAAACCCTATGGAGCCGTTCTGCTTTTTCTATAGGGTCGCTATGAGTTAGAATCAACTTGATGGCAACAGGTTTGGTTTGTGGTTACTTTTTATTTTAACAGTATTGGTATCAGTAGTATTTATTTGTATTTTTATTGTTTTTTATTAAATTAAATGACTTAGAAGAATTGTGTTCTCTTTAATATGTAATGTTTACTCCATAAATATTAGCATATGATAATAAGGGTGTTCTGAATTGAGAGTTTTTTAAAGCAGAAGGCTTTCAGACAATGATTTTCAGTAGAGTGAGACTGGGGTAGGGGGTAAGGAGGGTAGAATGGATATACCTTCCCAGGAGAGGTATCTAAGACTACACAGTGTTTCACTATAAGCCCTGCTGTCCCAAGAATGGGGGAGCAGATAGGCAGAGAATAACAACTGCTTTAAACTTGATGTCTTTTTTTTTCAACCTGAGTTACTCCCCCTCCTGCATTGTACTCCCGGAGATATACCCGTCAGCCAGTTCTCTTTCTGTTTTAAAGTTCAGAAGAGTTTATTTGACATGTCTGGAGTGTTTCTAAAAAAACACAAGGTAAAGCAAAATCTTTATATTTAAGCTTTTAGAACAAAAGTGTCAAATTTTCTCAGTTCTCTGATGAAATAGTGCAGATGCTAGTCATTTGCTGTATGGATGTTTTCTTGGTTGAGGAATCTCCCATTTGCCTTTTTGGTCTATATTCTAAGCAAAGCCTGTCCTGCAAATGTAGGACTGAGCATACCTTTAGGAATCTGTAAGGATGTGTTCAAAGTTTTAGATAGAGAAATGCCAGCACAGTAAGTAAAGCCATGGCTCTTCTTCCTCTTCATTTCGCTCCATTCCTCCTTGCGTCTCTTTCCCAGTGGAGAAAGGGACAGTAAGTGCCTAGGGAGACACTGATCTAAACCAGGAAGAGGAATTAGGTTTGGTAACAGAGAATGAACTAATACTTACTGAGGGCTACTACGCATATGCCATCTCATTTAATCTGAGAATACCCCAGCAAGGTAAAGTATGAAAATTCAAAAGACTCAGATTTACAAGTAAAAACATTCACCTTTAAAGGGCCTGAAAGTAAATATTTTGGGTTCGTGGGCCATCTGGTCTCTGTAACTTCTCAGCTCTACCATTGTGGCACAAAAGTAGCCAAAGACAATACTAAACTAATGGACATAGGTTACATTTATTTGCTGATCAGTGCTTTATCCCACAGTGAACAATGACTTGTTCCTGTCATTCTGATGAGGGTCGAGTGGCTTTCCTGCGTATTTCTCAACCAGGTGGTTGGACCAGGTGGTTGACTCAGGGCTCCCCAGCTGATTGAGGAGTAGGCAGCATGAAAGACTGTGTTCTTAAAAAAAAAAATGTGTTTGTGTGTATACGATTTTCATTGAACAAAAAATTTAATTGTGGAACTTAGGGAAAAAAACTATCACCATTAGCCTATAAATTTCATCCATTGACTCCTTGGAGGTTGTCCTTGAGTCTTAGATAGGAAGTTTGAAGTCATTAGCTCAGATCCTGGTATGTAGGAAGCATTAGATAGTTGCTGTTCTTGTTATTTCTGTCAGAAATTTATCAGTCTGAGTAATTCACACTAAGATAAATGGAGTGTAAGTTTCCTTTGGGATCTTTCTTATTGTACAGTTTAGTACGTGTTCAGTATGGAAAAATTAGAAAATAGAACTGTTTCCTCATACAAAAGAAAATAAAATTTTCCATTCATTCCTTCATGCAAAGACGATTATTTTATAATTACTTACATTTTAAAAGAGGGGCTAGTTAAATGATTCCCTAATTGTAAAGTGTTCCGTGGAAAACAGTGTGGATTTGCATGCCCCCTGATGTCCTTGCTGACTCAGAGTTAGACCCAGCTTTCCTCTCTCAGGCCCTTGTACCCCAGGAAGCTCTTGGAAATAGAGTTGATGCTGGGAAAGGAGAATGGTTTACTCCAACAACTTGCAAATCAGCAGCGTGCTAATGGAAACCACATTCTTTACCAGCTAGGCTGGCTGACTTCTAATTCTTAAGTTATCCATTGTTCTTGATTGATTTGGGGTAGAGAAAAGGATGAGATGTAGCAAATGTGCATATAAACAAGAGTTCTAACCTCTGACTGCAAGCTACTCTGAGCATTAGTGATGATGATGATTGGATTTGGGGAGTGAGGATGTTTGGCATTGGCTCATCCCCAAGGATGGATAAAGAGCTGGATTACAGCTGGTGCCCAGCATTTGAAGAATTGTTTCCTGCCAGCAGTGAACAAGCCAAGGGCCTCTGTCTCTTTAGACATGGTGGGACAAGGAAGAATTAGATCTTAGTAAGGACTAGGTAGTCCTCGAGGAGACAGACCTGCCTTGTTCGTCATCATCTCCCATCACCTACCACAGGGCTGATTCAGCCAGACTTTGTGAAATTGGATTTTGTTCAAAAATGGTAGTGACAAAAGCAACTGTGATAGTATCTTTCCATTGCATGTGCTGACGTTAGTGTTTCTTATGGGATTCTACTCTGGAATTGGGAATGAGGGCTTTGAGGGAAGGAAAAGTTAAGGTAAATAAAAAAGACAGCCTCCTTCTAAATCAGAAATCATTAAGGGCAGTTAACTTGCCCTTCTGTTTATGTGTTTCCCTTAAAATACGTAATAGACAGATGTGGAGTAGGAGCAGTTCTAACCAAGAGCTGCCAAAAATAAAGCCATTGTCACTGAGTCACTGCTGACTGTTAGCAACCCTGTAGGATAGGGTGGAGCTGCCCCATAGTGTTTCTGGGGAGCAGATGGTGAATTCGAACCGCCAACCTTTTGATTAACAGCCAAATGCTTAACAAGTATATCACCAGGGCTCCCAAGAGCTACCGAGTAGAGAAAATAGAATCCGGTTAAGGTTTTGCTGTTCGGAAAAGGGGCCATTATAAGGAGTTGGAGGTGCAAGTAGCTGATGGAGAGTCTTGCAGTGTGGCCCAGAGGGCTCCCAGAGTCTTATCATAGTCACTCTTGAGTCTGCATAAAGGGAAACATGGCAGCTTTTTAAAAGCATGTCCTGCACAAGTGCTTTAGGAAAGGATCAGTACCTTTACTTTTATGAGGATGCCTTTAATATACACCCCAAGTGAAGAGACTGTTATTAAAGGGTGTCATTACTTTAAAGCCTTTCCTGCTCTTACATGGTATTGCCTTGCAGTCTGGAAAGGAGAGGAATTGAGCACACCCATCCAGTTTGATGCACCTAGTATCCACTGACCCTTTTTTATCCCCCTTTTACTGTGCTTTAGGTGAAAGTTTACAGCACAAATTAGTTTCTCATTCAAAAGATATACACAAGTTGTGTGTGACACTGGTTGCAATCCCCACAGTGTGTCATCCCTCTCCCCCTTTCTCTTGCCATCTTGCATTCCCTGTGTCCATTCGTCTTGTTTTCCTGTCCCTTCTGCCTTCTCATCTTTGCTTTTGGGCAGGTGTTACCCATTTGGTCTTATATACATAATTTAAATAAGCACATTTCCTCCTGTGTGTTATTGTGTTATAAGCCCGTCTAAGCTTTGGCTGAAAGGGGAACTTTGAGAGTACCTTCAGCTCTGAGTGTCTAGGTGTCTAGGGTCCATAGTCCTGGCACTTCCTCCAGGCTCTGTTAGACCAGTAAGTCTGGTCTGTTTGTGCATGTGCATGAGGATGTGTGTGTGACTTTGAATCTCATTCTACATTTTTCTCACACTTGAAGACTCTATATTGTGATCCCTATCAGTGAGATCAGTGGCGGTAGGTTTCAGACTGTTGGAGGCTGTAGTTCCTGTGGTCCATTAGTCCTTTGGACTAATATTCTGTCTTTGGTTTTCTTCATTCTCCTTTTCTCCAAACAGGAGGAGACCAGTAGATGTATCTTATCTTAGATGGCAACTTAGATGATTTTAAGAATCCAGATGCTACTCAGTAAAGTAGGATGTAGAACATTTGCTTTATCAGACGTATTGTGCCAGTTGACCTGCATGTCCCCGAAGACCATGATTCCCAGCCCTAAGCCCTAGTATAGTATCCATTGCCTTATTTTAAAAAAAAAAAACCACAACTGATTTTTATAGTATATGAGGTCGAATCAGTGACAGATGGTTAATTATCCAAGGTCATACTGTTTGTAAGGGTCAGAACATTTTAACATGGGAAAATTTTTTAAAGATTCCTTTATTTTTCCTAACCAGATCTGACGATATGGGCATAAATTATCCTAGTTATTTATTGTTTGCTTGAGTCATAGAGGACCAACTGTGTGTTGTATCTTTTCATTCTGTTGTATTAGCAAACATTTTCATTGTCCAGATTGTCCTCATGTATGGAAATATAACACATGCAGCCAGTTTAATTTTGTATTTGTAAATCTGATTTGATTTCCTTTTTGGCAACAGCTACCATCTAGAGAAAAGAAAAGATTTTTCTTTGTGTCTGTTTAAAGTGACAAATATTGGAGCAGGTAATAAAGATGGAAAGCATTAATTATATACTTCTAAGAATTTCAAGGTCAGACAAACTAAATGTGTATGTTTTTCTCACTGGAATGTCTCTCTATTGAAATTATGCCAGGATGTGCTTTGTACCTACAATAAAAGTACAAAATGTAGATAACCATCAGCTTATTTAGTATCCAAAAATTACAGCAGATTGTTCCTTTCATTGCTATGTATCTTAAAAATTTAGGGCTCACATTTCTTATGTTAATGTGATTTGTTTCATGATCCATCCCAGTTGGCCATGTTTAGTTACTATGTCTCATTTTGATTTCCTCTGTTCTCCCCTCAGCTTATGTTGGAGTTTGTCAGCTGCTGCTATGTTCATGTCAGGCTAGTTACTTGTAATGTTTATTAATACAATGTCAGTCTTGCTGTTGAAAAAACTGTGATGCTTCTCAGAAGGTTGCACTAGAATGTATCATTTGATTTCCAGACCCTGTCCGCACTGCATGGTGAATACCTTCTCCGATGTTATGCAGTTCACTGACCTGACAGTTATGGAACCCCGCCTGGGACCCCATTTCGGCAGGACATATTTGAACAGAAACAGTTTGCAAAACTTTACACACTTAAACTCCTGCCAAAGCAAACTGTTAGCCACTTGAGTTGTTATAAATACCCAGTGGCAGTGGTTGGAAGTAGCCCACGGTGTGTTTTATACTCTGAACTGAATGTGAATGTCTTTGCAGTTATATAGAGTAGTAAATAATTGAGTTTGATTAGGGAGAGGGACCTCATTATCCCCCACCTGTGCCCAGCTGGAAGGGGAGGGTCGAAATGAAGCCATTAGCTGTCTCTCTTACTGGCATCTCAAAGAGCTCAAATACATCTGTGTCTTATTTTCTTTTCTGGCACAATCAGTCGAGCAAGCTAAGCAGGCATGACCGGATTTGGCAAGTCCCAAGGACTCTGGCAAAGATACACAAGGAAAAGGCGGAGGGCAGTCATTTTGGCTTCTCACTGCCCATTAGTCTAGTGAGTTATGTTTTTGGAAAAGGTCTGTTTTGAAAAAGAGTATTTTGTCCAATGTCAAACATCATAGACTCACACAATATGCTTTGATCTTTTAAAAAAATTTTGTCAGTGCAAGGGGAAACACAGTATGGCATTCATACTAGGGTAAACTCTGCTTATGGATAAAGTAATTCTCAAAGGGCCTACTTTAAAACACTCATGCTGCAGTTATTGTAAGACTTTCTCTTGCTTATATATTTTCGTTTTCTACCTGGAAGTGCTAGGGAATGAATATGCATGAAATTGGGACAAGAGCAGGTTGGGAAGTGGAGAAGTGTATCTTCGCCACTGCTGTGAACTGGTGAGGACTGGAAAGTCGAGCTACTCTTGGCAACCCTTCCCTACTTCTGTGAGCTGAGACTGTGGCTCACAAAACCACACCATCATCCAAGGTCTTTCAAGAAAGAATCTTGCAGGTTGTCTGGTTAGTCTAAGATTCAGAGCATTATAGAACCAAACTGAATATGTTGCAGTGGAAAGTGAACCTCTTCTACAGATTGGTCAGTGGTTCTAACCTGATGTGCTCTATGGATGTTGCTTTTTGACCTGAGCCCCAGATGTGTCAAAGACTTACTCCCTACTAGGTTATAGAGGGCTTAAAAACACAGGCTTTGGAGTCTGGCCAAGCTGGGTTCAGTTTCTGGCTCTTCTACTTATTAACTATGTAACTCCAAATAAACATTTTAACCTTGCCAAACCTCAATATCCTCTGCTATAAAATAGGACTCATAGTGGTATCTGTCTTTATTGAGAGAATTAAAAAAGCAAGATGAGTGCTCAGTGAGTGTTGACTGTTGACATTGTCTTATAAGTATACAAAGACTGCCCATTAAGTTCGCAAACTTATCCTAGAAAAAGTTCTACATACCTCATTGCTGAATATTGCTACAGTCACCTTTGAAGTACTCTCCTTGGGAAACTATGCACCAACACCAGTGCCTAGTCTACTCTTCCAAGCAATTTTGGAACTCTTTCTGGAATGGCCATCAGGGCTGTCATTGTATTACCCTTGATGTCCTGAATGTCATCCAAATGTTTTCCTTTCAGTATTTCCTTTATCTTCAGGTAAAGAAAAAAAATCACTGGGGGCCAGATCAGGTGAGTAGGGAGGGTGTTCCAGTACAGTTATTTGTTTACTGACTACAAACTTCCCACAGACAGCTGTACAGTTAAGTTCGTGAACTTGCCACCATGTCCGTGTGCAATACCCATTCCAGAAAGCATTCCAGAATTGCTTTGAAGGGTAGGCTAGGTGCTGGCATTGGTTCATAGCTTCCCAAGGGGAGTACTTGGAAGGTGACCATAGTAATAGTCAGCAGTGAGGTATGTAGCACTTAGAACAATTAAGTTCACAGATTTGTCAGACCTCGTGTATCGTGTCTTGATACATATGAAGAAAATCCTGTAGTTGTCATCTAATAACTATTGTTTATTAAGCACTTATTATATGATAGATATAATGTTAAATATAAGTTTTTAGCCTTCACAACAGCCCTACAATCTAAGAGTGGATATTGTCCTCATTTTGTATATGGGGAAACTAGAAGCTAGGGCGGTTACATCATTTATCCAAGATCATACACCTGTGGAAGTCAGCGCTGGGACTAAACCAAGCCACGCTATGCTCTGCTGTCTTCTGATGTTGCTAACATCTTTCTTAGAGTGGTATAGAACTAATCTCTGTATTTTGAGACATCATCTCTGTTAAGAAGCTCCCCTAACTCCCTCACCCCCACCTGGCTGGGTGACACTGAGTTTCGGCAGCACTCTGAGTTTCCCTCCATCTCTGTGCTTTCCACACAGAACTATAAATGTTTGTTGTCTTTGTCTACCACAGTCTGTCGGACTGTGCTTCTTGGGATAGGGACCATGTTGTTGATTTCTGAATCCAAAATAGGAACTGTAAAATATGCGTGATCTCAGGTAAATTGCTAATGCTTCCAACTTCAGTTTCTGTAAAGTGCCTGTAATAATACTGTCTGTCTTAGAATGGGGGGGGCAATGTGGTTCCCTTATAAAATTCTTACCTTCCATGCAGGAGACTGGGTTTGATTCCTGACCAGTGTGCCTCTTGCTTAGCCACCACCTGTCTGTCAGTGGAGTCTTATGTGCGTGTTCAATGCCAGATGCTTTTCAGTGGGACTTCCAGACTGAGGTAGACTAGGAAGAAAGGCTGGGGATTGTCATCTGGAAGTCAGGCACTGAAAGCCCTATAGATTACAGTGATCAGATTAACAGCTGATTATGGGGATGGTGCAAAACCTGGCAGCGTTTTCTCCCATTGTGCGTGGAGTCAGTAGGATTTGGGGGCTGACTCATTAAGAACAGCTGACAACAACAAGAAGATCTTAAGATACCCGAAAACGCACTGCCCTTGAGTTGGGTCTGACTGACAACTTACAGCGACCTGAGAGGTCAGAGTAGAACTGCCCCATAGAGTTTCAAAGGAGCACCTGGCAGATTTGAACTGCCAGCCTTTTGGTTAGCAAACATAGCACTTAACCCACTTACACCACCAGGGATAGAGTGAGTTAATACAGATCTAAAAAAGCTTAATGCAGCACTTGGTGCATAGTAAGTACTCACTAAACAGTAGGTGCTGCTACTACTGTTATAATTGTTGAACAAATAACCTCTGCTGTACAAATCAGAAAACTTTAAAACTCAAATTGGATTTCTCTGCAACACTACTCTGATTTCTGACTTTTGTCATCCCTGTCCAAAGTCAGTGAGTTAAGCTGAAACATACCTGTTCAGTGTTATACCCTCTCAAAAAGGAAAACCTTGAAAACTGAACCCAGAATCCTTATAATGAAGTTGCTCTCCTTTGAACTTCAAGGATTTCATGATAGCTGGACCAGAGGCTGCCTGCTGACAGTACACCTGTAAGTTGCCACCATGCCCAGAAAATTGCACGTTTTAATGGCCCTCTGTTAAGAATTCCAAGTAATGAGGGTTGAAATCCATTCTTCCAGATACATTAGTGATCACTGCTCAGAGGACAGGGGCTCCATAGAGGGGCCTCCTTTGTTGGGATAATGACCCGAGATACGGGGAACGAAAGAGAGCTCACATGTGTAAAGTCCTCTTTTTGCTTGTCAGCTTTGCTGCCAGGCGCTGTGCATTCACTGTCTGGTTTATCCTTGCAACCATTTCATAGAGAAGTAGTTGTTTTTGTTGTTGTGTGCCACTGACTAGGTTCCAACTCACAGTGGCCATGTGGGACAGAGAGGAACTGTCCCATAGGGTTATCTAAGCTGTAATTTTTGCAGATCACTACATCTTTTCTTCTGCAGTGCAGCTGGTAGGTCTAAACCCTGAATTTGTCAGTCAGCAGCTGAATGCTTAAACATTGCACTATCAAGAAATTTTTACTCGTTTCGTGCATGCAGCTGAGGTGCCCGTGCATTAAGGCAGCATTTCAACTAGCCATAGAACTAGGATTTGAACCAAAGAGTCCTTAACTCCCAGACTCTGTTTGTTCCTGTCCAGTATGCCTTCTAACTGACTTCTCGTCCCAGAATAAATAGAATGTAATCTTTTCAGACCAAGAGCTGTATACCTGTTTTATTTATCTCCCCCATCACCTTTAGTTTACTACTTAGTAGAGAAATACTCATTGAGTGCTAGTATAAAAACTTCTCTGTGGTTTCTGAGTGGCTTTGCACTGGGACAGAGCTGAATTCCTCAAGTGAGTAATCTTTTTAAACTGCCCGTACATTTTTTAGTGGTTAGGAGACTTGATAGGAGCAAACTTTGTATTGACTGAAGCACTCTTGACAGTATTTAGTCAGCTCCCATAAGTGGAGCTTAATCGTATACCCAGCACAGGCAGTCTAAGGAGCGGCAGGAAGGCAGCTGCTTCTGCTCGGTGTCCCTGGAGTATCCTGCCCTGGGAAAAAACAAGCTGTCCAGAGGAACAGGAGGAGGAGCCAGTTCTGAGCAGAGCCTGTATGTCTGTCAGTTTGTCCATCTGCTCGTCCAGGGGCTAGTCACTACCAGCAGAGACCACAACTCAGCCTGGAGTGCAGTGTCTTAAGGAAAGGAGGCAGGACTTGCATGTTCACCTACCTCTTGCCAGCATTTTCTGTAAGACTGTTATCTTCTCAGTCTCAGAGCTGATGCCCTGTATCAAATAGAGTGACTTTTAAGATGTATTTCAATAGATTTTTTTAAAGCCCATAAAAAAATCCTGGATTTAAGAAATGAAGCATAAAACATAAAACCTAGACTGCTTGGAAGTCATGCTGAAAATTACGGCAGCAAGTCATCATTTCCATTTATTAAATGGGAGCCTAACTTAATAGTTGTGCTAGGTGGATTCTGAGAAACAGTTCTATTCTGTACTTTTATGTTTTAGAAGTGTGTAAGTGTATTACCCCCAAATCAAAATGTTACCTATTTTACCCTCTGGAGAACGGTAGACTTGGGACAAGAGCCAAAGTTAGCATTTGTCTGTAGGGAAAGAAGTGAGCAGAGCGCAGGACTGGCCTGGGGGAGCTTGCCTTAGCTCTGGTTGAGCGTGCAGTGCGGGGGTCAGAACCTCTTTCTCCTTTTAATGCGCACGTTTTTACTGAAATGGAGCCCTAGAGTAAGATACTGCGCACTGGCGGAGGCGCGTTCCGAGCTCTGGTGTGTGCCCCTTCCCTTCACTGTTGTTTTCATTTTCCTCTCATGAACCTTGCTACCCTGGCTTCAGCACGGAGGCTGTAAAGGAAGATGGAGAGCCAAGTTACCCCAGAATGATCACTATCGTTAACATTCACGGGTGGTTCACTTATCATTCCTGACTGCACAGACATGGCAGCCGCTCGGAAGCGTCCGCAGGTGTAGCATGGTGATACATATTACATTGTGCCACAATGGATTTATGTATTCTGTAACAAAAGAAAAGTGTAATGAAAAAATACAGAAGGTAATCCTTTATTCTTCCACCACACAATTTATCAGTAATGCCGGTGGATGATAAGTGCCAGGGATTTCCTCTGCTTGCTTTAACCTTGTCACCCAGGTACATTTTGGTAAAGTGACAGAAAAATACAGACTAGGGATTTTCCTCTGTTCAAATATGTTTTAAAAGGACACTTTTTATTTATGGAAGTTAGTCTAAACACAAGGCTTACTTTTGAGCTTTTAGTTTGCCATTGCTGGAAAAGATAAACATATCGGCTTGGAATAATGCTATCAGCCAGCAGCAGATTAGAAGGAAATGTAAGCAGTTTATAATCAGACTCAAATCGAAAATAGTTCAGGTGGAACCCAGGTGGATGAGAGCTCGTGAGGTCTAGGCCAGTACTGATGAGTGAGTACCCGAGAAGTTGTGTTCCCTTTTAGGCCCCCCTCATCCATTGCCCAACATATTGTCACAGATGGAGCTCATACTGACTTCAGAGGAGAAAGCAGGGAAAGGCAAATCTGAATGTGGATGATTGGCATTTGTTCCAAACACACGCTGGCCTAGCGCCAGAGCAAATACCCCCAAGTTTATAAATGCATAAGGCACTTTGCATTTCAGTACTCTTGCCAAAGTATCACTTACCGCATCACTCCCTAAATACAGTTGTTTTTTTTTTTTTTTTTTTAAAAAGAGCTATTTCTTATTTTGCTTTGATCAGTAAAATAAACTTTTAGAGACTGTTCTGGGATGGGGTCCAGCTTCTGAGGTAAAGAATGGCCAGGGCTCAGGCATGATTCAGTAACAGAGTGTTCAGTAAAATTAGCTTGACAGTTCTCAGGCCTGCTGTTCGATAGCGAGAACTTGACCAAGTTAAAATGGATGATTGTGCTAGCCAGACCAGCATCGGCGTTTGCTTTTTAACAAATGGAATGTCAAGGATTAAACAGCAAGCCTTATGGAGAGGAGGGGTGTGGAGATGTCTCTGTGTTAGGAAAGCAAATGGGTCGTTGGTGTTGAGCTCAGCCCCCAGCCCCTGTAGAGAGCCAGCCACCTGGTTAAGTCCAACCTAGACTTACGGCCTCTTCCCAGCCCCGCTTACCACTAGGATGCTTTCCCAGGGCTTAGCTTGGGGCTTGGCTTTTCTTTCAGATATCTTGTCAGTATGAAGTTCTGCCATGTTTTTTGGCTGTGTTCCTCTTTGAGATTCTTATGGAGAAGTGGGAATGGGACCAAACTCCTTGTGGCAATTCCCGTGTTCCATAGTTGGAAACTTGGGTCCTGTTTGTTACACGAGCTGTTAGGAATTGGCCTGTTTTGTTCCAGTGCCCAAGCATAGTGAGTAGTATTTGTGATATTTGCTATTGCTGTTAATAGTGTAGTGAAATTATACCTTAGATAGGAGATAGGCTTCTATTTTTAAGGTACTTATTCTTTACTTGTTTTTTCTCTATCTAGATAAAGCTCCTGTCCCAGTTTGATTGGTTCAAAATTTACAAAGTGTTAGTATTTTGTCTCATAATTATTCATAGTTTAGGTGATTGTTGTCTAATTTTCTAGTACTAAGTAGATTAAAACATCCCTTCTAAAGTATACACAGACTGTAGATTTCAAAAAATAGATTATTATGAACCAGTTAGAACCTTTTCTATGTTCTCAATTGCTTGAGGTATCATTTTTTCCCAACTTTCTATGATGGTTTCCATTTGAGACACCATGAGCTTTAATATGATAGCAGTATCTGCCTATAGTGACATCTGCTGACACTGCCAAGTTTATCAGTTGTCAGCCCTGACTGCAGGATTTGGCTTGGGAATCCACACTGGAAATCTATGATGCTAGTAATCCACACAGACCAGTTAAGTTCAACTTGAGAAAAATTAAAACCTTCTCTCACCTCAACCTCTTCTACACTTGTAATTCCTAATACTGGAGTGTCTCTCTCTCTCTCTCTCTCTTTTTCTCTCATTATTAAAAGGAAGTTTATTGAACCTATTTTTAAATAATTGACACTGTGACACATACTTATTATTAAACTTTTGTAAGTACAGTGACTAATCTGTCTCTGCTTGCATGTTGGTGATGATTTGATATTTGTCTGTTTCTACAGAAATGCTGCTCATGGGTTCTCCCTTATTCAGGTGGACAACACAAAGGTCACCATGAAGGAAATCTTGCTAAAGGCAGTGAAGCGAAGGAAAGGATCTCAGAAAATTTCAGGTGGGACAATTAAATCATACTCTGGCCATACAAGCTTATTCCTCAGTTAAAAAGTGTTCTGTGTTTGAGATGTGTGTAAGTATGTTTACTTGATTGCTGTTTATTGTTTCGGATATCATTGCAAGAAGGTTTGGGTTGTAGATCTAGAGGAAAAACGGTGATTTTAAGCTGCCTCAAGTCCAAGAAAGGGGCTTGGTCAGCAGCGTATGTGAGAAGAATGTGTTTGTATCAGTAATAGAAGCTGTATCTTTAATAATTTGTGGTAGACTAAGACAGAGCTACTTGTGTTAACACCTAGTTGGTGTAAAGCTGTCTTGGAAATGAAATCAATTCCAAACTTGCAGCATTATTTTTCATTTCACATTTTCACAAAATTTTCCAGCTAACAACTAACAACTTTTTGTTAGTTGACACAGAAAAGAAAATAAGGAAAAAAAAATCAATTTTTACTAAATGAGGGCAACCTTGAAAAAAAAGTGAGAGAGAGAAATCACTTAATGTGCACACATACCTAGCTGCTCATTACAGAACTTTATACAGAAAATAGACTTAAGGTATTGCTATGATATTTACAGGATATGAGGAAAAAAATATTACTGGTATTAAGACATAATTATTTTGAGAAATAGCTCAAAAGATTCTTCATACCACAGGCAAGTTTAATATAAATTGACCTACACAGGACATGTCAAATGTCTTAGCTTTATAAATAACTGTGACTTCTTAAACACCTTTGATTTCACCTTTTGAAAAGGTAAAAAAGCACTACTCAGTTAAAGAAAACAGTTTTGTGCTCTTTTCAAAGGGAGGCATATAATCTGTTCCAGATTTAATTAGCTATCTTCAGATGAAAGCTGAAGTTTTAATAAAAGTTAGAAGAGATAACACAGTGAAGGACACGGATGAGCTGTCTCAAGGCCATATTCCAGGGGAACGATAAGAGCTGTAAAAAATGGCAGAGGAGAGCAATTGAATGGAGCAATGAAAATCTGATTCTCATAAAAAAGAGAGAGAGAGAGAGATGCTGGTAGGGGCGGTTGTAGATGAGACCTGCTAGCGTCTGCAAGCAATTTGGATGCTTGCCAGGAGTCATTGTTCACCCTCGACTGTGGCGGCTCCGTCCAGATGTGCCAACTGCACGTTGCGGCTCTTGCCAGCTGACTGCGCCGTTTGATAACCAGCCCTCTGGATGCCCATCACTGGCCGCAGAGATAGAATTAAATGATGATGATCTTCCCCCAAGTTGGGAGAGGAAACAATGCATATAAATCTTGATTTCATCTCAGCATGAGAAGTCTTTATCCATCATCACTCATAATGAACACGTCGTTAGCTGGGATGAATGGTGTTCTGGTTTTTCCAAACACCTCTTTTGTTCATTTTTGGGGTGACTTTTATCCACGATGTGGGGGTCAAACCTCTCTGCATTTAAGGAGTGATTGAAGAGGCCTATCTTTGCCTTCCCAGGGGAAAGTAGATATTTTCAGGCTCTAGGTGCCAGTCGAGTAGCTTTTAAACAGCTTCAGCTACTCGAAGGTGTTTAAACAAGCATTCATCTGTTCATATCCTGGTTTTGTTTTCTGTTTTTTGTCCTTAAAATTTTTGCATAGTGGTATACTGTGTGATATAATCCACCATATTCTAAGAAAGTATTATCTGAATTGTCAAAGGAAAAAAGTATAATTTTTTTAATCTTCTTAGTAGAAATTCTACTGTCACAAATTTTTTCAGACCATGAAGCATCTGTGAACTTACTGGAATATAGCTAAACCAAGTGTGTCTTTGCCTCTGTTTCTAGCTGTCTCTGTCCAGCTGCATACCTGCCCCAGCAGCCACGTTCATCACGTACACCTATTTATGTTCACATTTGAGTACACATCCTTCCCATTTCCATCAGAGTCAGTGCCATATCCTTGGCAAAGAGTTTGGAGTATTGTAAAAAACAGTGATCTACCTTATTTATTCCTTTTCGTGCTGGTCTTATCATTTGCCATCAAGTCAGTTCCAGCACATAGCAACCCTATAGGACAGAATAGAGTGGCCCACTGTAATTTGTCAGCAGTAGATTTCCAGGTCTTTTCTTCCCAGGAACAATTAATGGACTGAAACCACCAGACTTTCCGCTGTTAGCCAAGCACTTAGCCATCGTGCCACCAGTTCTCTTTCTTTCAATACTGGAGAAGCTAGTGGAGATTGATGCATTTCTATAATTACTGTCTATTTTCTTAATGCAGAAGTCTTTATAAAATAAGTTCTTCTGATTGCCATAGTAAGTCTAGTTTTATGAAAGAGAAGGATCTCTGCTTTGGCAAAGGTGTTTAAGCTTAGGCTGGGAGGCAGGGTGTATTTTGTATTTTTGTACTTGGTAATATAGAATGGACTTCTTTTGTAGGGTGACTAATAAGAACAGGAAAATTCTCTTCTTGTCCCAAAGAGAAGCACAGTACATTCACCAAAAAAACTATTGGTGTTCACAGTTAGCTGTTAAACACTTTGTATTTACCCATTATGACATATGAACTTACTGGCAGGAGATACCAGGTTAAAGGCCTTCTCATCTTCCACTTCCTGAGCCTCTCTCTATCTCTATGGGATGTTGCCTGCCCTGTCCTTAATCTGGGAAAGAATTAAGAGGGCTCAACCCTTTCTTAGAAGCAGTTTTTATCTGATTTGAATACAGAAGAATGCTTGTCTCTTCGCAATTCTTAGAGAGGGGAGAGAATTACATCTTGAAACTAAACAACATGCCACACTGAGTTGAAAGTTCTCCTGTTACTTGTTAGAGGTTAGTTTTATTAGAGCAGGGTTTCAGAATGACCAGCTGACAGTGCACTTCTGTTTCTTACCCATAAACCTTTTAACCTTCTCATCTTTCTTGTTTCAGATAAGAAAAATGACCATACAACATTTTGATAATATTATTGAAATTAGCACTTAAACTATTTTCATTATGAAATCAAGGTGGTGTGGGCTTAATGACAGTCCTGATACTTAAGTAGCTTATTGTCCTTCCCTCTGTCACTCCCCCTCAAATTTTTGTTTGGAAAAAAATCAGAAGATAGTAAATGTTTGACTGAGCAAAAGAATTCTGCTTTGTTAATGGAAAGCCCCAGGGTTTTAAAATATTTTTGCTTTTAATAAATAGAATATCATTACAGACATTTGTAACTGACTTGTATTAGTTGTAATTATTTTATCAAGTCATAACGGTTTATGAATTGCAGGTTTGAGGGTTTTTTTCCTGTTAATATTCATGCACTGAGATACAGTAATCTTTTCATAGTATGTCCCAGTCGCTTCTCTGTAAGGCCCATTTTTTAAAAACCCACTTTTCAAATGTCTCTTTCAAAGTTTCCCTGTGGCTTTTTACCGACCTGCCTAATGTTTGGAAACTAGCTGCATTGGCATGAAATTCCCTCTGTTTAAGAAAACTGTAAATGGAGAGTTCGTTTTCACAAGAATTAGATAGAACCTTTTTACTAGTCTTTAACAGTTGAGTGGGTGTATTTTCAAAATAGTGAAAATAGTGAAAGGGCCTGTCAGATCCCTTGATTTAGCCTGTGAAATACACTAAGCTACTATTCAGTGAATATGCTCTGCCACTGTCATGGCCATCCCTCATAGTCAGTGACCTTCTGAACTTAGCATTTTCTTCTTGTTTACAAATGCTATCACCATCACCAAACTGTACATGTGAAAAATGTTTAAATGCCAGGCTTTTTGTCTCCTCTGTGTGTACACACATACATATTTCCCAGACTACAATGAAAAAAAGATCTTTAAAAAAAGGCCATTACTTGCTATCCTTTACCAGTCTCCTAAAGTATAATATTGGGAATAACAGAGACACCTTGGAGAAATGGAGACAACTCTAATTTCAGTCTTAACATTGGCACGGAAGTATAGGTGTCTCTTGAGCTATAAAAGAGAGGGTTCAAAGTGGCATTTAGCAAGCAGAATTCTTTTCTGCATAGCTTTATTTCAATATTGGTTCTTCGTACGAAATGAAGGTATGTTGTTATCTACTAAAAGGTTAACAGAAGCATAGTAACTTTTTTCCTTATCTCTGACTATTCTTGCCTTTTAAAGTCTTGGTGGCACAGTGGTTAAGAACTCAGCTGCTAACTGGAAGGTTGGCAGTTTGACTCCACCAGCTGTTCCTTGGAAACCCTGTGAGGCAGTTCTACTGTATGAGTCAGAATGGACTTGATGGCATTGGGTTTCGGTTTTTTGAAAAGACAAATTTTTATTAATTTGAAAATCCTTTTGACAAGTCCTTAACAGTGTTGTTAATAAGCTTTGTGTATTCATTTGTATTGCTTCCTTTATGAAATTTCACCTAAAACTTGAAAGAAATGTTAGCTTTTATAAGGTCAACTCCCGCTTACATCTCTGTTTGAGTCACAGAGCACTTTATTGCTTGCAGATTTCCTGTGTTTACACAAGAACCCTAGAACGTCATCAGTGAGATAGTCTAAGTTTTCTGAAACATTATTTCCTAGAGAACTTTTAAGAGCAGGGGAGTGAACATCTGCCACAGGGAGTGTGGAGTTCTGGTGTAAGAAACACTAATGATGACATCCTTGGATTCTCGTGGTTCATCTTAAAACTTAATGTAAAGTGTGAATACTGATTCATAATATGTTGTGGCTGTGCTGTGCGTTCACTCATCTTGTACCCTTGTGTGTTAGAGTCCTGCTGTGTGCAGGGAGACAGCGGTGAACCAGGCAAGACCCTTACCGAGGGAAACCTTACATTCTAGCAAAAGAGAATGATAGGATGCAGGGAAGCTGGCTGCATCCTAAGGGGTGGTTAGGGAACTCCTCCTTGGATCATTGACATGTAAATGGTGATCGTCATGTGTCTAAGCTGGGAAGACTTGGGGAATACAGGGAGGGCAGTATCATTCAAAGCAGTGGCTATTAAAGGGATACCATATTTTAATACTAAAAAATTTTCCAGACTACTTAGTGGTTAACTCTTTTCCCTGCCCATAAAAAATTTGTATTAAAACTGACCCTCTAAGAGAGATACAGCAGGTGCCCAACACAATAAATGATCCCACCATCCATTGCCCAAGCCAGATTTCCAGTTGCTGGCCTAGTGTTCTCCCCTGCTCTGACCCCCAAATCTTAACCATTAGAAAGTCCTGTCAGTTTTACCTCCAGAATATATCCTGAATCCATTCAGTCTTTCCGTATCCATTGGATAAGCCCACATCACCATGGTTTTTCACCCAGATTGTTAAAATAGCACTGTGACTGGTTTTTTTACTTCTGTTCTTGACCACCTCTGGTCTGTTGTCTACACAGAAACCAGAAGGATCTTTGAAAGTATAAATCAGTTCATATCTGCTGCAAATCTTTTAATGTCTGTATCGGTTTGCATTTAGAGTAAAACCCAAACTTCTAGCCACTGTGGGATACACTGAAGACGAAAAATATGACTAAGAAGAAAGAAAAGAAAAGACCTAGGAAGAGATATAAAGAAGTGACTAGAGTTGATGTTGCAGTATGACAGAGCGATACAGACCAGGCAGAGAGCCTGACAAGTCAGTTTAAGGGAATTCAGAGCCTATAACATGATGTGGCTTGCTGTAGTAGACTAGTAGCAATACCTCATATAGCGGCCTCACTTTCGTACCGGATACACTTACAAAGTTGTATGCAAATTAATTTATTTATCGAGAGTATTATAAGAGGAATTTTTGTGTTAGTTAAGGAGTTGGTCTTTCTCCCAAGATCTGTTCCAAGAGGATAGGAGTGGAAGCACAGAAGAAAAGCTGATTTATTGCGTGTCTTTGTGTAGTTACAGATAATATTCTCTCATTTAATCTACACAGCACCCCTAGGGAGTAGATTTTATTATGCCTATTTTACAGATGAGACTCAAAGAACTTAAAGTTACCCAAATTTTCACAGTAAATAAATGATAAAACCTAAATTGAAGCCTAAGCTTTTTTGACCTCCAAGCCTGCACTCTTTTTATTATACCATGTTGCTTATTAGAACCCTAATGGGAGAACAAATTTAAAATTCTGTAAACAGAAATGTTCATTGATTTTAAGATCTAAATGCACTAGGGAAGTGCAACATTTAAAGGCACCCTGTGGAGAATCTGAATATAAAGCCAGGAATTCTTTTTGTAATTGCACAGTTTGTCTGTATTGGTGTCAGTTTTAATGTTTTATGTCTAGCTTTCTTAAAGCAACATACACCTGTCTTGAGCTACCCTATGGAAAAGCAAAGCTCCTATGTTTTAGAGGAAGTAGGATTTTGAACATTCTTGTAATCCGAAATGGTCTCCCAAAGCTAAAAGTAAGCCTGAGAAGCTTCTGGCTGTAAGGTTGAGAGGGAAACAGTCCTGCTTCATATGTGGTTGTAAACATAGAAAAACCCAGTAACCTCTCTTCTCAGGAAATAGAATTTGTGATCCAGAGATATCGATGTATGGTTTCCATATGTTGTTGTAGGTAATTTTTGAAGGAAAAAAAAAAAGAATGAAAGATAAGTAGAATTGTTTAGATGTTCTTTATCCAAAATGCAGTAATTTCTGCAGGACGGGATCTGTGTAAAAAATATATAATCATGCTGATGCCACTCATGTTTGGGGACTGAATAATAAAGACCTGTTACTTAGGTATATAATAACCCAGTGGGAAAATGGTGGAGTAAATTAGGGCTGCTGTGGTACTTAAATATGTAACTCACAAGTGCCCCCGGCAAGAGGCTCCGAGTTAAATAACTCCTTCTTGCCTTCTCTGTGCCTCTTTATCTTGTTGTTTCATCTCACCTGAGCCTTTCTGTTGTCCAGAGTGCTCCCAGACTCATGATAGATTTTCTTGAATATATAGCTGAACATGTTAAAGATGGCATTACAGTCAACTATTTTATCCAGAAAGCCTGTAAATTTAGAGAATTTATGTCAAGCAAAAATCCTTTGGAACCACTTCAGAGACCCAATTATTCAAGGAGGGTGTTATGAGATCTCGCAATAACCACATCAGAAAAACTTGAAATGTATCATTTGCCACCACTGTGTTTGACCAGCGTTTACTGTGTCTCCTAGCCGCTAATCTTTCAGAAGTTCTTTTCCCATCACTAAGTCTTTTCATTCACTCCATCTGGAGCAGTCAAAGAATACATTAGATTAGAGAGAAAGGGGAAGGAAAGAAAGAGAAAAGGTGTATACTTCTGAGAGGCTATGTGGTGGTATGGGGTATACACACAATTTAGAATCAGAGCATTGATCTTCCCCTGGGTCCACTGGGAACTAATTGTAGAGCACTATTAATTTAGCAGTCATTCTCTAGAAATATAGAAGAAATGCTACTTACATCAGATGTTTATATCGATTCCAAGCTACATCCTGATTTTAGAAATGTTAAAAAGTAAATATATGTATATATGGAAACCTTAGTGGCTTAGTGGTTAAGTGGTATAGCTGCTAACGAAAAGGTGACCAGTTCAATCTGCTAGGCGCTCCTTGGAAACTGTGGGGCAGTTCTGTTCTGTCCTATAGGGTCACCATAAGTCGACATCAACTCAACAGCACTGGGTTTGGTTTGGGTGCTTTTTGATATATTTGCAGTACAGTGGATCATTTTTATATGGCCTTTGTTGCCATGGAATTGTAACTGTTACCAAAAAATTGGGTGGGGCTATGCAAATAAAGTGCTGTGGCCCACCAAGGCCCTTGGACAGTTTGAAAATAATACAGATAAGGTGCTGCATGGCATCTTTGGCAATAGGAGGGGTAGGGGGATGGACCATACACATAAGGTATATGGAAGCCTAACAAAGGAATTGTTCAGTTTTGCCATTCTGCTAGGCTTAAAATACTCCATCCCAGGACCAGAAAGGGGGGACCTCACCACCAACAAGACAGAAGAGCTACAAGTAGAGTACATTCTTTGTACCTGGGATCCCTATGCTGAGAACCTCCTAGACCCAGGAGACAGAGCTGTAACCCAGGAGATGACAAGAGATGGTGAGAAGCAGTGTCAAGGTAACAGCAGCTACAGAACCAGAAAACTAGTGGGCTTCCAAGCCCAATGAGTGAGAAAGTTGAGTGCTTTCAGGCAGGAGGCTTACTGGCAAAGTAGGGTGCCTCTGGACAGTTGGTAGAGCTAGTCCTGCTGACCCATGGAGGTAGAGAGCTGAGTGCCTTTGGCCCACAGTTTACTGGTAGAGGGAGATATCCCTGGGCGCTTATTGGCAGACCTGAAGAGCTTTCTAACACTTGGCCTGAGAGGGCAGAGGCCTGGCCAAGGAGCCGAGAGAGGCCAACAGTTAGTAAGAAGCCTGTCTACAGGCATGGCTAAGACGTAGCTGTCCTAGCGGAAGAACTGTATGCTGAATCAATTCTGATCCTGAATTGTAAACTCCATATTGTGAGTATCGTATTTGAATTGTGTGTGGCCATTTGCAATGAATTGTCAAACCTAGCAAAGAAGTAGAGTGTACTGTGGAACGGAAGGCTGGTATCAGAAATGGTCAAGTTTGGATACATGAGGTATGTCTGACCTCTGCTTCCTAAAAAATCTGTCTTGGGCTGTTGATGCTTATAATGATTCTACCCCCCTTGTGAAGTTAGACAAGGAGGTCAGACAGCTACACTGCCCCACCATTGTTACAGCATCTTACAATTAAGGATTTTTGGTAACTGTATAGGTAATCATGCACTTTTCTCTCAGCTTCCCTCTTGTCAGCTGTAAGAGGAAAATGGATAAGTGAATTTTAGTTGAGGGCACTGTGTGAAAGGACTGTGTATGCTCTCAAGCTCTGTATGGTCTAAGAGACTCTGCTTGTTCAACAGTCATCATCAAATGCTACCTACTGCATGCTATACAAGAAATCAGTAGGGCAACCCAGTGACAAGAAGATTCATGCAAGGAGGCAGTAAAAAATGATAAATGCCTGAGTAGAAGCATAAACCCCAAAATCAAACCCAGTACCATAGAGTCCATTCCAACTCATAGCAACCCTACAGGATTTCTAAGGCTTGTAAATCTTTGTGGAAGCAGACTGCCAGATTTTTATCTTGTGGCGTAGCTGGTGGTTTTGAACTCCTAACTTTTGGTTAGCAACTGAGTGCTTTATGCATTGTTCCACCAGGCCTTCTTGAGTAGAAGTAGAAGCTATTAAAGTGGCAGAGATAAGGGAGTTCTTAAAACTGCTATGTGGAGAAGGCTTTCTGGAGTGATTCCTATAATGGATTTTTTTAAGATTGTTTAGAACTTTGCCTGATGAATAACTGGGGAACAAACATTCCAGATAGAGAGGAGAACATGTTTTGATATGCAGTCACAGAATATAAGTTTCAAGTCATTGGAACAGGAAATGGGCAGATGGATAAGCTGCAGAAGATGGGCCTGGCTAGATCCTGGGAAGCTTGATACTCAAAACTAGAAGAGGAGGTATATCCATGTATTGAGAAGCTGTTATGTAGCTGGCACTGTGTATAGACGCTAAGGATTTTGTTGAGAAGAAATGGCCCTTGCCTTTGTGGAGCTTGCTGTGTAGATGGTAGATAAGCACGCAGTTACAATACAGTGTGTGTATAAAGAGAAGTAAGTAGAGGGCCTAGGTGCACTCTGGGGACTTTGGGGGCAGGGGAGAACTAGTCTAATCTTTGTGAGCTAGGAAGAACTATCCTGCACAGATTATCTGACTGAGACTTGAAGACCACTAGAAACTGACTAGGTTAAGAAGGATGGGAGAATGTTCAGTCTGAAGGAACAAAATGAGAGCGCTTGATGCTTTCTGGAAAAAACACATGCTCAGTATAGTAGTGTAATAGAGTAGGAGTTGAGAGGGTGCAGCATAATAAGGCTGAGTGGTCATATGGGGCCAGGTAATGTTTGTAAACTATTTTGAATTTGGACTTTATTTGGAGAGCAGAGAAGAGCCATTGAAAGGAAAGCAATACAGTCAGAATTTATTTTACAAAACGTGTTGTCTTTGTTGTGAAAATGAATTAAAGGTGTAAAAATATATTAAAGGCCATAAAACAGGAGGCAGAGAGCCCAGTGAGGAGATTCTTGAGAGAATCTGTCAGCAGATGATGAAGCCCTGGGCTAAGGCGTGGGGAGAAGTAGATGGTGCTCAGTTCAGGAAACAGGATGAGCACTGTGGTCAAATCAGATTTCTTTTGTTAGAACTCAATATGCAGTTTAGGGAGAATTTAAATAGCTTGGAGCTGCTTTCAAATCTAAAGTTAATATTGAAAGAAGATAACTGTTATAGATTTTTTTTTTAATAAAATTAAATACATGTTGAAAAACATTCAGATGTTACACCTTTTTGGTGTGAGTACTTTGATATTTCTCCCGCATTCACATACAGGAAGTCCTGGTGGTGTAGTGGTGAAGTGGTACAGCTGCTAACCAAAAGAGTTGCCAGTTCAGATCTACCAGGAGCTCCTTGGAAACTCTGTGGGTCAGTTCTGCTGTGTCCCATCGGGTCAGTATGAGTCAGGATCAACTGGACAGCAGCAGGTTTGGTTTGGCTTGGTTTGGTTTGGCTTGGTTTTCTTGGAATCAGTGTATACCCAGCACCTAGTTGGATGCCTGTCACCTAAAGGATGTTCAGTAGATGTTTCTTAAATGAATTCATGAAAAATGTATATATATAAAGAGTTTTTAAAAATGATACATAGTTTTGCGTTTAATTTTTTCATTCGGTAATCATACATACATTCTTATACATGAGCAGTCACTATTTTTACCTGTCTAGTTAAATTTATTTAACTAGCCCTCTTTTGATGGACATTTAGATTACTTCCCAATTCTCAGTATTACAGAATTGCAAAGCATGTAGCGAACAATCTTGTATGAATCTTTCTTGCACATTTTTGCTAGATTTTAAATACAGAATTGTTTGTCAGAATCTTTGCTTACTTAAAATGTTAAGAAAAAGAAACTACTCTTTAAGAAGTTTAAACCCATTCTTTGGCACTCTAGGAGCTGTGAAAGTACCTCTTTCTCCACACCCTCCCCAACACTGGATGTTAACAATATTTAATTTTTCTCAAGGTGGTGGTTAGCAGTTGGTATCTCCATTGCTTTTTTTTCATTTCTGGGTCTTCAGTGTAGTTAAGAATTTTAAAATAGGTTCATTAACTATTACAAATTTATTCTTAAGTCAGTCTGTTCTTTTGATGAAAGAGGAACTGAGAGGAAGTATGATTTCATAAAACCATTTACTTTTGTTTTTATTAGAAAAACATTAGTAGGATGTGTCCTGTGGTGTACACTGTTCTCTTTCTGCTCTCACCTCGTCTCACATGCTTTCCCCAGTATATAAAGAAAAGCATGAATCCAGGCCACACCATTTCATATGTTTGTCTGCTGGCCATTCAGCCACCAGCGAAGCTTTTGTTTTTATGTATAGACATAGCTGACTAGTAATTCATTAGTCTCCAATTCACTTCATTAGAGACCATATGTTACCTGCTTGTTTTGTCATCAAAACTTGTTTAAAAAATAGATTTTCTGTTAAATGCTCTATTTTGGCATCTCTTACATATATATAGCACTTAGAAAATGCATCATAACCTGGAAATCAAAAATGCAGACAAAAAAAAGTTGTCACCCGTAACAGGTTTATTTTGGAGAGGCATGTCTAAGGGCACGCCTGGCAGCATTATGAACTGCACCAGCACCAAGGGCAGCAGTAGGGGGTTAATGGGGACCCTGCATCATTCCTTGCCATGTGCCTGGTGAGTGAACTCCTAGAAGTTTCTGGGAATGGTAGCAAGTGGGGAGAAAGCTGCAACTAACAATCAGTGTCACAAAGTGGGGATGACTAATTTGCTGAGGAGACCATTGAGACAGATGTTTAATTAGCTGAAGTCAGAGTGGATAAATTGGGAGAGGCCTGCCTATGCCGAGAGATACCTTTTCTCCCTCATCTCTCATTTAGGTGTTTTTTTGTCCTCGCTGTTTTTTTTGAAAGAAAATGTATTTTTTAATTTTCATTTGAAAACATAGCAAAATGTATTTTTTTAAAAGGTGGATCAGTAGAGACACACAGATATATGATAAAGCAGATTTGTTATTATTGTGTGCTGCTGATTCCAACTCATAGTGACCGTACAGGACAGAGTAGAACTGCCCCATACGCTTTCTAAGTCTGTAATATTCATGGAATCAGACTGCCACATCCGTATCCTTCAGAGCAGCTGGTAGATTTGAACCACTGACCTTTCAGTTAGTAGCTGAGCACTTAAGCAGTATGCAACCAGGGCTCCTTAAAATAAATACAGTACAATGTTAATTGTAAGATCTAGGTGGTGAGTACATGGGTTTTCAGTGTACAGCTGTTTCAACTTTTCTGTGGTTTAAAATTTTTCATAATAAAATGGGAAAGAACACACAAAAATTGAGGATGTATAAGAATATGAATTGCTAAAATTACAAATACATATCCTTGTGGCATAGGAAACACTTATCTTTTTCTTTTTTATAGACTAATTTAGCTTTCTTTACTTTTTTATGTTAAATAACATCTTTGAGTTAACAGTTTCTTCAGTCAGTCTGGTTTTAAATAGTATATACAGTTAATGGATATAATAATTGTTACTGCTTATTGAATACTTAAAGTTTGCTACGCAATCTGCGAAACACTTGGTTTTTTCATTATCTTACTTAATCCTTGTAACAACTATTTGAATTGGTTATTTCTTCCATTTCGTGAATGAGAAAATTAAAACTCAGGATACAAGACTTGTCCAAGATCACACAGCTAGTAAGTGGGGAGACTAGGACTCAAACCCAGATGTCTGACTCTAAAGGTTATACCCGTAACTGCTGTACTGCACATCTTCCTGATAGATGGGTACAGTATCCATGGCTCATTAGGGCTGGGTGTACTTTGCTCCTTAGAAACACTAAATGTACCTACTTTGGTTGTGGAAGAGGCACAGGCTCTGAAGCCAAACCTGCCCACATTTTCACCCTAGCTGTACCTTTCACACAGACCATGAAGTTAGGCAAGTTACCAACTGCTTCTCAGTTATCTCTTCTGTAAATAATACCTCCCTTACAAGGTTATTGTTTGAATGCACATAAAACTCTTGTTCCTTCTTAGATGCTCAGTGGATGTCAGCAGCCATTATCCGTGTTGCCACTACCACATAAGCATGTGATAGAACCTAGCTTTATCTTAGGATTTGGTTTTCTTCCTTTTCTACACATATGACTTGGCCTTTGCCGGTACCTTTTGTTTTCCTGTGAATATTTTCCAATGAATTAAGTCTTAAACTCTGTGGAAAAAGGAGGCTTTCAGTAATGTTTGGGGATTTGAATCTGCTGAAAGCACTCTTGTTTTGAATGAGAAAACTACATGCAGAGAGTCAGTTCCGATGATTTTTTACTAACAAGAAAACCCATGCCATAGATATCAAACCAAACCTGTTGCTGCTGAGTCAGTTCCAACTCAGAACAACCCTATAGGACAGAATAGAACTGCCCCATAGGGTTTTCCAGGAGTGAGCAGCTAGTAGATTTGAACTGCTGACCTTTTAGGTAGCTGCTTGGCTCTTAACCACTGCACCACCAGCGCTGATGATCACAAAGCTCACGAATCAGATAGCTTAAATCAGCAGATTTTATTTCTCATACCAAAGTTGTCATAATGTGAACAAACTGTAGTTTCTTGCATATAGCATTGTTTACAAGTGATTTTAAGAAAACCTTTGTATTAATAGTTGAGTAGGTCACAGTAGCTGTCACAAGACATTAAAAAGAATAAATGTAAATATCGGCATCAGGTTTCAGTGAATACAGAAGTTACAGACAGATTTGGAGTGCTGCCTCTGCCCCTAGTATTTCTACACCCTGCTTGAAGAGTCTTAATCTCCCCCAAGGGAAGCAGAAGATCCTCTGGCTTCAGGCAGTCCATCCATGTGCTTATCCTGTTAGAGCTGTAAGGAAAAACTTCCTTCACCAAAACTAATCTTAGCTAATTTCCATGAAAAAACACCACTTTAGAAGAATTATCCTACTGCAGAAGACTTCTTCAACATCCTCCAGAGGACCCCAAATAACCAAAGTCCTGTTTTACTGCTTTCAAATGTCTGATGTTGGAGCCTCATATAAACAATTTAAAAAGCAATTTTTAACAATTGCAGTTAACAACTTTCCATAAAGAGTTTTTCCTTTTTTGAGTAAATTACAAATAATGGAACTTTGACTATGCATCTGCAACAGTTTTAAATGCATTAAGTGAGAAAGAAGAAAAATAGCTAGCTAGTCAGTGAGGGTTATTTCTTTTTCTGCCTTGCAGTGATAATAATGTCCAGAGACAAAGATAACTTAAAATGAGGAAAATGGCATTAGATTAGCACTGAGAAGCAGATGTAGGTAGAGAAAGCATCAGCATTTACCTTTCTCGTTACCTAGCTACTAATCACACAGTACAGCAGTCAGCTAAGGTGTGGAGGTTCTACTGTGTCATCAGATCAGGTTTCCAGAAAGTCAGTGAGATGTAACTAAAGCCCAAGTGCTGTGCAGGAGGCCAGGTGGTCTGTTGGAACTCCTCAGCCTTATCCAGAACTGTCACCACATAATCATAGTAATATCGAATCATAACGAACCCCAGCTTCCCCCCCGCCTTTTTTTTTCACACGCTACATTATTTCTCAAAACAGTGTAAATTAAGTTGAAAGGAAGTGAGACTTGAGCCTAAAAACTCCTTAGGATCATACATATCTCTCAAGTACCTAAAACCAAATTCATTATTCAGTAAATATGTATGTACTTTCTGTTAAGCTGCAGCCAGTGAATAAGAATGATAAGTGTTTGTTTCACAGAGTTCTCATTATAGTAAGGGAGATGGTCAATAAAAAGTAAGCAGATCAGTTTGACACATGTGGTAGGGTTAAGTACTACAAAGAAAATAAGACAGGGTGATAATCTCCTAGTTTAAATCCATGTGTCTGCAGAGTGAACCTTCTAAAATGTACTTCCTGTTGGGTCACTCCATCATTGCCACCTGTGCTCTTAAACCAAGCACTTTATCATCTCTTTCTCTCCTCATCACAATCTCATTCAGCTCATGTTGGGTCTTCTTGTGTTTCCCAAGTCTGAATCTGATTTGGCTGCTTGTAGGGCCCCTACCACCAGCTCTTCATAGAAGGTTCCTTCTTCTCTCCTGCAGTTGCCATAAGATACTGTCTAGGCTCTATATTTTGCACCCTGGCTCTAAGTCAGGTTTTGGATCCAGTTCCACCCTCTAGCCCCTTTTGCCTCCATTTCCACTTAAAATTTTCACTGTTCTTGGCTTCTCTAGATCATATCATCAGAGATACGTCCTTTGGGTCTCTTTTTCCCCATGCCTGTCCCAGTGGGCCCACCTGCTGCCTTCCATACCTGGCCCCTTTCCAGAGACCCCAGACAGGCAGCAGTTCTGTGCACCTCCCTTTTCTCACTCTTCCACCCCTTCAAGTGTAATTATAATTTCTTTCTTCACTAGACACAGTAGAAGACCTTACCACTATTGGTTGAACAATGTAGAAAGTCTGAAGAACCAAGATTTCTTCCTTACAACCTGGTAGCCAGAATTAGAAGCTTCCTATATACTTTTTAGTGAGATTTGAAAGCAAATAAAAGGAATATATGCTTTGAATATGGTGTCTAGACGTGTGGCATAACTTATGCTCAGGAGGTGATGTAGGCTAAAATTAATGCTAGGAGAACTCTCCCCTCAGAATTTCCCTGAAGTGAGTAGTAGGAAATCTGATCCTCCCAGAGCATTGACTCATTGAAGGATGTTATGGGGGTCCATTTGGAAGCATTTAGGATCGTATACTGCTCTCACAAGTATAGCTGGTAAATCTGGCATGTGAAGCTTAGAAAAGCCAACTTCCAAGGTTATCATTTGGAATTCTGGTTTTCACGTGTTTCTTCACAACATCTAAGTCTCAAATCATTCCTGTGGGCAAACTCCCCCAGGAGTTCCCTGCAAGGTAAGTTTTTTTTGCTGTCGGCAAGAATCTTTCAGTAAGACTTCTGTTTAGTGAGAACCTTCAGGTATTTATTTCAAATGTTGACTTCCTCACCTGGCTTAGGGTAAGGGGACATGGTGATAATGTACTTTAAATTTTGTTGTTGATTTGTGAGTTAGGAGACCCCAACATGTTACCGAGGAGAACTGCTCTATGTTTTTCTTAGTGTAATCTTTATGGAAACAAAGAGCCAGACTTGTTTCTTTTGCAGTGCCACTGGTGGGTACAAACCACCAACTTTTTAGTTACCAGCCAAGTTCAAATTGTTTATACCACCCAGGGATCCTGCCTTTGGACATTAGTCTTTGTTCTTCTTACCATGATAGGTTCTGCTGATGTTAGCAGAATTTCCCATCATCTCCTGTTGCTTGGCCCACCACTGTCAGGTTCTCATGAAATTCAACATTTGCAAAGGAAGCTGTGGCCACATGAAGCCTGAAAATAAATCTCAAGGCCCTTTTCTTTCTCTGTCTTAAACACTATACTCTGTGCTGAGGACTAGCACCCAGCTTCTTTCTCTTTGACTGCACCCAAGCAGGTCACCCAAGACGGGATCTTGAGGGCTTCGGGAACACTAGAAACCCAGCATTCCTCAGAACACCTCATCCAGTAATCTACACCTGAAAACCTCTCTCTCCAGAGACTGCTCTTTGACAAATCCTTTCTTCCATCTTTTGTAAGTCCTCCCACTTTCCAAAGAAAAGACTTTCTTGAGCTCCCAGTTTCGTGAGTTCCCCTCCTGAATGGAGCCTTTCTTGCCCCAGCCTCTCTTGCCCCTCAGTCTTTCCACTTCAGCAGTTGTTTTCCTGAGTCTACTAATTGACTACCAGTACCCTTCCCTGATGCAAGGGGAAATGCTATGAAGCAGAAAGGGCTTGATAAGTCCATACGCAGTGAGTTACTCCGTCAGAATCAACAGTGGAAATTACAAGGTACAGGCCGTATTAGTTGTGGAAGCTGCTAGAGAAAAAAGTGTCCTTCATCAACTCTGCCCCGTGTCAGACACATCTTGGTCCTGTCCCAAGTAAATTCCTAATGCACTAATCTTGTCAAATGTTGGTGACTATCTTACAAAGGAAAAGGATGAGAGCCTCCTTTTCCTTTGGGAGGGTGAGAGAGCGGTGTTAAGTTTTGAGTAAAATTGAAACTGTGGAGAGGAACTGGTTTCTTTCTGTTTACCGCTTGATCCAGCACTATGCCTGGCCAGGAGTTGGTTGCTGATATATTTTACAGAATGGACTAAGAAGAAGCTTTGAAAGCCATTGTGCAGCCCACAGCTTCTTTGCTCTGTGCCAGCCCAGGCTGGAGACCACCCACTCTCCATTCAGCACTGGATTGATTGTACTTTGATTATTGGAGATCAAACTTCCTCAGAGAAGTAAATCACTGAATGAAATGTGAATGTCAAAAATGAAGGCACAGTGCACGTCAGTCAAAATCAGTGTTACATCCCACGTCCCCTTAATGATACGGATCTGTAATGAGTCCTTGGCAAGCTAGAGGAGTATACCAAAAACAGACATCCTAGACATTAATAGTCAAGTAAGGGTGCCCAGCAAGACAAAGCTGCTACATACACTGTGTTACAGAAAAAAAAATTAAAGCAAATTCACTTTCCATAGGGAATGTATGAACAAGAGAGAAAGAGCACACACTAAATCTTCATCTTCCATAGCAGGAAGTTAATAGATACTGTCTAATACTAATATATTCTTCTTAAAAGTAATTGAATAGGAGTACTAATACAAAATATGGCAGGAAAAAATAGTCCAGAAAGTTGCAAATAATTGTCTGGAGCAGCAGGACTCAGGAATGGGGCAGGGACTTTTTTCTAGGATTTGTCATGCTAACTGCCAGCACGTAACCGCTGTACCACCAGGATTTCCGTGGGATTTGTAGTAGTGTTTATTTTGAAAACTACATGTGTATGTTACTTTGATAAAAATAAAAACAGTTTTTAAAGTTTATAAGAAGAGAACCTCTTACTTCCAAATTCTAGGGCTTAGAAAGATTTCTTACTCATTTTCTTACTTAACATGGACTTTTAAATCAGTTTGGAAACTTCCTTTCTCCTAAAAGCTACAATCCATTTTACTGTGTTCAATGTCAGGTTTCTGTGAGAACATCATTATTAAATGGTTACTTCCTCTCATAAACATTTCCAAACCTTTTAAGACTAAAATGTTATATAACTGTTGTATTGTAATTTTGCCAACATTTTGCTTCTGTGACCTGTATTTCCCGTAGGTTAAAACACAAGTTATTAGCTGAATGCTCTTGTCCCATTCTAAGAATGACTAATACCTCAGATATAAATGAAAACAGCTGCTTTTCCATAACATTAGAGTCCCAAACAGCTGTCACATGTACATTTTGACATTTTCTTCTTCTTTTTTTTTCTTTAATTGGGGCAAAAATTGGTTTACTGGATATACCAATCTAAATATATCATCGAACTTCTGCGGAGAGGTGGAGAAGAGGCCACAGAAAAGCCTGTTGATCCAAAATGTAGACTTCCCAAAAGACTTGAACTTACTTAAAATAAAAACCCTGTGGTGAGATCCTTCTGTGCCAAGAACATGTGCCCTATAAGGGCCTGGCGGTGGCTTCTGCGGCTCTGCTGCTTCTGCCAGGTAGACAGCTGGTTGTTGTTCTCCCTTGGGCTGAAGAGATTGTGGAGTTCTGACCATTGTCTCTGGAAAGCCTAAATCAGTGCTCTCACCTATTCCACAGCCCTTGGAGGGTTTATTTTGGGAGTGGCTGTTGTGGATCGGAAGGTTGTGCTTAAAGCTGACCTTACCACTACTGGCTGGGTGACCTTGCGCAGGTGACTTCCCCTCTCTGAACTCCTTGCTTTAGTCTCCTCTTCACTACAGTAAGGTCACAACTAGATCACCAGCTGCTGGTTGATAGTGTTAGCTGTGGAAGTTAAGGTAGGTTCTAGGAGCACCTGCCTGATTCCACTCTTGGCTCCTGTTGCTTTTTGTAGCCTTTTGGTGAGTTTCTTTGCCTACTTGGATGTCATTTTCTTCATCTATAGATGATAATAATGGTATTTTCTTAATAGTACCTTTGTGAGAATTAAATGGAGATCTTTGTAAAGCATGAAGCACTCAGTAAGTCTAAGCTGTTATTATGTTATTACTCCGTAAATGTTAGTCCTGTCCCCGCCTTCAGTTTCACTGTTATGAGACCCTGTCAAATTCACAATTTTGTGACCTAACACGTCGTTTTTTTATGCGTGTCACTGCTTTGTGTCATAGTTCAGTGGAATCATTCAGTAGATGGTAGCTGCTGAGTAACTCAAGCTCAAATTCAGTCCACAGTGGGTGCAGCCCAGAATGTGTGCATCTGTCTACCCAGCTGCTCATCTGAGCTTTTCCAGGGGTCCGAGGCCCCTTGTCAGGGCAGCACAGCATCAGTGAGAACACAGCAGTGCACGCGTAAAAATGACCCCACATCCCTCTGGGGCACTGCATCTGGGCCAAGGTGTACAGAGGAATTAGAAGCTGGAGAAACTTTTGTCATAAATTTTCTCTTCAGCAGGACTTACCGGGGAATGTCTGACATTAGCAGAAAGGAAATGCCGATTGGCCTGGGAGTCAACTGAAGGAGACTGGAGCTGCAGTGGAAGGTGCTGGATTTACTGTTGTTAGCAAGGCAAATGGGAAGCCAGCAGGGCAGCCCAGCTCGCAGATAATAGATCTAACATGAACAACTCCCAGAAAGGAAAATGGCTGACAGCCACAACAAGTCCTCTTCTGCCGTTTTTTTCCCCGCTGCTTTTTGTTTTGTTTGCTTAGCACAAAGGGAAGCATATTTTAAAATCTTGTACTGTAAATCACAATTCTTAGTAAGCTTCCTCAGCTCATAGTCTACTTTCTAAAAAATACAACAGGGTACTGAATGAATTCTGTATCTTCTGATCATCTTCAAATAAAACAGAATATGTAATTGAGCCTCTTAGCTGTTTGATAAAATTAGTGTTTAACATTGTGAAATGTGCAAAATTGTATTGTAATAATAAATATCATTTATTAAGTATTTATTACATGCCAGGCTAAGTACCGATCTCTGTTGCTATTTTATTCAATCTATGCAATGACTGCTTGAGTTAGGAACTGTTATCATCCCCAATGTAGAGATGAAAAGATAAAGCTTAGAGCCCTTACATGACTTTCCAAGGTCTTAAAGTCTGGTGAATCTGGAATTTGAACCCTACTGTTAAAGTCCTACCGATCTAGTGAAATTAGTAGGCTGTTGAAAGGAGCCCATACAGCTGTTATGAGGTCCACCAAGCAGTAAAGAAAGCAGTTACAGAGGCTTGTGTCTTGACTTGAAACAGTCCTTGTTGGTGTGGGGATTGTTAGAAGGAAGATGGGACAGGCAGAACTGATATCTGAAGAGTCTGGCCCCGCAAACAGGAAACAGGGCAGATTAACAGTCAGCGTCAGGTATCTACAGGGACTTGGGGAATTCCCTACAGGTCCTGGCAGCAAGGACCAGGCCACAGATGATGTTCAACAAATAGGGGCAGCAATCCAGAGAGGTGGAGGTCTGAGTCTTCATAGAAAACTTGGCTGCTGAAAAATGAGCCATTGAAAATGCTGTGGGACACGGTTCTGCTCTGATATAGATGGGGTTTGCCCCAAGTCAGATTCCACTCAATAGCAACTGACCTTCCTGTTGTCCTGTGCAGGGTTAGGTCGCAAAGGCAACAGGAGAACTAAAATCCATTGTCAAAGTTACCTCTAGAAAAAATCCTTTTAAAAATGTCTTTTGGTGGCCAGCATTCTGTAATTTTCCCGATTACATTCAGCACAGAAGGTACTTCTCTCTAGAAATAGAACAAATGAAAATTAAAGATATGTTGTATAAGTGCTAAAATCAAACTTGGCACAGGACACTCACCCTACAAGGTGGATTAGAAAATCAAGATACTAACATGCACCCAATGAATTCAGTTAGTCATTCATAAAACATTTACCAAATTCTATGCTTGCAAATATAAATGACATTGCCATCTCACACGCATCCTTTTGGGGACTCATTGAGTCACTGAGAATCGTGGCAAGTGTAATTCTGTAGAACTATTGAAACTGTTTTCTTAGTTATGTCCTCCCCTTCTTTCTTACCCTTCATTTCGACCAACGGAGTATAGTTGAATTCACAGAGATTAAATGTGTAATTTATGGATAAGAAAATCCAAGCAAGTAGGTACCATCAAGGGGCTTAGGACAGAATTTCCAGAGAGGGATACTAACAACCTAGCAGAACACCAGGCCTAGGAGCAGGGTTCTGGGCAGGACTAGACCTGAAGTAAGTGCAGCTACCTAAAGGAGACATGAAGGCCAAGGTGAGATTAAGAGTAAGGGAGCTTTGTTTTTGGTTGGCCTGGAACTGCAGAAATTCACCTGCAGGTAAGAGGAATGTTAAGTGGTGCCAGTCTGCGAATCTGTAGGGCCCAACATCCTGGAAGTCAAAAGGAAAAAAAGCATAAATGGTTGCACAAGCCAGGTAAGACTTAAGAGAATAGCCATAAAGGAGGGATGTGATTTTGACAACGTAGAGGAACAGGAGTCTGGGTGAAGGGAATGGCACAACCAATGACCCGGAGGTAGGAGACCATGACGTGTACGCACCGAACAGCAAAGAGACCAGTTAGACTGGATTATGGATGGACAAGAAATTAGGGTGAATAGAAGATCCTGAGAACAAGTGAAGAGTTTGCATCTAATTTGGTAGGCCCTGGGGGTAGTTATAAATGGATTTTGAGCATGGAGGTGATAGCCTTCAGAACTTGACACTGAAAGATAGCTGAGTGGAGAATGGAAGGCTGGAGACCAGGAGACTGATTGAGAGACTCTTGACTGTAGGCTGAATGATAAGGGATACAACTTGAAAAACAAACCCATTACCATCAAGTCTGTTCCAACTCATAACAACCCTACAGGATGGAATAGAACTGCCCCATAGGATTTCCAGGGAGCAGCTACTGGGTTGTTACTTCCTTTTGCTTATCAGTTGTAGCTCGCCTGTGGCTCTTAGCCTTGCATCACCAGCAAGGGGCAGAGTCTTTGTAGCTCAGGACTTTCCCTAATATCAGCAGGGAGGAAGACAGCGGTAGAGAAGTATTCCAAACTTGTGAGGCCCTTGTTCACTACTCTGAGTCCTTAGAAGCCAGAATCAGAATTTTATTCATCTTGCATCTGCAGTGCCTAGTGCAGAACCCGTGGGAGGAGTTCAGTAAGTATTTGATAAGTGAACCGAGTTAATTCATTTGGAGAATGGTGATGTCATGGTGGAAACCTGGTTACGAGGAAGGGGGGCTGTTTGGAAAGGGTATATGTGGTAAGTTTATAATTTATTATTCTGTAAAATTAGAAGGAAAAAGGGCCTCGAGTTCTGTCTTTTTCCTACAAAGGCAGGCTCAAGCTATTCATTGTTAGTGTTACTTCCATGGAGAGTTAGTAGAAGGCAGGCTATGCAGGCTATGATCTCACCCAGGGCTCAAACCCCTTCCACAAAGGCCTCTGACACCTAACTTCATATAGACACTTTCACTACTGATACCTCACTGAACCCACTCCAAGTCCTGTCAAGTAGATGCAGTTACTGTCCAGTTTTACAGAGGAGAGTGGGGTTCAGAGAGGATGTGGTTTACCCAAGCAGACTCAAGTCAAAGTTCTTAGATTCCACTGTATCATAACAAAGTCTGACTGTTGAAAACAGCTGGTGCTGCTCTTATTTGCCATTGACTAGGTTTGGAGTCAACTGGTTTTTAATAGCTCAGAAAAGGCTGCAGACAAATGAAGTCTCCTTTTTGTTTGTTTCTTTTGTTTTTGTCCTTAGGTGCTTGTGACTGAATTCACTAATTGCACTAGCTGTCAAGGCTGTGTTAAGGAAAATGGGTTTGAACTGCTGTGGTTTTTGAGTACTGGACTGGATGTCAGAAACCTTTGCCATCACTGGAAATTCTGTCACTCTGGATTTACTGTCTGTCCCCCACAGCTGAATTCCTCAGCACTGTGATTTAGCACCCTGGCTCCCCATCAACCAATTTTGGCATTTATTTGAATGCATTACCCCACTGGTTTCCATAAACTATTTTACAATTGTTTAAAATAAATGACTGTTTATTTCCACGAAAACCATCTGTATTTCTTTACAGAGCGACAGATAACTGTATGTAAAATTTGGTAATGTCCCAGTGACTCAAGTTAAGAGAAACAGATGGGATTGAAAAATTGGATGCTTAGAGACAGCGTTAAAGGTTTCTATCCTCTCTAACAAGTGATATCTGGACTTGAAGGAAAAAAAACTTTTATTTTTTTTCACAAATAGTATCAGGCCTCCTTTCCCCAAAGAACGGGTATTTTCACCAGGTCTGGATAGTGACAGGATGTGGACAGTTAGCATTCCTTGTGGTAGTGAATTGTCTGACCCTTATGGCAAGCGCTCTCCCTGGGATGGCCTGTAGGAGGACTCGCTCCAGTTCCTTCCAGCCCTAAATTTTAAGTCTTTGGTTGCCTGTGGTTTATGTCTTCTTGTTCTGATGTTGAATGGGTTCCACTTAGGCCTGTGTGCTGGAATGTAACACAACTCTGGGTTCAGGGCTGTTGAGACAGGTTGCTATGGCGTGGATGAGAATCCTAGAACTGACAGAGGAGCAGAACTGGCCCCTGACAGTGATGGTTTTCCATTCTCTAGTCACTGTTTAAAGCAACAGGATGAGTCAGCTCAGTCACATTCATTCAGTTCATCCTCAAAAGAAACTAGAGTTTGGGCACTACTGGGAGTCTCCAAACAAAGGGGACATTTGAGGTCACATGGCGGTGAAAGTCCTGGTTTGCTTTGGAACAGGAGGTAGTCAAGATGGTAGCTGTTATGGTTAAGGTTGTGATTTCAGCTTATCTGGGCCATAAGTCTTAGTGGTTTGGCAGTTATGTAATGATGTAATTTGGCAGTTATACGAGGACTGCCAGTTAGGCTCATGAACTCATCCTAGAAGAAGTGCTGCATACCTCACTGCTGAGTATCACAATGGTCATCTTTGAAGTACTCCACTTGGGAAGCTATACATCAATGCCAGCGCCTAGTCTACCCTTCCAAGCAATTTTGGGACTCTTTTTCTGGGATGCCCATCATAGCTGTAGTCATCAAAATGTCTTCCTTTCACTGTTTCCTTTAACTTTGGGTAAAGAAAAACATTGATGGGGGCCAGGTTGGGTGAGTAGGGAAGATGTTCCAGTACAGTTATTTATTTGCTGGCTAAAAACTCCCTCACAGACGACTATGCATGCAGACTTGCCACTGTGTGCAGTGGGCATTCCAGAAAGCGTTCCAAAACTGCTTTGAAGGGTGGATGAGGCTTTGGTGTCAGTGTATAGCTTCCCAAGGGGAATACTTCAAAGGTGTATTTAGCAGTGAAGTATGTAGCACTTATAGAACAATGAAGCTCAGACCTCATATAGTGATGCAGTTATCTTCCAGTTTGTAATATAATTAACTCTACGGTATGATCTGATGTGCTTAGCCAGTCAGTTGTAAGGGAGTTTCTTGAGGGTGTAGCCTGCACCCAGTATATGTAGTGGACATTATGGAAGAACTCACTAGCTTTTTTTTTTTGCTATTTGACTTCTAGCTCGTCATCATCTGACCTTCATTTCTTAGAATGTGAGCCAGCAGCCTGCCATATTGCCTGCCAGTGTTAGAATTCATTGACCTCCACAGCCCATGAGTCAGCAGCCTGCTGTCTAACCTACTGATCTTGGGTTTGTCAGTGCCTGCAGCTACATGAGTCAGGAGAAGCCTGCAGCCTGACAGCAGAGCCCATGGACTGGGGACTTGCTCATTCGACAACTATGTGAGCCATTTCCTTGACATAAATTTACCTTTCTTCATTCTGTCTCTGTACATACATCCATACACGCTTAACTGGTTTTGCTTTCCTGGAGAACCCAGCCTAAGACAGTAGCCAAGGCTGAACTTGAGTCACCAAATATTCACTAAACACCTTTGTGTTAAGGCCATCCTAAGAATGTAGAGATTCTAAACTGTACTGTCCATCCTCAGGTTGCTTACAGCTGTAAAGGAGGCAGAGGACTTTTTAGTGTAGATCATGCAGGGAAGTCCAGAGGCAGGTGGTACCTGGGTAAGTTTTGACGTCTCCAGTAGGACAGAATATGGCCTAGAGGAAAGAAGGATGTTCCCAGACTGAGGAACTGGTATGAGCAAAGATAGAGGTTTAAACAGTGTAATTTCAAGAGCATTCTGGTAAAGCATTTCCTTCTTAAGTAAGGAGCCATGGTGTCTCAATGGTTAAGCACTCTGCTGCTCACCGAAGATCAGCAGTTCAAGCTCACCAGCTACTCCATGGGGGAAAGATGTGGCCATCTGCTTCTGTAATGACAACAGCCCTGGAAACCCTATGGAGCCGTTCTACTCTGTATTATAGGGTTGCTGAGTCAGCATCAACTCAGCAGACTGGTCTTCGTTAGGTTTGACTTATATCATTACATGGGAGATAGGAAGGGGAGGGAAATGAGACCAGTGTGTGACAGACCTTTAGAGGCCCCAGCCCCTGCAGAAGAACTAAAAGATATCTCTGTTTCTAAGAGTGCCACTTGGAAAGTAGAAACAGGAGCCCATGAGTTACAGACCAGGCAACTGAAACCACTCAGTGCAAACTCTGGGCCGGACATTATTCCATGCTGTTTACCTGTACTAACTGAATCCATAAGACAACCTTATGTGGCAGATGATGTTGTTTTTCTTCTTTAACAGATGGGGAACTAGGGTACCAAAAGATTAAATAATCCTTCCAGGGTCATGCATCTAGTAGTCAGTGGAGTTGAGAATTCACACCGAGGCCGTCTTCATTATAACCATTTTACCCTATCATCTCAGATGTGCTGGAGTCAGCAGAAGCTGCAGAGACCTCCTCCTACATACACAAAATAGAGCTTAGGACAAGGATCAAATCCAGATCTTCTCCTGTCCCCAGGCTTACTGATACACAACATCCTCTTGTCTCATAGCCCAGCAGAGGCATCAGGACTGCCCTAGGGGGAGTAAAGTAGCCAGAGAAACAGTATTCCATCACCTTTTTTTTTTCCACAGTGGCTGGCTGGCTACCTAGAATCCATGAGAGGGCAGGCACATGTAGTTACCCAGACTGGAGTGACAAAGCAGCAAATGGGAATTCTGATTGTGGCATCCCTTTGTGAATGGTCTCAGACACTTGAGTCTTCTTCATCTTTGCTGCCCAGCTCCTTGGAGCAGCTCTCAGAGTCTCCGGGGTCCACTCCATGGCCTAACTCTAGACCTCAAGAACCCTTGAACAGGTTTTGTTTGTTCCATTACAGTTCTGGCTTCCCAGCTGCTTAGGTATCTCCCCAGCAGCTGCTGAATCTGCATAATCTGTGAGGAGCCAAATAAAGTAAGAAGAGACCACAGTTCTTAATCTAGTCTAGTTGGAATAATCTCTAAGATTATTCAACCTCTATTTTTAAAATTAGGTTTTTACGTGAAAAAGTAATTCCAGTGTATTCCTGTTGTGAAAAATCCAAAAACAAAGCCATAAAGTGAAAAAGCATACTTCTCTGCTACCACCCCATCCTACATCCCACAGGTAATTGTGATTATCGGTTTAGCCATAAGAGTAGTTTGAGTCATTGTGAGGAGAGAGAGAAAGTGTATGTGTATGTGTGTGTGTTTTCAACAAATATACATACACACTCTCCATATTCTGTGTCTTTTTAAATTTCATAATGTATCATTACTAGCTTTTTTTTTTTAAAGAGCTATATAAATCCCAGTACACAGATAAACTTATTATTGGGTTCCTGCTGATGAGCACTACGGTTGTATATATGTATTTTTTTCATATTAAAACAGTGCTGCAGTGAACATCAGTAAACATTTATCTTTTTACTTGGACTGTGCCTTGATTGTTTAGTGCTGCTTTTAACAGAAATACCACAAGTGGATGGCTTAAAAAAGAGAAATTTTATTTTGTTGCAGTTTGATAGGCTAAAAGTCCAAATTCAGGATGTCAGCTTCAGGGGAAGACTTTCTCTTTTGGCTCTGGAGGAAGGTACTTGTTGTCAGTCTTCCCCTGAACTGGAAGCTTCTGAAAGACAGGGACCCCAGTCCTTTCCAAAGGACACGCTCAACTCCTGGCAGGGCTTCTTGGTGGTATGAGGTTCACAAACCTCTCTGCTAGTTTCTTACCTTTGTGTCTCAAGAGACTGCCTCAAGGCACAAAAGTCTTATGTGTTGAGTCCTCCCCCACCAACACAACTGCCAACCTTCCTGCCTCATTTGCATCATAAAACCAAACCCACAGCAACCCGGTAGACACAGTAGAACTCTCCTAAGAACTCCCCTAAGGAACACCTGGTGGATTTGAACTGCTGACTTTCTGGTTAGCAGCCATAAAAATTAGCCGCTACACACCAGCGTTTCCCGTTAACAGTATAGGAACAGAGTTTACAACATTGGAACATCTCACGGTACAGAGAATCATGACACAGCCAAACGGCCACACACATTTTCAGGGGGGAACACAATTCAATCCATGACAGTCTGCTATTTTGTAGTGTCGTGGATTGAATTGTGTTTCCCTAAAAATATGTGTAGCAATTTATTGAGGCTAGACTTCCCAGTTGTAAATCCTGCCTCTGTGATGTTAATGAAGGAAGATGGGCAGAAATTGTGTTGATGGAGCAGGACGTAGTATGTAAGACTGTATTGTGCCTTGAGGCAGTCTCTTGAGATGTAAAGGGAAGAAACTAGCAAAGAGATTTGGGGACCTCATACCACCAAGAAACCGTGCTGGGAAGAGGGCTAATCCTTTGGAAAAGAATGAGGTCCCTGCGCCTCAGAAGCTCCCAGTCCAGGGGAAGATTGACAAGGACCTTCTCCAGCACCAGCAGAGAAAGCCTTCCCCTGGAGCTGATGCCCTGAATTTGGATTTGTAATCTACTGGGCTGTGAAAGAACAAAATTTCTCTTTTTAAAGCCATCCACTTGTGATATTTCCTTTAAGGCAGCACTAGGTGACTGAGAAACTGAGAGTAGACTTCTAGAAATGGAATTGTTGTTCAAGATTCTTCAGTTTTGAGTGCCACGTTGTTGAAGTCATTCTATGTAACAGTGATTATTAAACACCTGCAAAGAGCCTGTTTTTTTGTAACGGAGTACTGAGGACACAGAGATGAGATCTGGGGGGTTGCGGGGAAGCCCAATACCTTCCCCAGGTCTCCAAAGAGTACCTTGATAATGGGAAGGGAAAGAGGGTAGGTCAAGACACAAATACCTTAATGGAGCAAGCTAAATGTACTGATAGAAACAAAGTTCCCAGAAAGTTGGAATGACAGAACTCTTAATTCTAATGGATTGGGAAAGCTGCAGGGGAGGGGAGGTGCCAAAAGGTATGTCTCCTTACTCCTCCTGAGCCTTATCTGTGAGGCTGGATATCCAAGAAGAAATTTGTTGTAAAGAATTATGATGCCCCTGCTTTCTCCCTTACACTAAGAAGGAGATCTCGGCTGTACGCCCTTTCCTTTCCTCCTGTTGGCACTTTCTGATTAATGATTGGAAATGATGGCAATACATAAACTATTTTTCTTTTTACTTTATGACCTGGTAATAGCAGTAACATATTTCCAGTAAATGTTTTCTATCATAATAAAAAAAGTTGTAACAAGACTAGAAATGGGTATAGTTAAACCCTAAAAAAAAAAAAATCACACTTTCGGAACTGTGTATTGAAGCAGTAACTCTGTAAATCATTTAACTTGGAAAATAATCCTAACCCCCACCCACCGAAGAGAAGAATCAGGGCAAACAGTGGTACTTACTTGTAAGTGCTCATCAGGTAGACGCCTGCTGTGAGGGCTGGTGGATGCTCACTTTTGCTCCCTCAAAAACAACTACACATTCCCTCTCCACTGCTGTCTGGTCTCCCCACTCCTTTCAAAAGTGATAAATCATCTCAATCTTTGCACCTTTTTTTAAAAAAACTCAAAGGTCAAAACCTATCGTGCTTTTTATGGAATACAGCGTAACACAGTGGTTAAGAGCACCGATTTTACAATCAGACACATCTACATTCTTGTGCTGACCTCATCACAGGCAGATGACTTAACTGCTCTGTGAAATTGGGATTATAATTGGACCTACCTGATAGAGCTCTTATAAGGATTTGGAGAGCTAATGCATGTCAAGTGCTTTGTTAGGGCCAGGAAGGTCCTTAATCTCACTCATTGTGGTTATTATTATAGTCTGAGAATAAAGCAATATTTGGTTTGTCAAAAAGGATACGTGGAATTTTTGTCAAATTTGCACATCAGTATAATAACTGACATTGAGTACTTCTTGTGTGGCAACCGTTGTGTTCATCATAATCTTAATAACTACTTCGTGAAGATTTAGATCAGCTAGCTTTATCCATTGTCACGTAACTTGTAATAGGGCCAAGATGTTAATACAGATCTTTCTGACTCCAAATCCCATGCTCCAGCCAGTACCAGACCACCTTCTAGGATTAGATACAGCGGGAGAAGAGATGGTACAACTTTGAGGAGTTCTGTCTCAAACCAAGCACATCTTCCTTTGGTTGATAAAGATTGGGGAGCCAGTAATGATAAAAGCCTGTGCTCTTGGAACTCTGTTGTCAGACAGAAAAGAAGTATTTTCTTTCTCTAATCACAGGCAGAGCAGCGTGCTGCTTGGCTCGTTCTTGTTTAGGCTCTACATGTTTCTTGAAAGGATGGAGAGGGCAACTACATGTTGGACTGACATCTGATCTCCATAGTCTACAAGGTACTGCAAAATATCAACAAGAAAAAGATAAATAACCAATTAAGTGATGGGCAAAGGAAATGGACGGACACTTCTCTAAAGAGGACATCCAGGTAGCCAAAAGACACATGAGGAAATGCTCACAGTCATTAGCTCTTAAAGAAACCAAATTAAAACTACAGTGACATACCGTCTCACCCCAACAAGATGGGCCATGATCCAAAAAACACAAAACAACAAATGCTGGAGAGGCTGTGGAGAAATTGGAACTCTCCTACACTGCTGGTGGATTGCAAAATAACCACTCTGGAAAGCAATCTGGTGCTTTCTTAAAAACATGGAAATGGATAAACCATTTGACCCAGTAATCCAGCTGCTTGGAATATACCCTACAGAAGCAAGGGCAGTCACACGAACAGATACATGCACATGAATGTTTATTGCAGCACAGTCCACAATAGTCCAGATGCCCAACAATAGATGAATGGATAAACAAAGTATGGTACACATACTCATTGGAACACTATGCAATGATAAAGAACAGTGATGATTTTAGGAAGTATCTGGTAACCTGGTTTCAATTGGAAGACATTATGCTGAGTGAAATCAGTCAGTGTCACAAGGACAAATATTGTATGAGATCCCTACTATAAGGACTTAAAAACAGATTCATGTACAGAAGAAAAGACTCTTGACAGCTGCAAAGGAGGGAAGGGAGGGAGAGGGCTGGTCATAGATTACATAGTTGATAGAAATTTGGTTGGGTGAAAGCAGTGACAGCACACACTAGAAAGATCAGCTTAACTGGACTTCAACATAAACTGAGAACTCTTCAAATCTTAAGCCAATATTGAAAGGATAGAGTAGCTGGGGTGGGAGTCTGAGGACAATGCCTTCAGGGGACATCAAGGCCAATTGGCATAACTAGCCTATTGCTAAGAGAGTCTTCTGCATCCCATATTGTTGAGTGGCATCTGGGGTCTTAAAAGCTAGCAAGCTGCCATCTGACGTACACCAGATCATTCCAACTCAGCTGGAACAGATGATCACCAAGGACAACAAAGACACAAGGGAAAAAGAGCCCAGAAGACAGAAGGACCCATGTGAATGGGTGACTGTGTTAACATGTGACTAGAACAACCAGATGGTGCCTGGCTACCACCAGTCACAGCTGGGATGGGACTCACAATGCCAAGTCCAGTGGCAACACGAAAAAAATGGGTGCACTAAAAGAACTCCACTAAAAGGCTGCAACTGATGGTCCGAAGGCCTGTGGGTTCCCCTGAGAGCATGGCCCCTAGACCTGCAGCTGCCCCTGACCAAGAAACATTATTGAGGTCAACTCTTCTACAGGAATGTATTGGATTCAGGGACACAATGTGACCATATGGTGTGTATACTTTATGGGTCTATGAATCTATAGAATGCTGTCCTGCTGGCCTCTTACGAGAAGGGAGAGGAGAGGGTGGAGAGGACAGGAGATTGTTAAGAGAATATGACATGTATAGAACGGAAAGAAGAAGTGTGGCTGTCACCGGGCAAGGAAAGCAGAAGGAGCTGTAGATAGGCGGGCATGCAAATTTAATTTGGATAGTATTCTTTCAGTCAGTCACAGTTAAAAAAAAAAAAAAGGATGGAGAGCTTCTTCTGTGTGTTTGGTATCCTTAACATGCTCTAAAAATTAGGCCTTTCCCAGCCTTTTCCTTTAATCTCTATCCTAACTGACACCTTCATTAATGGTCTAGCACAAGCTTTCTGTTGACTTGAAGACTACTGTGTAAAAGTGGTTTTGCTGTCCTATCAATAATGGTCATAATTTCCCCAGTACACTCATCAGCAGTGAATTGAGTCTTGCGGCAAAAAAAAGGAAGCTCCAGTGCAGTGGTTTTAAAGTGATTTGTCTTGTAGACAGCATCTTATTTTAGTAAAATCGGGTCAGTGTAGCACTGCTGGGTCGGATGTAAGTCTGATACAAATTAGTGGAAGGAACGGGATCGTTGGAATCTGAGATTATTTTTAGGTACAGTGGCTTTTTAATATCTTTTATTTACATGTGTCTTAATAAACTTTAATCATCATCAGGCAAATTAAATATCTTCTCAGTTTCAGCCAAGCCTTAGATAAAAGGAGGGAGTACTGTCACTTACCCCATAGAAGCAGACTTCTCTTCACAGTTATGATGGCTGTGTTGTTTAAACACTTAACCTACTCTTCTCAACGTCTAGCCTGGCCCCCCGGCTGGAGTGTGTTTAATGCACAGACTGGTCCTTGGAGCACACCACCCCTGGGAGGTATTTTTTACAGCAACATGTGGAAGAAAAATTGGTATAGCCATGCTTATGGAGATGCCTTCCATGGGAAGGGCTCAGCAGGCAAACAAATGTAGGAGCCATCTGCTGTTTGCTTAAGAATACAGCACATACTTATGTATGCTGCGTGTGTCATCACATACATAATGAGGACATGGAGGCACAGTTAAGGAAACTTCTTAGACATATCGAAATAGCTTGTGGGTCTGGGCTTGAAGGCTAAGAACCGTCGTCTTGGGAGACATCTAGGTCAACTGGCATAACATAGTTCGTAAAGATAATGTTCTGTAACCTAGCTTGGTAAGTAGCATCTGGGGTCTTAAAAAACTGAGCTGCCATCTGAGATACAATTGTTGGTCTCTTCCTGACTGGAGCAAAGGAGAGTCAAGAAAACCAAAGACTCAGGGAAGCAGTTAGTCCACAGGACCAATGGTCTGTGTGAACCACAGCCTTCTGTGGCCTGAGACCAGAAGAACTAGATGGCACATGGCTCCCACTACCAACAGTCTGACCCAGGACATAATAGAAGGTCCCAGTTACAAGGGAGGAAAAATGTAAAACAAAACTCCAATTCGAAAAAAAGACCCAACTTAACTTGCTGGACTAATGGAGACCAGAAGAACCTCCAAGACTGTAGCCCTGAGACACACCTTTTTAATCTGGAACTGAAACCCCTCGTAGAGGTCATCTTTCAGCTAAGTAGTAAATTGGCCTATAAACAACAGTAGCACCATGAGGAATGTGTCCTTTGGAACATGCATTATAGGAGACCAAACAGGTAACACTTGCACAGAGTGAAGACTAGAAGGCGAAGAGGGGCCACAAGACTAGGGATGGAAGAGGGGAAGGCGGGGGGGGGGTGGAGAGTGCTGACACGCTGCAGCGATAGCGGCTACCATCAGGGAACAATTTGTGTAGGAACTGTTGAGGGAGAAATAGTTTTGCTGTGTAGACTTTGACATGAAACACAGTCAGATGTTTAAAACATTAGTGATATCAGCCATGAGCTCTGCCCGTGTTGGGTCAGTAGGCACTGAAAATGTTATGGCTCTGCATCTCCTACTTATATGCATTTCTAAGTAAGAATATTACTTAACTGTAAATTAAACATAAGAAATTTCAACAAGATTTTGATTTTTTCCTGAAATACTACTTTAAAACTATATAAACAAGTGAATTTGTTGTTAAGAACCTGGGCTGTGTAGTTGTGTATTAAGTTGAATGGTGCAAATCTTCCCCCCCACCAAATTTTCCCCACGGGGAGCCTCAGAATAGCACCGTATTTGGAAATGGAGATTTTGCAGATGTGATTGTTTAAGATGAGGTCGTGTTGGGTTAGAGTGGGCCGTAAAGCCAATGGGACTGCTATCTTTGTAAGAAAAGATAGAGGAAACCTAGAGACACATAAAGGAGAATGCCCTGTGGGGGTGAAGGCGGAGATGGAAGCGACCGTCTGCAAAGCAAGGAACTCGGAGGACTTCCCAGCAGAAGGCTGGAGAAACGTGCCGAACAGACTCTTCCCCTAGCATTTTCAGAGGGACTGTGGCTCTTCTGACACTTTGATTTCAGGCTTCTACCCTCCAGGACTGTGAGAGAATAAATTTCTGTTGTTTTAAGCTAAATAAAAAAAGAAAAAGTAAGTTAATGGGGGCAAAATTGCATTCCCATACATATGAACCTGAAGTGGCCAGAGCCAAACTTCGTTGATCTCTGGTGATCGGTTCAATTTAGTTACTATTTTTTGCCATTAGGCTGGGGCTGAATGATGGTGATTTGGTTGAGGCCAAATGTCTGAAGAAAATTGGCTCTCTGATAAGAGTGCTGTTATCAGAGGGGGCTACCTTCTCATTTACATTTAGATGAGTATTGATTATTTATTTACTCAGAGAAGTGAGATTCGTTTCTAATCTTATCTTTCTCGTCTCTGCTTGTCAGCAGAAAGAGAGATAGAGCTCCTGACATCAGGCCAAGATAACAGCACTTTGTAGTAAAGATAAAAGTTGGAATGGGCCTTTTTCTAGTCTTGACTGAAAGGATAAGTTTTAAAAATTAGAACTGATGGGTCATGCTTTCAAAACCTTTCCTGAAGGTTTTGCAGTTTAACTAGACAGAAGAATTGGTTTATTGAAACAGCCTTGGTCTTTCTTCTTTTGTAATAGGAATTGTATTTAATTTGATTATATTTGGCTGTTTCACTGAGAGCAAATTGTATATTGGCTCGGAGGAAGCTAAAGTGTGACCTTATTGTCATGTCTGCTTATTTTTTATTATTTAAATTCTAGATTATTCAGTCTGAGCCTCAGATAGGGTATAAGCTGCAGTGGTTATCACTTGAATATAGTTCAGTGCTTATATTAAGATCAAGCAGAAAATGATGATAATTGCCCCCAGAGGAAAAGGTATAAGCAGTGGAGCACACATTTTTAGGATAGCTGATGCTAGGTCTGAGCTCTGATACTGACAGTGTCAGCTTGTCAGTGGTGCTTTGGCTCATTGAGGAAGTTGAGATTCAGCTGCCCCTGCCATTGAGCCAGACAAGGCTTGGCACCACTTGTCTCTGACTACTCTCCATGCTGTCCAGCTCACTGTCAACAGTACCATTTAAGAATCTTACTAAAAAATACAAAGCTGCTTGTGTCAGTGTCTTGCTTCACCTGATACCCCTGTACAATGTAGGCCTCTTCACACCAAATTTCCCATAGTACATTTGGCTTTTTTATTACTTTTTTCTTTTTTTTATTATGATTAAGTGAAAGTATACAGTCCAAGTCAGTTTTATAGACCTGCCTCTCTGCAGCTCAGTCAGCACTTCCCACCCACGTGTGGCTCTTCAGTTCTTTAGCACCTCCTTGTCTTTGCACATAGGTTGTTCCCTCTGTAGAAATGCTCTACCTTCCGCTTCTTCACTTAGCTTGCTGTCTTCCCGACATCCGTGTCACATCTTTCCACTTCAGGGAAGGGGTACCCACAAAACCCCACTGCTGTCGAGTCAGGTCTGACTCACAGAAACCCTAGAGGTCAGAGTAGAACTGCCCCCATAGAGTTTCTAAGGAGTGCCTGAACGATTTGAACCACCAACCTTTTGATTAGCAGACGTAACACTTTACCACTACACCACCAAGGTTTCCAGAGGAGGGGTAGATGTGATTAAATGTCTCTTTTTCTGTGCTTCCACAATACCTTGTCCCTAAGATCACCAGTGGGGCTGTTTTATAATTTATCTGCTCAAGTGTCTTTCTATACCTCACCTACCCTCCTTGAGAGCAGGGATCATTGATTATTCATTTCTGTGCCTGGCACATCACCAGTGCTGGGAATATTTGTTAGATGAATGTATGGATGGCATTGTAATGCCACAAATCTTTTGACATTTGTGCTGTCATGGTTTTTTCTGTGAGTTCTTCATTTTAGACTATATTTGTAGGGTCTCAGGAACTAGTAAACTTGAAGAATCCTGGGTACTGCATAACTATATTTCATAATAAATGCTGCCTATCTTTTAAAACATTATGCACCCTCTTCCACCCCATTCCCCCACCTCAGTATGCACATGAGAAGGGACATGAAAAGGGACATGAATGTCTCGTAAGGCCATCATTCCTTGCTACCATGTACCTTTCTTTAATGAAGCCTTAGCCTGTTGTTGCTATGAGTAGGAATCACCTCGACAGCTCTGGGTTTGGTGTGGGGTTTTTTGGTTTGTCTTAGCCTGTGTAACTCAGGCTAGGAATCTGCCTAAACTTCGACTGCAGCAGTTTCTCCTTCTGCCTGTACTAGCAATAATAGCAGCCATCATTCACAGACCATCTTGCTAAGGGGAGTTGTGGATTGTCTCAATTCAATCTTTACAGCACTCTTCTAAGGGAACCCATTGTCACCCCACTTCTCAGATGAGTAATTGAAGCACAGAGATGAAGTAATTTCCCTGAGTGCACAGCTAGCGGGGTTACTCCCTCAGAGTACAAATACTAGTTTTCTGCTCAAAACCCGGTCCTTCCTCTTATTTGCTGGCTACAAGAAACTCTTAGATTAAAGTAGTTCTTTACATTGATGAACAGAAAATAGCTGATATGAAGGTACAGCCATAGACCTTATCATTTTTCTCCAGACAGGTGCTTCTCAAATTTGTGCAGATAGCTGGGCCTGAATAGTGATAGATCAGACAATAACAAAAAGATGGAATCAGCATAGGTGCCCATCAATAGATGAATGGATAAACAAACTATGATATATTATTACAGTGGAATACTATGCAATAATAAAGAACAATGGTGATCTTGGGAAACATCTCATAAAATGGAGAAGTCTGGAAGACATTATGGTGAGTGAAATAAGTCAGTTGCAAAGGGAATAATATTGTATGAGACCTCTTATAAGGACTCAAGAAAAGGTTTAAACACAGACGAAAACAGTCTTTGAAGTTTACAGGGGGAAGGAGAAGGGAGACAGGTATTCATTGATTAAATAACCCACTGCCACCAAGTCTGGTCTGACTCATAGTGACCCTAGAGGTCAGAGTAGAACTGCCCCATAGAGTTTCCCAAGAGTGCCTGGCAGATTTGAACTACCGATCTTGTGGTTAGCAGACATGGCAATTAACCAGTATGCCACCAGGGTTTCCATTCATTAGGTTGTAGATAGGAATTGGGTTAGGTGAAGGAGGGACAGCATGCAGTAAAAAGAGAGATCAGTCCAACTGGACTAAACCCAAAACTAAAAGATTTCCTAAATGTAACTCAACATTTCAAAGAACAAAGTACCAGGGGCAAGGGTCTGAGCACTATGGTTTGGGGGACATCTAGGTCAGTTGGTGTAACAGTTTATTTAAGAAAATGTTCTGCATCCTTCTTTGGTGAGTGGCGTGTGGGGTCATCAGAGCTACCAAGCTTCCATCTAAGTAGCTTCATTTGGTCCCAACCCACCTGCAGCAAAGGAGAAGGAAGGACATCAAAGACATAAGGAAAACATGAGCCCAAGAGACAGAAAGCACCATATAATCCAGAGACTGCATCAGCATGAGACCAGAAAAACTAAATGGTACCCATACGCCAGCAGTGACTATCTGACAGGAAATACAACATAAAATCCCTGACATAATGGGAGAAAAATGGGTCTGTAGCACTAGATCTCTATTAAAAAAGACCAGACTTGATGGTCCGACAGGCTGGAGAATCCCTGGAAGGCATGGCCCCTGGATTCTCTGTTAGTCCAGAGCTGAAACCAGTCCCTAAGCCAACTCTTCAGACAAATACTGGACTAGACTGTAAGACATGAAATGATACTGGTGAAGAGCATGCTTCTTGGCTTAAATGTGTGCATGAAGCTAAGTGGGCAGATCCTATCCAGAGGTGAGATGAGAGGACAGAGGGGGACCGGAGCTGGTTGAATGGATATGGAAAATACAGGGAGGAAGGGAGGAGTGTGCTGTCACAGGGGAGGGGAAGAGATCAGCTAGAGTGACATAGGAGTGTGTGTGCAAATTTTTGTATAAAAAATTGACTTGGATTGTAAACTTGCATTTAAAGCACAATAAAATATTTTTTTAAAAAATAGGGATAAATTATGTATACCCTACCTCAATCCAAAAGGCATGTGGATGTATGTATTATTAGAATGGATTTTAATATATATATAAATTGATTTAAAAAAACCTGAGAGAAAAAAGAAAAATAAGTGTTTAGCAGAAAAATGAGCCCCAAGGCAGAATTGGCAGAGCAGTGTGTATCCAGTTCACCGTCATCCTGGTCACATGTTTGTTTAGTCCTAATAAGCAAAGGAGAAAGGGACACAGTATCATTTAATTACAAAATTTGTGTTAAACTGTCCAAAGATACAAAAGCGAGCCAGTTGTTCTGGGGAAGTACTGCTTTTCTTGATACTGAGGTCTGTAGGAAGTTTCTCACATGGATCTTTAGGAAGAAGATAGAAATGATAGAGTGAATGCTAAGGCTTCCCTCTCTTCGGACTCTGATTGGCACTTGCTTACCACTGGATTTCAGCTCTCAGCTGGCTCTCGGCTTTTAAGGAATTCGATGCTAAAACCTTTTATGTTGCAGTCAGAGTTTAAAGGGATCAAGGAAGCTGGACTGAGTAGGTATCCACTACCCAAGAGATTTTACAGATTTTTCTCTGAAGCTTATGTGCTGAGATGTTTGCCTCAGGTTTACAAAATCCCATAAAAATCCTGCTTGGGTATTATAACTTGGAACTCTCCCGAAGTGCCCAGAGCAGTATTTTGTTCGTAGACCATTGAGTGGCATGGTATTAACTGCAATAAACACATCATTGGAATGCCCGAGCAGGTTTTCTTGTCGTTGCAGAGGAGCTGCTTCTAGAATCTTCCTTTTCTATTCCCCTCTGCTGTGAAGTAGAGGATGTGTGGCTTCATGCGTAGCTGTGACATTTTAAAACCTCTTTTCAGAGACTGGAGGTTGTGTTCAGAACTATGTCCTGTTGAGTGTGAAAAAGCCTTTGTATGTGTATAATTGTGTGTGTGTGTGTGTGTGTGTTATATAATTATTCCTTGGCAAAAGTTTATCAATAGAAACAGCTTGTTTTTAAGTGGCTTTTGGCTGCTGTTTATTTTCTTTTCTCCCGTGTCAGCTGCCTAAAAATTAAGCAGGCAGTTGATAGAGACTACTATTGTGGTTGTTAAATGGTTGTCAAGTGAGTTTTTACTCACAGTGACCATGTATACAACAGAACAAAACCCTGCCCCATTCTGCGCCACCCTTGCAGTCGTTGGCTGTGCTTGAACCCATTGTTGCAGCCTCTATGTCAGTCCACCTTGTTGAGTCTTCTGTTTTTTCCTGGCTCTCCACTTTGCCAAGCATGGTTCTGTTCTTCAGTGACTGAGCCATGCCCAGAGTACATGAGACATAGTCTCACCATCCATCTAAAGAGCAGTCTGGCTGTATTTCTTCCAAGACATATTTGTTTGTTCTTTTGGCAGTCTGTGGTATGTTCAGTAGTCTTCTCCAGCACCGTAGTTCAAAGGCATCAATTCTTCTGTCTTCCTTATTCATTGTCCAGCTTTCACATACATATGAGATGATTGAAAACACCGTGGCTTGAGTTAGGCTTACCTGAGTATTCTAGGTGACATCTTTGCTTATCTACCCTTTAAAGTGGTCTTTTGCAGCAGATTTTCCCTGCATAGTGCATCTTTTGATTTCTCGGCTGCTGCATCTATGGGTATTGATTGCAAATCCAAGTAAAATGAAATCCTTGACAACTTGAATTTGTTCTCTGTCTCTCATGATGTTGCTTATTGGTCCAGTTGTAAGGATCTTTGTTTCCTTTATGTTGAGGTGTAATCCATACTGCAGGCTGTGAAGGCTGTGACAGAGACTGTAGTTTGATGTTTAGTCAGTCAGAGTTGCCATAATCTGGATGATCATCAGCAGACATTTATTAAGAACTTGGTGGGAGTAAAACAGTAGGGTGTGTATTGTACCTTATGAGCACAGACCTGAGCAGCCATGAGTATGAATCCTAGTTACACCACGTCCTGTGGGGGTAATGAGCAAATTATTTAGCCTGTATAAATCATATTTTCTCTTTCTGTAAAATGGGATTCATACTCTTTACACTTCCTAGGGTAACTGAAGACTAAATGAGATGATGTTTGTAAAAGGCCTGACTCAAGCTCCAGGCTTAGGCCCAGGTGGTCTAGTCTAGGTCCATGCCCTGTAACAGCCAGGCTGTGCTACCTTCTAACTAACCTGTACCCTGCCTCTCCTGACCCAGTATGGCCTGAAGTTATCAATCTGGCCTTTTCAGGGAGAATGTGTGAAGTAGTCATTCTCTGTAGTATATCTTATGTAGGGTTCAGACAAGTATCAGGAGAGAAATTGAGATTTGTAAGAGACAGTTTTCCACTTAGGTTTGGATCTGAAGTCTCCTCTATAGCATAACAACCCTACCTTCCCCAGATTGAAAACCCATTAGTCCTTTGCTAAGTACAGAAGTAGGTTTCCAAGTTGTTCTTTAGTTTTTCTGGAAGAACCCAGACCAAAGGAGAAACTCAAAATTTCAGTTACTGGGCTTAGGTAGGAATATTCTTACAGAAAAATGGGAGGATCTTCCTGGATGGATAGAAAAATAAGGTTATCCTTATCATGGCCAAAGAATACAGCTATATAGCATGAGATATTTGATATGTGTGAATTTCATTAAAATGAATTATTTCAGATCATTTTCATTTTGAAATTATAGAAACAAGTGATTAAAGAACCCAGATGAATCCACAAATCTACAAAAATCTATATTTATGGTACAAACTATTGCTTCTTTATAATTGGCCAGCAATTTATAGTTTGGAAGAAAGATTCAGAGCATACATACTTTAGAGCTAGAAGACCCAACTTTGGTTTCATTTCCCCTTTTTACTACTTCGGACCTTTTGATTTGGGACAACTTGCTTCACCCCACAAACCTTCAGGTGTCCTATTTATACTATTAAAAAAAAAAATCTGAACTTATTGCCATCAAGTCAATTCTGACTCATAGTGACTTTATAGGACATAGTACATCTGCCCCATGGAGTTTCTAAGGAGTGCCTGGTGGATTCAGATTGCCGGCCTTTTTGGTTAACAGCCGTGGCACTTAACCACTATGCTACCGTGGTTTCCATCTGTAATAAAAGGATCATGATACTGGTCTCTGAGGGTCACTATGAAGATTTACCATGAGGTGACACATGCAAAGTGCTTGCATGTGATGAGAATGTAGTAAATGAAAATTGTTTTACTAGGCTTCAAGGAGATCATTGTAAAGCTACTGTCACGAAACAAACTGACTTTAATAGAGATGTCTGCATGTTCCAAGAAATAAGACAGTGAATATTGAAAGATGCTTTTGTGGCCTTAAAAATGGTGCAGGCAGACATGTTTAGGGATGAGGGACCCTTCCTAGTATTCCCTGACTCCTCTTGGTTCCCTGATTCACATTTGCCCAGGCCATCGTAGAAATTGGAAGGAAAAAGTGCCCTAAGGGAACCAGCCTGAAACCACTCTGATGGTTCTCTTTAATCAGGAAGAGGGTGGTTTACTTAGAATCCAGCTGTCAGGTAAACTGCCAGGTTGAAGGATTACTTAAGATGAAAATATCTGTCTATATAAAAAGATGGAAACCCTGGTAGCATAGTGGTTAAATGCTGTCTGCTAACCAAAAAGTCAGGAGTTTGAATCCACGAGGCACTCCTTTGGATCTCTATGGAGCAGTTGTCCTCTGTCCCATAGGGTCACCAGTTGGCATCAACTTGACAGCAGTGAGTTTGGTGTTTCGTTTTTATATAAAGAGATAATGCAGCATTAAATTACTGCATATGGAAAAATCCACTGGAAATGTCCTAGTGTGTGATTGTAATAGTATCTTCAGAAAGAATAGCAGAATAGAAATTGGAGAACTTTAAGTGCATTTTTTTTTCAATTATAAAAGTAATCTGTATTATAGGAAATCTGCAAAACAGAAAAAACACAAAGAAAAAATAAAACTACTCATACTCCCACTATTCACATTTTGGAAATAACCTTTCAATTTTTTCTTTCCCTCCTGTGACTTGACATGTATTTTTTATGATTGCAAATGATCCTATGTTGTGATATGATTTTATATAGTCATTAAAAAAAAGAAAAACCACTGCTGTTGAATCGTGTCCAACTCACAGTGACCCTGTAGGTCAGGGTAGAACTGCCCCATAGAGTTTCTAAGGAGCACCTGGCATTTTTGAACTGCTGACCTTTTGGTTAGCACCTTTTGGTTACACCTTTTGGTGTAGCACTTAATCCATTATGCCACCAGGTTTCCATTCATAAAATACTGTGTTGCAGACTTTTTTTATAAAATTAGTTTTTACATCACTTTTAGTATCTTCGTGATATTTCACTTGTAGATACATGATAATTTATTAGCCAATCTCATGTTGTTATTTAGACCTAGGTGGTACTCATTTTGGCTGTTATAAAAATTGACTACTTATAGTTAAACTTTGCACTTAGATTTCACTGTAAATTCATAGATAAGGACATCAGTGCTTTGGACAGATTGTGTTACTGGAAAGTGTTAAGGCCAGAGACACTCAGAGATTGTGTAACAGGCTAGTGTCTTGGAAAGCAGCTCTCTAGGTTCAGGGGTCAATCCCTCCTCCTGTGGTGGACTGAAGAGGCCCACATCTAGAAGTACAGATACTCAGTGAAGGGGCTGAGAGGATAAAAATCTCTCACGAGTTAATTTTGCTGGGCATGATTTTTATGTGATGACTTCTGCCAGTCAGTGCGCAAGCATCCAGCGATCAGCAGTAGCCATGCCTGTGAATAGACAGATGTTAGCACTGACAGATAAATAGTAGAGACTGTTTATAAGAATTACCTGCATTTCCATACTTTTATTTACTTAATATATGTAAAAAGGAGAGTTTTAGTATGTGTAATGTTGAAACTGTACCTTCATGGCGTTTGCACGTGTAAGAATTGTATAGATTTCTCACCATGTTTTGCTTAGTTGTATGTTTTTGAGCATTTTTCTTAGTCAAAGCTTTAAAAAGTATTAGAAAGGATAGAGTGTGTGTAAGAACTCTGAGAACTAGAAGAATAAACTGGAAGAGGAAGAAGTGGCTAATTAGTGAAAAGATTAAATACACCGTGGATGCTGAAATGGAACTACAGTGCTACAGATGGACATAGAACGTGGGGAAGGAGGATGGCTGGAAATGAGTGAAATGCCTCAAACTGATGAAGTAGTAGTCCTGGAGGTGACTAGTGAACAAGCTGGCAACAGCTGAAGAACATACCTGAAAATACTTGTTTCACCTGGGAGCTGGGCAACGCCTCTCAAATCTGTACGTCTCTAACTAAGCACATACCTCTTATAGCCAAAATAATAAGATGGTTTCCTAACACCTCTAGTCTTTTCAATAACCATTAATAAATCATAAAAGCAGTCTTTTGAATATGATCGTTGGACCTATTACATGTTGAGGAACAAAAGTATCAATTGGGTTTACAAAAAAATACATAAATAAAGTACTTAACGCCCCACTGTTTTTATTAAGATCTATCAGGTCTTAATGTGTGTGACGCAGGATACATAGTATCCCTTGTTTACTATGTTGCTGACCCTGTGTTTCTTGTGTTTTAGGAATGTTTCTTTAAAAAAGTGTGTCAGCACAAAAGGACAAATACTGTATGAGACCTCTACGATAAGATCTCAAAAACAGACTTGTGTATAGAAGAAAAGACTCTTTGACAGCTGCAAGGGAGGGGAGGGAGGGAGGGTGAGGGGGAGGGTTTAGTTTAGATAGTTACTAGAAATCTAGTTGGGAGAAAGCGGTGACAGCACACATTAGGAACAAGAACAACATTAAGTGGACTTCAGCATAACTTGAGTACTCCTTCCATCTTAATACTGCAAGGATAGAGTAGCTGGGGCGGGAGGCGGGGGACCATGCTCTTAGGCGAATTCCAGGCCAATTGGCACAACTAGCATTTTGCTAAGAGAGCTCTCTGCACCCCACATTGGTGAGTGGCGTCTGGGGTCTTAAAAGCTGCCAAGCTGCCATCTGAGGACACAGCAAATGGTCCCAACTCAGCAGGAACGGATGCTCACCGAGGGCCAAAATGGCATGCGGTAAAGACAACCGAGAAGACAGAGAGACCCACAAGAGTGGGTGCCTACATCGACTTGGGACCGGAAGAACCGTATGGTGCCCAGCCACCACCAGTGATAGCCACGACGGAGCTCACAGAGAGGAGCCTCACTGGCAACACAAGAATAAAAAGAGGTGCATCATGAGATCTCCACTAAAAGACCTCAACTGATGGTCCAGCGGTTTTGGGGTTCCTCCGAGAGCATGGCCCCCTGCCCTGATGCTGCCCTTTCCCATAAATTATAACAAAGGTCCACTCTTTGGACAGGAATGGTTTGGACCTGGCAATGCAGATAACCATATATTGGAAGCACTTTATGGTTCTATACATCTATAGGATATCATCTTGCTGACCTCTGGCTGGAGGAAGGGGAGTGGACGGAGAGGAGGGGAAAGGAGGCTGTTGGGAGGATGAGACATGTATGGAGCAGAGAGGAATAGTGTGCAGTCACCAGACAGGGAGAGCAGTGGAAGCTGCATATAGGGGGGCATGTAAATTTACATGTGAATGTGCATTTTCACTCAATTATGTTAAATAAAAAAAAAAATTTTTTTTTTTAAAAAGTGTGTCAGCAGCCATTGTCCTCTAATCTGAGGTTTCTGTTTTTGTTTTTTGGTTTTTTTTAACCTCTTTTCTTTTTGGGTTTGTGGGTTATGATGTTAGAGTTCTAAACATACCTTATTCTCTATGACTATAATTGATTACTCATTATTATATAGCAAGTATTAATAATAAATACTTTTTGGGGAGTGCCTACAATGAGACAGGTACTTCACTAAGTAAGCATTTTTCCTCTGACACCTTTCATGTTCCTACAGTCCTTGAAGATGTACGTGTTCCCACATTACATATTAGGAAACAGTGGTTTAAGAGATAATTGGGCTGTCGGGCTAACATCTGAGAAACTATGTAGCCCAGCTTGTGACTCCAGGCTAGCCTGATTTAAAAACTGTTTGGCTCTGACCTTGTTTTGGAGAAAACTGTAGAATAAGCGTGTGAAACCTTGTAAAAAAAATTCCAAATGCTTCCATTTCAAATAGCTAGACCCTTTTGGAAAGACTCAGGTCAGACTTCAGCATTTTCTTAATGCTTTATGTACTTTTCACCATTATGCAGTGTTTTTTTAAATGTTAAATTCATTGTTTCAGACTTCCTCCCCTCCTCCTGCCCCTTTGGTCTTCCAGGCCCTCAGTACCGCCTGGAGAAGCAGAGTGAGCCTAACATCGCCGTGGATCTGGAGAGCACCTTGGAAAGCCAGAGCACATGGGAATTCTGCCTGGTCCGCGAGAACAGTACGTTGGCCTCCTCGCTCGGTGCCTGCTTTATCCTTTGCAAACTATGCTAACAAGTTATGTGTTTGCTCTCACTGGTCTGGCTAGCCTAAGCAGATTGGAAGGGACTTCATTTCCCAAGGCAGACCTTGGCCTTTGTGCCAAAAGTATATCCCGAATGATTAATCTCATAGCCTTGGTAAAGAGGCTGCATCCTGTTTTGCACTGAATAATTAACATTTTTCTATTAAATTCTACTTTCTTAAGTTTGGAGCAGCCCTGGAAACAGCTTGGAAATACAAGAACTTTTCTGAGACAAAGGCTGTTTTGTCTGTAAAATAGCTTACCTCTGAGTATCAGTGTTTAAACATCAAGAAGCTTTGAAGTTTTAGAAAATTTTAACTATTTGCATATTCTTAGCAGGAGACAGAGTAGTGTGGTTCCTAGGGCTGTGTTGAAAACTTTTTTAAAAAGTCACATTTATCTTAATCCATTTTTTAGAGTTTCTAAGTTGTGAATTTTACCATCCTTCTCTGTATGAAAACTGTGATTGTGACAAGAGACCCCTGACAGTCATTCCCGCTTCAGAGCTTTTACACAGGCTGGTGCATCTGTGTGACACAGCCTCTGCCCCACTCTGGTTTAACTCCTTCTTAAGTTTTGTCTCAGTTGAAACATCACGTCTTTGGAGAGGTCACCTGTATCTCTGCCTCCCATCACCTAAATCTGATCTGTTCCTCATTTGGCTTCTTGTCTCCACCCCACCCCACCCCCATTATATTCTACTTTTAGTATACAGCTCTTTTTCTTTGCATATATATCTTTTGCTCAGTGATTATTTGATATCCAGTAGTCTCCAAACTGGTGAGGTCTGTGAAGGCAGAATTCTAAACAGTGTTCCAAGTGCCCTAACAAGGATCCATTCATTAATGTAGCACACACTCACTGATCTTTTGCTCCAGACCAGGTATTGTAGGAGCTCAGTAAACAGAATTTGTCAGAGTGAATAAATGGTGGGTCTTTAGTCATTCCACTGATCCTTTAAATAAGAACAGGCTGCTGCTGCATGGTTTGTGCCCCAACAGCCTCGTGCACAAATACCCCCAGGAGTGAAACGGTCTGTTGGCCTCAAGTAAATTCTCAAAGGCGGTAGGTTGGTGTCCCCATAGTCTCCAACTAGTTACGTGTCTTGTGTAAATACATGTAGAAATAAAAATCACTGACTCCCAAATGGTCTACAGAATTTGAAAAAGAAGTATTTATAAATATGTTTATTCCCATTAACAATTTAAGATACATTTTAAAGCAACAGTGTGATACCTTTCACCTGCCAAATAAACCATATTTCAAAGAGTCCGCATTGCTGGAGAAAATACAGGGAAGTGAGCCTGCTCAAACACTGCTGCCTGCGGTATAAATTAGTATAATATTGCTAGAGTGTCGGGAAACTTAAAAATGTTTCACCCATCATTTCTGCTTTTGAGACTCCATCTTAAGGAGGAAAAAAAATGTAAAAATGTGTTATTGATAATGATAGTTTTCACAGTGTAAGTTAAAATATCCAAAAATTGGACAAGTAGTCAAATAACTTAGGGTACATTCCTGTATAACTCAGTGCTTCATATTCTGATAACGGCAAACTATTTGAACAAGCGTTACCTTCTGAAGGTAATTAAATTCTTCAAAGAACACAAGATAGAAAGAAATGAAAGGCCTATACCTGGGAGAAGCTTTGATCCTAAAGAGTTGAGATCAACAGCTAGGACTACTTTTGAGCTGATATCATGTGGCTGTTTGGCCAAGGTAGCTGAAAGGCTGAGATGGGCTGTTGAAATCTTAGGGGAGAAAGAGTGAAGTCCAGAGTTTGCCAGGGACAGATCCCCAAGACGAGGTCAAATAAATAGAAGGCATATGCTAAGATGGACCATTTAAACTCAAAGATATCGACAAAGAAATTAAATGTTTTAGTAAGAGAGAGATGGTTAGAATAGATTTGTCTGAATATGTTACTTAAGAAATATCTACAAACATAAAGATACTATAAGGATGAATAAAGATACTGTTTGCAAATACTAATTATAATAAGTCTGGTATAGCTCTAGTCACAAGTAAAAAAAGATTAAAAATCATTTTATATGAACTAAAGGTTCAATTTACTAGGAAAGTTTAAGAGTTTAGCATAAGTTATTATAAGTAAAATAACCTCAAAATGTATAAAGGAGAAGTTGAAGAATTACTAACATACATATATGAATCTCTAGGCATGGAAGGAGATTTTAATTCTCAGTAATAGAATAATTTTTTTTTACTCATTAAGAATGTAGAGCACAATTAAACTTAATCTAATGGACCTATGCTGATAATATTTCACTCTTTCACTGCAAAACACACATTTCTTTTATCACATGTGAACAGGTACCAGTGTTGAAAGTTTTCAGTATCAAATGAGTGAAATCATAGTGGATATGATCTCAGATCACTGTGCAATGTGACTTGAGTCAAGAAAAAGACCATTAGCAATGTTTGGAAATGGAGAAATGAGCTTCTAAACCTGTAATTGAAAGAAAATCTGGTAGTACAAATTAAAAAATATTTTGGATAGAAGATGATGAAAATTCTGCATATTAAAATTTGTGGGATCCAAAGACTAAACCCTAATGTAAAATAAGAACTTTAGTGAATAATAATATATTGGTACTGGTTCATAAATTGCAACAGATGGATCACAGGAATGCAGGAAGGCAGTAGGAGACATAATGTGCATGGTACAAGGGGTGCACGTAGGAACACTGTACTTTCTATACAATTTTTCCGTACACCTAAAACTTTTCTAAGAAACAAAGTCTATTAAAAACAATTATGGAATATAGCTAAAGCAGAATTCAGAGAAAATTGTATAGCCTTAAAATGTATGTATTACAAAAAAAGACCAAAAAGTAATTATCTAGCATTCAGCTGAAGAAATTAGAAAAGAAACAGAAAAAGAAATCCAAGAGAAGGGAGGATATAATAAATAAGAACAGAAATGAGTGAAATAGAAAATTCAGGGATGTCAGCTGCAAAGGTGGATTCTTTGGAAAGATTAATAAAATTGATAAATCTCTGATGAATCAAAAACAGGAAGAAAAACATGATAAACACAAAATTCATATAACGAAAAGGATTTATGCCAATAGATCCCATAGTCATTAAACAGATAATGATAAATTTTATGAAGAACTCTTTATCATAAACTTTTTAAATATAGGTGAAAAGGACAAATGTCTTTAAAAAGACAGCTTACCAAAATGAACACAAGAAGAAATAGAAAACTTGAATACTTGCATCAGTATTTCAGAGGCTGCCGTAACCTCAATGAGATGGATTGACAGACGTGGCTACAACGGGCTGAAGCATAGCAGTGATTGTAAGGATGCCACAGGACCAGACAGTGTTTCCCTCCTTTGTACATAGGGTCACTGTGACTCGGAACTGACTCCACAACACCTAACAACAACATGACCTTGTTACCAAAGCCTAGCGAGGACCATAAAAGCAAAACTAAACTCATTATCATCAAGTCAGTTCTAACTCATAGCAACCCTATAAGACACAGGAGGACTGCCCCACATAGGGTTTCCAAGGCTGTAATCTTTTCTGGAGCAGACTGTGACACCTTTCTCTCTTGCAGTGTCTGGTGGGTTCAAACCATCAACTTTTAGGTTAATGATAGAGCACTTAGTTACTGCACCACCAGGAATCCTTAGCCAAGTGCCATCGATCGGATCCAACTCATGGCGACCCTAGGGGCCGGGGTAGAACTGACCCCCAGAGTATTCAAGGAGCACCTGGTGGATTTGAACTGCCGAGCCTTAAACAAGGATTATATAGGAGAGATTTTTCACACCAGTCTTGCTTTGCATTCAAATGCAAAAATCCAAAACAAAATATTAACAAACTGAACTCAGCAATATAGTAAAAGAATAATACATCATTACAAAGTTGGATTTATTCTGGGAATGCTAGATTGGTTTAACATTAGACAAACCTAGTCAGTTATAATTTGCTAGAGTTACAAATGAAAGGAGAAAAATTATCTTAATAGATGTGGAATATTATTCAGCCATTTAAAGTTATGTTGACCTGGAGTTTTATAAGGGGGAAAATAATTTTATGTAATATTAAGGTAAAAAAATATGTCAAGAATACAAAATAAAACATATAGAATAACCCCAACTATATGAAAATGAAACAGAAAGCATAAAATAAAATTGGAAAGAAAATGCCAAAATGTTCATAGTATTTGCCTCTGCTTGGGAAGAAGACCCTATACATGTACTTTTCAGAGTTGAAAGTTTTCCTAAATGAGCGTAAATGACTTTCTAAGGTGAAAATCCAAAGAAGCAATAAGGCCGAGTTCACATAGTATCTCTTAATGTGACAGTTCTCGAGACCCTTGAAATCTCAAACCATTTTTAGAACCATACTATGACATATCAAAGGAAAAATTATACAGATATACTTTTTGTAACTTGTTGGTCTGATTTTTTTACCAGATACAAATGGCTAAGTTCATCCTTCCTCTTTTTTCCCTTCCTTTCTTCCGCTTTTCTTTCGTTCTTTAGGGACTGTCATCTTAAACATGCTAGAGGAACTTTCTCATTTAAGAACCTTGTAGTAGATTCTTTTCAGAACAATGACACTTTTGTCCAAAAAAGATAAAATGTTACTTATTAGCATCTTGGTAAACTTTTTTTCATAGTTAACACTTTTGCAACACAGCACCAGTTACCATCAAGTTGATCTGACTCATAATCCAACTCTTTATGACCCTGTGTGTGAACTTTTTTGGTCTTTTTTTTTGGTTAACAGCCAGACACATTAGGCATCACCTCTTTGAACCATCCAGGGATGCCTCAAGTAACACCCATGGTTAAAAAAAATCAGGTAACAAGCATGTCTATACAGAAAACAAAGCCTCACCTTCCAGAGATTGTAGTTGTCCCCAGCTTCTTCAGTAACTTTCCAGAGTTCATCTACACATACAAAGCATATTTTGTATATGTCTATATCCATCTCTCTCTATATATACATATATCTGTGTGTGTGTGTGTACATGCACACATTTGTATTCTCCCCTTCTTAAAAGCATAAACTAGCTACCATGTTCTGCATTTTTCAAAACTCGTTTTAATAACATACCTTAGGGATTGTTCCACATTAGTCACATATTGTTCTATATGTAAATTCACCTCTTTCTTTAAAGATGTACAGTGCAACTTCATTACACTGGGAAAGAGAACCTATGAGCCTTACTGTATAAAGCTTTGAAATCTAGACTCTAGTAAGTCTCACTCCACTTTGAAGCATGAGTATGGTCTTAATTAAATTGTATGATTGCTGTGAGCTTTAACATCCCTATCTTAAAGGATCTCTAAGATGCTTCTAGTTCCTGCACTCTTGAGGCAAAATCACTATGTGAGTGAAAGAAGCCCTTATCAGCACATACAAAGGGTGCAAGGCAGTTACTGGTTTGATATCAATGGAATATGAAAATTATAACTACTCTGTATAAAATGGAAGAAAATTATAAAAAACCACATTCTTTTTATAGAAAAGTAATTTGAGGCTTTTGGGGTTGTTTTTATGTGCTTGCGTGTGTGTGCGTGTGTGTGTGTGTGTGTGTTTGTGTGTGTGTGTGTGTATGTGTGTGTATGTTTAAGTCGAGAACAAAGTGTTGTTCTCTGATACCCGCCTATTAAGAAATTGTGTTGTAACAGAGAAAAATATTTCAAACAGGTTTTTTTTTTTTTTGCACTTTTATTAGTATGTTTGATTAACGTCTTGGTATCCTTAAAACCATTTTAGAAGTGAATTAATTATGAACATGTATCGTGCAGTAGGAAACCCTGGTGGCGTAGTGGTTAAGTGCTACAGCTGCTAAGCAAAAGGTCAACAGTTCAAATCCACCAGGTATTCCTTGGAAACTCTATGGGGCAGATCTACTATAACCTCTAGGGTCGCTACGAGTCAGAATCGACTCAACAGCAATAGATTATCATGCAGTGTGTAAGAGAGTGTGCAGTTCAGCCAGACTACCAGGGTTCCTGTTCTGGGCCCAACACTTACTAGCTGTGTGACTTTGGATAATTTGCTTTAATTCTTTTGGGTAGTCTATTTGCCCTTGTAAGATTAACAGGAGAATTTAATAAGTTAATGTTTATAAAAACTCTTAAAACAGTACGTGACACATAATAAAAACTCAATAAGTGTTAACTAATTAATCATGAAAAAGCATCATGTTGTGGCCAATTAAGGAAGTCAGCAATTATGAAACTGTCAGAGCCCTGACCATATAGTTTAGAAGCAGGGTACTTTGCAGCAAGTATGTGGTATACTTTGATGTCACAGAAGGAATGTGTGTCCTGTAAGTGAAACCATTTGATTGAAAAGACTGCCATCAGAGTAAATATAGGCCTTTCAGTTTTTCTTCTAAGAAGGCATGGAGCATAACTTTTTATATCAACCACATCAAAGGGTGTTCTGTGAGGTGTTGGTTTTTTTATTTTGTTTTCTTTTTTAAAGTTTTCCCTTAAGCTATGTATTTAGGGCCTCCTATTGTAAGGCAGGAAGCCCTGGTGGCATAGTAGGTTAAGTGCTACATCTGCTAACCAGTGGGTCAGCAGTTAAAATCTGCCAGGTGCTCCTTGGAAACTCTATGGGGCAGTTCTACTCAGACCTCTAGGGTCGTTATGAGTTGGACTGACTCAACAGCAGTGGGTTTATTATAGAAACCCATGGTTATTAAGAGCTATGGCTCTTAACCGAAAGGTTGGCAGTTCAGTTCCACCAGGCAATCCTTGGAAACTCTTTGGGGCAGTTCTACTTTGCCCTTTAGGGTCACTATGAGTTGGAATCAACTCAATGGGAATGGGTTTGAGGTTTGTTTTTTCATTTGGTTTGGTTTTTTGTTACAAGGCATTGTGCTAGAAAGTCTTCAAATGCTCTTTCTGTAATTTCATAACCACCTTGTTATTGCTAAGCACCGTCAGGTCATTTCTGACTTAGAGCAACCGTGTGTACGACAGAACAAAAAGTTACCCGATCCTGCACCATCCTCACAGTCTTTACTGTGTGTCAGCCTATTGTTGTAGCCACTTTGTGAGTCCATCTCATTGAGGGCCCTCCTCCTTTTCACTGACCCTCTGCTTTACCAAGGGTGGTGCCTTTCTGCAGTGACTGGTCCATCCCGACAACATGTCCGAGGTCCGTGAGACGAAGTCTCACCGTCCCTACTTCCAAGGAGCATTCTAATTGTACTTCTTCTATGACAGATTTGTTCGTTCTTCTGGCAGTCCGTGGTACATTCATACTCTTTGCCTATACTGTAATTTAGATGCATAATTCTTTTTTGGTCTCCCTTATTCCTCATTGAGATTTCTCTTGCATATGAGCCAATTAAAAATACCATGGCTTGGGTCAGGCACATCTTAGTCCTCAAAATAGGACATATTAGCTTTTTAACAGTTTAAAAAAGTCATTTGCAGCAGATTTGTCCAATGCAATACATCATTTGATTTCTTACTGCTGCTTTCATGGATATTGATTGTGGATCCAAATAAAATGAAATCCTTGACAACTTTAACATTTTCTCCAATTATCATGTTGCTTATTGGTCCAGTTGTTTCCCTTCACTGTACTTATTCAGTGTTTATGTTGAACAAATAATCTGAGAAGCTGGACAATATGAAGAAGGATTCAGCATCAGAATTGAAGGAAGACTAATTAACAACTTATGATATATGGATGATACAACCTGGCTTGCTGAAAGTGAAGAAGACTTAAAGCACCTATTGATGAAGATCAAAATCCATAGACTTCTGTATGCATTTACAAGTGGCTATCTTATTAGTGTCTTTCTAGATCGGAGAGAAGAATGTGGAGAGGGGACACAGACGCTTGTTAAGAGGATGCTAGATATGTAGAGTGAAAAACAGGAATGTGTTGTCAGTGGGTGGGCAGAGTCGAGGGAGCTACAGATAGGTGGACCTGCAAAACCGATCTAGATTGTGTACTCTTCACTTAATCACAACAAAATATATATATTTTTTTTAAATCCACAGCCTTCAACATGGCTTATATATACCTCAACATAAAAAAAAGAAAAAAAAATCCTCAAAACTACCCTACATGGTAGATACTATTTTTATTTTGCAGAGAGGTTGCAACTTGCCCAAAGTTAGCTAGTGAGTAGAGGCAGAATTCTGATAGCTGATTCCAAAGCCAACTCTGAGATTATTGATGTTGTTGTTGTTGTATGCCATCAACTGAATTCCAACTCACAGCAATCCTGTGCACAACTGAACAAAGCACTGCCTGGTTGTTGTTGATAAAACCTCTTAAATTTTCCATGCAAAGAATGATGATGACAGTTGTCTTTATACACTGTGAGAGAGAAGCTTGCAAAGGAAGCTAATGTGACAAGAACTTCTGCCTAGGGACTGAGAGCTAACATTTGTGCTTGGATCTTGGCCTAAATAAGAAAAAGACAGGCCAGAGTCCTTGAGTTTTCCAGTTTGGATTCCTGTCTGATAATCTGCTTCAGCCAACTGTCTGTCAGAAACTGGAATCAGACCAGAAAGAAAGACAAGCACATCATGGAGAAGATACAACACTAGAAGACTGCCTTTCTTGTCCAAGCTTCAGATACATCCTGGCACTGAGATAAGCTTCAATTGTCTTTTCTGCCAAATGTTGCTAGCGACCTTTTCTCTTACCCACCAAATATATGCCCATCCAGGTCCTTAGAATAAAATGAAGCATGAACCAGCTTATTCTTTGCACAGCTTTAGAAGAGAGAGATCCTGAAATGTCCCATCTTCAGAGCTAATATGTGTTTGGTGTGGAGTACCCCATAAAAGCATTGCAGCTTGCCTCTAGGATCACTCAGTGGTATTTAAGGAACAGTTTTTAGAATCAGGCAAACCTTGAGTATGCCACTTGTAGCCTCTGATGTTGGGCAAATCACATAAACTCTCTGAGCCTCAGTTCCCTGTGTAAATGGAGGTAGTTGTATTTATTTTATGAGGTTTTGTGACAATTAAGTGGCATACAAGTGCTGTTACTAATCCAGTGTGGTCATCATCACTTTTTTTTTTAATGACTGAGTGAAAATGTACATTCCAATATAAATTTACATGCCCACCTGTATGCAGCTTCCACTGCTCTCCCTGCCTGGTGACAGCACATTATTCCTCTCTGCTCCATACATGTCTCATCTTCCCAACAGTTTCCTTTCCCCTCCTCTCCACCCACTCCCCTTACTCCAGCCAGAGGTCAGCAGAAGGATATCCTATAGAGATGCATACAACCATAAAGTGCATCCAATATATGGTGACTCTGCATCGCCAAGTCCAATCCATTCATGTCCGAAGAGTGGACCTTTGTTATGATTTATGGGCAAGGGCAGCATCAGGGCCAGGGGCCATACTCCCAGGGGAACCCCGAAGCCACTGGACCATCAGTTGCGGTCTTTTAATGGAGATCCCTTTTTATTCTTGTGTTGCCAGTGAGACTCAACTTTGTGAGCTCTCTCGCGGCTGTCACAGGTGATGGCCAGGCACCATCCGGTTCTCCTGGTCCCAAGTTGATGTAGGCACCCACTCATGTGGGTCTCTCTATCATCTGGATTGTCTTTCCCCCACGTCGTTCTGGTCCTCAGTGAGCATCTGTTCCTGCTGAGTTGGGACCATTTGCTGTGCCCTCGGATGGCAGCTAGGCAGCTTTTAAGACCCCAGATGCCACTCACCAATGTGGGGTGCAGAGAGCCCTCTTAGCAATGTGCCAGTTGTGCCAGTTGGCCTCGATTTTACCTAAGAGTATGGTCCCCTACCCCTTGCCCTGTACCCCAGCTACTCTGACCTTGCAATATTGGGTTAAGATGGAAGGAGTATTCAAGTTATGTTGAAGTCCACTTAATATTGTTCTTGTTTCTAATGTGTGCTGTCACCAATTTCACCCAACCAAATTTCTAACAACTATCTAATCTAAACCCTCCCCCCTTACCCTCCTTCCCTCCTCTCCCTTGCAGCCGTCAGAGAGTCTTTTCTTCTATGCATAACTCTGTTTTTGAGTTTTTATCGTTGGGGTCTCATACAATATTTATCCTTTTGTCTCTGACTACTTTCACTCAACATACATGTCTTCCAGTTGAAACCAGGTTATGACATGTTTCCTGAAATCATCATTGTTCTTTATCATTGCATATCAGTGCTGGACCATTTTGCAACCCCACCAGCAGTGTAGGAGAGTTCCACTTTCTCCACAGCCTCTCCAGCATTTGTTGTTTTGTGTTTTTTGGATCATGGCCAACCTTGTTGGGGTGAGCTGGTATCTCATTATAGTTTTGATTTGAATTTCTTTAATAACTAAAGATTGTGAATGTGTCCTGATATGTTTTCTGGCTGCCTGGATCTCCTCTTTAGAGAAATGTCTGTCCATCTCCTTTGCCCATCACTTAATTGGATGATTTATCTTTTTCTTATTGATATTTTGCAGTACCTTATAGATTATGGAGATCAGGTGTTCATCAGACATAGAGTTGCCAAATATTTTTTCCCATTCTCTAGGTGGCCTTTTAACTCTTGTAATAAAGTCTTTAGATGAGCAAAAGTAGTTCCCATTTATTTTCTCTTCTGTTCATTGTGGTTTGTTTGACAGATTTTGAAGTCTGTCTACATTGTGTATTAAAACTTCCATTGTTGTTCCTACCTTTTCTTGGATGAGCTTTATTGTTTTAGATTTGATATTTAGGTCTTTTATCCAGTTTCAGTTGGTTTTTGTATGAGGTGTAAGATATGTGTCTTTTTTCAATCTATTGCAGATGGATATCCAATTTTGCCAGCACCATTTGTTGAAGAGATTGTTTTTACCCCAGTTTAATGACTTAGGGCCTTTGTCGAATATCAGCTGTTCATAGGCAGATGGTGTCATCTCTGGGGTCTCGATTCTGTTCCATTGATCAATCTGTCTGTTCTTATTACCAGTACCAGGCTGTTTTGACCACTGTGGCAATGTAATAGATTCTGAAGTCAGGTAGTGAGAGTCCTCCCAGTGTGTTCTTCTTCTTTAGTAGTACTTTACTTATCCGGGGTTTCTTCTCTTTTCAAACAAAATTGGTGATTTGTTTCTCCATCTCATTAAAAAATGACAGTGGAACTTGTATTGCGATTGCATTATTTAAGTAGATTGCTTTGGGTAAAATAGGCATTTTCACAATGTTACGGCTTCCTATCCATGAGCAAAGTAGGTTTCTCCATGTATCTAAGTCTCTCTTAGTTTCTGGTAGTAAGGGCTTGTAGTTCTCTTTGTAAAGGTCTGTTATTTCTCTGGTTAGATTAACTCCTAAGTACTTTATCTTCTTGGGGGCTACAATAAATGGTATTCATTTGGTGATTTTGTCATTAACAGTCTTGTTGGTATAGAGGAGTCCTACTGATTTACTTATATTTATCGTGTATCCTGAGACTTCGCTGAAATCTTCTATCAGTTTGAGTAGTTTACTTATAGATTCTTTGAGATTCTATGCATATACAATCATATCATCAGCAAACAGGGAGATTTTTACTTCTTCTTTGCCATGCAGATGTCCTTTATTTCTTGGTCTTGTCTAATTGCTCTGGCTAGAACTTCTAGTACTATGTTGAATAGGAGAGGTGAGAGTGGGCATCCTTGTCTAGTTGCTGTTCTCAAGGGAAACTCCTTCATTCTCTCTCCATTCAGGATGATGTAAGCAGCTGGTTTTGTGCAAATGGCCCTTATTGCGTTGAAGAATTTTCCGTCTATGCCTATTTTGCTAAGAGTTTTTAGCATGAATGTGTTGGACTTTATCAAATGCCTTTTCTGCATCAGTGGACAAAATCAAGTGATTCTTGTCTTTTGTGCTATTTATGTGGTTAATCACATTAGTTGTTTTTCTGATGTTGAACCAGCCTTGCATCCCTGATATGAATCCAACTTGCTCAGGATGGATTATTTTTTTGATACATTGTTGTAGTCTATTGCCAAGAATTTTGTTAAAGATTTTTGCATCTGGATTCATGAGTGATACCGATCTGTAGTTCTCCTTTTTTGTTGGCTCTTTCCCTGGTTTTGGTATCAGGGTTATGCCAGCTTCATAGAATGAGTTTGGGAGTACTCCATCCCTTTCTATACTGTGAAATAGTCTCAGTAGTATTGGAGGTAACTCTTCTCTAAAAGCATAGTAGAATTCTGCAATGAAGCCATCTGGGCCCAGGCTTTTTTTGGTTGGCAGTTTTTTGATGACTTTTTCAGTCTCTTTCTTTGTGATGGGTTTATTAAGTTGTTCTGCTTCACATTGTGATAATTTGGGTAGGTGATATGATCAAGGAATTTGTCCATTTCCTCTAGGTTTTCAAATTTGTTAGAGTACAGTCTTTCATAGTATTCTGTTATGATATTTTTAATTTCTGTTGGATCTGTTGTGACCACTCCCCTCTCATTTCTAATTTGGGTTATTTGTTTACTTTCCTGTTTTTCTTTAGTAAGTGTAGCCAGTGGTTTGTCATTTTTGTTGATCTTTTCAAAAAAAACAGCTTTTGGTCTTTTCCATTTTTTCAATTGTTTTTCTGCTCTCTAATTCAGTTAGTTCTTCTCTAATGTTTATGATCTGTTTTCTCTTGATTTCTGAGGGCTTCCTCGTTGTTCTCTCTCTGGTTGTTCAAACTATAGGGTTAGTTCCTTGATTTGGTTTCTTTCTTCCTTCCTGATATGTGCATTTAGGGAGATAAACTGACCTCTGAAGACTGCTTTGGCTGTATCCCATAGGTTCTGGTAGGAAGTGTTTTCGTTTTCATTGGAATCCAGGAATTTATTTCATCCATGATTTCTTCTATAACCCATGGTTTTTGAGCAAGATGTTGTTCAGTTTCCAAGAATTCCACTTTCTATCTGTGTTTTTTCTGCTGTTGATTTCGACTTTTATGGCTTTATGGTCTGAGAAGATGCTTTGCATTAATTCAGCGGTATGGATTTTGTTGAGAATTGCATTATGTCCTAACACATGGTCAATTCTGGAGAATGTTCCATGTGCACTGGAGAAGAAGGTGCAGTTGTCTGCTGATGGGTAGAAAGTTCTGTGTATATCGATGAGGTTTAGTTGGTTAATTGTGGCAGTGAGGTCTTCTGCATCTTTACTGAGCTTTTTTCTAGATGATCTGTCCTGTATTGAGAATGGAGTGTTGAAGTCTCCCACTATTATTGTGGAGTGATCTAACTCTTTTTTGAGTGTAGTCAGTGTTTCTTTGATGTGTTTAGGTGCTCTGATATTGGGTGCATAAATATTTAATATAGCTAAGTCTTGCTTGTGTAGTTAACCTTTCAGCAATAAATAGTGTCCATCTTTGTCCACAGTGGTGGATTTTACATTAAAATTGATTTTGTCTGAGATTAGAATTGCCATACCTCCTCTTCTTTGTTCATTGTTAGCTTAATATGTATTCTTCCATCCTTTAATTTTCAGTTTGTTCCTGTCTTTAAGTCTCAAGTAAGTTTGTCGTAGACAACATATGGATGGGTCATGTCTTTTGAGCCAAGATGTCAGCTGATGTCTCTTTCCTGGAGCCTTCAGTCCATTCACTTGCAGTGTAATTATTGATAGGTATGTGTTCACTGCTGCCATTGTCATATATTTATTTTTGTGTTGATGTTGTCTGTGTTGTTCTTATTAGTCTGTTCTGGGACATTCTTTTTTGTGAGTTGAGTTTTCACCTTTTTCAGAGCTGGCCTTGTAGTTGTTGAGACTCCTGTGTTAGATTTCTTGATACGGTATGTTGCATCTTTGTTGTGCTTTACAGCTGCCCCTAAGATCCCCCTTAGTAAACTATATATAAACCCAATTTTAATTACTACCAGTCTTGTCATCTTCCTCTCCATCTGGAAGGACTATAACAACTGTACATCCCCCTTTTTAATATGATGGCACCGTAATTTTCATGATAATCACTAGATTGTTTCTTTCAGTATTAAAGTTGTGATTGAGTTTCAAGCCTTCCCTAACTGAGTGGAATTCTGGATGATGTGTCATTCTAAAATATAAAGTTAGGGGGTTTGTTCTAAGCCAAAGCCAAGAACCTCTTTCAGTATTTCTTGTAGTTTTGGTTTGGTTTTTACAAAGTCTCTGAGTTTCTGTTTATCTGGGAATGTCTTAATTTCATTTTCATATTTGAAAGATAGTTTTGCAGGATATATAATTCTTGGTTGGAAATTCTTCTCCTTCAGGGCTTTGAATGTCATGCCACTGTCTCTGTGCCAACATGGTTTCTGCTGAGAAATCTGACGAAAGCCTACGGGATTTCCTTCTGAATGTTAGCTTTGCTTTGAGTCTTGCTGCCTTTAGAAGTTGCTGATTATGTTTCATTTTGTTATGCTTGATTAGACTATGTCTTGGAGTCTTTCTTTTGAGATCTATATTGGGTGGTGTACGATATGCATCTAGGATATCTGTATTCTCTTCCTTCGTGATTTCTCGGAAGTTTTCTGTCAGCAGCTCAGCAACAATGCTCTCTGTGTTCTCAGGTGTTTCATCCTGTTCAGGGACTCTAATTAATCAAAGGTTGTTCCTCTTAATAGAGTGCCACATGCTTCTTCATTTTTCTTGTTTCTTTTTTTCTGATTTGTCTTCATAGACACTGACATCAGTAGTTCTGTCTTCCACGTCAGAAATTCTTTTTTCCATTTGTTGCATTCTGTTTTCTTGGCTTTGAATGGAAGTTTCTATGTCTTTTACTTTATTCTTTACCTGTTGGATTTCAGATCAAACAGCTTGCTTAATTTTTCATTTTGTTCTGCTGCATTTTCTATAAGGTCTAGAAGGGCTCTGTATATAATCCTTTTGCATTCATGTTCCAATGATTTCAGAAAAGTTTCTTCATCTGGAAAACTCCTTGGTTGTTTTGTTTGGGAGCCTTCTGAAGCCATGGATGATTTCTTGTTTGCCACAAGTGTCTGTTGCTTTTTGGGTCCCATGTGAGTAAGTAGAGGCTGGGAGAGATACTGTGAGGATGGACCGCAAATGTTTCTCTAGGCTGTCTTAAAATGTAAAACAAAAGATATCTGACCACTTCCCGAGTGAGTCAGGTTTTCAGGTGTAGAGGTCCCTCTTCCCAACTGGCAAAGTAAGCACCTCTGTATCCAACCCCAGATGATACAAACTAGTTCAAAATACAGCAATGCTACTGCTCTGTTGGCCTCTGCTGACAGGGCCCAGCCTTAGGCAACACTGTGTAAACTACTGCTTTTCTGGTAGAAAAGCGCTCTCCTGTGGGCCGGCTCTGGCTCCCAAGCTAAGAATTAGGTCCACCTGTCGCCACCGTATCTAAGAAGGCACCCTCCACACAGTTGGCAGATAGGGGGGCTAAAGGTGCTGAAAGGTAGTAAGTCCTCTGCCTCTGTTGCCGGGCCCCCACCGTAGGCGACACTGTATAAACTACTGCTTTTCTGTCAGAGAAGCTCTGCCCTGTTTTCAGGTGCTGGCTTCCAGGCTAAGAATTAGATCCCACTAAAATCTCTGTATCCAACATGGCATCCCGCACACAGACACTGTGGTTCCGTATGAACTGCACTGTGGCAGAGATAAAAATACAGACCCCAAATGGCTAGATTAACAGAGTCCTAAGCCTTGCTCTCAAAACATGGCAATTTTGCCTGTTTGTCCCACCAGCAGTACGTCTGAGACTAGCCGCAAGGCAAGACCCAGCTCCGACCGCTGACCAAGACAGAAAATAAAGTCAAAATGGTACGTTTACCTTCAGTCCATGAGAGCCAGGGCTAGCCAGGAGTGGGAGTCAGCGAAAGAGAGGAGGTTTTTTGGTTAGTGGTATGAAGTCCAATTTAACAGCCCTGTGCTGTGTCCTGGGTGCTCACTAGGTGATCAGAAGGCTCCGTTTGATTATCAGTTCAGGTCTTGGTTTCCAGCAGGATATAAGGAGATGTGTGCTTAGTCTACCATCTTGACTCCGCCTCCCCTGATCATCACTTTTATAGAAGAGGAAACTGAAGCCAGAGGAGTCAAGTTGTTTACTCATGGTCGCATCAATAGTAGTAAGTAGGGGCCCTAGAAAACCATGTCTTCTGCCTGTTAATTCTAGTGAAAGAATTATCTCAGTTGTCTAGTGCTGCTATAACAGAAATACCTCAGATGATAGCTTTAATAAAGAAAATTTTGTTTTCTCACAGTCTAGTAGGCTACAAGTCTAAATTCAGGATGTCAGCTCCAGGGGAAGGCTTTCTGTCTCTGTTGGCTCTGGAGAAAGATCTTTGTGATTGGTATTCACATGATCTGGAAACATCTCAACACAGGAACCTTGGATCCAAAGGACGTCCTCTGCTCCTGCCACTGCTTTCATGGTAGTGTGAGGTCCCTCTGTGTCTGTGTCTGCTCACTTCTCTCTTCTATATCTCTAAAAAGATAGGCTGAACCTAGATAGCAGCCATCTAGGATATTTCATTGGTCTCAAGCCCCTTTGGGAGCAAGGAAGAATGAAGAAAACTGAAGATGGAAGGAAATGATTAGTCCAGAGGACTGATGTCCCACATTCACAGTGGCCTCCAGCACAGTGAGTCCAGTTCATCTAGATGGTGCACTCCTACCACTAATGAATACTCTCATAGGGGTCACAACAGAGGATTCCAGATGGAGCCAGAGAAAAATGTAGACTAAAATTCTACATTGAAAAGAAAGACCAGACTTGCTTGCCTGAAAAAGACTGGAGAAACTCAGAGTATGGCCCATGGACACCCTGTCAGGTCCATAGTGAAGCATTCCCAAGGTTCACCTTTCAGCCAAAGATTGGACAGGTCCATAAGGTAAAACAAGGCTAAAGAGACATGCCAGTCTAAGGGCAAGGACTAGACGGCAGGGAGGGGGCAGGAGAGCTGGTGATAGGGAAACCAAGGCTGACAAGGGAGAGTATTAACCTGTTTGGAGTTGTTAACCAGTGTCATGAAACAGTCTGTGTGTGCTATTTAATGAGAACCTAATTTGTTCTGTAAACTTCATATGAAATACAGCTGAAAAGAAAAAGAGAGCGTGGCTTAAGACACTGTCTAGTAGATCTCATCACTATAAGTACCTCTGATCTTATTAATGAGAGTCCTTAAATTTACAACACATAGGGAAATCTCATCTAAGGACCAAATGGTGGACAATCACAATACTGGGAATCATGGCCTAACCAAGTTGATAGATACTTTGAGGGGATATAGTTCAGGCCATGACAGAGCTGAAGCTGATTGTTTTATTTCCTAAATAGTAGGTAACTGTAAAGAGAGCCTTCAGTTCTTCAACCATTAGCTCAACTTCCTTTGATCTACTTTCTTTTTCAAGGAGACTCAGGTAATGCTTAAGACTTTCCATTATTTCATAAGCTTATTGAAACCTTTAATTGAAGCCTATACTGACACAGGGCCCCAACTCTGAGGAGATGGGCAAGTCACCCAGATAAATGGACAATGACATGGGACAGTATCTGTGGGCACTCATTCACCTCCTCACCCTTGAAGACCCAGGAGAGAAAGCACCTACTCCTAGAGGCCTCAACTGACCACCTGTGGGCCACTCCCTGGGCTTCAATAGAATCCCTTCTCTGTGCCTCTCAGCACTTCACCTTACCCTTCTGTGATCACTGATTCCACAGGTGGGTTTGCCCACTCTCCTACCAGATGTTACAGATGAGGTGGGAGTTCCTTCTGCATCCCAGTGCACTTGGCAGGGCCTGGCCCAATCCCCAAATGAAGTACACCTGCCAAGTCCCTGACATTGCCTGGCCTGCTCAGAGTATGGAGGAGCAGCTGTGTGGTGGGTTTTAAAAAGAATTTGGGTTTGAATGAGCATATTCATGTATAGAGGTGTGTGTGGTCGCTCACATGCAGTGGTGGGGAATGCTCACAGCTTGTGGTGTACTTTGACTTCCCTTACCACAGCCACTACAAAACAAAAAAAGAGAAAACACAGCTGTGTTTCCAGATCCTTTGTGATCTTTAACAGACTGATACTCCCTCCCCAGGCCTGCCCTGGAGGATTCGCCTTCTTCAATTATGAACTACTAATCTCACCGGTTTCCGTCATGTGACTTGAATACCACGGCTTTCAACCTGTTTTATTATACTACAACAGCAGTTTTTAAATACAGAAGAAAATATGATCATGCAAATAAGCTCTGTTTACAAATAGAAATGACTTGTGTATATGGCACATATCTTAGATTGATTTTATTGCTGAAAGCCAGTTATATGTCTTGCTTTAAGGGAAACGTGTTCACTGTAAGGAGTCTTCTATATGGATGAGGGCTTTTTCCAAATAGATATTAGATAAAAGCTCCATGATTACTGCATACTAACCAAATTTAAATGAAATGGAAATGTTGTCCCAGAGATCAGCATACATGTAAGTGGCCATATGTGTCTGCATCTTGCTGCCTGATTAATGCAGACTGGTTAGCAGTGGATCATAGATAGGAAAGCAGGATGTCTGGAGTCAGAAACTTGGGCTTGAGTCCCTCTTCTGAACCAGCTACTGTGTGACCTTGAGCAAATCCTAAATCTGGGAACCTCATTTCCTCACCTGTAAAATGTGAATAGTCATCTAGAGCTTGTAGGGCAGTTGTGAGGATTCAGCTGCTGAAACAAGTAAATGAATGGTATAATAAAAACACACTGTAAATCACTAACACAAGTATTAGCCAATACTGACTGTTCATATGTGTGCATGAGATGGAGAAAGCAAGCACATGCACTAGTCTGAGATGTGTGTGGTTGCCGTTTCCCTCCCTGTTACTCCTGTTTTCCCTCTAGCCTCTTAGACTTCCCATAGACTCCTTTGGGCCATGGCCAGCACCGTGGTAGGTGGTACTTGGGACAAAGGCCTATGCTTTTTTGTTGTTAGGGAGGCAAGCTTGTGCCTTGTCCACACCTGTTTCAATAATGAGTACTTGAATTGCACTATGTGGGCTGAGAAATTCTACATGAATTGCATTCTTCACTTTCCTGCTTTGTCAAAAGACCCTCCCCCCACCCACACTTTTCATTTTATCATTAGGTAGTAATTAGTATTCAAGGGAAATTGGTCTTAATATATTAAAATTGGTTAAGTGCATTTAGACCTGTACCACAGCCAGTGTCTTATTGGAAAATGTAATTGGGGACTCTGTGTATGTAATTAATTGAATTACAATTAAGAACTTTCATTAAGCTATACACTGGTACATTAGAGCAGTAAGGAAACATGTTTGACGAGCCACAAACCTTGTCTGGTGTGTAAGTGAGGGCACAGAGATTTGTATCCCTCTGGTAGGCTTCTGGCCTTAGAATCAGCCCTGCAGCTCCTAACTAATGGTTCGGTGATGCATCAGGTGACATTTCTGCGGTGACTCTAGACACAGGGTGTGGTTCTCCCAGCATGTGTGATCTCATCCCCTGCCTTCAGAGTCAGAGAAAGGGTGCTTCATTGTTGATCAAATGTTACAGTTCTTCAATATTTTGCCATATAAATTGTCAAAAATGCTCAGGCTCCTTAGAAAACCCCATTATTTTTTGTGTGCTTTGAACCAGGGACAAGGATGTATTGGAGGAAGAAGAAATGAGAATTCTGTCATCAGCCTAACTTTGAGCAAACCTGTAATCAGCTGATGGTCCAGACCCTTGAATGGTCTTGCCCCATTCTCTGAAGAGCACCTATTTATTTATTCATCATTCAAACACTGATGAAGCCCTCTTCTGGGCCAGTCACTTAACAGCCTCACATCGTGGAGCCCATAGTTACAATGAGTGCTGCAAAGAGTGTAAAAAAAGAAAAGCACATAGTAGGGGGCCAGAGCTGGTAAGAAGCTTCTTTGAGGAAAAGATCTGAAGAATAAAAAGGAGTTAGGTCGTGAGTAAGAGAAGACCATTCCAGGCCAGGGAAACTGCTCATCTGAAGGCTTTGAAACCAAAAGGAACTTGGTATATTTGGGAATGAATTAATGGAGTGGAATAAAATGAACAAAGGAAAGAGTGCTGTAGTTAAGGCAGAGTCTAGAATGCAGAAGAGTTTAATCAGTTAGGGCCTGACAGCAAGGATTTCTGCCCTGGTTGTAGTGTGGCAGATTTTAGTGAAGGACCAGTCCCACTAAGTGATCCTGGTGGCTGTGAACAGATTATTGCAGATAGGTGTGGATTTGTATATTGTGCTATATTACTGTATTGTATCATCTGTTGATTGTTTTTGAGAGACCAGAAAAAAATGACTGGGCACTGTAGGGAAGTGCTTAATAGAAGAGAAGCTGTTGGGTTTATTAAGCTTTGGGAACTTAAAATGCCTTGTTGGAGAGTCACCATGTCGTGTGTGCACTTTATGGTTCTATACATCTATAAGATGTCGTCCTGCGGACCTTTTACTGGAGGCAGGGGAGACAGTGGAGAGGAGGGGATAGGAGATTTTTAGGAGGATATGACATGTACAGAATGGAGAAGAGGACTGTGCTGTCACCAGGCAGGGAGAGCAGTGGAAGCTGCATGTAGGCGGACATGCAAATTTATATGGGATTGTACATTTTCATTCACTCATACTAAAAAAATAAATAATGCCCTGTTGGGGAGAAGGATGTGATGGATACACAGAGCCAAAGGGGAGAGATAGATGAGTTTACTTTCATGATTCACTTATGCATCTAGCTTTGAATTTTTCTGAAGGAGTGGAGAAAGTTAGATTTTATGTCTGATTCCTTTGTTTTTGCAAAGCCAGGTATAATTATGTTCTTTTTAGATAGTGTTATGTCCCGTGGATTTGTATGCTGCCAGTTCATCCAAGAAATGTTTTTAACCAAGAGTGTATGTGGAATTCAGAAAACCTGGTTCAGTTCCTAGCTCCAGCTGTAATCATTGCGTGACTCTGCTGGCAGGATGACATTGTGAGCCTCACTTTTCTCACTTATAAAAAGTGGGTAAGATCTATCTGAAGAAATTGAGTGAGATAGTGTATTTAATGTGCTGAATGTGATGTCTAGCACTCAGTGAACGTTAACTGCTCTTGTAGTTGTTAAGGCAGGATTCCTATCCTTAATTCTCCCAGTTTGGTGTGGGGAGTCTGAAGGAATAACTAGGAATGATGTGTTAGATCCTGTTAACCAGAGTAAAAATAAGGGATGTGTGCCAACCTCAGGTACTGCTGGGTTAACCTGTGTCGCATCAAACTTCATTCCATCAACAGCATTTATTAATCACTTACTGTGGGCTAGACAGTGTGATATGTAGAATAGAAAGTTCCTACCTTCAAGGAGCACATATTCTGTAAGGGAAGAACAGGCACTTACTATGCAAAATACTTATCATGAGAGTTCTTCAGCAAAGGGCTAGAGGATTTCCAGAGAGGGATTAGCAAAGGTTTCATTTAAACTAGACTTGGTATACAGAAGTGTATAAATTTTAAAGAATGGAAAGGATATTCTGACCAGATGGTATAACCTGAGCAAAACTATTTTGGCTATGTGTGGAGTAGCATAAAGTCTTAGACATGGAATGACACATAAGATGATTTATTTAGCCTTCATTTATTTGCCCAGTGGTATTTTACTTAGTGCCAGATGCTAAGCTGAGTGTTGCTCTTGCTTTTGGTGAACTTTGCTCGACACCCTATCATCTTGTTTTCTTCTCCTCTGCTCCCCTTCATCTAACTTTGCTGTTGCGTATTTATGTACTCCTACCTTGTGGACTTCCCGTTTCCCCCCATACTGTTTCTTCTGTGGATCACCTGTCCCCTGCCAGTTATCTGGTACTTACACTCTTCCCTGTTTCTGAAACACAAGCATAGCACCTGGCATGTGGTTGATTCTTGATGACTGTTTGCTGGCTTGGAAGGAATGGTTAACAGGATCATCCTACAAAACGTTTAAAGGATGTAACAAAAGCCATTGGTCTTCTGGTTGAGATCTAGAGTTGGCATAAATCTTTTTGGAGAAGGGAGACTGGAGTTGCTTTAGCTTATAACTAAATTATGGCCTTCAACATGGTCTCAGATTCACTGAACCATAAAATGAAGTTTAAAGTCTCTTGCAGTTAGTATTTATGAATACATGAAATCTGTCAGTAGCATACAGTGAGTTCATCTGAGCTTTGATTTAATGATTAGTGCCCATTTGTCTGAAAAACAGTCATGTGTTTGTGTGTCCTACAGTTCCAGTGAAATCACATATATGGGCGCTGTGCACGTTATAAAACGGTACTTATGATTAGCCTCATTCTGATCATTTTCCAGTAAACATATTCTGTTACGTGTACAAGCTTTCCATCCGTGTGTTTTGTCATGTATGTAACACACTTTTGTTACATGTAAGTAACTGTACTTTTGAGTCCCATTGTGATTGCCCAGATGGATTTCCAGAGACAATAAAAACATGGCATAATAATGAGCAAAGACAGTGACTTGAACTTTTTAGTCTTAGACTCTTTTTATACCCTTAAAAATTATTTGGGACCCCAGAGGGCTTTTGTTTATATGGGTTAAATCTATTGATTGTTAGAAATGAAAATGGAGACTTTTAAAAATATGTATTAATTCATTGGGAAATAAATAATTCATTACACGCAAACGTGAGTAATAAATTGTGTAATAAAAAATAACTTCTTTAAAAATTTTAATGAGAAGAAGACTGACACTGCTTATATTTTGCAAATCTCTTTAATGTCTGGATTCATAGAAGATACCTGAATTCTCTTAACTACTTCTGCATTCATTCTGTTACAGTATGTTGTTTTGGTTGAAGTATATGGAGAAGATCCAGCTTTACACAGATATGTTTTTGGAAAAGAGAGGAATATTTTAATAGCCTTTTCAGATAATTTTGGATATTCTTCTTCATTACTATACCAGAGCTCAAGTGATCATTTCTTAAAGGTTAGCTGCAATGGGAAATCTGAACCATGTTCAGTGTACTCTGCTCTTGAAAACAAATGAGTGTGAAAAGGCACATAATGTTAGTATTATGAAAATATAGTACTGATATTATGGATGTGCTCAAGGGGTGCCAGAGATCTCCTGCAGACCACTGATTAAGTTTACTCAACCTGGACTCTGAGGTTGCCATTGTATGTAAGAATGTGGTGAGGTGCATAGCACAGGAACAGCCTTCATCAGTACCATTTGGGGAAAGCTCAAGGAAAGGGAGCCTAGAAAGAACTTGGGGCCCAAAGTCCAATAGATCTATTCCTAGCTCTGCTTCTTTCTAACAGTGGAATCTTAGGCAGGATTTTCATCCACTCTTGACCCTTGCTGTATCAGTTAGAATTTGAATTTATGTCTCTGAACTCTGTATTCCATGTTCTTTTTAATGTTGTCAAGGTCCAGCTCTACCTCTCACCTGTCTCATTCCTCATCTCTATTCTCCTTTCCTTTGCCCTTCCTGCCCTGACCAGGTTTTGCCGTTCTTCACCTTAAAATAAGTGCCAGGCCTCTCTCCCAATTTCTTACCTAAGACAGTTAAGTTTCTTTCTCCCTTGTTTTTTATGGACTTGTCTACATTGTGAATGTGCTCCCTGTCATTCCGTCAGAGCTTGTTGTCAGTCCACTTGGCTCTGGCACTCAAGTCACTGTTAGGCCCCACCCCAAAATTTGATCTATAACAATACATCTTTGAGTTATTGCAGCTCAAGCGTTTTGACACAATACATTATGGTAATCCATGACACATAGAGACATTAACACTCTTGACTTTGACGAAAAACGCTGTGAAGTCTTTGAAGGTACTATTAGAATTTATCTTGTCATTCAGGAGGAGACCCAGTTCAGCGTTAATGCAGATGAACACAGCGTGGCTTTCGTTTCATTTAATTGCTTGTGACCTTTTTAATTGTTCATTTCACAAAATACCAAAGGGTTATATTTCAGTTAATAGTTTGGGGAGTAGTTGTTGTCATTTTAGTATGCTTATTTTTAAAGCATTCTGGTTTTGTGCTGTTTATTGTAAGTAAAAATCTCTTGAACAGAAGTGGGTTTTTAATGTGAAGTTGTAGTCCTGTAATAGTTTTAATATGCAAGTGATGCAGTGCCGAGCATCTTTTGTGTGTGCTTGCATTCACTCCTTTCCAGAAGGATACAAACAGTAAGAGGGTATGGTGCAAAGTCACCTGGAACTTTTCTGGTTCAGAACCGTGCTTTTGGTATTATGCTTTGCTTCAGATGCGTGTCTTGAGATAAAGTATCTGGTCCATGCACCATTTACTGAGCACATCTGTCTGCCTTGTACTGTTTTGCTTATGTTCTGTAGCTAGTTTGTAAGCACCTAGAGCTTTAGAACCCTGCCTTATCCTCACCAGTATCTTCCCCTCCCTCTGCAGTCTAACACCGTGCTAGCACAGACAGAGAAGTGGGTGTACGAATGACTAGACTGTATACACAGACATGGCTCTACCAAGCAATAGCAGTCTTGGACCTATTTTGAGAAATGGTACTGGAACTTTGAGACCAGAAGTTTGTCGTATTCAGCAGATACCTGCTTTGCAGTAAGTGGCATAGATTGGAGGCAAGTGCCATACTGTTCATTCCATGTCTATTCCCCCAGGTGCTTCTGATCATAAAAGCAAACATGGCCCTTGTCAGCTGGGGCAAGACTCAGAAGTCACCTAAGTATCAGTGGGGACTTAAATCCTCAAATGGGATATGAATTTATACTGTCAGAGAGTAGAAGGTCAATACAAGAAGCATTAGTGTGTTGAGCCAGCTCCAGTTATATGTCTTAAACAAAATTAATATAAGGAAATTGACAAGCCTTGCTGGTTATTCCGTAGCTTTAAGACCTCTACTAAAATCCTATCATCTCATCTGCCCATTATTAACATTTCAGCAAAATATAAAGTTTTCATTAATCTCCCACAGCAAATTTAGGAGTGAGAACTGGCACTTGTTTGAGCTTTTAGGACTACATTAGCTGGTGTATTAAACAAAATATGTCATTCTTCAGTAGCTTCTGTAAGAAACTAAATCAATTTCTAGCCATATTTATGTACCACTTTATCTAAAAGCATCTGAATTATCATTTACAGCTAAGACACTTTATTAGCAGCTGGCATTGAAATTGCTCAGTAAAAAATTATATGTCATGTTATAGTAATTTTTAAATTGGTTTTAATCCAACATCATAAAATATAAAAATCTTAAGTGTGGATTTGTTTTTTGTTTTTCTAATTGACATTTTAACATAATGAGCTGTTACTGTATTCTAAATCAAATACCCGTAATGTTTAGAAAATACTAATTAGTAAAGACAACAGAAGTCCTTGAACTCAGAGCTAAGTTGTATCTAATAATGGCAGTTTCTCAGAAAAAAAAATAGTTTTAAATGATTTTTAAAAGACTACAGGACTTTAAAGTTTTACCAAAATTGTCTGTAACTCGCATGTATAAAAGATTTCTCAAATAGAAATAAACACATTTTGGCTGTTATGTGTCAGTAAAAATGTAGATTGGAGAGCATGAATGTTTACTCCAAACTTTAAACGCTAGCCAGCCTTTTGGTTCAGGATATGACCATTACCCAAGAAACAGTGGAGAGAGATCACAGTCATGGATGGCATCTCTCCTTAAAACACAGATGTTCCAAGGAACGGAAACAGGGTTTAACAATGTCCCTTGAAAGCACTGGGTACAACTCAGCTGCATTCCAGTAGTGTGATGTTGGTTAAGTTACTCCCTTTGTGAGCCTCTTCTTCCTGTAGGCGTCCACCTGGTGTTCATCCAGCAAGTTTTTTATTGAGCTCCTGCTTTATCCCATACATAGTAGTAGCACTAGCAAGGCTTGGGCCAAAATAGTGAGTAAAGCAGTCACCTCTCCTGCCTCTTGGGGTTTACAGTCTAGAGGAAGAGACCAGTGGTTATTCTCTCTGATAAGTGTTTTAAAGGGAAAATGCAGGATATGAAGAGAGAGGCTAACAGAAGGATCTGATCCAGACTTGGAGGCCAAGGGTCACTGAGGCTTCCCTGGAGTGTCCCATTAAGCTCTTCAGCAGGAATAGGGAGGAGGCCAGGAGAGAGTGAGACGGGGAGAAGGGTGACCTGATCAGAGAGGGTTACGTGCACAAAATGCTGTAAGGTAAAATTCTGTTGTAGACATTCAGTGAATGATCAGTTAAAGGCAAGGCTGCATCCTGATTTAGAGGAAAGCATTTTTGTAGATGTTAGAGTGGTCCAAGCTGAGAATAATTTTAATGTGTAGAAATAGAATGCACAATTCCTAATAAATGAGTTAAAACAACACTGACTTAAAATCTTGCCCTGTAGGCAATAGCTGGAGAAGGAAAAGAGTATCAGTGTTAGGCTGACAGTTATATAGACGTTGCCGGTTTTATGCCCAGGTCTAGAGTTTTGCATTCCTCCAGCTCTGCCTCAAGGAACTCTGTGAGCCTCCATGTACCGTCATCTGTGGTGCTCAGGGACTAGGGTACCTTTCTGTGGTTAGCTGGAGCTAGACAAGTGCTTTTCTTGGGTTGAATTGGCCCATACTCTCCTCCTTCTCATCCCCTTCCCCTCATACCAACAAATGGTACCAGTGTTTATATCCTCCCAAGACTGTATTTCAGATTCTGGGAACCAAGAGAGAGTTTGTTTGCCTAGTGTGTCCTTGGAGCTCCGGAAACCTCAGATTCTTCATCTATAAAGTATGGAAAATTGTAGGACCTACCCAGTTTTCATGAGGCATCAATGCAATAACATGGGCCTTGCACATAGTAAGCATCCATACGTATTAGCTGTTATCTTTTATTACTTGTTTAGCAAAAGTTAGTGCATTGTAGTTGCCAGATATCACAGTGCTTGCAGAAGAGAGAGAGAAATGAATGTGCAACTTTATTGACACTCACAAAGCTTCCAGATTGGGACAGAGTGACCACTCAACAGTTTTAGTGCAAAGTTGAAAGCTATCCTCTATGACAACAGAATAAAAATAATGGCTGCTATTTACTGTATATTTTGTTAGTGTCTTTTTTTGTATTCATTTCTTTACATATATTTTGACATTCTATAGATAGCAAAACTGAGGCTTAGAGAGGTAAAGTCAGTTGCCCAAGATCACATAGAGTTGGAAGTAAAGCTGGAAGCTCAGTCCAGGTCTACCTGGTTCTAGGGTCCAGTGCTGTGGGAATTCTGCTAGTCAGAACCATGGGAAAGGCTTCATGGAAGAGGTAGGATCTGAGCCAGACTGAGCGGAATTTTGACAGATCCAGGGTAAAGGTAGAGGGGTGTTTTGGGTCAAGAGTACTGTCTTAGCCTGGGTTCTCTCAGGAAGCAAAACCAGTGAAGCATATGCATGTATATGAGAAAGAGAGATTTATATCAGGGAAGTGGCTCACATAGTTGGAAAGGCCGGAAAGTCCCAAGTCTGTGTCAGCCTAGATGCTTCTCCTGACTTACGTAGCAACAAGGGCTGGCAAACCCAAAATCAGCAGGCCAGGCAAAAGGCCTCTCACCCACCGACTTCAGACACTGACAAAGCCCAAGATTGGCAGGTAAGGTGGCAGGCCACTGTCTCACAGGCCATGGAGGCTGACAGATCCCAATACTGGCAGATAAACTGCTAGCTCGTGTCCTGGGAACCAGAGATTAAGACGAGCAGAGCAGCTGCAGGATCAAGAGCAAACAAAAGCTCTCAAGCCCTATTAGAAAGTCTACCTATATTGGGTGCAGGCCACACCCCCAAGGGAACGCCCTTCAGCTGATTGACTACTCACAGTAGATCCCATCTTGGAGATAATCACATTACATCAGATCTCATCATGAAGTGATTACATCATTGTATGGCTACCACGCTGCGTCATATAACTGCCCAAACACTGAGAATCATGTTCCAGCCAGATTGACACAAGAACTTAACAATCAGTACTATGTGAGCAGAGACCCAGAAGCAGGAAAACTGGTGCCTGTATCCATACAGTCTGAGGAGTTCAGGAGGAGCTGAGAGAAGATACATGTGAGCAGTGACAAGACTGGAAAATTACTGTGTCTCATCCAGGGGCTGTCTTGGTTGGCTTAACTGAAGGGAAAAAATTATGTTTCATTCGAGAGGTTCCAGGAAGCCAGGGAAGCTTTATGAGCATCAGTCTTCTTATTTGTCCCCAATATTACATATCAGAGTGCTTAGTGTGTACAAGGCTTTCACTAAACATTTGATCAGTAAATAGATATAAGCCAAGCTTTAGACGGATGAATCTGAATGCACAGAGAGCTTGGTGGCTGGAAGGCCAGTGAGGAGATTGTCACAGCCATCCAAGAATGAGAAGGCTCGAGCCTGAACCAGTGTGGAGGCTGTCAGGCCCAGGACAGAAAGCTATTAAACAGATCGTGTGAGAATATTGGAAAGAAGAATGCTTCTGTAAGGAACTGGTATTACTTTTATGATCAGAAAATAATTATTAGCAAAAGAAACAAGAAATGTGACTTCTCATACTCGTGTGATTCTGACTTATTCTTGTAGAAACTAAGAGCTTCTGGCAAGCTGGCATTTTTCTGTCCTGTGTACCTGCTCCCCAGCCAAGAGCCTGCCATAGAATAGGCAGTGTTTGTGGAATTAATTGCTGAATGATTAATATGTTACCATTCTGTTTACTGGAATGGCATTACTAAGTCATCGCTCAGCCTTTTCTTCTCCAAATTAAATAGCCCATATTATTTTAATTTATCCCAAAGCATTTTAAGCATACACCATTTGCCAAACCTCATGTGTCTTTATGTGTTTCAAGTGCTCTTTCTTTCCCAGGTTCAAGGGCAGATGGGACTTTGGAGGAGGATTCGCAGATCGACATAGCGACAGTACAGGATATGCTTAGCAGCCACCATTACAAGTCATTCAAAGTCAGTATGATCCACAGACTGCGATTCACAACGGATGTACAGCTAGGTGAGTGTGGGAGCAGGTGATGAACCTAACTCTGTATGAGTAGTGGACCGTAGACACTGGGAAAGAAACAACATAACAACTTCTCTGTGACCTGAATGACAAAAGGTAATTCGTTTTCAGAGAAAATGTTTAAACAATGAAATCTGAAGCACATCCTTTTTTTCCCACCTGAGTGCTCTCTCTTGTCCTCTTTTTTATGAAGCAGGAGATTGGAAATAGAACTAACTTAAGACTCTTTTCAAACTGATTGACTTCTGTGAAGTTCCGTAGTTCTTTTCATTCTGTAATTCTCGCAGGTGCTGTCTTTAGACTCACTTTTGAATGTTGCCGTTTGCTTTTTTTTTCCTTCATGAACTCATTGCTTATTCATTCATACCTTTACTCAGGAAGCTTTTTAATGATCTCAGGAATTATATTTGAATCCTCCACTAGATAATCTGAAGCTGATTTATTTTCAACTAATATTTGAGGTTAATTTGTTCCCATTAAATGCTGAATTTCTGTTTTGACTTAACCCTAACAGGAGTAACATAGTAGCCAACAGGATGTTAATACATTGTCATCGTCATCATCATCATAACGGCTGCCATCTGTAGGATATCTGCTATGTATTAGGCACTGTGTTAATTGCTTTACACCTATGCTAAGTGCTGTTTAACTACCCAGAAGGTAGGTATTTTTATCATCCCCATACAGCAGAGAGGGCCAGTGAGGTGCAGAGAGGTGATATTTCATGCCCAAGCTCACGTAGCAGTTTGGTGCTGTCAGGAATGGAACCCTGGTCCGACTGACTCAAGTGTACCTGCCCAGAGCTCCACACGTGGGGGAGATACAGTACAGGGTAGGGCCTAGAGGACAGGCTCTGGGGTTAGAAGCCTAGACTGATACACCAGCTCATTTGCTAACTTTGTCAGTATGGGCAAATAATGTAGAGCCTCGGTTTCCTCATCTGTAAATGAAAATAAAAATAGTCCCTTTCAACTCGACGGCACTTGGCTGGGTTGGCTTCTCATAAAGAAAACAGAAACCATACGACTGCATCAATAAGCAGTATCGTGATAAATGGTGAAAAGATTCAAGTTGTCAGGGGTTCCATGTTAAATGCCTGTAGAAGCAGCAGTCAGGACATCAAGAACATACTGCACTGGACAAAGCTGCCACAAACACCTCTGTGAAGTGTTAAAAAGCAAAGATGTCACCTTGAAGACTAAGGTGTACCTGACTCAAGTCATGGTTTTTTTAATAGTCTCATATGCGTGCAAAAGCTAGATGGTAAATAAGGAAGACCAAGAAAGAATCAAGGCCTTTGGGTTATGATGTTGGCGAGGAGTATTGACTATAGTATGGACCACCAAAGAACAAACCAATCTGTCTTGGGAGAAGTACAGCCAAAATGTTCCGTAGAAGCAAGCATGGCAAGACGTTGTCTTATGTGTTTGAACATGTTATCAGGAAAGACAAGTCCCTGGAGAAGAACATCATGCTTGAAAAAGTAGAGCGTCAGAGAAAAAGAGGAAGACCCTTAACAAGATAGGTTGACACAGTAGCTGCCACAAAGGGCTCAAAGATAACAATTGTTAGGGTGGTGTAGGACTGGCAGTGTTCCATTCTGTTGTACTTAGGGTCGCTGTGAGTCAAAGATGACTGAATGGCACCTAACGGGAACATCTCATGAAGTGTCTTTAAGAAGATGAAATGTCACAGTACATACAGAATACTTAGAAAGGTGCCTGGCATATAACAGCTGCGTAGTAAATGGTAGCTGCTAGGATGATGGTGAGTCGAACCAGATAGATAGATGAATTAGCACCCAGTAACTTTGAACCTTTAAAGATGTTACTTTGAGGACCAAGGTTCACATGGCTCAAGCCTTAGTATTTTCAGTCACCTCACAAGTACGCAAAAGCTGAACAGTGAAGTAGGAAAACAATACAGTAATTGATGCATTTGAGTTATGATGTTGGCAAAGAATACTGCAGATTCCACGAACTGCCAAAAGAACAAGTCTGACTTCGAAGAAGTACAACCAGAGTGCTCACATACTTTGAACATATTCGCAGAAGGAACCAGTCCCCAAAGAAGGACATCATGCCTGGTAGAATAGAGGGTTAGCAGAAAAGAGGAAGCCCCTCAATGAGATGAACTGACACAGTGGTTATAGTAGTGGGCTCAAACAGTTGTGAGGGTGGCACACGACCAGGCTTTTTTTCGTTCTGTTGTACATAAGGTAGCTGTCAGTTAGAACTGACCTAACAGTGGCAACAACAGGACTCACAGCTCTTCCTTTCTTCGTCTGGGATAGCAGGTGGAGTCTTTGATCATTAGCTGCAGTTATTTGAAAATGATGTCACACCCCCAGTGGATCTTTTTCTTCAGGTCTGTCTCGGGGCTCTCCACCCGCCATGGCCATGTCTCCCACCCATCCTCCCTTCCCAGTCTCTCCTCTATCTGGGTCCCAGTTCCTGGGACACAGCAGACCCAGCGATGATAATACAAACCCAAACCAGACTCAGTACCATCAAGTCAGTGCCGACTCATAGCAACCCTATGGAGTTTCCAAGGAGCGCCTGGTGGATTTGAACTGACCACCTTTTCATTAGCAGTTGTAGTACTTAACCACTACACCACCAGGGTGGTGATGATAAGGCCCACTCCAAAAACCTCAGTTCCTCCCCACTGGAGGAAACAAAGCCCTGAGGGATGAGAAAAGAGGGGCACCTAGTCTGTGGGCATGGTGGTCAGCAGGGGCTTCCAGGAGAGCTGCATTAAGAGGCCAAAGGGATCGACACAGTGGCTACAGTATTGGGCTCAAACACAGCAGTGGTTGTGAGGACGGCGCAGGAGCAGGACAGTGTTTGGTTCTGTTGTATGTGGGCTTGCCATGAGTCAGAACCAACTTGGCAGCAACTTGGAACCAAAACACAGGACTTACCTTTTATTCCTCCCTACACCTGTTCCTTTCTTCTCCTTCACAAAGAACCTTAACCATCTAAAATGGTTAAAAATAGCATATTTCATGTAGATTCTTAAAACGCAGACTTATTCAGTGTTGTTCTTCCTGGAGACACTTTTCCTGGTGTCTCTCATAGAAATAAAAATAACAGAGGTAGTCAGAAAGAAGCCAGCATGAAAGAGTACATGCTGTGTGATTCTACTTATATAACATTCAAAAAGCAGGCTAAAATAATACATAAGGTAAAAAGTAAAGAAAATGGTTTGTGAAGGTCAGAGGGCAATAGTGGCTGGAGAGCAGCTTCTGAGAGGTGAGTTAGGTTCTGTTTTTGATCTAGGTGTTTATTACTTGAGTGTGTAGACTGTGGAAAATTCAAATTATATGCATGCATACACGTATGCATACACTGTTGTGATGTGTGCGCTGTCAGTATATGTATTGTGTTTTCAGTAAAAGGTGCACTAAAATAATAATGCTACCCTGACATCCAGTTCGAGTTTGCCTGCAGTACTTTCCTAGTAACAAAGACTTGCTTTTTTGTGAGCGGAGCTCGTTTTAGGAAGTCCAGTAAGTAGCTAGACTGAAGTTGCGATAAAGGTCCAAAGTGGGTATTTGCCCAGATGAGCACACAGGAAATCCACCTCTGCTCATTCCCCAGAGGCGAAAAACAATGACTTGGAAAGACAACCAACACTGTAGACTCCTGCCCACATTTTTCTAAAGGCAAAACATCAGACTAATTTATCAGGTTCTGACATATTTATTAAAAGGAAAAAGTTCACCCGAAGGATCTATGGGAAGAGTCTAAGCTCAGAAATCAGTCAGCACTAGTTTCCAGTCCAGCTTTACCTCTTGCTTACAGTGTTAACCTTGGGCAAGTCCCTTACCTTTCAGTGTTAGGGTTTATCATTTTTAAGGTGAGAATCGTAATGTTTACCTTTGAAGATGGTATGAGTCATGAATGTCTCTGCCTCATAGAAGTCATACTCTGAATGGTAGCTTATTTTGCCAGTTGCCTACTCTCCTTGTCTACCATCTTGAAAGTATGTATCAGATCACTGAGATTAGGTGGTGACTCTGAACACAGTTTCACTTGCAGCCATGGGGAGACTTGTCAGAAAGAGATGGATAAGGATGGTGATACTGGCGTCTCTCCCTAGAGTAGCAGTCCTCAGAGGTGGGGTGACTGGAGGCCGGATCCCAGGCACCTCTGGAGTGCTTCCAGCAGTACACATGGCACCCTCTGATGGATAGTTACAACTCTGAGGAGTTTCTGTAATTCAGATTCAGACTGTAGCATCAGACTATATTCAGATGCAGTCTATAGCATTATAAGCAGAAACTCCGTTGAGTAAGTCGCAGAGTTTTGTGACAGTCAGATAAACTGTGTCTATAAGTATTGTATTATACAGTAATAATTAAGCTTATCCTCCTTTCTCTTTTAGAGGAGATCAGGTATGTAACCTCAGACACACTCTCCCTCCTTACAGGGCAGGTGACAGTACCCCTTCATTCTAACAGCAGTAATTTGGGGGGAAAAAATAACCTGCACATACCCATCTGGAAATTCTTTCCCTCTGAAGCAAAATCTACCAAAAAGTGCAGGGCAGCAAACATCACGCCCTTTATGAGCATTCGAGTAAGCAGCTGGATTCTGAGATCAGTAAATAATTTATTTTATTTCAGCTGACTAGCCAGGTGCTTCAGATCTTTCCTGACACTGATGGATGGTCTCTGTTGCTCGTCCATCCTGTGTCAGTCAGAGGCAGAGATTTCACTTGCCCCCTGTGGCAGGTTCTCCTAAGTGGTAAGTGTCTGTGTACGGCATTTACCCAGCAGCCCTGCTGATTTCACGGAAAACTACCCATCTACTCTGAATTAGTGGTACATAAGAGCACGCAGCAGAGGGCGGGAACCTCAAGCCCGGCAGTGCCATTTCGGCTGCATGTGTTCTGATGGGGCAGTTGTGTCCATTGCCCTGCCTTTACCATCTGCTGTGTGTTTCCGAGAAGCTCAGGGTGGGAGACTTACTCTTTGAGACCCAAACTTAAACCTGTCTTCTGCCATACCGTCCTGTGACTGAGAAACACTCTTGTTAGTGAAACCCCTGGCAAATATCTGATCTTTTAAAATAGTATTAAGAAGTAGAATTTTTAAAGCTAATAGATCTTCATCAGGTGTTTACTATGTGCCAGGTACTTTGCTGATTGTTTTCTTTGCTTGCATGGTTTCCTGTAATCATAGTACTGTAATTAGAGAGGTACTGATAAAATCTCCATGCTATGTATGAGGAAACGGGATGTGTAGGGAAGAATCTAGTAAGTACTGAAGCTACGATCAGAGCATAAGAGTGTCCGAGACTGAACTTGAACGCCTCCCTATCTACTGTATTATGCCTTGAATACACATCACCCTTCTAGTGATTACTACTCTATAGCTCTGTAGCCACTTTCATTATACAAAGGACTTTCAATCCTGTTACCTTATTTAACCCATAGAGCACAGTGTGGTTATTCCCATTTCATGGCAGAGAAGACTAAAGTTCATAAGAGTTCATTTTTTAGTGGTATAAAGCTAATACAGTAGTACTAACTCTCTTCTCTCTTCCTCAGCCAACAGGTTATATAGTGAGATATTCAGTCCCAGCAGTAGAACTGGGACTGAAACTCAATCCCATACCGTCTGTACCACCAAAGATGCCTTAGTAATTAATAACTGGCCTTCACCTTTAGTTGGCCAGTTCAGAAAATTCCGCACATTCCTCCCTCCCTACCTAGCAGTTGGAGATCCCGTGGGAATGTCACATGTGTGGTGCTGCTCCCCCCTCCCATTCCACTTCAGACATTGTTAACCAATCATGGCCCTTCTCTTCGGATCCTAGACCTGACCACAGCATGCTTTCTAGTATAGCCCAGCAAACAACTCCTGCCAGTCAGTTGGAATTGGTACTTAAAGTTGAAGGTTGTTTGCCATCCCTCCTGTGCCAGCCCAGAAAGCTTACCAGACAAAGCTATCAGATCTGACATTTCTGTGTTGCTGCAAGATGTTCTTGGCCTAGTTCGTGTTGTCTGCTTCCCCTCTGTGTTGGGCTTAGAGGTACACGTGCTCTTTAAGTGTAGATCTTGTTGGAACTTACACCAAGTGGAAGTTATTCCCATTAAACATGATTTCAGTTGTGTCTGACCACTGGAGAGAGGTGAGGCCACTGAGATGGGGTGCTACCGCAACATGCCGAGCCTGGCAGGAGGAGTGTGTTGGGGGAAAATTAAAACAAAAAAAGGTCAGATGTTAATTGCCAGTCATGACCTAGAAAGCTCGTAATACACTGTCAGTGAGTATTTGTGGTCTGGCTGAAAGAGAATTCCTGCTAGAAATCCAGAGTTCTGATGACAGTGTGTCAGTTTCGTCAGCTATCTGGCCTGATGGAATCAGTGGGAATGTGTTTTGTGAGTTCATCCAAGACTCTGTATTCTTTTTATCACTACCTCACCCTTGGCACTGATACCTAACAGAATACAATGCCTAAGCATGAAGATCTGATTTGTCTACATTTTACAAAGAACATTATGAATTCTCATAGGACACAGCATTGCTACTTCCTGACTGGCACTGTAAGCTCCTCTGAAGTATCCATTTACCGAGAGAGTGTTTGCTTAGTGTGGGAGTCTAACTACCTATAAAGGCATTCTCTTCAGAAGGGAGTTTAGCCCACATCCAAAGACAGACGTTACTGTGGTGCAGCTGTCTCAGCTCTCGTATAGTGTGCTCCAGCCTTGTGCAGAGTGCTGTGCTGAGTGCTGCTTTTGTTCTCGGTCTCATGCATGCTCAGCTGTCCCTTAGTTTTCATTCCAAGAACACTGTTCTAGTCGGGTACCCTCAGACTTGTCACTGAATCAGCTACTGTCCACACATTGAAACTGGCTGCTCTTAAGTTGTGGCTCCCAAACAATTTTGGATGATTAGCCTCAAATGGAACTGGTAGCCCTAGGACTCAAGACCCCGCTTGATTTGGGTCTCACCTGTCACCCCAAATATGATTTTTTTCATTTATTTTAAGGTCCCTGCAACATTGCTGGAGGCAGAGCTTTGTATACTGTAGTGTCTTTGGTCCATATGTGCACATACCTACCACATAAACATGAACATGCATTGTGAAGCAGGAGCGCTGGTCTTTTGAATCCCTGGACTGATAGTGTAGGGATGTGAGTTACGGTCACAGTTCTGTTATTAATTGGTGACAGTAGACAAGCCATATCCCTGCCCTGAGCCTCAATTTCTTCATGTGGAGAATGAAACCCTAGAGTAGGTGATCTCTAAGGTCTCATTAAACCCAAACAGCCTGTGTCTGATCCTGTGTGTAAATTCAGACAAGTCGCAAAGACTTCCCTGACTGCTGTGTGGATGCTATCGATTGGCTGTGTATATTCAGCAAAATCCACTCTGGCAGAGTTCTTCAGTGGCACTCCCAGGGGCTTTTCCAGGCTTTCAGAGGCTCTAGGTAACCTGAAGACAAGAGGATTGTAGACTTGTATAAAAAGTTACTCCCAACAGTGGAGCTTTAGTAGTCTTAGATTTAAAGGTGAAGAAAATTGATGAATGAACCACAGCTTATGATGTCTGAGCAAATAAACAATAACTCAGTAAATACACTGAGCTGTGGAATGTTGAATGCCCTAATCTTTGCCAGGTTGATGTTTTAGTTTCCTAGAAGGCCATTTCAGGTATGTCTTAGGGAAAGTTGTACCTCCTGAGAGTCAAGCATTCTCTTCTGGGACAGTAAGAGCAGCTGGAAGGTCAGAACACACCTCAGACTTAAATTGATAGAGCTGCGCTTCAGTCCACCTGTGTACTTTGCTAACTTGATTCACCCTGGGAAAGCAGTGCACCTCCCTGAGGTTTATCTTTAATAATATTTGTAGTAATAATTGTACTCTTATTATATTCCAGACACTGTGCCAAGTTTTTTACGTACTATGCCCTTCCATCCTCGTGACATTCTGGGGGATTGGTACTGTTGTTTACACCCATTTTAGCAGGGACGAAGCTGAGGTTCCGGGAGGTGGAGGGGCAGTAATTCTGCCCAGCATAACACCTGTGGGAATGTGTCAGCAAAGAAGGCTTTGTAGGACAGAGGTCCGCTAAAACAAATATGACCACAACTCCAGTCGTGGACTGTTTCTCCTATTTATTTGAACTCTCTGAGGCTGCAGGGAAGGTGTATGACCAGTGAAACTCGATGGTAGCAGATTGTTGCAAGGATTCTTGGAGATGAGGGTGCTGGTCTCCCAGCTGGACTGTCATTCTGGATCTTGGTACGTCCTGGACTGCAGTATAGAGCGGGTCTCAAGGTGAATTCCCCTTCACTCCCAGACTAGATCCAGTCAGGTTCCTTTTCACGTCCCTGTTGTAGGAATATGAAAACCGAACCAAACACATTTGGTTTTCAGTTCCTGAGCTGCTCAGTCCTTACCTTTGTCACTAGGTTTGTCTCATACTGTGTTACATCCCATACCCAGTGCCTGACTCAGGGTAATAGTAGTGATTAGAAGTCATAGTAGTAATCATTCGCTATGATTAGTCACTATTCTAAATACTTCACATGCCTTATTTTACTTAATCCTCACAACAAGCCCATGAGATAGATATTGTTACCAACTCCATTTGGAGCAGCTTGCCCTGAGTGACATAGCTAAAAAGTACCAAAGCCAAGACTTCAACTCGGGACTGTCTAACTCCAAAGCTCCCATCCCTCTCTGCAAGGAATAGGTTGTTACTAGGTTACTGGACTCACAGAGTTCTGACTCGTAGAGATCCTGTATGCAACAGAATGAAACCCTGCCCAGTCCTGCTCCCCTCTCACAGTTGTCACTGTGTTTGAGCCCGCTGTTGCAGCCACTGTGTCAGCTTATCTCATTGAGGGTCTTCCTCTTTTCTGCTCTCTTCTTCACAGAGCCCTGGTGATACAGTGGTTAAGAGCTGAAGCCGCTAAGAGCTCATCAGTTTGAATCTAGCAGCCCTGCTCCTTGAAATCCCTACAGGACAGTTCTTCTCTGCCCTGTAGGGTTGCCATGAGACAGGATCAACCAGACAGCAACAAGTTTGGTTTTTTTTTGGTTTCTACTTCAGTAAGCATGATCTTCTTCTCCAGGAACTGTTTCTTCCTGATAATATGTCCAAAGTACATAAGATGAAGTCTCACTGTCCTTGCTTCTGCAGAACATTCTGGCTACAATTTTTCTAAGACAGATTTGTTCATTTTTCTGCCAGCCCATGGTATAGTTCAAAGGCATCGATTCTTCTTTGGTCTTCCTTATTCATTGTCCAGCTTTTGCATGCATATGAGGTAACTGAAAATAACATTGCTTGGGTTAGGTGAACCATAGTCTTCAAAGTGACATCTTTCCTTATTAAATCTGCACTGCTGCCTTTAAATGCCAGATAGGTTAATAATGCATTACTGAAGGAGCCTTGGTTGCACAGTGGTTAAGCACTCAGCTGCTAACCATAAAGTTTGCAGTTCGAACCCACCAACCACTCTGCAGAAGAAAGATGCGGTGGTCTGCTTCTGCAGAGTTAGACAGCTCTGAAAACACTATGAGATGATCCTTATGACCACTGTGAGTTGGAATTGACATGATGGCACACAGCAACAGCACTACTGACAGGTGCTGTAAGCTCTCAACAAGTCACAGCACACAGAAGTACCTAACTTAGAGTCTTATGTTCGCAGAAGATGATATGCAGTGCTGATTTCCTTCCATGGGAATCTTTTGGTTAGTTAAAACAGACAAGGTTCTTCTTGTGGTAACTCTAAAGCCATGTACCAGTGGATTCCCCAGAGACTTGTATACACATTAGAGTTGCATTTTTGTTTACTCTGAGCTGTCTTGTTAAGAATGGATTTGTATGCTGGCATTGATGCAGGACAGCAATCAGGCAGTGTTTTCTGCCTTTGTCAGTTGGTGTGATAGTTTGCTTCCAGTGAAGTTTGACTCACTGTATCTGGAAGCTGTCAGAAGTGGGAGCATGAAAAGGTCATGAAGGATAGCTGTGGATAAGTAGTTAGGAGAGGAAAGCTGGTAAAGGAGACAGATGGCCTCTCCTGTTTCTGAGGGACAGGACTGACCGACCCTGGCCTCTCCAGGCCATCCCCATGCTCTCTCCTTCCTCACCTCCATAGGCGATAGGGTGGATCTCCCAGTCACCACTTAGGAGAGTGACACCAGGTGGTCTGTAAGGCAGCGCATGGAAGCCATTCCCAGAAGCTCAGCTGCTTGAGTACTTAAGAAGTATTAGATGGAAGTATGATAGTCGTCTTCAGTTTTAGGATCACTTTCAATGATTATCAGTTACAGAATTGACATACTCCTTCCCCACGTCTTAAAAATCAGTAAGGGGTACTGAGTTCTAAAGTAGAAACACAATAAAATATATTGAGAATTTTGTTTTCGAGAATCTAGAAAAGCTCAAGGAAGATGGTAATCTCCCTCACCAGAATGGATTGCTATTAGTCCTGTTTAAAGTATATCCTTTCAGTCTTTCCTACAAATATTTTTTTCCATAATTAAATCCTTTCCTTTTCACTTAGTATTGTATCGTAAGAATTTTTCCAAGTCGGAAACTTCTTAATGCATAATTTTTCATGGCTCTTCTGTATTCCATCATGAATGGATGAGCCATTCCTCTGTTGTTGATGACTTAAGTTGAAGAAATGTAAGCTTAACAAAAGGCACCTTCTCTTGTTTCCTGGTTATAAGTTTATAATTTGAATTATTTAAAAATAGTGCATGGTGACACTTTAGCAAATGCCTCTGCATTTCCTTCATAGACTCTACAAAAAGCTTTAGCAAAAGAAATTGAAATCATTCTCAGTGGTCAGAAATAGATGAATGTTAGTTGGATCTCGTGCTCTATTTTGCCATATGTGAACAGAATAAATGTGTGCATTTGCACAGATAAGCATTTGTTCATTGTGGGAAACAGAGATGTGAGGCAAGACTGCTGTGAACAGGATTCCTTATTACATCCTTTTTTTATGATTTATTTTTTTGTTGTTGAGAATATACACAGCTAAATTGCTATGTGGATTTTTGGGGGGAACACAATTCAGTCCATGACAGGAGTGATAGAATATATGACCTTTTATGAGGGAGTTATTTCACTCAGCATAATGTCTTAAAGCTCCATCCATACTGTAGCATGTGTCAAGTCGTCATTTCTCCTACTGGCCGACTAGTATTTCATTGTGTGTTTATACCACATTTTGTCTATCCATTTGTCTGGTGACAGGCATTTAGTTTGTTTATACCTTACAGCTACTGTGATAGTGCTGTAATGAATATTGGTGTACAGTCCTCTGAAGTCTCAGCCTTCAGGACTTTTGGATGTATACCTAGGAGTGGAATTGCTGGATCATCCAGTCGTTACATTTTTTAGGTTTAGGGGGAATTGCCGCACTGTTTTCCACAACAGTTGTGCCACTTTGTATTCCCTTTACCGTAACCCCCTTGACTCAAATGGAGAATGAGGCCACATGGAACAGTGGGAAGAAGTGGGACTTGGGAACCAAGCAGTTCTGGGTTTGAAAAACGACATCTGCACATCAAAGCTGCCTGACCTTGGGCAAACAAGCAGGGACACCTTACCTAATGTGTATTACATGAAGCACCTAGCGCAGTTCTTGCAGAATAGTGTAGTACCTAAAAAGACAGATTTCAGATTCAGCTTCACTACTTAGCAGCCATATGATTCTGTTACTTTTTTCAATTATTCTTCAACTCTCTAATTCATTTAGTTCTGCTCTGATCTTTATTACCTGTTTTCTTCTGGTGCCTGAGGGATTCCTCTGTTGCTCTCTTTTTACTTGTTGAAGCTATAGGGTTAATTCTTTACTTTGGGCCCTTTCTTCATTCCAGATGTGTGCATTTATGGGGATAAACTGACCTCTGAGCACCACTTTTGCTGTATCCCATAGGTTCTGGTAGGATGTGTTTTAATTCTAATTTGATTCCATAAATTTCTTTATTTCCTCTATGATTTCTTCTATAACCCATGGATTTTTGAGCAAGGTGTTGTTCAGTTTCCATGAGTTTGAGTTTCTGCTTACGATTTTTCTGGCATTTCAGTTTTTATGGCTTTGTGGTCTGAGAAGATGCTTTGCAGTAATTCAGTGGTTTGGATTTTGTTGAGACTTGCTTTCTGTCCTAACACATGGTCTATTCTGTAAAATGTTCCATGTGCATTGAAGAAGTGGGTGTACTTATCTTTTGATGGGTGAAAAGTTCTGTATATGTCAGTCGGGTCTAGTTGGTTGATTGTCGCGATAAGATCATCCATATCTTTACTGAGCTTTTTTTTCTGGATAATCTGTCCATTACTGAAAGTAGAGTGTTGAAAGTCTCCAACTATTACTGTGGAGTGATCTATCTCATTATCATTGTTGTCAGTGTTTTTCAGTGTATTTGGATGTTGTGGTATTGGGTGTGTAAATATTTAACATTGTTGTATCCTGCTTATGTATTGAACCTTTCAGCAATAAACAGTGACCATCCTTGTCTGCAGTGGTGGATCTTACATTAAAGTCTATTTTATCTGAGATTAGTATTGCCACTCTTGCTCTTCTTCATATGTTGTTGGCTTGGTATATATTTTTCCGTCCTTTGATTTTCAGTTTGTTTATATCTTTGAGTCTTAGGTGTGTTTCTTATAAGCAACATATAGACGGGCTTGTCTTTTAATCCACAATGTCACTTGTTGTCTATTGGAGTGTTCAGACCATTTATATTCAGTGTAATGATTGGTAGATCAGTGTTTAGTACCGTCATTTTCATGCATTTATTTTTGTGTTGATGTTTTCTGTGTTTTTCTTGATATTCTGTTGTGGGTCATTCTTTATGGGTTGACTTGTCTTTTTCAGTGTTGGTTTTGTGTTTGTTGAGACTTCTGTATTATGAGCTGTATGATTTTGGACAAATTACTTAATCTTCTTGTTTTTGTTTCCTCATCTGTAGGATAGAGATAAACATTGTAATGAACATCGTAAGTTTGTTATGAAATTTAAATTAATGTACACAGGGGCTATCTAACTGTGTTGGCATGTAGTTGGTGGTTAACACTATAGGTGCTTAATAAATAGTAATTATAATTGGCATCATGCCTATTAGACTTAAGGAGAAATTTGCAACAAATGATTCTTGATGCTGAGGGAAGAACAGCAGTGAGCCTCTTTCTAGGGTTTTATCTTTTCTATTTTCAGCAGCCTTGTCCTTGAGGAAATGATCCACAAGCACATACACTCATAGCCCTTTCCTCTCTGTGCTCCACCATCAGGGAGATGCTGTTCATGGCCCCCTAACTGTTCAGTCCCCTCAGCGGTTCGCAGTAGAGAAGCAGCAGTGACACATGAGTCACACAGCCTCAGCTGCTTGACACTCCACTCCGGAGGCCCCCAGCTTGATTTTCCCACCCTCTTCTTTCCTCCCTGCATCCTGTCATTTGCATAGTCCTAGCACTTCTGCCTTTAACATGCTTCCTCCCCACACCTTCCTAACCTTCTCTGTGGCCAGGGACACCAGTCTTCTAACTGGTCTTCCCTTCACCAGGTGGCCTCCTTCCATCCAAAAGGTAAATTTAAGGTTCCCAGGCCAGAGTCAGAAGAGGTCTGAATTTGCTTTCAGGCTAGGTTCTTCAGACATGCTCTTTTTAATGGAGGGGATCTGTGTGTGCTCAGGAGATGGGCTCCCACTGTAGACTGCGGCTGGCCTACTGGACTGGAAACTGAGAACAGCTGTTGGTCCAGCAGGAGCAAAGGGGGTTCCCTGGAGCCACGTACTGTGTTTTAAGAAACGGAGGTTCAACATACATATCAAGTAGGGTGAGATTATTTAATGTACAAAAGGATTTTTCTCATCAGGAAAGATTTCCCTCCAGGTTCCTTTAAACAGTGACTCCTCTAGGCAAGCAAGTGTTTTACAGATCATTAACTGCTTGACTGAAAGCCTGCAGGGCAGGGAAACTTAAAACTAAAGTGTGGGGAGCCCCTGCCAATCAATCCAGAATGAAGATAAAGTATCTCTGAAACTAGAAGTCAATGGGAAATGTAATTTGATTCAGAAAAAAGTCTGATATTGTATGCAACTTTTTTGGAACACTCCTGTTGTTTAAATGGTGTTCCACCTGTCTGCCCCTCTCCATTCTCCACCTCCTCCCCGTCTTGAACCTCATGCGGTCTTTCTCACATCTTCATTCCCAAGTCCCACACTTAGGGTTCCCCTGTCTGAACAATGACTGCATAATAACCCCAGGAAAGGGCGTCATTGGGGAAGTGTTCGTACAGCTGTGCAGAGCTTAGGCAGTTGATGCAGAGATACAGTCCATAATGGATGAACTATACAGTAACAATTTGCAGATAAAAATAATAGAAGTTAAAGTGTACTTTACATGATAAAAGAAAGATGAAAGAGGACAAGAGTCTGTTAGATCTGAGGTGGTAACAAAAGTCCTGCTTTGTGAAGTAGGCTCTGTTGAAAAGATTGATGCAATAGAGAGTGACCTTGGCTTGGAGCAGGAGCTGGTGATGTATGTATGAGCATCCCTCTGCTAAATGGACCCAGATTTGTAGCACTAATATACATGGGAGCCCAGAACCAAACTCAGTACGGCAATAAATCAACAGCCACTTTGGGTGTCATTTCTGGTTTATATTCCACTATTGTTCTATCACTTTAATTCATGTCACTATCATCTTTTCATCTGGAACAGTTTTATATAATTTTCCAGTGGAGTTACCTGACAAATCCTATCAAATTAACAAGGTACATTAACAATATTGACTGACTACAGCTTCAGCAGTTGCAGGGCCATAGAACAAAATTTTAAACCCCTGTCTCCCTGGTAATGATATTCCCCCCCTCTCTTTGCAAGAAAGGTATGTGGAACAGGGTTTATTTCCACATAAGAGAGATGCACATTTATTTTGCTCTGCTTATTCTGACTTTTATAAATGTCAAAAGAAGCCAAAGAGGGAAGGAAAGCACACAGACACACACAGACACTTGCAACCAACAACCATGGCTTAAGTACTTTTCCTCTTTCAGGAAATTCTAGAAATGCCCAAATCTTTAACAATTAATGACCAGATTGGAAGGAAGTGCGTAACTGTGTAGTTGTAATCTGTTTCAGGTGAAATGTAATAAAATTGGTCTCACCCTTCTGAGATCATCTAGACCTGCACGTCCAGAATCAGTTAAACTTAAAACGTTACGCCTAATTGAAATATGACGTACTTGAAATATGTCCAATGAAAAATTCCAGCACTCGATTAATAACAAACTACCGATTGTTCATCTTTACCCAAGACCACACAGTAAGGACCAAGGTTAAGCAACCAGTCACTGCATTCTCTCCTCTGCAGACAACTGTGACTCTCTGTGATAGTCTGTCTCACACAGTCTTCTGCCTCTGTCTGATGGTAATTTGGGATTTATTTATTCACATAATAAAGTAAAAACTACTGGAGTGTGTAGCAGACCTAATGATTAGGATTCTGTTTGTTTTTTCTTTTTTAATTGTAAATTTGTTGTCAGGTGATGGTTATGTTTTTTGTTAATTGAGCTGTTTCTTTTATCTACACTTGCTAATTTTCTCACATTTTATTAAAATATTTGAGTATTTAAAAAGATCCACGGTATGAAATATTGCTAACATTGATTCTTTTTTTATTTTGATTTTTTTCTTGCATCCTTACTTCATTTTTCTTTTTTTCACTTTGACCCTGACCTTCAAACTATGGCCTAAAAATGTAATTACATCTAAGGTTCCATATGGGGCTTACTGTACAAGACACACTGAAGGTTTTTGTCTCACTTCGTAGACAGATGCCACAATTTTCAGCAAGGGAGAGAAGATGGGAGCGTCTGGCCTAGGGGGTATATACCAGGCTGAGCATGTGCTCCTCTGTAGCACAGGGGGAGCCAAGGCAGTGTATTTCCGAGGTATCCCAGTTTACCTTGCGTCCTTGGTGTTGCCTTTGTTCCCCTGACACTTTGACTCCTGGTCACCGCACAGCATGTTTCATCTTCCGTGGCTCTGAAAATACAACCCAGAGTGCCAATGCTGAACATTCTCAATTCCTGTGTAAAACCTTCGCTGCATAAAGCTCACATCCAGGGCTAAGCCTCTCCCACAGCAGAGAAGCAGTGATCGTCCAAGGCCTGAACTTGGAAGGTCATTTCTAAAGGACTGCTTGATCCTCTTGCAACTTCCTTTATCTCTGGATAATTGTTTAGACTCAGAGAAAGGGAAGAGAGTGATTTTTCCTATTTAGTGTGTAACATTTTTGCAGATCAGAACCTCTTCCCCAGCATAATTAGTACTACAGATTTTATTAAGTTTATTTTGTCAACATCAAAACTGCATTTTAAACTAATGTTATCATTTACCTCATTAAAACATGGAGTTACGAGGGTGACTTGTATGTTGTATGTGTAGTATAAGGTGTGTGTTAATACCTTTTGATATATTTTTTTATTGTTTCCTCCCAACTCAGTCACCTGGAAAGCCAGACTGTACAACTTCTCTTTGCCATTTGGAGTTTCCTTGTGTCTGTTTTAAGATGTCTGTGACACTCTCCAGAGCCCTAAGAGAACACTCATGTTCATCCAGTTTAGGATCTGTAAAGTAGGTCTAATTGTTACACCGAAAGCTCTTACACCTTCTACTTTTTGTGGCTTCTTTTTTGTCATCCCCTTGGCCTAACAGGTATCTCCGGAGACAAGGTGGAGATAGACCCTGTTACGAATCAGAAAGCCAGCACTAAGTTTTGGATTAAGCAGAAACCCATCTCAATCGATTCTGACCTGCTCTGTGCCTGTGACCTTGCTGAAGAAAAAAGCCCCAGTGAGTAGTCCCTTTTATTTATGTCTCCCTTCTCTCTCCTCCCTTTCTTCCTCTCTGTGTGCTGGGTGCCAGAAGAATATATTGCCACCATGTCCTTTGTTTCCTGGGTGTGTTTAATTCATTACCAGAAATTTCTTATCATCACACAGGATTGTATTGTATTGCCCAGAGCCTGACATGAGCTTCCATCCTGTTCTGTCTTGATGCCAGCAGAGAACTTCACAGCCCCAGCTCCTGACCTCAGCAGGCCTTCCCAGGGGACTGTGTGTAAGGGGACAGATTCTTCCTGGGAACAGGCACCCACCCGCAAGATCCTTGTTTCACTTTGTGCTTCCTTCCCCTTTCCTTCTGTGGGCCTTGACCAGTTAGATCTGGGCTTGCCTTCCTTCCCTGCCGAATCAAGGGAAACGGGGGGATTTCTCTTGGCAACTGACGACTAGATTTAGATATCCATCATGCTGGAAGTGTCAGCAGTCCCTAGATTATTGGCAGCTGTGTGACCTTCCAGCTCGTAATTAAACTCTTTCCTGGTCCTACAGAAGAGATCCACTGCCGAGCTGGTGTTCCTCTGCTTAAATTATCCAAGTAGATACAGTCTAGTTGTACCTTTTGACATTTTATATTTTTGCAGTTAAGTAATTGAGCTTAGCATTTAGATTAATCATTTTTAGAACTTCAGTCCTATCAGAGGTCAGAAAGGACGCATAGATCACACTGAAATTCCTCCATGGAGAAAAAAGCTTAAACTATAAAAGGATTCATTAGCTGCCTGGAGAAGGCTGTTAAGACAGTGGTTCCCAGACCCTGGTATACACCAGCATTACCTGCAGAGCGTATTTAAAAAACAGTTACCCAGAATCCACTCCAGTAGATTCTGATTTAGTAACTTAGGATGGGGCCTGAGTTTCTAATTTATTTTTTTATTCCCCCTGTGTTACATTGTTTACTAAAATTGAGAACAGATGTCAGAAGAAATTTCATACTCAAAAGAAACAGGATATGTAAAGGCCAGCAAGTGCTTATAATTTGGTACAAGTCCTTGAGGAGTCCAAGGAGCTCTTAGCTTCTGAAGGGGGCTGACAAGATGGGCACAGTTGCCTCATTTATGAGTAAGTGTTTAATGTTTTTGTCCAGTACAGCCTGTTTGAACTTAGCCTATAGCTTGGCAAGAAGGGAGAACTTAGTGGTACAAGGCAGGGGAAGAATAAAACCATCCCCAACCCCTTCTCGTCATTGGCTGTAATCCCAGCAGGGCCTCTGTCTCTGCAAGTTGGCTGCCAGAAGAAACTACTGATAAAATTGCCTGCTACTCTGGGCCCCTTGCTCCACAGCTGCTGGATTCCCCCTTCCTCTGGATAAACATCTTCTTCATCCCTTTCACTCCAGCCTGTTGGCCAATAAAGATGTCATGATTCTGGCATCTTTCTTCCAAGAATTCAAGATGGCTTTGAAAAGTAACATTTTATAAATTCTCCATATCTCTGAGAAATGAGTGGCAATCACTTAGACATTGTTCAGAGAAGAAGCCAGAGTGGAAAAGCCAGTGAAATCACTAGAAACAAGACTCAAATTTTCCTACGCACACCAAGAATCACGCTGTGCCAAGCAAGGCTATGATTCAGGCACTGAAAGGTAAAGGGTGTAACATTTCACCTCACTTACTGGGAACAAAGAAAGATTCATAACTAGTCACCTGCCAGTTGCTTCATAGGGTCAGTCAGGCAAGAAGGAAATGTTACACATCTATGTAAGATCGGTCTCAAGGCACTGGAATATAGTAGCTGACGGGGCAGATATGGACCTAAGCATTGTTGATAATCCAGAAAGAGACACACTTGCCTTATTTTCAAACCTATAGAATGGTTTTATGTAAAAATGCAGATATGGTTCCCACAGAGGTGTCCTCATCCCTCACTGTGGCTCCAGCGGTCTAAAAACTGTGATGCTTTCTGAAACAAGAGGATCACGGCCCCAGTAGAACAATTCTTAAGGCCCAGTCACCACTGCAGTGCTTCTGAAACCATAGTCTTCAGAACTCTAGGGTTCTCAGAAGGACACATACATAAGTATGAGTGTGAGTGTGAGTGTGAGTGTGAGTGTGAGTGTGGGGGGCAAGGTTGGGCATACTGCCCTCCTTAAACCAAAGGACCTCTACTTTTTTGTTTTCTACGTAAAGATTCTGTGTTTTAAAGTCATCTTTTATTAAATCTTTAGTCAAAAATATCCTTAGAAGTCTTTACAAAACCAAACAGTAGTTCAGCTTAGTAACAAAGTTCTTCCTTGAGCATTATGCTCTTTTAAGAACTGTCCATGTGGGATCAAGTTGGCAACAGCAACTCAAAAGAAGAGATAGGAACTTTGGGGGGCACTGGGTTCATGTTAGTAGGGAAGGAACAACTCAGGAAGGGAGGGTGAGAACAAATGCACAGCCTAAAGAATGTAATCAGTGTCACTGAATTGTAGGGGTAGAAACTATTGGTGTATGTTCTGCTGTATACATTCTCAACAACAGCAAAAATAGATATTTTTTTTAAGTCATCTAATGAAAAGAATCTGCTACTTAAAGCTTTAAAAGCTACAGGCACACAGAATAATACTCAGATTCCTCAGTGCAGCACTTGACAGACTTTGACAGGCAGCTGACCCATTCATTCTCATGGCCCTGAACTTGAGCTGTGGTCACTGTGAACTACTCTCACACAAGCACGTGTTGAACTCTGCCTCTGCTGTTCCTACTGCCTGGAATACACCTTCCATGCCAACTCTCCTTCCGTCTTACTGACATCTCACCTCACCGCCCCCTGCCCACTCCTTTTTCAGGATCCTGCTCCACTGTCAGCCTCCCTCGGTAACTTTGCCCCTCAGGAGTTGGTCCACAATGCTGGTGAAGCACATCACACACACTGCATTGGTTATGTTGGAGGTCTGTCCCTTCCCCCGCCCCTGTCTCCATGCTGCACAGATGAACCCAGGGCCTGTTTTCTGTATCCTCAGCCCCTACCTGACAGTGCCATGCACAGTGTTGTCCTCAGGGAATGTTTATTGACTCAGAATTGAAATCAATGAGGCCAGAAATTAGAAACCAAGAATTGTTCAGTATAATTTACACTGTAAAGTGCCCAAACAAGAGTGTATTAAATTACTTGGTTTACATGCTATGTGGTTTGATTTGGTTTTGGTTTCGGTGGTTGTTTCATGAATTCTAGTATCCTCATCAATTTAATGCATTGGCTTAATCCAGAAAGTTCATCTTCAGATCACAGAATTAATCTACAGGGCTTCCTCCTTCCTCCTCCCTTTTCTTTTTTTCTGTTTAAGGATTAATGGCAACTCTTCTTATCTTTTGTGTGTGTTGAACCTTAGAAAAAAAGTTACTTTAACAGCACTAAAGAAATGAAAGTCACTATATTTCATAAGTTTAGCCTGTGATTTTTATCAGCATAGTGATGTATGTTGGTAGCTGAGTTTACATCAAAAATTATTCTTGGGGCCTTCTTGAATGAATTATGGCAAAGAGAGAGAGTCTAGAAGTAGATAAGGTTTTTGATTTCTGCAATATATTTCCTTTTTCATGTTTTTATCTCTCATAACACAAGTGCCTTGCTGAAGACTGGAACGTGTGACCAAGTGGAATAATTTAGCTGTGAAAATAGAGCAGCCGTGTTATTAAACAGCCTTTTTACAAAGAGACATTAAGGGTTGGGAGGATAATGAAGTTGTCCCCAGTCTTACTTGAGATGTGTTTGTCATAATTTTGAACAGAAAAGAAATGGTTCTTAAAACATTCAAATATGGCCAGTTTGCAATGTTTATTGAGAAAGCTGCTGTCAAACCATTAATTTGGTCGTCACAAGTAACATGACTCAAGTTTAATTGATGCCATATCCAAAAACTGTGTGAATAGCTGACTTGGCAAAGGGACCAAGTGTTAGAGCGCCTGCAGTGAAACACGTAATTACAGATACTGTGGAATCAGAAATACCCAGACTCTGCAGCCAGACTTCATAAATAGCAGTTCTCTGCCTCTCTCCTTTACCCTCAACTTCTCCCTCCTAAGCCATTCTCAGGGAAGATTTATTGCCCTGTCCCTGTGAGTGTTTAAGGACCTGGAACTTAATGACTAAATAGGTACAGGGCTTAAAAAAAAAAAAAAACCTCTGAACATATACATATGGACCCTTAAAAGAGATAGCTGAGAAATTATTTGTATCACAAGCCCTGAGAAATTAAGAATAAATAGAGTTTAAAAAGAAAGAAGCTACATGCTGCCATTATTATTTAAATTAGTAATTTCTCAGCCTGGTTTTGCTACATCTTACAATAGATATCTTTTGCTGTTTTTAAAGGATGTCACTACCTCTAAAAGATGAATTAATTTTAATTTGTTTTAAGGAAACAAAGATGTGTACAGCACATAAGAGAGGGGAATATTTTCGTACCAGAAACTACTGTGGGTAAATTGTCTCCAAGAAAGGATTTTCTGTCCTTTTACTGACCTGGTCACAGGCTGTGAATGCAGTGGGTTCTCTGACTAAGTGCTATCTCCACATTCCAACACTGAGACAAAAGCAAGGGATGTTTCTGTGAAATGAGCACCCATCAGAGACTCCAGGGCTGTATTTAAATATCATACCAGGCTTAATCATGCCAAGTCTGGTTTCATCATAAGAAGATTGTGCAGGTTTAGAATCCTTAAAGGAAGCATCCTATCATTAAGAAATAAGATTTAAACCTTAATTAAATAGCCGTCGTCTTTATAGCTGAAAAAAGCTCTGTATCTCAATTAGGTATAGATAATATAAAATCTTAAGGAAGCAACATAATAGCAGTAACCTGATTATGTTCTCTTACAATAGTATAATTTAAGGGAAATCTGATTCTGTTAATGCTGGTTACATGTTGGTAGGGGTTTGTTTGTTTTGTTTTTTGTCCAAAACGTCAAACGTAAGATAGGAACTTTTGGAGTTTATGAGCTGACCACAACTGCAGAAGACTGTTATGCCCTAGTCAGTAGAACCTGCTGGGTATCTGAGATGTGCTTTGGTTAAGGATATCATTAAATTAGCTGGACTTACTGGGAACCTCCTGCTTAAATGAATCTTTCTTTTCATAAGTACTTGACAAGATCTGTAAAGTAGTGTATTTAATTTACTAATTAAATTAAAGCTATTGAATAATGATTTGTCCACATTGATTTGGGTTAAATAGAAAAGATCAGCATTGTTGTGATCTTCAGCAACCTTAATGGCCAAGCCGGTTAGACACAAAGGCCTCTTCTGTTTTGTAGGTCAGAAGCACCTAGGTAAGCCCAGGCTGTAATTGAATTGCCTGCGCTGCACCCCGCGGTCGCAGATCTCCTATGCCGTCCGGTTCCATTGTTGCGCTGGGGCTTAAGAGAATGTTAACGTGGTCATAGGCACAGGGCCTTCCCCATTATACGTCTTGCTATCGAGCGGTTCTGCATGACTAGTTAAAAAAGATGGCAAGAAGATTAATGAAAGCAAGGCTAATACAGAAGGGGGTACTTTTGCAAGACTTCTACCGAGGAGATGTTAGAGCTGAACCAGAGCTTGGCTTTTTCTTTATCCTGTGACCTTTGAACCTGCCTTACTGTTGAGAGCTGCCAGTGAAGTCGACATTTTGATTGATGTTGGTACACGAGTCTGTCTTTCCCACTGAATTCCACATCTGCACGAAAATAGCTTTTCCAGCAGAATTCATACTGGTGAGAAGTGATAGCCAAACTGATGGCTGAAGTGCTTTTATGTAGTTTTCATTTAAAACTAAAGGTATTTGATGGTTTAATTCGGTAACCAGTTTCCGTAGATTATATGCACCTGTATGGTCTTAATGGGTTCATCAACCCATAGTGAAAGCCCCAAAGTAGAAGTGTTAGACAGTTTGCAAATAATTCCAGGAAAGCTTTATGTGGAAGTAAAAGCGGTCATCAAACTAACGCTTCACCATTCTTAAAAGAGAAAAATTAATCTGAGGGCCCAAGGAAACTGACTTTCAAGTTTGTATTAATAAAGCAAATCACCTCACTGTTTTTGGAAAACTGTGGGTGGGGAAAGCTGCAATCTGGCCTCTGCATCCCACCTGAGCCTTCTCTTTCCCCAGTGCAGAAGCCCATCCCCCGGACACTCAGCTCCCTGATCTTGTCCTTGGTGCACTAGAGGTCCACCTGAAAGAGATTGTGGCAGTCTGCTTGTAGGGCTTCAAGTCAGTACACTCTAAGTCAAACCCTGCTGAGAATTTACCTTTCCACCCCAGGTACAGTGAATCAGAATCTGTATTTTAACAAGATCCTCAGGTGACTCTTATTTGTAAGACATTTTGAGAATCACTGATTATCAGAATTAGTGGCTAACTGACAGCATTAGGAAAATGTTAATACAGCCAATGCCTAGCCGGGGTTCGAGCCACTTCAGAGTCCTGGCTACTTACGAGACACAGTTCTGTGTGCAGATAAAAGCCTCTCCATGCATTTTCACTAACTGTGTCACCTTGCTTGTGGAGTTGCAGGCCTCTAGTGTGTCTCTGTATGTGTGCATGTGCAAGTATATCTGAATATGCCTGTGTGTGCATCCCTTCCCCACTATCCCAACAAAGGGAGGACAGAAGGACTTCGGTTTTGTCACTAAAATCAGCTTGAGAGTACCTCGACCCTTCAATCCTCTGCCCACACAGTTTCTTTCTTCTCATTTGAGAGAGGGAATTCTGGTGGAGAAAATGCATGCTACACTCAACACAGACCATATGACAAGCATTTTAGTTCCTAAAGGAGATGATACCCAGAAATTTGGTTGGAGCAAGAATTTTGTTACAGTCTTTACAGACTCATGAGAGTGTGTGAAAAGGGGACGGGGATGACATTATGTACCACTTCCTGGAAGAGCTACCATCCCAAAGCTGTGGCCATGCTGGCGTGCTCTGACCCCATAACAGTAAGTAGGGCACCTGCATTTATGCTAAAACGACCCTGCAGCCCAAGAGGGCTGTAGCCCAACCTCAGACTCAGTCTAGTTCCAGGAGATCCAGGTGCTCCAGACTTTAGGTGGAGGAACTGCTGGATTTGTATGCTTTTGACAAGAACTTATTTCCTAAGTTCCAGATCAAATACGGTAAGTACTGCCTGATTACAAAACACAACTGACTCTAACATATTAAATGCCCCAGTTATTGAATTGCCTTTTCATAAGAGTACTCTGGAGCACAATCAGGAGCAGGCAGTGCCTCATCCTTTTAACAGATATGTTTCCTAGCCCTATTAAAAGGGGTCTTCATCTATCCTGTCAAAGGGAGTCTGCTGAGGTTTTTTAGTTTAATTACACTATCCAATTAAAACTCCTTGCTGCATTTGGATGCGCCTCTCCTTGGGCCTGAGTGGATATGACATTTACAAGGCTCGCCTTTCAAGCAGACAATAGTGTGATTGATGAGGTGCACATTCAGTGAAGGAGGCGAGGGCCTGTGGAAGTGCTGCTTAGTGCATTCTGATTTATTTATCATCTTCTTCCAAAACAAGGGAGCTGCCGGGGAGACAGGTTGAGGCAACCAGGGGGACCACCTCAATTTTTCCAAGTGTGTGGGAGGGAAGGACCTGGAATGAAAGTAACACGGGGTAAAGGGAGAGAAAAGGCTGTCAGTGTGGGACCAGCTTGCCTCATTTAATGGCAGGCTGCACTCTTGGTTCTCTGACCCAGTTTGGTTTCCAGCAACCTCGAGCTCTGATCTGTTAAATAGGCCATCACTGTGTTTCAGGAAACAGTTCACTGAGGCCAGGCAGCATAGACCAGGCTCTCGAGACTGCCACTGGTAGGAGCCAACACAGCATGTGTCCCACTGAGTGACCTCGTCATCATTAGATGACATCTGACTTGCGCTTGGCATGCCTGGTTATGCTCCCAGCTGCATCCTCCCTCCCAGAATCCAGCAGTTTATATCTGGGGGGGAGGGGGGCATAGGCACTGTTCAGTGACTCTAATTTTTGCCCAGATATGTTGAGGGTTTTTTGGGGGGGAGGATTGTCTTTTGTACTTTAGATGAAGGTTTATATAACAAACGAGTTTTTCATTATACACTTAGTATGTGTGTGTTTTGTGACATTGGTTAACAACCCCACAGTGTGCCAGCACACTCCCTTCTCAACCTTGGGTTCCCTTTTACTAGCTTTCTTCTCCTCTCCTGCCTTCTATCCCTTGCCCTTAGGCTGGGGTTCCTCTTTTCCTCTCTCTCTAATCTTTGACTGAATGGTGAGCCTCAGGAGTGACTTGATTACTGTGCAAAGCGGTGTCCAGGGACCATACTCTTTATGGCTTCTTTAGTCTGTGTCAGGCCAGCAAGTCTGGTCTCTCTTTTTGAGCTGCAGTTTTGTTCTGTGTTTTTCTCCATCTCCATCTGAGGCTCTGTGATGTGATGCCTGTCGAGTAGTCAGTGGTGGTAGCCGGACACCATCCAGTTCTGCTGAGTTCAGTCTGGTAGAGACAGTGGTGGATATGGGCCATTCGTCCTTTGGACTGATCTGTTCCTTGTGTCTTCAGTTTCCTTCACTCTCCCTTGCTCCCACAGGGGTGAGACTGGTAGAGTATCCTAGATGGCTGCCCACAGGCTTTTAAGACCTCAGATACTACTCACTAAAGTGGAATGTAGAACATTTCCTTATGAACTAGGTTATGCCAGTTGAGCTAGATACTCCCCAAGACCATAGTCCCCACAGCCCTCAGTGTATGCTGAGCAGTTTGAAGTGCTTCTAGAATTTGGAAATGCCCAAGAGCAAACATGACTCTTCAGCAAAGAGATAAGGAGGCGGCACAGTGGAGAAAGTCTCAGGATTGTAGTGACTGACAGGGCAAACCCAACAACTTGGTCTTAAACCAGTACTACTGTTTACCCTCAGCATATGGTAGATGGGGCCAGTGTGCTTATCTTTGTAGTTCCTGGAAAACAGGTGTTTCACAAAAGTATGTGGCCTTTGGAAGGGTCAACACTAGATGAACTTAGGAGGCAAGAGTTTCCACTCTAAGCCCCAGACAGATGATCAAAAGGATCGACCTCACGTATTATGATAAGGTACTCGCAAGTTGCTCATAAAGACTGCTTATGGCATGGTTGCTAACTATATAGTGTGTAAGAATGCCTGTGTTTGTGAGGAGTATTGAGTGAGTCTAAGACGCTGTGGATTTTCTAACATTCTCTGAAAACTTTTTTTCCCTAGGACTTATTAAAATTTGCTTATGGTGATTGGAATATTGATATTTGTGACAGTAGAAAACATTTTGGGAGTGGCAACTCTGTCCTCCTAGGAGAAGCCTGTTCTAAGTTTTCACCAAATTATTAACTTGGGCCTTATGGGCCCATAATGATGAAATAACCATCTAGGTATAAGGAAGATTGTATATACATTTGCGTTTTCCTAGATTTTTTTACTACCATTTCCTCAGATTCTTTTTTTCTTTGATTTTACCATCAGAGGAGATCCTAATGGAGAAGAGATAAGGGCAAGGACTGTTCCCTACTGAAAAGTCCTGTGTGACAGATTTCTCAGATGGATAAATGATGGAAAAAATCTGTTTCCCTAGCCTCCTGCCAAGTTGGAAATTGTGTTTTCATAATAAATAAATGGGGTGCTTAGGTTTTAAGGCATTTTTTTAGACATGGGAAAAGCAAGCCATACTTTTATTAAAATCAAAATATATCTTGCTTACAAGACTCCTACAGGCAACCTCCATGAGAGAATAACTGGTACCAGACTTGCTCTTCCATGATAAACGAGTAGAAAACTGAACAGAATATAAGAAACTGTGTTCAGACATTGGACAACAGATAACATAGGACTGTGAGCCTCAAGAGAAGGGAAATAAATAAGGTGAGACGTACTATCACCTTAGCCATCCTCCCAGAAATGTCTTCTGACCTGTGGCCTAGGCAGAGAGAACCCAAGGATTGCAGAGCAGTCTAACCGAGCTGGGAAGAAAGAAATGTCTCCTGTACCAGGAGAAAAAGCAATCAATAGAAACAGACCCAGAAGTGACAGAGATGATAACAGATGAATACTTCAAAATAGCTAATATAAAAATTTCAGTTAATTACAGAAAAGCAAGAATCAAAAAGAAGAGAAATGGCAGATATTCAGAAGAACCAGATGAAAATTCTAGAGCTGAGAAATACCTGAATCAAAAAATTTACTGATGAATTTCAGAGCAGATTAAACACTGTAGCAAAAAGATCAGTGTGTTACATATCTACTGCTGCATAGCAAATTACAAACCCCTACAACTGAGTGGCTTAAAAAAAAAGATCTCCTTTATTATCTCCCTGTTTCACAGAGGCATTAGATGGTCAGTACCTGTGTCAGGACTGTGGGCACAGGACGGAGAGGGATAGACGATGAACATAGGAAAAACTTTAGAGGATCAAATGCGTGATGAATGCTGAGGCCTCCAACTGAGCCACCGGAGCTTTTGATGTAAAGGAAATGTTAATGTCAGTTCTGGATATGGTGCACGGTGGACCATGTGCAGAAGGCAGTTGGCAGATGATTCGTTGACTCCAGAACCCTGGAGAAATGTCTAGTCCAGATACCTGCTTTGGGGACCCTCATTTAACAGATAGATGGAGGACAGAAAGTTCACAAAAGAAATATGAGAAACAGATTTACCAGAGAAGTTGACTGAATTATCAAGTGACTGCAGCTTCATGGAGGCATAGGGAAAAGAAGACTTCAAAGAGAAATATCAAATTATAGCTGAGAAGTCAAGCAAAATAAAAGCTCAAAAGTATCTACTGGATCTCAACATGGAGGTAGTGGCATTAGCAAGAGGTTTTTTGTTTGTTTGTTTTTTAATGGATAGAGGAAGGAAGAAGATCACTTTGCCACAGGGAGTTTTTATGATTAGAAAGCCTTAACTATGTTTATATACAGGAGCACATTTGAAAGATGTAGGAAGAAGAGTTAAGTAAGTTAAACGTGGTTCCTGCTTCAGATGTCATTATAGTTCCCTGGGCATCTGGCACTATGGGACTCTTAAGAAGGAGCAGCCTCCTTTGCCAGTTGAATTAACACGGAGCTGAAGCTCCCGGCAGACAGCTCCAAATTGTGGCTTACAGTGGAAACTGGACCTGGAGGGCGATTTCTGCCTAGAGACCAGGGACGGGATCACAACCCAGCCTTTCCTCCCCAGAGCTTACAGAGAGGTGTGAACATATTTTCTTCACTTCCCCAAGAAATCCAATGCAAGTTTTTCCACCCTCTTCTAGGCTGAGACGGACCAGAAAAGATTAGATCCTATAAACCCTGTCTTTTAAAAGTGTCCATGCCTGATGTCAGAAATGAAGCCAGATCCTCAGAGATGTTCTTCATAGTCTTATTTATAATACTGGAAAATTGACAAGCAATGTAAATACCAATGAGAGACAGGTAGCATGAACCATGGCACAGAGCTCCTTGCTCAAATAAAACAGCCATTGAAAAAGATGGCTATGGAGACCGTGTAGCAACAGGAAAGGGCCCTGGTATAATGGTAACAAAAGTTTTTTTTTAGTATATGTCCTTGTGACAACTGGGTGAAGAGATGTGAGAATGACTAGAAATCATGAGTGTCATTGTGCTAGGCTGTTGGGATTACGAGGTGGGTCATGGGGGTTTTTCCTTTATCTTCTGCATTTCTAATGACTTTTATATTTTATGATTTTTCAGTGAAAAGGAAAGAAACCCAAAGTTTTTTTTTGTTTTCTTGGCAAGTGGTAACACCTGGAGTAAAGTGGGCTGCAGCCAGTCATTACCAGCCTCGGTCATTGCTGGCAGGTCCTGTCAGAAGAGACCCCGCCTTTCGAGCAGCATTCTCGGTTCCATTTGCACTGGAAAGCCTGGAGCACGTATTTTAGCAGAGAATGTGAGCCACTGTTCTTGTTTGCTGAAGCTTGTCCCACCTGGTCACAGCGGCCTTTTCACAATGACCACTCTGTTGAATTGGCCAGTTGATGTTAGATACCATCAGGTCAGTTCCGGCTCCTAGCAACTTGTGTACAACATAAGGCAACAGTGCCAGGTCCTGTGCCATCCTCAGCAGTCACTGTGGTGAAGCCCAGTGTTGCAGCCACTGTGTTAATGCATCTCCTTGAGGGTCTTCCTCTTTTTTGCTGATCCTCACCTTTAGCAAGCATGATGTCTTTCTCCAGGGACTAGTCCCTCCTGAAAACATGTCCAAAGTATGAGATGTAGTCTCACCATCTTTGCTTCTTAGGGTCATTCTGGTTGTACTTCTTCCAGTACGGATTTGTGGCACTTCATGACATACTCAGTGTTCTTCTCTAGCACTGTAATTCAAAGGTCGTCTCTTTGTCAGTCTTCTTTAGTCATTGCCCAACATTCACATAGGAGGTGATGGAAAACACCATGCTGCATTGGGTACACCTTGGTCTTCAAGGTGACATCTTTACTTTTTTTTTAACACTGTATAGAGGTCATTTACAGCACATTTGCTCAATACAGTGTGTCTTTTGATTTCTTAGTTGCTGTTTCCATGAGTGTTGACTGGGGATCCAAGTAAAATGAAATCCTTGACAACTAAGTGCTTGAAGTTTTCACTTTCAGCAAGCAAGGTCATGTTATCTGTATAACGCAGGTTGTTAATGGAGTCTTCCTCCAGTCCTCATGCCCCATTCTTCTTCAGATAATCAGCTTCTGAGATTATTTGCTCAGTGTACAGATTAAATAGGTATGGTGAAAGAATGCAACCCTGATGCATATCTTTCCTGACTTGAAACCAGTCAGTATCCTTTGTTCTGTCTGAACAGCTGCCTCTTAAGCTATGTACAGGTTCCTCATGAGCACAATTAAGTGTCCTGGAATTCGTATTCTTTGAATATTATCCATAATTTGTTATGCTCCACAAAGCCAAATGCCTTTGTATAATCAATAAAACACAGGTAAACATCTTTCTGGTATTTTGTACTTTAACCTAGGGAGCATCTGGCATCAGCCTTGATATCTCTAATTCCACATTCTTTTCTGAATCCAGCTTGAATTTCTGGCAGTTTCTTGTCTGCAGACATTTTTGAATGATCTTCAGAAAAATTTTACTTGCATGTGATATCAGTGGTATTGTTTGATAATATCCACATTTGGTGGGATAACCTTTCTTGGGAAGAGGCATATATTCCGTGAATTTATGGAGCCTTGGTTTTCGGCAGTGCCTTCAGCGCAGCTGGGACTGCTTCCTTCAGTGTCGTTGGTTCCTGCTCATGTGGCGTCTCCTGAATTGGCTGAATGTGGACCAGTTCTTGTTGGTATAGTGCCTGTGTAGGCCTTCCATCTTCTTTTGTATTCTGTGCTATTTAACATTTTGTCAGTAGAATCCTTCACTATTGCAACTCAAGGCTTGAATTGTTTTCTCCAGTTCTTTCGGCTTGAGAAATGCAGAGCATGTTCTTCCCTTTGGTTTTCTGTCTCCAGGTCTTTGCACATGTCATTATAATACTTTGTCTTCTCAAGCTGCCCTTTGAAATCTTCTGTTCACCTACTTACCTCATTTTTTCCTTTAGCTACTTGGTATTCAAGAACAAGTTTCAGAGTCTCCTCTGACATCCATTTTGGTCTTTCATTCGTCTCTTTTTAATGACCTTTTGCTTTTATACATGATGTCCTCGATGTCATTCCACAGCGTGTCTGGTCTTTGGTCATAATGTTCAAAGCATCCTCTTTTCCATTTGCAGTGAAAAGCTGGGAGCACTTCTTTCAGCAAAGGATATAAGGCACTGTCCCTGTTTGCTTAATCTTGTCCCACTTTCTGGTAATAACAGCTGTTTTAGTCAGCTAGCGCTGCTCTAACAGAAATGCCACGAGCGGATGGCTTTAACAAAGGAAGGTTTATTCGTACACAGTCCGGTAGGCTCCAAGTCCAAATTCAGGATGTCCACTCCAGGGTAAGGCTTTCCCCCTTGTCGGCTGTGGAGAAAAGTCCAGTACTGCATCAGCCTTTGTCCAGGGAGCATCTTGGCACAGGAACCTCAGGTCTGAGGGTCGCGCTCTTCTCCCAGTGCTGCTTTCGTGATGGTGTGAGGTTATCAATTCTCTGCATGCTTCCTCCTTTTATCTCTTGTAGGAAGAAAGGATTAAGAGTGGGGCAAGCCATACTCCAGGGAAACTCCCTTTACAGTAGAGCAGGGAGCTAATCCTATGAATGGATTTACAGTCCCACCCCCAAAATATTGGGAATCATGGCCCAGTCACATGGCTACGCATATTTTGGGCAGACACAGTTCACTCCATGACAACAGCCTTTTCAGAATGACCACTCTACTGAATTGGCCAGAAAAATCTGTTTTTTAAGTATAGCCTCTTGTTTTAATTCAAACTCATAATGCAGAAGATAAATTACAGCTCAGAAGTTCAAACATCTTTCTTTCTGACATTTGTGCTACTACTTAGTTTTCTACTGGGTATTATATTCCATCCTGTCTGTTTTACTTTGGAAAAAATACATAAATGTAAATACATTTTTACATCTCCAGACATTTATTTCAGTATTCAGAGGCAGATACGTAGTCTCAGTGTCTGTACTGAAGGTGTGGCCAGTGCCAAGATGCCACATTGTATACCGTAGTATTAGCATTTTCTTCCTGCACTGCTAAAGTAGCAAGTATTCTCAAGAAAGGCCAACTGAAAAGAAAATCTTGAAAACAATGAGTGCTTTATTTTTAAGTATTAGTGCCATCACAGTTATAAGAATTACCACCACCACCCAGTAAGCCCCTGATGTACCCAAGTTCTGGATAAGCCACCTTATGAATGCTCTCTCTTCCTTTACAGCTGGGGAAACCTGGGTGCGTGGAGTGCAGTGCCTGGCCATGGTCCCACAGCTGAACCTGGGCAGAGGTGGGATGTCATCCCTGATTGATCTGACTTCAGAGGCCAGGCTTTACCCCCTCTGTATCCCAGACTTTTGTCATGCCCTACCTCCCAAACAGAATTTAACAATCCAGAAAAAATAATTTAAACTAATTGGAGTATTGAGCTTTATGTTTTCTTTCAAATTATACTAATATATAATTGTTTTTCTCAGTTGACTCTTTACAAAGAACATTTCTTCCCATGGCTTACCACTTTCTGAGGAAAACTTGTTATTCTCTGAGTTTTCAAGAGTAACTCTACCCTACCTCTGATTCTCCAATGCCCCAGGACAGATGCAGGTCGCAGCTGGGGAGGTAGTTTGACTCTTTAGCTGTCCTGTACCTAAAATGAGACTGGAGGTGGCCGGGGCCATTAAAGGATTTGAGAACAGACTTTTTTTTTTTACTCCTTTTCCATAGTGTTGAAATGCTCTGGTAAAAATTTACCATGTGGTATAAATCACTCATGTTTATTGAAAGATTCATTTCCAACAAGGTTAATTGTTGCTATTTAATATATAGGCTTTGGACTGGCTGAAATTGTACAAGTGTGAGTCCTGCTTACACCAGGTCCTGCCAGCACTATAGTTCTAAGTGGATTCCTTCCTAAGCACCCTTTTTGCTCCTCTCTGGCTCAGAACCACATACACTTCTGTGTGGATGACTGACATCTGGGATCCCTGCCGTGAAACATAGTATGACCACTGATTTCCCTGCCTTGCTTAAAAACCACCCCATCAGCTGGTGAGTTCAGGTTTTCCAACCCTTTTTGCTCTGCCCACACTGAAGCCCAGTCTCCATCTGCAGGGGCAGTGCCACTTCTCATCTCCCTGTTTTTCCATTCGACGGCACTTGGCTTGGCTCCTTACCTGGGTGCCTTCTTCTTCCTCTTGCCCACCCTTCCCCTCCCACCTTTATCCAACTAACCCCAATTCCTCCTGTAACACTGCTCAGCTCCTCCAGGAAACCACCCCCTGGACACTTCCCCAAGCAGGTGGCCGCCTCCTGCCTCCAGGTCTCCACCGCAGCTCCCTGCACTTTTTCTTTATGCTGATCGTACCTCACTCGATGTTCCTTTCTCTGTCCCGTGTACTGGTCTGGGAGACCTGGTGGCACAGTGTTTAAGAACTCCATTGCTAACCAAAAGTTTGACAGTTTACATCCACCAGCTGCTCTTCAGAAACTCGCTGAGGCAGTTCTCCTCAGTCTGGTAGGGTTGCATGAATCAGAATCAACTTGATGGCAGTGGGGTTGGGTTTTTATGACGTCGTACTAGCACGTACTCTTGTGGGGCCGTATCTGAGTAAAACTGCCATTTGGGTCGAACAACAAAGCAAAGACTTCCTGGAGTAAGGGGGAGACTCTTCAGAACAAAATCTCCTTAGAGTGAACTGACCCAGTGCCTCTTGGGATCTAGCCTGGATGAAAATGTGGCACTGGCCTTCACCTGAGGGTGCCAACCAGAACTCTTCTTGGCTGAGCTTGGAGGCAAGCTGCTGTGGCTCTCGCCCTGGAGCTTAACCTGGGTGTTAACAGCTGTGATAACAGGGCTGACTCATTCAAATTCAAACACAAGTACTGAGATAAGTCTATTCCTCTCTGATTTCTCTCCCTTTAGAGTTGCATTCATTGGAAAGGGCAAATAAATCAGAGATTTAAGAGAGATAGAGAGGGGTGGAACTCCATCCTTTTTATGCATGTCACTCTTCCCAAGTGGGCCATGGAATGAGCACTGGATACAGGTGAGGGCCACATGCAGGCAACGAGTACCACACAGACAGTGAAAACACAGAAAAGGGGATGTTTGGGGTCGCGTCACCTAGCCCAGATAGAGTTTTTCAGAATGGTGTCTTTTTCATCTGTCTGTTACTATTGTGCAGAGGAACTGCAGGGCTCCTCTCTGTGAGCACACAATTGGTAAGCTCCTAGGTCCATGCAAACTGCACGGCACATATACCATGTATAGACTTGGCTCAACCTAAAGAGTACAGAAAATGTTATTTAATGATGTCTGTTATTCAGACAAAGCATGCTGTGCATCTTGGGGTTTTGTTTTGTCAGTGCCAAGTGGGAGCAGGTGGTGTGGACAGTCCATGAGATCACTTACCAAAGTGGTCAGTGAACCCCGAAGCTTAAGGTCTACAGGTCTCCCTAAGACTCTGGTCCTTTGTAGCCTCAGGCCCCGGTGTCTGTCTGTCATGGCCAGGTGTCAGCAGGATGGCCTCCTAGAGGGGGTATCAGTTTGTCCTTTACAGCCCTGTGTCTTCCGTCAGTGGTTCTGCTTGGTCCCAGCCTGGCCAACAGTGATAGCTTCGTTGTTCTTCCACATGGTGGTTCTCTCCAAACCAGGCTCTCATGTTCCCAGGTAGAACCTGTGAAGATAAGGGAATATATATATATGTGTGTCTGTCTGTCTGTCTGTCTTTGTGTATACATACACACATAGACACACAAATACAGACGTGTATGTGTGAGATTCACTTCCTTGTCAGAAACAAGTGATATATGTGTTAGCATAATGATTACCTTCTAGTTAAGAATTTTGACATTTTAGTACCGTGATTTAGAATCATGCTAAATTTGTCAAGTGATTGAAAGTAAGGTTTTTCAGAAATTAGCTGATTTTTTTCAATAAAGAATTTATAGTCACAATTAATATATCATAATGGTATTTCTAGGATAAAATATCAATGGCACAAATTTTCTGGCCACAAAAGTACAGCATATATCAGTTTATTTTTGGAGATCTGAAGAATTAGCTACTGTAAATAAAGTCCCTAAGAAGACTTTTCCGGGAAAGAGGTGAACTTACAGTAATGTGGGTGATATATTATTAATTAATAACTATGACCAGCCACTGCTTCAATTAAAAGGACAATGGATGAGAAGGCCTACTAGACAGGATATGCTGAATTTTAATTTTACAAGCACCACGGTCTGCAGAAGCATGTTTCTGAGGCTTTTGCAGACAACCTCTGTTAGAGATGTCACCAGCTGCTCCCTACTTGGGGACATTATTGAGCACCAACTGCAAGTTTCCCTCAGGCAAAGCTCCTTTGGTTGTCATTAATGGGAACCAACTTCAGAACAGCTTAAGAAGAAAGAGGAATTTTTTAAAAGTTTCTGGAGTCTCAGAACCCCAGGAGAGCATGTGCCCAGGTGGGCTAAGGAGTTGTGTGTGGAACTGAGACCTGGAGCCCCAGGTCACAGTTCATTTTGCTCACCCCTGGTTCTGGTACCAGCTCAGACAGGCTGGCAGCTATGTCCCGATTGAGGGAAAGGGCTCTGATCCAGCATCTCTAGCCTAAAGGACAGGCACAGGGAGTGCAGGCACACGTGCAGGTGTCACAGGTAGATTTCTTTGGCCAGCAGTATGTAGTGTAATGGGCCCACTCACATAGGGCACAGGGGCGTGCAGCTGGGAATACTCACACAAAGAGGTAGCAGCTGAGCTGAGTCCACTGAGGATTAGCAAGCCCTTTCCAGACACTTCGGGAGAGGGGGCCACCCAGGGTGAGGAAGAGCCCATGCAGACGCAGGGATGAGCCCATAGGACCGCCACCCTGTGAGGTGGACCAGCATGTGGGGCTGTGGAGTGAGATAAGGCTAGACCCAGAAGCAGGGCCAGAAGTGGTGTTGTTACTCTGCAGGTGGTGTGAAAAGATCTGAATCTAGGTCAGATTTGTGTGCTCAGAAGATCACTGAAGCAAAAGCAGCCTGTTTGTAAATGCCAGCTTTCCATGACAGTCTTTACAAAACACTCGGTCCCTCCAGGTCTTTCCAGGGTAGAAATGACCCTCTTTCCTGGGAGTGTCCCATGAGGGAGATTCCTGGAGGGCTTCCAAGCTGGGTTACAAGACCAGGATTTACCGGCTCCTTGCAGCATCCCGCCCCCTAGGCAGGAGCCAGGGCTTGGGGAGCAGCCTCTATAATGGCATTACACTTGACCTTTCTGCTTCCTGCTGCTCATTAACTTTATTTTTAGAGTAATAATTTGGTGTTAATACGCCTTCTGCCTTAAAAATACCACCTTCTCCAGGTAATTACAGCAGTAGTTCTGGAAAGCCTTCCTAGTGTGCCATTCCCCTGAATACATAGTAGAGTGGAATGGGACTAACTAGCTGTTGGATCATTTTATTTTTTGTTCCTCTATTTTCAGCCCAGCCTGTGGTGAGAAAAATAAGCCTTCCTAGGAGTCGTAGCTGCTGATCACTCTTTACTTGTTCTTACTTGAGTTGAAATGATAAAGGGTGAATATCTGGGGGCCCTTTCCATGGATACCTCACCAGCCACCGCCACCACCCCTTAACACTGTCTATTCTCTTTCTCTCCAGGTCACGCCATATTTAAACTTACGTATCTAAGCAATCATGACTATAAGCACCTCTACTTTGAATCTGACGCTGCTACCGTCAATGAGATTGTTCTCAAGGTGAGTATGCCGTCTCAACCCATAGATGAGGTATAGGTCTGAAGGTCAGAGTTCTGCTTAGGCCCATCTGGAGCCTACCTTGACACTAGGCATGGCTCCTGGGCCTAAGTTTACAAGAGATAAACAGCACCACTTAGCTCAGTCTCCCAACTGTTAAAACCGATCCCAGATCCACATGGGTGTTCTGGCTCCAGACTGGTGCCCTATCAGGTCAGCTTCTCTGTACCCCACTTCAGCCAAAGTGGGGCCCCTTTACCTTCTTCTCACCCACCTGACAGTCTCTTTTCTTTGTGTGCTTGTTCATTCTCTTTCTAACACCATCTATTTTCTTGCAGCCATTGCTGGGCTACTTGGGGTTCCTGGAGCAGACTCCAAGGAAATTATTTTTATTGTTTTGAAGATGCTTAAATTGTACTCAAGGTGATGTTAGCAACAGGTTCTAAGCATACCCAACTTTATGCTGGAACTCTGTGTTACCAGAACAACCTTTACTGAGCCCCTGCTGTGTGTCCTAGCACTTGCAGTCCAACTGTGACCCAGACAGTTGCAGTCCCTGCCCCCAGAGAGATTTTCCTCTGTCAGGGGAGACAGACCTTAAGTTTAACATTATGAAGAGAATTTCAGTTCATCACAAAGGTCCAGTGTGGGTGTGTAAAGGGTACGCTGACTCAGTACAGGGGAGGGGAAGCAGAGAGAGCTGAATCCTAAAGGATGGATGGAAAGGTACAAATATCATCAGGTTAGAAGAGAGAAAAAGTTTCTCAGCCTGTGAAGGGCTGACTGGCAGGGTGGAGAGGTGTGGCTGGAGCAGTGGAATGGAAGGACATGTGACAGAGGGAGGTTGGAGGCTTGCGAACCAGGTTCAGGCTGAGAAAAACTTGAGTGGCTGTGCGAGTCCCTGGAGACTGTTGATTCAGGAGACCCAGCATAGGTAGGACCCAGGTTGTTGGTGCTTTATGCTTCCAGGTACTGCCCAGGCTTCTGGTCTGTGCACCACACTCTGAGTAGCACAGACCAAACTAAGAATCCTTTCTTCAAGAGAAATCGTGTCTAGACAGAAAAAAGCAGAGCAGTACATAGAACCAGAGAGGACTCCCCCACTCCTAATTATATGACCCTGGATATAACCTCTTTTCTTAGCCTCAGTTTTCCCACCTGTACAGTAAGGATCAGGTTATCTAGACTGCCCACTCCACCCCCACCAAATGGCTACTAGAGCAGAAATCAAATGAGATACTGTAAACCTACCTAGGTTATTATTCCTTCTTAAGAGTAGAAGTTTTCAAGTGACAGTAATGAACGTAGCTAAAACATGCTGAGGAATTACAAAGTTCAGGATCCGGCCTGTGTGCTTTACATGTCCTGTTTCACTGAATCTTCACAAGTCTGTGAGTTAGGTGATTGTTCCCATTTCCCAGTTGAAAACTTAGGCTCAGATAAAATAAGTAACTCAGCCAGGATCCAGACATGTACATGGCAAAACCAGACCTTGACTCCAGGTTTGGCAGATTGCAGACTTTGCTCTGCTAACCCCCAAGATGTACATAGTCTTAAGGAATTGAAGGGGAGACTTCAATAAAATGGAATTGCTTTGCAGAAAGATTTTGAGGCTAAGTCCTCATGGCTACAGAAGATTTTCACAAAGTAGTAGGTGACACTTAAAAGGACAAAGCTGCAGGGAGGACAGTTTGAAGCCAACACAGAGTCGCTTGATTAGTCAGACAAAAGATAAAAGGCTAAAGCATCCTCCGCCATCAGAAGCCCCTTCCAGCCAGGGGTGGGCACAGAGAGCTTGCTTAGGCATGCTTAATACCAGCAAGCTAAGAGTTACTTGCCAGATTGTCATGAGATAGCACAAGGAACTTATGTAAAGTGTTCAGGGACTAGGTAAAGAAATATTCCATTACCCCGTCACAGGCTGGACTTTTTTTTATAGCCAGCATTAAAATATTCAAGACTTCAGAAGGATTCTAGTAAAATTATAATCCTGTGTTTGACATCAAAATAATTTTCACAACAGCAGATTGATGACAGAAACACAGGTTTATGACTTCAATATGAGACTGTGGAAGATCAAGTGCAGAGAAATCATTTTACAGGACCAAATGCTCCCTTGAAGCAGATGCTTTTCTCAACAATCCCTGAGGCCTGTCGCCTCCCCAGAAATGTCTGTTTTCATATCAGAATGTTTGTAGAAATAGCACGTCATGTGCAAACTTCCAGGAGAGTTACAGGGTGCCCAGGCCTGAGTCACTTAGGGAGCTAATGAACATAGGCCTGTTGGACGATTAAATTTCACTTCTCCCATCTTTGGTTTTTATAGCAATTTAAATACACAGCTTATATACCATTCCCATAATACATGATAGTGTCTCTGTGAGCTCTGCACCAACACTAAAAATGACTGAGCAGGTCAGCAGGCTTGCTGAGGCACCAGCCAGGTGTCAGTGAGTTGGACAGAAATATTGAGTGTTTCCATTGGAGGCTCTTCAGAGTCCGGCTTAGACTCAAGTATCTCAAGTGGTTGTCCTAGAACTAGGGAGTTTTACATGCAGTGAGAACAGTAGTCTGAAACTCGAGGAGAATGATGACCAGAGACTGATGTCCACGAAACTATCATGAACAAGCAGTGCTCCATCGAAGTATTTTATTTCATTGTTTTTCTCCTTGTAGAAATATTAAAGTCTCCTATTCATTCAGCACTGTGTGCGAAGGATTTTATGTCATGATCTGTTTGCTTCTCACATTGTCCTGCAGAGTGTAGGCATTATTATCCCCACTATATAGATAAGGAGACAGAGGCCCGTGGCTACAAAGCTAATAAGGATCAAGCCTCATTTTGAACCCAGTCCCTCAGGGGTCCCCCCTTTCACCTTGAGGTAACTCACTGCCATAAGTTGATGCCACCTCATGGTGAGCCCACAAGACAAAACTGCTCCATAGAGTTTCCAAGGGGCCCCTGGCAGATTTGAACTGCTGACCTTTCGATTAGCAGGCAATAGCTTAACCACTACACCGCCAGGATTTAGGAGTGAGCTAAGCGACAAAGCCCAGAAAACTCACTGCTGTCGAGTCGATTCCAACTCACAGCAACCGTATAGGATAGAGAAGAACTGCCCCATAGGGTTTCCAAGGAGTGCCTGGTGAATTGGAACTGCCAGCCTTTCAGTTAGCAGTTGTAGCATTTAACCACCACACCACCAGGGTTTCCACTAAATTGTGGGTGGTCCCTAAGTCTTCAGGCTTTGAGATAAACCTCAGAGGAATCACTGGGCTCTTCAGAACGGGTTCTTGTGATCGAGTGATGGAGGCTGTGGCTTTATTGACCATGAAAACTCCCTGCATTTTTATGCCTTAAGCTGTAAAATGCATTGAAAGTGAAACACTCTGTAGTGCATAAAATCGTGCAAGTTTGAAGCCACAGCGTATTAACCAGCTAATGGCAGACCAAAGGGCGTTTTTATCATTTGATTATTACATTAATCTTCCATTAAAATTATCTGTGTGATTATCACAAAGCACTGAAGATAATAAATTTGGGAAATAGTTGGCTTGTTAAGGATCATTTTAAAATGCTTTTGTCAAGTTATATGTGCCAAAAATACACTGAAAACACGAGGTTGGCTGAGTGTGCAGACATTATAATCCAAGGATTGCTTTTATTAAAAATGATAAAAATGTCTTATCTCCATACATTGTCTGGAGTGTCCCAAGTCGTCAAGCCAGCCCCACAGTCCTCATGATTTATTGCTCTCAGCTGGTAACTTGGCGAGGTGATGGGCCGAGCGTGTCTGGCCTTCTGTACTCATCCACTGCTTTCAGTGCCTGCTGCTGGTGACTATCAGAGCAGAAAGTACGGCGGGGCACCGTGTAGGAGCCTTGGCCTCACCTGGGACCAGCCGTCTCATGCTGCCTCCTCCCAGAGCCCTCGGGCTCTTCATCAGTCAGCAGAGGCCTCCCCCCTCCTGACCAAGGACACCTGGCCCCTTAAACTAGAATAAAACAAGGATGGTGGCTGGTTTCTCTGGGCAAAAACATTTGGGTTCCTAGTCATAACCTTTAGATACTTGGAGGTGAAGAGAAGTGGTGTTTATTCAGAAAAAGCGACAGCCAGAGGGAGTGGGAAGGGCAGTGGGAGGGGGTCAGAGAGACAGTGGGAGCTCTGAGGCGGCTGGAAAGGAGCTGGAGAACTTGGAGACAAAACAATCAAGGGCCAAATCTTAGCCCTGACAGTAATTTTGTGACCTTGGCTAGATTGGTCCTTCTTCAGGCCTTACTTGTGTTTTTGTCAGATGACCACTAAAGAGTGTTAAAGTGAAATACCCCAGTTGGAAGCTCTCTACCTGGCTGGTGGGAGGCTGCAAGTGGAGCCCTGTTTGGGTTTGTTATATCCCCATGATGTTCTCATCTTTGAGAAGAGGAGAGGGAGGCTGGGAGAGGTCAGGTAGAATGCAAGCCCAAAGTAGCACAGCAGGCGAGGGGCAGCACTGGGAAGCCTAGAGCACAGCTCCCGGGAGGCAGCCTGTGCAGAGGAGGGCATGCAGGCCCAGGAACCGGGCCGGCCCTCCCGAGTGAAAGACCTCGTACAAGGCTCGTGTCCTCTCCAGGCCTCTGCGTCCCCATGGTGCGGCTGAGCTTCTGGTCCCAGGCTGCTGTCTGCTGCGATGACTAGCCTCCATCTACAGGACAGCACCTGGGTCTGAGGGCGCCCAGCCGGGGTCAGGCCGTTCCTCTTCTACCCCATTCTTTGCCTGGGAGCCAGCTAGCAAGTGACAGGGCTGTCGTCTTGCTTTCTAGGTCAACTATATCCTGGAATCACGAGCAAGCACTGCCCGGGCTGACTATTTTGCTCAAAAACAAAGAAAACTGAACAGACGTACAAGCTTCAGCTTCCAGAAGGAGAAGAAACTAGGGCAGCAGTGACACTGGCCTCCAGCCTCCCTCTGTTGCCATAGCTTAGAGCCTGCCTGCCTGGGCCCACGCAGCCTGAGAGCCCACCCTGGGTCCTGCAGTCTTGGGGAGGGAGGCCAGCTGTTGTCTTGAGGGCACAGGGCTGGTGGGCTCTTGGAGAAGATTTGGGAAGAGGACATCCCCTACAGTGGAGCTGGGGACGTTTCCACAGGACTGAAGACTCAGTGGCAATGGCTCTGACTAGCAGTGCCCAGGGGCCAGACCCCCAAGAGGAGCCATGCGCTGCCCGGCCATCTTCACTGCCTGGCAACCCTGCCCGAGGATGTACATAGCCGTGCCCAGACATTTCCCTGCAACTTGATCAAATTTCGTAAAGCAGATGGAGAACAAAAATGTACATTTCTTTCTTTTTCCTCTTAATAAACAGGTGTACGCTTTATCATGGTTGCTATGATGGACCATTCTTTCGGGTGGAGGATTGATTATGTTATTCTCTTTCAAATCTGTTCCCATATTGAACAGGCAGATTGGAAAAGCTATGGCTCGACTTCTCAGAAGAAATGTTTAGGGCTTAGTCGATAGTTTTAACTGTGCCATTTGTTTAAATGAGTGCATCACTTTGAGGATCGTATCTTAGTAAAAGTTAGTAAAGGGGACCTAGCGCTATGTGTCTTAAGCTGTGTCATTTTCCTCGTGAAAAGCCTTGTCTCCTCCACATGTCGCAGCACCTCTAATTTCAGAGAAACAAAACTGCATGTAAAGCTCGGAGCGGTGGGAGAAAGGGTCAGTGGCTGGTCTTAAGGTCATGCTAAGCTCCTGGCCAGAAATGGTCTTTTCTGTTTCTTTGTGGGAAGCTTAGGTTTCGGTGACAGACCTGTAGGTGAACTGTTTCTGGAACTGGAGTCACCTCTGCCTCGCTGGCTGAAAGGGTCTCCTTCCCCTTTCTTCTCTAGCCTGCACCTGCTTCCTTGCTGGAGCGGGCTAGAAGCTGCTGCTTTTCACTATCAGGGAAAACAGTGAGCAGAGACCCAGGGAATGAGGGAACTGTGCCCATGGTGGCCTTCCTGAGTTGGAAAAGGGAAGGGATTGGCCATCCACTGACACCACACCTCTGGCCACACCAGATGCCTCTGCGGTCGTCCGCCAACCTCTCCAGTGTTCATCCCAGGTGACACCCTTTCATACTGTCCCTAGCCAGGGCCAAGGACTCAGCTGTTTCACTGAGGACTTGCATCTAAAACAGTTTTTATAATTATGACACAGAAAGAGATGTTACTGAAACACCATCTCAAAGTTACATGTATTTCTTTGCACAAGAGGTCATTTTAATGAATTCCTCTTTCATTCTGACTTTTGTTCAGCCAGCGAAAGCATCCTTTTCTAATGTCTTCCGTTCCTAGCTACCCCAGAAGCAAAAGAACTATTATTTGTAGCTTGCTATCTGTATTTGAATTTTTAGCAATTTTATATTTAGATACCTTTGAAAAATGTAAATGACTAATTTGGTCATGAAATCTTGTGACATATTCAATACTAAAATGATACTAAAATAAAAGTCCTGTGTATACCCTCTTTTGCACATTGTTTTGAATTCCTGAAGTCTGAAGTTCACCAAGGCTGTGAACATAACGCTAAACAGGGTGGGTCTGCAGTTGACGTCTGGGGTGGCTGAGGGCAGGCCTGTGTGACTCTGCGCACAGCTGCTGTGGTATCAAGGGTCTCAGATATACTTTGGGTGCCTTCAGTGCTGAGCTAGCCAGAGTGACCCCCTTGACTCTGAATCATCTCATTGCTCTTAGGATGAAATACAACACTTCATAATTTAAGAGGAGGAACACTGTCCAACCACTGCCCACGTCAGCCAGATACCAACACTGTTCAAGTTCAGTTTTTCCTCTGCCTCTCTTGCACTGCACACCTCAATTTTAAGATTAGACATGCGGCATCTCTCCCTCTCATCTCCCCAGCACCAAGCACAGATCAGGAGCTCAGCATCTTTTCAGAGCCCAAGGGACCTAACAGGCCCCGTTTCTGCTCTTTAGCTCCTGACCTGGCACTGGTGCGGACCCCAGCCCTACATGTGTCCTCACTGCCTTTGAAAGTTTCTCAGTCTAGAATAAAGCCACAGGTCCATGGTATTTCCTGACTGGGCCTCTGAAACAGTCTGAGACTTTACAAGGTGTTGGTAGGCTATCAGGCCTGGGTGGGAGTGGGAGCCTGGAACCCTGGCCTCTGCCAGCCCACTGAGAACTGCACCTTACTGTCTGAGGGCCTCCTGCATGCCAGGCAGGTGGAATGCCAGTCCCTTTAAAAATACGCATACTTTTGTGATTCCTACTGCCCACAGTACAAGTGCTGGCAGATCTGGTCACTGCCTCCGTTCCGGAGTTGAGGACACCAGGGCTTGGAAAGGTCATCTCACTGGCCTGGGGACACTGTAAGTGACTGACAGACACCACAGCTGTGGTCTTAACTATTGGGCTGTGCCCTCTGCATTGGCTGCTATTAGGCCCTGAACTGGGCCCTGCCCCGTCTACGCTCAGTTTCCTAATCTGTAAATGAAGGTGCTGAATTAGGTGACTTCTATAAAAAGGCAAAAAAAGTTGCCATTGAGTTGATTCCAACTCATAGGACAGAGTAGAACTGCCCCATAGGATTTCCAAAGAGTACCTGGAGGATTCAAACTGTTGACCTTTTTGTTAGCAGCCAAGCTCTTACCTACTGCACCGCCAGGACTGTGTAAACCAAAATGAAACCCTGGCGGTATATGGGTTAAGAGCTGTGTCTGCTAACCAAAAGGTTGGCAGTAAATCCACCAGGTGCTCCCTAGAAATTCAATGAGACAGTTCTATTCTGACCTCTATGGTAACTACGAGTTGGACCCAACTCGACGACAGTGAGGCCATCAAGTCGATTCTGACTCATAGTGACCCTATGGCACAGAAGAGGCCTGCCCCATAGTCTCCAAAGGGTGCCTGGCAGATTCCAACTGCCACCCTTTTGGTTAGCTGTAGCACTTGTACACTACACCATCAGGACTGTAGAGTCCCGTTTAAAAAACCAAACCCATTGCTATTGAGTCAGTTGTGACTCAAAGCAAGCCTACAGAGCTTCCAAGGATTGGCTGGTGGCTTCAAACTGCTGACCTTTTGGTTAGAAGCCAAGCTCTTGACCACTGAGCCACCAGAACTCTGTAGACCCTTGTAGAGATCTCCAGATACCCCCTGATCATGATATGCTCAACTTTCTTTCTAGTGGTTTCTGTTTACCTAGCTGAGGAGCTTCTCCGTTTCTGAACAAGAATTCTAAGAGTTGAAAAGTACCAAGGAGTCACATAGTACAACCTCCCTTCTTAGGATAGTAAATGCACGTCCACCCCCGAGTCCTGGAGCCTCTCTGCTCTTACCTCCCTGGTGGCTGTGCTCACCACTGCTGGCCAGTTTAACCCTTGTAGCCGACTTTCACTGATTGCTTGGTGCAGGCTAGGACTCACCCTGGTACCTCTGGGCCTTCGCTGGTTCTGCTCTTTGGCTCTGAACTCCTCCTCCCCGTACACACACACACCTCTCCTATTGGGTCCTCCAAGACCACAGCCCCAAAGGCCTGGAAACTTTTGGAGACCACACTCACATACCTTTGAGTCTTCTCTCCATAAGTTAAAATGCTGGGAGATGACCCCCACCCCTCTCATGCCCTGAGAACCTGCCAGTTTCAGGGATCCCCGTACACCCAGGTCAGGAACTATGCAAAATGTCAGGATAGAAAGGGGAGTGAGAAATTGTGCCCTCAAAACCCTCCCAGTCTGGTAAGGCCAAGAAGCGGGCAAGTGACCCTCGACCACACTGAAGTGGTGTCCACAAGGCACTGAGAGGACCATTGTGCCCTGCAAGTTCCAGGCAGAGAAGACAGGGAGGCAAGAGACGACAGGCTGGCAAACGCACAAGGCGCAGCAGCCAGCACAATGGCAGACTAATGAGGGCAGCCATATGGGGCCCCTCCACCCCAACGGACGTTTGAGCAGCTTCTTGATACACCCACTGCACAATGGGACCTGTACAAGCCCCTCTCCTCTGGAGCCCCAGGACTCCTGCTGACAGGCTGGAGTGGAAATTGAAAGTGGGTCCTTCAGCCAGGGTGGGGAGGATGGGACAGGGGTGGTGGGATGCCGCTGCCGCTGGGGAAAAATAAAGCACTCCCATCCCAAACCACCCTAGCGGGAGAGGCCTTGTTTCTCCGTCACCCTGCCATCTCTTTTGCTTCATCCAGTACAGTGAGGGTGGAAGCCTACAAAAAAAGGAACCAGAAGTGGAGACACTGGGTTTTAACTCCGGGCATCCCAGGCCAAGTGCAACAGTGCTGAGGGGGTCCGCACTGAAGAACAGGCCACCGCAACTCCCAGCACAGACTGCTGACACCTGGTTCTAGCCAGTGCTGGCACTGGGATCCGCTTTTCTTCTTCCACGGGTGAGAGAGAAGCAGGAAGGAAGAGAAAAAGAGCAGGGACTTGCCCCAAAGCTGCAGGACGGGATGTGGGATCAAATCTCAGCTCTCCATGCCCTGGTCTGTGACCTTGAGCAAGTCTCATTATGTTCTGAACCTTGGGTTCCCACTGAGGGACTTCTGTTCCTGAAATTCTGGGCGGTCCTTGAGAGGTCTCTGTCCCAGAAATTCAGGGAGGTCATCTTATCCAATGATCAGAACTGCCATTAGCTGAAAACAGCCTGGTGTGCATGTTCCACAGGGATGACCCAAAACAGCCTAGTGTGGCTCACCCAGTAGAACCTTAAAACCACAAATAACTGTATGCCTGTCTTCCCTGCCCTCCTAATTCAAAGCCCTTCCCTTATCAAAACTTCGACCATAAACAAACCTTATCCCCTTCACTTCTGATGAACACTTCTTTATGAGACCATAAATCCCCTAACCAGAATTTCTTGCTACCGCTCTTTTCTTTCTTTCCTTATCAAACCATAAACCCCCTCACCCCATACTACCTCATCGGAACTTTAAAATTATAAAAAAACTTGGCCTACTGGGGAGAGGGGGGCTGAGCCACTCTCGGCTCAGACCCCACTTTCTTTCTCTTCAGATAAACTACACTGGACCCTTGGACTGGTGTGTCTCTGCCTCTGTTTCAGGCCACCTTCTTCCCAATACCCACCTGTGAATTGAAGATAATAAATGGAATTTACTCTTACCCATGCATCAGTTGGTCCCTGGGAGACCAGAACCCTCCTGGGGTCTAGGAGCCTAGCATGCAGGTTCTACTGCCCAGGTCCAACTCCCAGCTCCTCCATTTATTGACCTCAAGACCTCTAGTGTTTAACTTCTCTGCCTTCACGTTCCTGACTGTAAAGTGGGTTGAAAACAGCCACCCCTCAGGGTTGGGCTCAAGATTTAGAAAGACAATATTTATGCACAGTGCCTGGTACACAAACACTTGAAAAATGCCAGCTAATTGGTGCTGATGTCTGTCATCTCATTCAGCTCAGGTACCTGATCACCATGTTCTCCTCCAAGGGTGCCGTCTCTGTCTTACGGGGGAACTTGCTCTGCCTAAGCTACCCCTCTTGGAGCCCAGAAACCCTGGCAGCTGCCTCAATGCCAAGATGGAGGGATCTCAGAAGCCAGGCCTTGACCCAGTCTAAGTTCCACAGTTACCTGGGTGCCCAGAGAAACAAATGTGCCTTTTCTAAATGTCCTGAGAAATGCTGGAAGTTCCTTTTATGCAAAAACCTGCTTTTTAATTACAGAATGGTGTCACATCCATGAGACCACAGGGAGAAGAAAGGCTTAAGTCAAATGTGTCTGAGTTTAAAGCCAGTACTTCCTATAGAGTGAGCTCAACAAGGTGTTTGATCCCTGTGCCTCAGTTTCATCCTCTGTAAAATCAGAACAATAATACCTACTTCAAGGAGTGTTACAGAGACTGGGTGAGTTTACTAGTCAGGATGGGCCAGACTATGCTGTAGTAACAAACAACCCCAAAGTCTCAGTGGCTTAACACAATAGAAGTTTGTACTTCTGTCACTCAAAGTTGCCTGTGGGTCCAGGTGACACTCTTTGAAACAACAACTAAATTCTGTGGTTTGAAAGGGACATATGTCCCTTCCCACTTCCATTCCTTTCACTGACCAGAACTAGTCACATAGCGTTGCCAACTTCAAGGGGACAGGATTGCAAGTCAGAAATGCTGGGCAACATCTTAGGCTCTGCCACCATGAGATGATGCTTTGCTTCCCAGGCCTCGCATAGCACCCAGCCTGGGATTTAGTATTTTCCCTTTAAATCAATTCAGGCTAACACGGTTCTCAACTTTAAACCTCGTCCTGAACAAGAATAGCCATGAAGTCATGGATTTGGCAGGCCAGATATGTTTCCTGATGACGCTTAAAATAAATACATAACCATTCAAATTAAAAATCCATATACCCCTAAAATCACACCAGATATAACCACTACAGCAAACACTGAACTGTTACCATTTCTCATTTTTTATCGATACCTGCTTTCGGCCTCTCACTACGCATTCAAATAATATTATCTTATTCATCCTGTTCTCAGTCAGTTCTCACAACCACCTAGTCCCCACTTGACGGATGAGGAAACTGAAGGAAAGAAGCGAAGCTCCTCACCTGAGACAACACAGTTGGGAAGTAGCAGCGTCAGACCTGGGACCCCGCCCCAGCCATCCCCAGCTTTGCTAGGCCCTCTCTTTTTGCTTTGTGGCCTAAACACACTGGTTTTGAAAACCCCACTGAGCCTGCACTCAGTGGACCTGCTGGTTGGAAAGCAACCGAGAAGAAAGAAAGGGTTAAACCTGTCAAGTTGAGTTCCCACCAAACACCTCTGCTTAAATGCAAAATCCCAACAGGATGGTGTTTGCTATAAAAGCCCTAAGCGTGATTTGTGAAGTCTCGAAGCCCAGTAATCTCGTCAATTTAATGGGATTATATTTCAAATCACCACAGCCTGTTCATTACCCATTTAAACTCCTTTGACAGAGGAAAACTTACATAAAATGTGCACAGCAGCCCTTGCTGACTTCCCTACTCTCCTTCCTGATTAGATAAACAGATGCTGAGGTCTGGAATGAAAAAATAATGTGCCCATTTATTCATTTTTCTGACAAGTCACAATAGATTTTTAACTGCCAATGAGTGACCTCCCAGAGGGGTGGCGGCCAGAAGGTGCCTGCTAGGCAGCAAGTGGTCATTTCCACCTGTGCTGGCTCTAGCTGGGGGTCTCTAGCTGGGGGTCTCCCCCGGGATCAGAGCTGGCTGCCAGTCAGAGCCCCTCTCCTGGACCAGGGAAATGGCTGAGGCTGAGGCCTCAGAAGCTGAGACACAAAGAGCTGCCCCTGCGTCACTCAGCACCATCACCCAGCGGGATCCAGAGAGGTCTTGCCAGCGCAACCAAGACACAGCTGTGGACTCAAGTCATAAAGCCTTGGGTAGGAATCCCAGCCCCACTCTGTCTAGCTGGGTGATTGAGGATACCATCTTTCATCTCTCTGAGTTTCCTGGTCTGTAACATGGAGCTAGTGCAAAGCTCGTCTCTGTCAGTCATGAAGGCTCAGTAGCACAGGCCAGGCTGACTTTGCACTCAGCTCCCGCTAAGGGTTCCTTGGCATGGCTGCTCCATCAGCAGCCCCAGCTTAAGGAGACAGCAAGGGTCTCACTCGTTCTGACCTTGGAGTGTAACAGGGAGCCCAGCCTTACCAGCAGGCTAGTCACCCGCTGGTCGCAGAGGAGGACTTTATCTGAGTGCCTCTGTGCTATCCATACCTTGTAGGTGTCTGAGCACATGTTCGCTGGGGGAGAGCAGCAGGATCCCACCCCCAGAGTCCTGCCCACTTGGCCCCTCCTCCTAATTAAGAAACAGAACCCTAATCCCAACAATTTGCGGCTGCTGAGTCAAGCCAGGAGATCATCAACTAGAAAGAACCCTGTGGCAGAGACAAAAAGGGCCAGTCTCACTTTCATCTGTTCATTCGAAGCCTCCCACCCAGCCCATCCTGAGACCTGTGGGCTCAGCCCCAGGGATTCTCAGAGCCCCACATGGTTGTCCACATCGTGCCCTCCTCCTGCTCTCCCACCCTCCTGGCAACCAGACACCCCAACTCCCTGGAACAATAAGCCCCTAAATTTCCACTCTGGAGCCACACTCATGGCCACACACCACAGAACTCACAGATGATGATACTCCCCAGCCCTCCAAGGCCCCTTCCCATGTCCCTTCCAGAAGTGATGCATCCTCCAGGAGATGAAGGTGGTCGCCCTTCCCCAAGGCAGGGCCAGGCCTTTGCCCTCTGCCTGCTGTGCCCATCCCTCTCTCCAGGCTGCTGGCCACTTGGCCTTCTGTTTCCAGCCAGCTTGACACCTGCACCAGGAGCCTTCCTTGACCCCACCGTAGTTAGGGTTCTTTGACGGCTTCTGGAGCACTATCACATACCTGGCACCTTCTTTGTCTGTGACTGTCTCTTCCAACTGACTGGGCACCTGAGAAACATCCTTTTCTTCTTTCTGAAACAAATGTGAGGGAGTCTCTTTGGGTGCAAAGCAAGAGTGGTTTGGCCAGTAATAATTGCTGGCCTGCTGCCCACAAGGGTCAGTGTGAGGTGTGGGGGTTGTTCATCTTGAGAATGGGGTTCCCACAGTGAAGCTGGGAGGCGGATGGGGCCTCGCTGTATGGTTGGTCTCCTGCCTCCCTCTCTCTGCAACTGGAGGCTGCCCCTGATCCTGACCTGAGCCAGGACACCATACAAAGGAGCAGCAGGTCTTCCTGGTGCCATCTGGTTGGCCCGTGAGGCCTCGTGTTAGAATCCCCTCCTGGGCACCTGCTGGTGAGGGAGGGATTCCCGCTGTAGGGCAATGGAAATTAGCCAGACTCACAATCTAGGGGAGGGAGGACACCACAGGGACTGCACATGGATTACACTTAGGAACAGAATGATGAGGGAGACACTGTTTTATAGCACCACAGGGCGGGGTGACCCTTATCCCTGTGAGAGGTCGTGATTGGCAGATATCGATGGATAAGGAGGGCGCTCTGGCTCAGCAACCTTCCCAAGGGGACAGAGTGTGGAGGGCACGTGCAGTTTGGCCATTAGAGGTCCCCCAGATTTTACCAGGAGTCCAGGTAGCACATAACACTGACCCTTCATTTCAGGTCTTACATCACACCTGGCCCCTCCAGAGCATCACGCCTCTGCTTGGCAAGGAGGAGCCACCTCCTCCTTCTGTTCTCCTGCACCCAGGTGCCTGCCACATAACGGAAGTGCTGCTGGTGTTATCATTGCCTCACAGCCTGGCCTCCCACTGCTTAGTGACCCTTAGAGCCACCTTTTCTTGAGTACACACTGGGGCCAAGTGTGACTTGTTGGCATAAACACTGCCAGGAGCCATTAAGCCACTGGACTCTGTGCCAAGGGATTTACAGCCATCATCTCATTTAATCCTCACCCCAGCCAAAGAGGTACACACTGTCCCTACCCCCATTTACAGGTGGCAAAGCAAAAACTCAGGGTCAGTCATTTGTTCAAAGACACGGCAAAAGGCAGAGAGCGAACCCAAGGACAGACTTCCTACTGGTGGGCAGGCACCAGGCCTGACTCATCTTTGGCTGCTGTCATTGATGGAAGTGTGTCCCCCCAAAAATGTGTGTAGAAATTTGGCTACGCCATGATTCTGATATTGTGTGATTTTGCCCCATGTTGTAAATCCTGCTTCTGCGATGTTAATATGGGAAGATGGGCGGCAGTTGTGTTGGTGGGGCAGGACTCTAGGAGTAAGACTGTACTGTGCGTTGTGGCAGCCTCTTGGAAAGAGAAGCAAGCACAAAGCTGGGGACCTCACACCACCAAGAATCAGCACTGGAAGCAAAGCACATCTTTTGGAAAGGACCAGAGTCCCTGCGCCTCAGAAGATTCCAGTCAGGGGGAAGACTGATGACAAAGACTATCCTCCAGAGCCAATAGAGAAAGCCTTCCCCTGGAGCTGACACCCTGAATTTGGACTTTTAGCCTACTGGACTGTGACTCAATCCAGCTTCTTTTTAAAGCCATCCACTTATGGTATTTCTGTTGTAGCAGCATTAGATGACTGAGACAAGTGTCCTAGGGCCTAAAACAGGAGTGGTATCTTCAAGCAGTTGCCTTATAAACACACTTCATCCTACTCACTTTCCTGAGCACCTTAGCTCTTCCTATTCTAGGCCCTCAGGGTGCAGCAGGAACACTGACATGGTGCCTTCCCAACACCCTCAGCCTGGCAGGGAAGGTGGCTCTGCCTGGAACACCTGTTGTTGTTGTTATTAGGTGCCAGGTAACCCTATAGGTCAGAGCAGAACTGCCCCCATAGAGTTTCCAAGGAGTGGCTGGTGGGTTTGAACTGCTGACCTCTTGGTTAGCAGCTAGAGCATTTCACCACTGCACCACCAAGGTTTCCCCTGGAATACCTAGGAGATACGTAAGCCAGGAGTTACACCGGGCATCTAAGTCAGGGCTGGGGCCCAGGGAAGTCCTGCTTCAGCCACAGTAAACCATCAAGGGAGGGGCGGCCAGGTAGATAAATGATCAGACAGCCCTGAAAGCTGCTGAGAAAAGTAACCTCTGTGCTGTGTGACCCCAGATGCATGGCACCACCTCTCTGAGCCTTTTTCTCATCTGCACCACAAAGACAAAATCCCATCTTCTTCACGAGGATAAATCAGATCATTTGTACAGGCCTGGCACACAGAGGTAATAAGTGACAGGAAGCCACGATGACAAGGATTACATGGCCTCACTGAGAACACACAGGCAAGGCCTCCTTGTGCCAGACAGTTTTCCAGCCTCAAGGGACAGCTCTAGCCCCCGAGGAACAGGTCCAGGGTCCAGGTAGCTTAGCCGTGTAGCTGCAGGCTGGGTTCACATCTTTATGCATCAATTCTCTATGACTACATGAGAAAAACTGTGAGGCGAATTCTTTTTAAAATGATAAAATTTGTCTATATTATAGCATTCCAGCCCCCAGCTTCCTGAAAGCTAAAAATATTTTAATGTCATATTTCCATGTAAATTTTAGTTTAGAATTTAATACCCTTTTGACATACATTAAATTTTTAGCTTTCTTTTAGCCCTGACTATTTTAAGGGCTTAGCTGATGTGTGTTGAAGCAAAGCACTGAGGAAGGCTGTAGATTAGGAAGACAGGTCACAGATGTCAAGGTTACTCCAAACTTCTGCACCCGCATCATCTTGGGGATTGTTCTCCTGGGCTGGGGAGATTCTGAGCCAAGCCCTGGATTCCTGAGGAGGTGTCAGAAATCTTTCTTATTGGAAATGCTATGATTGGTGGCCTCACAAAGTGACAGAGAAAATTCACTACAGCGGCCCACGGCTGGGGAGACCCAGGATGGTCTAGGGGGTAGGAACGTGGAGACTAGAGCCAAACTGCCTGGGTTCAAATCCCAGGCCTACCACTTGCTAGTAGGTGACTGTGGGCAAGTGAGCACCCCTCTCTGGGCTTGTTTCCTGGCCCCAAAGTGGGGCTAAGGTCAGAAAGGGTACACAGGAAATGGGTTGAGTAAATACATGAGAAAAGCAGAGGTTGTCAGCTCTACAGATAATGGAACACAGCTCTAGGGAGGTAAAAAACTTGCTCAAGGACAAAGGCAAATCTGCCCTGCGCTGGATGGCCTGGCTGAGAGAGAACTATTTAGGGTGGAGAGTTGTGCAAATGCCTAGTCCAAGCCAGCCTTGACCAGTGAACTTGTGAAGTACTTCCTAAGGAAAGGGGCCAAAACCCCAACTAGGGCTTCTCACCAACCCCCCTGTGGCAGACCAAAACTGCCAAACCCACTGCTGTAGAGTTCCAACTCAGAGAACCCACGTAGGACAGAGTAGAACTGCCCCATAGGGTTTGCAAGGTGCACCTGGTAGATTTGAACCACTTGCCTTTGGTTAGCAGCCGAGCTGTTAACCACTGTACCGCCAGAGCCCCCACTGGGGCACAGGCTCCCCATAAATGCCGAGTCACAGAATTTAAGGGCTACTTCTTGCCCAGTAGTGTTGGGAGACTGTCTTGCCCACAACAAAACCCAAACCATTCTTCCCTCCAAAAGAAGAATTCCTGATTTCTGTCTGTAGCCCCATCTGTGCCTCTAAGCCAGAGGACCCTCAGACAGAGACTGAACTTAAATTTTTGCTTGGACTGCTCTGCACCCAGTTCCTCAGAGACCTCAATCACCTAACACTGCAGGGACCTCCAAGAGTGTCCTTGCAAAACCTTGTTCGCATTCTTTGCCCACTGACTGCAGACTCCATGAATTCTACCTCAGGACAGCCACCTCCTCGGTAGCAGACAGAGAAGACCCTGAGGAGGGTCTGGGGGTGGTGTTCACAGCTGCCTTTGAGGGAAGGCATGGTGGCCTGGGCTCAGGAGACAGGTCTGTGGCCTGCCTGGGCCACTGGCCACTAGTCTCACACTCTGGGGCTCTGGGGCAGCACTGTCCCACGCCCACACACCCTCCATTATGAGTCACAGCACCTGCAGCAGACCACTCCCATCTGTGAAAAGGGAGCAGGAACAATCCAGTCTCCCTGGTGGGGCTGCTAGGTGACCATGCACTGGACCCAGCAAAGGACTCAGCTTGGGACCCAGGACCGAGTGGCAGAGCTGGAGCTGATCATCAGGAGTCATTAACAATGTCATGTGTAGTGAAAGGCTTGTTGGTGCTACCTATCCGGACAATCGTTAACCAGAATAAGAAATTTACAATGTAGAGACTGGAAATTCCAAGAGACAGACAGCTCTGCTTTCTCATCACTTACCAGTGATGATATAGTGTATTGATCGACAGAAACAAGCCACAGTTTGGGCTCCCAGCACTGCCTGCCACTGCTGCCTGGCTTGTTAATTTAGATTTACAAAGAGGTTCTGCAACCCAGGGAGAGACAGTTATGCATGGGAGGGAGTTGCTGCTGGTGCAAGAAGCTTGGGGACCAGGAACTAGGTGGGAACCCCTCTCCAGCCTACCCCGGAGGAAGCCCAAGGAGTCCCTTCTAGTTCAGGTTCAGCAGAGGACGATGAAGCTGCTGGTAAGGCAAGCACAGCTTTCTGATGGAGGCTGAGTTTCCTGCCACTGGAGGAATTTAAGTACTCAGCATTCACTCAGCAAGCATCCACTAATGCCTGCCTGTGCCATGTCCCACACTGGCCCTGAAGGTACAGAAATGACCAGACTCAGCGGCTGACCCCGGAGAACCCATAGTCCCTGGGGTTGCTGACCCTTCCTCTGGTCCTCAGGTGTTTGATGTATGGTAGCCGCTGGCCTGGAGGCTGCTGGTGAGTGGACCCAGTCACAGCCCTCTTCCAGCACACTCCCAGGGGCTGAGAACGCTCTAGGGGTAAAGACTCTGGCCTAGAGGATGCAATCAAAAGACGACAAGCCGGTAGAGGCCTGCAGAGGACCAATTCCAGGGAACAAACCCCAAGAAGGATTCAGCTAGCAGGAGTAAGGAGGGCACACAGCAAGTCCCCACAGGACCAAGAGAGCGGCACCTCACCCGAAAGACTGGAAAGCAGGGACTCAGAGATTGTACACCTGCGTTCGCCGCAGCACTATTAACAGCAGCCCAAAGGTGGAAACAAGCCAAGTGTCCATCAACAGATGAATGGATAAACCAAATTCAACCATAAAGAGAAATGAAAATTCTGACACATGCTACAACATAGATGAACCTTGAAAACATTATGACGTATGCCAGACACAAAAGGACAAATACTGTATTATCCTACTTGTAGGAGAAATCTAAAATCGGCAAATGCAAAGAGACATAAAGTAGAATAGGGGTCACCCAGAGCTGAAGGGGAGGAGGAAACGGGGGAGTTACTGTTTAATCAGCACAGAATTGCAGTTTAGAATGGTGAAAACAAAATGGAAAAAACAGTGGTGATATTTGCACAGCACTGTAACTGCAGTCGTTGAGTGCTGTCCAGTCACTTCTGACTCACAGTGACACTACGTACAACAGAATGAACACTGCCTGCTCCCACGCCATCCTCACAATCCTTGCGGGGTCTGAGCCCACTGCTGCAGCCACTGTGTCACTCAGTCCGGTTGAAGGTCTTCCTCTTTTTCACTCACTCTCCACTTTTACCTTTATGATGTCCTTCTCCAAGGACTGGCCCCTCCTGATAATACGTCCAACGTACATGAACCTCACCATTCTTGCTTCCAAGGAGGCCTCGGACTGTACTTCTTCCAAGACAGATGTTCCAAGACACTGCTGTGGCAGTCTATGGTGTGTATATTCAGTATCTTCACCAAAACCATATTTTAAAGCCATCAATTCTTCTTCAATCTTCCTTATTCATTAATTCATGCCCTTGAATCAGATACTTAAAAATGGCTACAATGACAAATTGTATCTTATGTATACTTTACAATATACCCTGGGCTCAGGTGGCCTGCTGTGGGTCTCACAGTTAGGGTTTCACTGGGGCCAAGAGGTTAATGTGTGCCAGACTCCTACCAAAGGATCACCTTTGTCATTACCCAATAAATCTACTTACTACTGAGAAAGGAAGACCCCCTGGTGGCTCGGTGGTTAAGAGCTTGGCTGTAAACAGAACCCACCAAGCTGATCAGCTGGACAGAGACCTGGCGATTCTGTAAGGATTACAGCCTAGAAAACCTAATGGGGCACTTAAACTCTGTTACACGGGGTTGCTGAGCAGGAATCAACTCCAGGGCACTCAGCACCACCACTGGAAAGCAGCTCTCAGCAGGTCCTCCCAGAATGCCATTTCTTGCACGTTGGGAAGGTGGTTTGGGGAGGGTGTGGTGAGCTGGACAGACCCAGAGACCAGGCTTTGGTAACAAGTTGGTCACCTATGCATCACTAGCAGGCATCACTGTGATCACTCTCAGCTCTGCTCTCCCAATTTCTGGGAGGGAAACTTCTTTTAGGTGGCAAGAGGGACATGACTGCTAACCAAAAGATGAGGAGTTCAAATCCGCAAGGCACTTCTTGGAAACTCTATGGGGCAGTTCTACTCTGTCCTGTGGGGTCGCTATGAATGAGTATTGACTACACGGCAGTGGGTTGGGTTTGGTTTCTGTTTTGTTTTGTTTTTTATTCTGTCCTCTGGAGACTGAAGAGCTGCCAACAGGAACTTGGCCTTAGCAGCCTGCGAAGTAGGCCCTTCTCCCCTGAATTTCATCTGCGCGATCCCCAGGTCTCCAGTTGGCCTGGCAGGGGTCACATGTCCATCCCAAGGCCAATTACTTGTGGTGGGGGATGTGTGGCTGTGTGGCCCGGGGCAAGGTGGCTTCAAAGGGTTTCAAAACGGAAGAGAGCTAAAAGATGGGTTCTGCATTAACGGGGAGAAAAGCACTGTGGTGACTGGTTTCTTCGTTTTTGCGAGTCAAAATCCCCAAGAAGCTGTCAGCTTCACTCCACAACAAGGTATCCAGAATGAAGGCCCTTTCCCCAGCAAAGTGGGGCATGAGGGGAGCTGGACCAGGTTGACTCCAGCCCTGAAGGCCTCTGCTTCTCGGGGCCCCGCAGGACAGCTTCGCCCACAGCGACCTTCCGTAATAACCACGTGCGTGGAGTAAGTGGAAGCTTAATCCTTCCATCGACAATGAACCTCCTCCCTCCGGGGGTAGGGCACCCGCCCTCACACATCTGTGCACTGGGCACAAGAAGGCTAAGTCTGCTCTTTTGAGGTGGCATACACGGTCTCACAGCGACCCCTAACCCACAGCCAAACAGATGGCCACCGTGTTGGCACTCATGTCCCTGTCACATTTGATTTGCAAAATGTTGTCTGCAACGGACGCACAGGAGCCTCCAGTTGGGGCTTTTTCAGGTCAAGAAGTATTTTCTGGAGGGTCTCTCGTTTGTCAGAGAAGAAAATGAATGTGACCAGCACTTCTGTTTCCACCCTCATGCCTACACTCCTAGGTGCCATCTTTCTCTGGGCTGGCTCTGGGTTAAAGCCTTAAGGATTAACTTGAGGTTTTATTACTATCTCATTTTACAGATGAGGAAATAGGCTCAGAGACACCGTCTGGTTTCCCAAGACCGCACAGCTAATGAGGGCAGGGCTACGCTTTGAACCCAGCGCTCCCTGACCTCGAGACCCTGGTCGTCACCATCTCGGCTCACAGCCTCCTCTGTGCTCTTACTCACTGCCGACTGGAGTTGCTGGGCTCCAGAGCACCTGGGGACAGGCCTTCTAGAGCCAGGTGACTCTGGCCCATTGACGTTACCGTCTACGCTACAAGGAGCAGAAACCACCAGAGGACCATGGAGAGACTGTTATTACAGATCCCAGCCCCTCTGACTTGCACACTTGAAGCTCCTTACCCGGACCTGAGGCCTCAGGGCTGAGCACAGCGGCCAGACTTACAGTAGGGGCTCAGTAAACGTCAGCAGAAGGAGTGAGTGGCGTCTACCAGTGCTTCCAGTGAGCCTGACACGGCCACGGAGGCAAAGAGCTCAAACCAGGATCCTCTTGAACAGACGATGAGAAAGCAGGGGATGAAGCTGCAGCGATGAGTGTGAGGCCAGGCAGGCCCATTTTCCAGCTTCAGGAGCTCCGTGTGGGCACGTGAGCTCTGGCGCTCCTTCGTCAGACGGCTGCCACACCAGGCAAGCGGGCCGGGCGCGCAGCGCGGCCGCCATGTTGGCCAAGATGGCCGCCTGCACAGTCAGGGGCTCGGCGTCCCGGTCAGGGCGGCTGCCGCCCAGATCAAGAGCGGGGCCACGGCTGCGCCGAGGGCAGGCTCCGCTGGCTGGTAAACGTCCCACTGTGACTGGATTCAAAACACAACAAGTAAACTGTCACGTTGTGTCCAGACGCTAAAGGGGACAAGTCAAAATTCAGGGTAGCCCGAAATCGCCCAGAAATCAAATAAGAGACCAGTCCCCTCATCGCTGTGCCCCTGGGAATGCTGGGTAATTACTTTTCTCCTTTGTCTTTCTGGTTTTTTTTTTTTTAGCAGAACGACGAAGAAGCAGCCGCAAAAATCAGTTAGAGCTTCCAAAGTGCTTCTTTCTCCAGAAATCTTTTAGAAAAGGTGAAAGATTTACAAGACCTGAAGAGCAAACCAAGCAGGATAATTGTTTTTGGAATGACCCCAATATTTTCACCCCGGTGACCCCAGCTGGCATCTTGCCCCGTATTTATGATTCCTGCTCCTCTGTGCACCAGTGGGCGACCTTTCGGAGCCCCCTCTGCAAGCCCCTAGTCCCTTATCAGGCCTGTAACTCACCCTGACGTTATCTCTCGGGAGGGTTTTATGCACTTTAATTTAACTCCCCTCATCATTATTTCCCGGACTTCAAGGTTTTCTCTTTCGAGCTGCTCTTCCCAGGACAAGCATAATCTGTTTGCCATCAAGCCCAATAAATACATTTGTCTAAGAGACGGGAACCATTTGGGGAGACTTGCTCAGGCTGAGAAGCAGCCTCCTGGCTCTCACCCCTTTCTTTGCAGCAAGAACTGATCTTCGTGTCCTTGAGCCTTCCATCACCTTGGTCCTTAGGTTTAGCAAATGAGAATTAAATTTGAGTTTCAGATAAACAATGGATTTTTTTTTTTGTGACCGATGCACTATTTGAGATATGCTGTCGTTTGGCTGTCAGGTCAATTCCAATTCATAGCGACCCTATATGACAGAGTACAACAACCTTGTAGGGTTTCCTGCGCTGCCATCTGCACAGGAACAAACTGCCAGGTCTCATCTCCTGGGGAACAGCTGACAACTTCAAACCTTTGGTTAGCAGGCTAAACGCTGGAACACTGTGCTACCAGAGCTCCTATTTCAGACAAACTTATGCTAAAAATTACAGATCTGAATAAAAATTGTTTATCTAAAAATTCAAATTTAATTGGTATCTTATATTTTACTTGTTATTAGCTCCTAGGGGCTGTCCCATTCACTCCCCTAAATACAGATTAATAATACATGGGAAGTGTTTAACCACCTCCCAACAGAGGCACCAGAATCTGTTAGACCTTACCTCCCAAGCTGGTGTAAGTTCCTTTAGAAGGACCTTCCCTGCCTGGCTGCCATTAGTTCTCAGCACCTACCCCCATCCCGGCTCAGAGCAGGCCCATAATGAATCATTTGCAATCAGGGCCCTGGCAGATGTTACCCACATTATTTCCTGACCTCACCTCTGCACGTGGTGTAGCTGAGGGAGCCCCCGACGATCCTGCAAGGCTGGTCCAAGCAGCCAAGGTGTGCAGAGAAGGAACGAGGCACAGAGAGACCCAGGAGCAACCCAGTGTACTGGAGGCTCCCAAACCAGGGCTCTTCCCTCTCACCCGCTATGCCTTTAACTACATCTCTTAGAACCCCAAATGGAGGATTTATTTCCTGCCAAGTTGACTGCGCTGTTCCGTCGTAGTGAATCCGTTTCGCAGGCAGCCATGCAGCATAGCCGGGCTCTGAGCGCAGTCAAGAGGGGTGAGGCTTGGGACAGCCATGGAAGGAGGCGCCTGCGGAAGGGGCCCAGCAGAGCCCTCTTATCCTCTGCTGGGTTTTCTGAATGAGCAGAAACAGTCAGACATTCTCCATTGCATAGGACTGTCTGTGTCTTACGGACATTTAGCATTCCTGGTCTCTCTGTATCAACTCCCCAACACTCTTGCCCCCATCCCCCATCACGACAACCCAAAATGCTCCTGGAGGTAGAGCCGTCCCTGGCTGAGGCCTGCAGCACCCACCGCAATGAGGAAAGCAGAAGCTGAGACAGGTTGTGAAGCCAGGTTCCAGAAGCTTCCCTAAGACTGAGGGATAAGAGGAGCAAGGACAGACCACGGTTCTTTAGAAAGAGTACTCTGTTTGAAGACTGGGGGGGGGTGTGAGGGGCACAGCAGGGCCCCAGAGAAGCTTGGGGGAGCCAAGAGTAGAGGACCCACATGGTAGCTGTAGTGTAAATATGCAGATAGCCCAAGATGGTGTTTCCTATCTAAGATGGTAAAAAGAGTCTCTTTCCTGAAGAAATGAGATTAAATGTGTAAATGATTAAGCAATCAATGACTCTGATTAAACCCCGCCCCCGAAACACCATCCTGGCCCAGGGAGGGTGAACCCACTCGCTTCCTACTCACAACTGAGGCTCTGTAAACTCTACCATAGAAATATGCACATTTCCAGCCATTAGGGGGACACATTGTGTTTGGGGACATTTCCACTTCCAGATGTCTGGAAATGATATTACTGGATTTCTGACACAGCATAGGATATGCCCAGGATGATGGGAGCAGAAGACTCTGCATTGGCTCCAGGGTTCCAGGGGTAGTAGTCAGTGGGAACTCATCCCAGTTGAGCACAGAGTTGTTTGCTTAGCTGCAAAGAGCATCTGCTCTCACCTGCTGTAAGCCCTATCCTGGCTTCCCGTTGTCCTGAAGTAAAGCCTCTGCTCCCAGGAGTTGCCTACAAGGTCCTTCAGTCCCACCCCTACAAATCTCTCCAGCTTCTTACACCCACTGAACTATCTTCTGTCCCCCACATGCTCTCTCAGCCCACCTCTAAGCCTTTGCATGGCTGTGCCCTGGCCTGTTACCCTCTCCAGTGTTTCCATTCCCTGGGACTGGCCATCTCCTCAACACCACCATCTACCAACCCCGTCAAAGCCCTGAACACTGTCATGCTCCTTGTCCATTTCCTCCACTGGACTGTGAGCTCTCTTGGGCGAGGGACTAGGTCTGTCCTGCTCACTCGGATGCCCCAGTGCCTGGAACACAGCCCAAAACAGGGCCCCTGCATATCTGGTGAGTGAGTAGAATCACCACAGATTCACTAAGCCATGGTCAGTGCCAGCGATGAAGTAAATGTACTTCTACTCAGACACACATGTGTAGGAATCGACTTGACAGCCACTGACAACAACCCCTGACAAAAGGCGCCCGTGAGAACCTCCCAGACTTCACACTGAACAAAAAGCACCAACTCAGAAGAGCACGGCTGCTGCATGAAGTTCAAGAATAGGCAAAACTACTCCACAGTGCTGTAGACACCAGAGTGGCCATTCCATCTGAAAGACGGTCACATATGTAAAAACTCATTGAGTGGTCTACTTAATGATTTGGGCACCTTACACTATGAAAGTTACACCTCAATTCAGAAACTAGGAAAAAGAAAAATGACTGTCAAATATGTTTGAGTCACATAAATTTACACATATAGCATAAAACTGCATAGAAACATACACACACAAACAAGTGCATGTAAAACCTGGCGAAATCTGCATAAGCCTGTGGTCCACTTAACAGTCTTGTACCGATGTCAGTTTCCTGATTTTGATATTTCACGGCAATTATCTAAGATATTACCTTTAGGGGAAGCTTGATGAAGGGTACCCAGGAGTCTCTGTACTAGTTTTACAACTTTATCTAAGTCTGTAATTCAAAATACAAAGTTAAAAAAAATCTAAAATTAGAAATGTATCAAAGAAATCAGAACCAAGTCTTTATTAAAATAACATTTATTAAATTCCAGAAAAATACAAAGCCCTGATTGAACTATGAAAGACATGAGTTATAAAATCAAAAAACTTATTCTGTGTGGGGACGTTTTTAATCTATAACAAGTTAACAGATGCTAGTGTTAAGAGGCACACTGAAAGTTATAGGAGAAAAAAACCTCATAAATATTGAATGAAGGAGGAACCCACTGCCTTAAAAATCCATTGCCATTCAGTCAGCGCTGACTCAGAGACCCTACAGGACAGAGCAGAACTGCCGTCGCCCAGGTTTTCTCCACAGAAGCAGTGGTCGCACCTTTCTCCTGTGGAGCAGATAGTAGGTTCAAATCACCGAATTTTTAGGGTAGCAATTGGAGCACTTCACCACCACTCCACCAGGCTTCTTTTCGCTACCTTAAGGGTCTCAAATTTTCTCTCCTGACCCCAAGACTGATGGATTTTCATTATCATCATGATCCAATCACATGCTTCTTTTATGCAAAGATTCATTTTTACACACTTTTAGAATATTTTATCAACATCTAATATCTCTAAATATTATTAATTAATATCTTGGTCTCTGTACTTGATAATCCAAATGAAATAAAACCAGTGGGGGGAGAATGTCTGACTCAGAGAAAAGAGCACCACAGCAGGACACCTGAATCAGGTGGTGCAATAAGACAAAGGCGGCAACTTGGAGAGTCTGTAACTCCAGGAGGGCAGGAACCTATCTGTCTGTCTGTCTGGCTCTCGGGGTCTTCTGACACTGAGCAGGCACGCGGTCAATAGAGCACGCACGCAGTCAATATCAGTTGAATGAATGAATGAACCTTGCCTCACTTGGACTTCTGCCCACAGCCTCACTAGCCTCTGGCCCTTCCTGGGCTGGTCTCTGAGGCATGACCCCACCCCTACAGAGGCCCTGGGCTATCTACTGGAGGCTACTGCCTGCCAGTTCTCAGATGCCCTAGCACCCAAGGCCCCACCTTTCTGGATATCAGATACTGTGACCTGAAAAAAGTGTAGGACTCCCAGGAAAGGAGGAGGGCACTAGCCTGACTCCAGACGCCTGGCCTGGGCAGCTGAGCTGTTGAGGAGGCAAGCGTTGGCCCTTAAACACATGGTGCTTCTGTGAGGGTCTCCCGATACAATAAAAGATTATCAGCTAAATAAAACAAGAAGTGACTGAGGCCACTATGCCCTGCTGGATTGAAATCGTGTGAGCAAAGTGGTTTTCTCTGAGAGATTTATTTCCTGCGCTAGCTTCAGGCAGCCAGCCTAGCTGGAAAGAACAGGCCAGTCACCCTCCATTTCATGGGTGGGGGACATGAGTTTTTATTTAATCTTCCAACGAGCTGCAACAGTGAAGCCTGCGTGAATGGACATTAATTCTGAAACAAATTATTAAAGCGCGATCTGGGATTCCAGGAAAGCCATTTACCCCCTGCCAGTGTACCACTTCCCTCACCAAGGCCATAAAATCCCTCCTCTCCAACTGAAACCAATACCATGCTGACTGGGTCTCTATTCACATGGAGAAGAAAGTCTTGGAACTGACCCAAGCCCAGGACCCACAGTACATGCTCTCAGGCCTAGGCCAGCTGCCTGTCTGGGCCTTGGCACTTGACAGGGGCTCCCATATTTCTTGGGGCCTTATTATCTGTATTTGTGGACAAGTGTGCCCTAGGTAAAAATGGCTACCACCTCTCTCACATAGACTTAGGGAGGGCCTGGCCCTGGGGTCTTGGATATTGCACAGCTTGGAGGGTAGGGAGACAGCCAGATCCAAGCCAGCCTGGGCTGGGCCAGGTATGGCTAGGGGAGGGGGCTGTAAGAGGTCACACCGGACACAGGGTGGGGCACAAAAGGAGGAACAGAGCCTGCTGACTGACAAGCAGGGTTACAAAGTCTTCCAAGACAAGATTCCTGACCTAGCCATTGAGGGAAGAGGAAGAAGGAGTTCACCAACAGGACATTCTGGTGAGAGGGCATCCGTAACAGAGGGAATAACATTTGCAAAGCTCTAGAGGTAGGAAGGAAATCCGGTGACATAGTGGTGAAGAGCTATCTATGGCTGCTAGCCAAGAGATCGGCACTCCTTGGAAACTCTGTGGGGGCAGTTTTATTCTGCCCTGAAGGAGCTGGAACTGACTCAGCAGCATCTAATAACAAGAAGAGGTAGGAAACCCTGGCGATGCAGTGGTTAAGAGCTGTGTCTGCTAACCAAAAGGTCAGTGCTTTGAATCTACCAGGTGCTCCTTAGAAACACTATGTGGCAGTTCCACTCTGTCCTGGAGGGTCAGAATCGAGTTGATGGCAACGGGTTTTTTGTAGAGGTAGTTAATACTGGAAATTCTGGTGTCACAGTGGTCAAGTCCTATGGCTGCTAACCAAAGAGTTGGCAGTTCAAATCTGCCAGAAGCTCCTTGGACTATGTGGGTGGTTCTACTCTGTCCTATAGGGTTGTGACAAATTGGTAGGACAGTGGACATTTATTGGTACATCCAGGTGCTAAAATAATAATTTATTGAACACTTCCATGTGCTCTACCAAGTACATCACCCATTATCTAATTTTTATCTTTCCAACAACCATATGAGGAGGTAAGGATTATTATTACTCCCATTGTACAGAAGAAGAAACTGAGGCTTAGGGAGGCCTGGTTGCCCAACATCTGAACTAGGATGTAGAGAGGTCAGAATTTGAATCTAGGTGTCTCTGACGCCAAAGACAGTGCTTCTTCCCCACCCCATGCTACCTCCCCTGAACAAAGTCCAGGATCCCCTCACCAACTCATACTATGGCTTCAAACCCAGGTCTCCAGAACAGGACACCAGGGAGCCTGGGCCCTGGGAAACCCACCCAGTTGCTCACTGAAGACACCATGACTTGACATTCTCTCCTTGCGCAACTACTTCCTGTCTCTCTAACATCAGGGTCTGTGCCCTAGGGTGACAGGGGCTGGAGGTCAAGGCTAGGTGGTGACTGAGAGTCCCAAGGCAAGTAAGTGACCAAGGGCAGGGACATTTTACAGTGGTTAGTGAAGGAATCACAGACAGGATGTACAAAACCAGGTATGTGGGAAATGAAAGTCATTCTCTTTGTTCTCTGATGATGGGAAAGGAGCATATTTTTCATCAGCCTAGACAATAAAAACAAGAAAAACTGAGGGTTTGGGGAAAACTCAATTAACAGTGACCCTTTCATCACATCACCTCTGTCTGATTGTCACCATGCTTTGCTCTCTACCTGAGCTAGTTTGCTCAGATCAAATTTTGCCTCCCTCAGGACTCTGACAGCACTCAGCCAGAATGCTCCTTAAAAGCACGGATGGTGAGACTTCATCTCACATACTTGGGACATATCTTCAGGAGGGACCAATCCCTGGAGAAAGACATCATGCTTGGTAAAGCAGAGGGTCAGGAGAAAGGGAAACCCTTAGCGAGACAGACTGACACCGTGGGCACAACAGTGGGCTCAAACATGGCAACAACCGTGAGGATGGCACAGGACGAGTGACCTTTCGTTCTGCTGTACACAGTGTCATGGAGAGTTGGAACTGACCTCACGGCACCTAACAGCAGCCACAACAGGACTCACAGCTCTTCCTTCCCGTGCCTGGGATAACAGGTGGAGTCTTCGATTGCTAGCTGCAGTTATTTGAAAATGATGTCACACCCCCAGTGGATCTCTTTCTTCAGGTCTCTCTCAAGGCCCTCCACCTGCCATGGCCATGTGTCCCACCCATCCTCCCTGCCCAGTCTCTCCTCTATCTAGGTCACAGTTCCTGGGACACAGCAGACCCAGTGGTGATGATACAAACCAGAACGAAACTCACTGCTGTCAAGTCGATGCCAACTCACAGCAACTCTATAGGACAGAACAGAACTGATCCATAGAGTTTCCAAGGAGCACCTGGTGGATTTGAACTGCCTGCCTTTTGATTAGCAGTTGTAGCACTTAACCGCTACACTACCAGGGTGGTAATGACGGGCCCACTCCAAAAACCTCAGTTCCTCCACCCTAGAGGGAACAAAGCCCTGAGGGATGGAAAAAGTGGGGCACCTAGTCTGTGGGCATGGTGGTCAGCAGGGGCCTCCAGGAGAGCTGCATTAAGAGGCCGAATGGGCCTTCCTTCCACAGGCCCTGATGATAACAATAAAATCACGACTGACATAGTTCTGGTCCTGTAGATTGGAAAACCTATACTAGGAGAGAGGAGAGTCCTAATTCAAATTCCATAGACTGTGCTGCTATCCACTCTGCTCCAGGCCTTGTGTGTTCAAGGGCTGAGAGGCCTGGAAGAATCCAGGTGTCCTGTACAGCTGGATAGGGGAACAGCCTATCCACGGTAGGGTCTTGTTTGAGTTTCAGCCATGGAGGCTCATGGCCGTATCTGGGTTTAGGTGTCACCTGGCTATCTTGTGGCCAATGGGTCAGAGAAAAGGGGCGAGGATGGGAAAGACACGCAGGAAGCCTCACAGATATGACCAGCACAGCGACAGCATTACAGCCTAGTGACGAGGACTGCGCAGGGGTTGGGATGTCTGGGGCTCAGGGCCTTCCTGTAGCTGTAGTAGCACCTCTCCACACCTGGGTTCAGCCCAGCAGTTATCCTTCGCCTCCTCCCTAATTCTGCATCTACCTGGCTCTTTGTACCCTGGCTGGGGGCAGAGGACTCTAAGCCCACCAGGATAATTGCAGTCCCTGTCCTTGACCTGCAGCAATGGCCCAAACCGAGATGCCTGGAGCACTGTCATTACCCTCACTCACCCCTCACCGTGGTCTCGCTGGCCCAGGCCCTGACTTAAAACTGCCTTCTTCCCTCAAAGAGGGAAAGCCCTTCTCCTTATCTCCCCATCCTCTGGTCCCTGTTCATCCATCACTTCCGTCTTCACTCCAAGCTTCCAGGGACAGCCACGCATCCTCCTTCGGCCGTGCCTGCCATTTCCTCCACTCTGCTTATGCCTGTCTTAAACTGTTTGGCTTGGTAGTATTCAGTTGGCTGGATTATGAGAACTTTCTCTTCCAGATTTCCTTCTTCTGCCTTCATGGCAACCTTGAGAGGTACTACACCCCCATTTCACAGACAAGAAAACAAAGGCTTCCAGAGGTGCAGCGATTTGTCCAGGTCACTTACGGACAAGCTGCCGATGTGGCAGCTTGTTTCCTACTTCACACTCTTTTCCCCGTGTGCCCAGCGGCTCCCCATCCAGAATGCCAACTGTGGGCATGTTCCTGACACTGCACATGTGTGGTGTTAATGAATCTGCTGCCACAAAACCCGCTGCCATCCAGTCTAGTCCAACTTATGGAGACCAGGAAGTCACCACTACTACTCCTCAATTGCTCAAGACTTTCTCAGTTGCTGAACACAGAAACTAACGCAATCCATCTAAAGACAGAGATAAATTCACTACGAAAGGAGGGAAAAACGAGAATGGTCCCCCCCCCCGCTCAGCTTTTTTCATCCAATAAGAAAGCTTCTGATTGGCCAACTTGGGTCACATGCCCGTCCTGAACCAACCACAGAGCCAGAGTGAGGAACTCTGATTGGCCAGGACTGGGTCACGCCCCTCCTCTGTCATTGGTGGTTAGTGGTGGAGTTTACTACCACAAGGGAAGGGAGAAAACTCTTGTGAACCCCCAGATTCAAGATGTTGTTAGATGCAGGCTCTTCACGACCCTCTAGGACTACCTGCCCTGTAGGGCTTCCAGGGAGCGGCTGGTGGATTTGAACTGCTGATCATTTCGTTAGCAGCTGAGCTCTCAGCCAGACGCCACCAGGGCTCCAAAGTCAAGTTACTATAGCCTGTTTTATAATCGCACAGAGAGTTTTAAGCAACCCTCTTAGATAACACAGCATACTCTCCCTCTCTTTGAAATGCTGTGTGCGTGTGCGTGTGCGTGTGCGTGTGCGTGTGCGTGTGCGTGTGCGTGTGCGTGTGCGTGTGCGTGTGCGTGTGCGTGTGCGTGTGCGTGTGCGTGTAGTGAAGAGAGGGTGTTCTCCTGGCCCTGTAGGAAAAAGTCCAAATTTCTTTCAAGTATCAAGGCTTTCCAAGCTCTGGATCCTTTGCGGCCTTTCCAGTCCCTACCTCCCCCATTTACCAATCCCGTAAGACAAGTCCTGCCCGCTCTGCTGAACTGTGCATTCGGACGGGGGTGGAGCCTCACTCATCTTTATCACCAGCAGCCTTGAACACCAGATTCAAAGGAGCCCTTGAACTGGGAAGGACCTTCAAGGCCTCGGATTACACACTTCCAGATGGAGACAGCTCACCACTTCCAAGGCCCTCCATTCAGTTTCTAGTTCAGAGCAAGTCCCCCCAACAAGTCCCCCTCCCCTACAGAAAGCAGACCCAGATTACTGCCTAAAAGCTCTTGTGTATTCAGCGCTTTCTCCCGAGGGCGGGGCGACTGGGGTGAAGGAGAGTGTAGAGCCAGGGACACTGCGAAGGACTCAAATGCCACTTTCCAGCTGGGTAACTTGAATCAAAATAGTGAGAAGATCAAAAGGCATTCTCCAGGTCCAGGGAAGATCAAGAAGATGTCATGACAAAGGCTCCCTACACACATACACACACACTCAAGCTCCCAGATAGTGACCAACTCCCACTGAAGTCTTTCCCTCTGGGGAAACTATCCGGGGAACCCCCAGAAGTTGAAGAAAGGAGGGAAAGACCCCCTCTCATATCTCTACCCACCCTCACCCCTCCCATGCCTGCGATTTCCAGCTGGGACCCCTCTGCTCACCTTACCCCACCACCCGCGACCCTGTTGGGCAAGGAGGAGAAGACGGAACAAAAGAAGGATCCCCAGCGGGTGCTGCACCCTTGTTCAAGCAGGCTCGCTCTCCTTGCGCGCAGCCTCACTCTCCCCAAGCAGAGTCGCAAGCCCCACGCACAAGGCATCTACATTCAACTCGTCGCCCCCCCACACGCACACCAGGCAACCAAACATGGGTCTCGCCACGGACACGCAAGTCCCCAGCATATCCGTGTTCCACCCGCAGCCCACTCGCGACGCGGGTGGATCCGCACTCACTGAGGACCCCTGCTTCTTGCGCACACGCTCGATGCCCCCCCAGCCCCTCCCGACGCGCGGCCCTGTAAGGCCTGAGGGTGTAGGGGCCCCTTGTGTCTGCAGCCTTCGTCGCCTGTGCCTGGCCGAGCTGCGGTGGCTCGTGGGTGTTGGGACGAAGGGGGTTCTGGCTGCCACTCCTGATCTCTGGAGGATATGATGCCCATGCATCAGGGGCGTTAGCTTCGACTGGCTGGAGTGCCATCCTTAGTGTCCCAAACAAGGGTCTTTCTTTGCGGAAGCTTCGCTCTGCCCCTCGCCTCGGGCGCAAGAGCCGCGAGGGAGGCCCAACTGCAGCCTTGTGGCGCCACCTACAGTCCGATGCCAGAATCCCCTGTCCGGGACACTGAGTGGGCCTTGTGGTGGGTCGGTCTCTCTCTGTCCCACTGTCTGGTGACCTCTTTCTGTCCCGTGGGAGCCGTGATAGTTACTACCCCCACTCTCACCCCATGGCACAACCATGTCCTGCAGCTTCCGGTCATCGAACGCAACGCCCAGGAAGAGAATCTTCAAGATGTCCAGGGTCCAGAGAGTGGCCAGAGCCTAGACAGCCTAGGCTTTACCTGCCGGCACTGCTTTGGCAGCATCTGCCCCTCTGTGACAGGGAGGGCCTTGCCACACTTTCTTGAGGAGCAGGATGAGACGCAGACCGACAGCCAGGAAGTGGGGAAATCAGGACTAAACTAACTGGAGCACCAGGAGTTGGGGCCGCTAAACCTTGCCTGTAGCCTCCCGGGGCTCACCTCACCATGCTGGTTTCTTCCTGCTTACCACCACCTCACTAAGGAAGCCCTGGGGGGTCTCCCTCCGCACCCCAGCCACCACCTCTTCTGAGCCTACACTCACCCACCCACGTCCTGCCCATCTCTCCTCAGGGACTGCACTCACCTGTTTAATATGGTGGATTCTTGGGAAAATCACACCAGGAAAAAAGAACCTGGAGACCCAGCCCCACCTACACCAGGGATGGGTGGGTAAACCAAGACTCATGGGGCCTCTTTGCTCTGGAGTTGTCTCTGTGAGTTAGTCCGGTAATTTGCCCAGGCTTAGACCTTTCAGGAGTACCCATCATTCACTGCCAAGCAGGGACACGGCTCCTAACATTAGCTGTGTGGGCATCAGTGGAGCACATCTTTGGAAATAGATGCTCTGGACCAGGCCTTGTATGTCTCTCCTGTAATCCTTACACCAAACAAAGCGTGTGGAGTGATATTGTTACTGCTCACTTCTACAGATGAGGAAATGAAAGCTTGGTGAGGTCAGGGGGCTTGCACAAGGTCCCATGCAGTAGGTGAGCTGAGGAGTTAGATTTCAGCCCTGACTTGAGACTCACCTCAGGGCTATGTCAGGGCCTCCCAGCCTAGTCCACAGCTGACACCCGGAACCCAGGCTGGGCCTGGCACCAACACTGACTCTGTGCTGTGACCTGCCCTGGTGTGGGAGCAGCCACCCACTCGTCGTATTTGTCACAATCACCCTGGTATGTGTAATGAGTTTCCAACCTAAGTTTGGACTCAGGAGGGACTGTCCGTCAGAGTCCTCGAGTGTCAAACACCTCAAGACTAACTCTTTCGTTATGTAGATGAGTAAACTGTCTACAAAGAAACAGTGCTTATTCAGGATCACAAAGAGCCTCTGTGGCTCAGGTTGCTCAATATTCCAGTAAAGGTAAGGGGTCTCAGAGTCTTTAACCCATCTAAATTTCAAGGGCTAGATTGCAATCTCCACCCTGAAGAGTCAGCAAGAATTCAGCTAGACAAACCCATGGTAGCTAGGGGTACAGAAGGTTTAGCATTCCATCTCTGCCCTGAGGAGCTCCTGATTCGGGAAATGAGGGAGACAGACACTAACACAGACGATCACAAACACAGAATGCTTGGCTTGGGGCTCGGGTGCCCAGAGGAGAGACAAGGAGGAAGGTGGTCAAGGAAGTCTTCCTCAAGAAAGTGTCATCAAGTGGACTTTGAAGGATGAATAGGAGTTTGCTAGTGAAAATGCAGTTAGGGGTATTCCAGAAGGCATGTGCTCAGGGTCAGCCCCTGTGCTTCTTTCCCATAATCCTAACATCCAGTCAAATGCCTGAGGTGGTATTGCTAGTGTGCCATTATACAGAAGCAGAAATCAAAGCCCAGAGGTCGGAAGATAAGTAACTAGTTCTGCCTGTAAGCTTGTCAGCTAAGTGTTAAGCAGGTTTGGGCATCAGGCAGTCTTGGACTGGAGTCCAGTCCTATTGTGTGACCTCTAGTGGGTGACTTAAATTTTCTGAGCCTCTGTTTTCTTATCTAGAAGAGAAATTACACTCCCTTCTGTCATGGGACAATTGCAGGGTTAGCAAAGGACCGCACACACAGGGACCCACCAGGGAAACCAGAGACTGTTGGTGAGGAGTCACCTAGGGGCAAGAGCTAATAATAAAGTTGTTGGAGGGGCATCAGGAGTCAGATCACGTGGAATCTTAAATGACATACTAAGGAATTTGACTTCACTGACAGCAATGGGGAGCCATGGAAGGGATTTGAGCCAAGGAGGGACAAGTCTGATTTGTGTTTTAGAAGGTGCCCATGGGGTAGGAGCTGCGGTCCCCTTGAGGAAGAATGGAAACTAGGACCTTGATCTCTTACCCCGACCCCTATCCCTGTCCTTGCTCCCTGCCACCTCAGTCCCAACACCTCTCACCCCAAGCCCTGTGGGAATGGGAAGCTATCCTGTTCTGATACGGGGCCTCGGTTAGGGCTTGGGTTGGGGTGGGACTCGCCTGGAACCCCTACTTCCACTGCCCCTTGTCTTCCAATCACCCTACACCTGGACACTTATACCCCAAGAAAAAGAACCAGGAATCCTGGAGACCAAGCCTCTGTTTCCCTCCGAGCAACACCTCCGCCCCCCGTCAACAGAGACTCTCTGCAGGCCCCATCACAGAGAAAGGACAGGCAGCACCACCATAATTTCTATTTCCTTCTAAGTAGATGCTCCCAGACCTGCTCCCACAAAACCAATTAAAGCACCTGCCGGGGATGGGGCTTTGTCAGCAAATGACTTCCAGGCTCTGCAGCCTAGGAATAAATCTAGGGAGAGTGAAGTGCATCAGACAAGGAGAGGAGCTGGAGATGGGGAGCCTGAGCAGGAAGGGAATGAAGGGGTCACTTTGGGTGTAAGCAGCTACCAGACAGGATCTTCATCCTGGTCCCCAACTCCAGGCCAGGACTCAAGACACCCCAATCCCAATACCGTTGGACAAGCAGTCTCCCGGGAATTAGACATCTCAGCTCCATGTTGGGACCTCATCCAGGAAGTAATTATGGGGAAGTGGCTTGTGGTAGAAATGGTTTCCAGGGCCATGGGGTGGGGATACAGTAGCCTGGGTGTCTCCCTGTCCTTGTCACCATCACCAGCTTCCTCTATGCTCCTTGGCTGCTTCCCCCAGTATAAGCAATTTTAGGAGGCAGGTGGGAAGCTAGGGCTTCTAACTCACTGTAAGATCCTGAGCAAGTCCTTTACCAGTCTAGGCCTCTGTATTTTCATCTGTTTAATGGGAGCAGATGAGGGTTCAGCCAACCTTCCCAGCTCCGACTTTTTAGACTCAGACGCTGAATCTTCTGGGATGGCCATGAATTCTCTCCTTTAGAAGAGGCAGAATCCAGGACATGCGAGGGAGACCTAATTCAAGCCAGCCACCACTGCTGTCAGGAACTCATAGCCTGGCACAGAAACCAGACCTGGGCCATCTAGGGCATACGAGCTATAGCAGAGTGGGCATGGGGCTGGTGGGGAAGTGGGCAATGAGCCGACACAGGGAGCTGAGAAAGTCTTCCTGGGGAGGGACCACTAGAGGTGGGCTTCAAAGGATGAATGGGAATTCACCAGGTAGAGGTGCCATTCTCCCAAAGTCGAAATGATTCTAGTTCATGTAGCCTCTCTCAGAAAATCTGGAAAAGGCACCCTTACTTTCCACTCTACTCCTATCTTTAGAAAGTTGTCTTAACTTCGGAAAATCTACCATGTCTACAATATAAGCTGCCCTCTTAGGGTCATACAGTGTGCTACTTGGAGAACTATGCACTACAGCTGGGTAAAATTTAAGTCAATCAAGATTTCAGAGAAGAAACTAATCTACGAGGCTGACAGTCTGCGCAAGCCACAGCCTCATCCACCCTGAGATCAGAAGAACTAGATAGTCCCCAGCTATCACTGCTGACAGTTCTGATCAGGGCCGCAATAGACAGATCCTGACAAAAGGGGAGAAAAATGTGGCACAGAATTCCAATTCTTAAAAACCCAGACTTAAGGGACCAGTTGAGACTGAAAGACTCTCTGAGACTATTACCCAGAAATGCTTTTCAAATCTTGAATGAAAACTATCCCCTGAGGTCACTTTTAACAAAATAACAGATTGGCATGCAAAATAAGGACTATTATCCATGAGTACAGGGCTGCTTTAAAAAAAAAATCAATATGAGATTCTAAAGCAGAAGACAAAGAGAGGGCAGGGAAACTAGAGCACTGTGCTGGAAACAGAACCACCAGAATAAAATCAATGAGAATGCTGGCACTTTGAAGAAAACATCGTTAACGTCACTGAACAACTTATGTCGAAATTGTCAAATGGGATCCTGACTGGTTGAGTAAACTTTCACTGAAAACACAACATACACACAAGTTCTGACAATTAAGTTCATGAGCTAATTGTTCTAAGCACTACATACCTCATTGTTGAATATTACTACCATCACCTTCAGAGTACTCCCCTCGGGAAGCTATGTGGCAATGCCAACGCCTAACCCACCCTGCAAAGCAATTTTGGAACGCTTTCTGGAATGACCGTTGCACACAGTAGCAAGGTGGCAAGTTTGCGAACTTAACTGTATAGCTGTCTATGAGGGAGTTTTTAGCCAGTAATCAAATAACAGTGTTGGAACAGCCTCCCTACTCACCTGATCTGGCCCCCAGTGACTTTTTTATTTACCCCAAGACAAAGGAAATATTAAAAGGAAGACATTTTGATGTCATTCAGGACATCAAGGGCAGTACGACAACAGCTGTGATGGCCATCCCAGAAAAAGAGTTCCAGAACTGCTTTGAAGGGTGGACTAGACACTAACGTCAGTGCATAGCTTCCCAAGGGGAGTAGTTTGACAGTGACCATAGTGATATTCTGCAATAGGTATGTAGCACTTTTTCTAGGATGAGTTTGCAAACTTTATTGGCAGTACTTGTGTGTGTGTACAGACACACACACACACACACACACACACACACACACACACACAAAACCCTACCATCGAGTCAAGTCCAACTCAGAGTGACTCTACAGACAGAGTAGAACCACCCTGTAGAGTTCCCAAGGAGTGCCTGGAAGATTCAAACTGCCAGTCTTTTGGTTAGCAGACACAGCACTTAACCTGCTACGCCACCAAGGTTTTCATGTATGCAGATATGTCAGGCCCAAAGGAAGCCCTGATGGCATAGTGGTTAAGTGCTACAACTGCTAAACAAAAGATTGGCAGTTCAAATCTGCCAGGTGCTCCTTGGAAACTCTACAGGGCAGATCTACTCTGATCTACACAGTCACTGTGTAGACTTAACCACACTAGGTTTGTTTTTTTTCAGTTTTATCAAGCCAAAAGGAACAAGTTGGTGCCTGTCCTCCCAGTCCTGAGAGGAAGTGAGGCAAGACAAAGAGCATCCTGCCAGCAGAGAGGTGAGCAGGGACTGAAAGAGAAAAGCAAGCCCCACCCCCCAAGATGTGTTATCTGTTATACCCATTTCCAAACACAGTAGATTCAAAGATACCCAAAGGGATTCCCCAGTATGGACCATGAACCTCAAGGAATGGACATGGACTCTAGATCAGCGCCATACCAGCCTCTTTACCACACTGTTTCCATGAATAGTTCCCCAACCCAGGCTACAGTTGGAGAAACTGAGGCAGCTGGAGGTTGTGTCCCAGGGGTGCTATGTACCCGTGCTCTGAGTCAGCCAGCCTCAGCTGCTCACAGCCTGTGAGCCTTAACGTTCCTTTGACGTGCACACCCCACAGGTGCCTGGTGAGGGTGCAACGGGCATTACCTCCAGCAGTTAGCACCATGCTTTGCCCATGGAGAGGGCTCAGTGAGTGATGGCTTTTATTACCGTCGTTACAGCAAATGTCCCCACCCCAGATAACACCAAATCTACAGGGCAGCCATCGAAGTGTTTGCTTTTGCGTTTATCCCCAGGGCCTACCCTGCCTGCTTCAGCAGGGAGATTGGTCATGATTTGTTGCACGAAGGAGCCTACCAGGTAGGTATATGGCCATCTTACAGAGGAGGAGACTGAGGCTCAGAGTGGTAAACAGCGTGGGTTCCTGCTTGGTGGGACGGAATTTGCACCCCGCTCTCTCTCTAGCGAATTCCCTGTTGTATCCGGAAGGGGTCTCTGTCTTGATTACACAATGAGATTCTGGCCTGCAAGGATGGAGCTGCCGAGGGGACAGAGGTGGAAGGTCACCAGGGAGTCAGGACCTCTCGAACCACTCTCACCCGCCAGAACCAGCGCCGGCGGCACAGTAAATGCTGCGAAGTGCCGGCGTCAGCAGCCCGGCGAGCGCTCCCATCTGCAGGCCCATAAATCCGTGTCTCCTTCGAGGGCTCCAGGCTGCCCGGGCCCCATCGCAGATACGAATTTTCATCCCTCAGCAATAACGGATGCCAAACCCGCGGCAGAGAGCCGGAGAGGCCCTCGCCACACCCCAGCGCCCGACCTTGGGCGGCATCTGGGAATCCCTGGATTCTGGCGCTCAGTTCACAGCCACCCTTCCCTAGGCTACAAGGCACCCGCTTGGGACCTCTGGTGTTGCCAGTGATTATAATAACGCAACTACAACCAAGGCTGTACCTGCATTAGCTGCAGGACCCCTAGCGATAAGCCCTGAGATGGTTCTTTTGGGTTTTGGGTGCTGCACTGTCGATTTTCTGCTGATAGCAACCCCATGTGACAGAGTAGAACTGGTCCATAGGGTTTTCTAATTTAATCTTCACAGAATCGGTCACCATGTTTTTCTCCCAAGGAACCTCCGAGTAGGTTCAAACAGCCAGCTTTTCAGAGAGCACCTGAGCTGGTGCTTATCCTGCTCCTGGGGTAGGTACAACAATTACCCCATTTTATAGGTAAGAAAACTAAGGCTTGGGACCAGTGAAGTATCTTATCCACTGTCACCTAGCTAACACATTCGGAGTCACAGTTGAAACAGATCTTCCCTCTCCTGAATCCTGGATATCCATGACTAGGGATTCTGAGCGGGTGGGAGAGACAGTTCCCCACAGTCTCCCAGAAGCATGCTTTACTTTTAAGGGACACATTTAATTTCATGTGTATTAGGAAAAAAGAGAAAAAATTCACCCCTCATCTGTCACTTTGTCGTGCTATGTTGGCTCGTGTGTTTCTGTGGAAGTTATGTTACCGGTATTCAAATTCCAGCAGAATCACCCAGAGTTGACAGTTTCAGCGGCACTTCCAGACTAAGACAGACTGGGAAGAACCTGGTGGTCTGCTTCCAAAATCTTCACCAGTGAAAACCTTACCAATAACAGTGGAACACTGCCTGGCTTGGCTGGAAGATGAACCCCTCAGGGTGGAAGGCACACTCCTCAAAGTAGAGTTGACCTTAGTGAAGTGATGGAGTAAAGCTTTTGGGACCTTCATTAGCTGAAGCAGCAGGGCTCGAAATGAGAAAATAATAGCTGCAAACATCCATTAATAATGAGAACATGGAACTAAGAAGTAGGAATCTAGGAAAATTGAAAGTCGTGAAAAATGAAATGGAATGCATTAAGATTACTATCTTAGACATTAGTGAGCTAAAATGGACTGGTATTGGTCATTTTAAATAGGACAGTCCTATGGTGTACTATGCCAGGAATGACAAATTGAAGAGGAATGATGTCACATTCATTGCCAAAAAGGACATTTCCAGATATGTCCTGAAGTACAATGCTGTCAGTGATAACACCCATGCACTTACCAGGAAGACCCGTTAGTATGAATGTTGTTCAAACTTACACACCAACCACCAATGCCAAAGATGAAGAGACTGAAGGTTTTTACCGATTTCTGAAATTTAAATTGATAAAATATGTAATCAAGCTACATGAATAACTATTGGTTATTGGAATTCAAAAGTTGGAAACAAAAAAGAAGGATCGGTAGTTGGAGAATACGGCCTTGATGGTAGAAGTGGTGCCAGAGATTACATGACACAATTTTATGAGACCAGTAACTTACTCATTGCAAATGCCTTCTTTCAACAACATACATGGCACCTATATGTGTGGACCTTGCCTGATGGAATACACAGGAGTCAAATCAAATACATCTATGAAGAGAAATGATGGAGAAGCGCAATATTATTAGAGAGAACAAGGTCAGAGACTGACTACAAAAAAGATCATCAGTTGCTCATTCGCAAGTTCAAGTTGAAGCTGAATAAAATTAAAATAAGCCCACAAGAGTCCAAATATGACCTTGAGTAGAATACAATGTAGAGTCCCTGATGAAGCATGAGACAAAGGAGAGTGCAGATCTAGAACTCTATTAAAAAACCAGACTTGATGGTCCCACAACCTGGAGGGTCCCTTCAGAACATAGTCCCTGGACTTGCTGCTAGCCCAGAGCTGAAACCAGTATTCAAGCCAACTCTTCAGACAAAGATTGGACTGGACTATGGGACACAGAGTGATGCAGGTGGTGTGTATACTTCTTGGCTTAGTACATACATGAGGCTGTCCAACTGGTTCCTCCCTAGAGGGGTGAGAGGAGGGGATAAGTGTTGGTTGAGTAGATACCAGCAGTACAAGGTAGAAATGAGGAGTGTGCTGTCATAGGGTGAAGAGAGCAGATAGAGTTGCACAGAGGCGTGTGTTTGGGGTTTTATTGAGCAAATTGACTTGGATTGTAAACTTTCACTTAATCACAATTAAAATAAAATTTAAAAAAATATGATCATGAGTATATCTTACTATCTCAAGAGTCTATCTCAAGAATAGTTTTGATGCATTGAACACTTGTGGGGTGACATCAAGAACATCTTATCTGAAGAAAGCAAAAGATCATTAAGAAGACAGTAAAGTAAGACAAGAACAAAATGGATGTCAGAAGAGGATTTGAAACTTGCTCACTAGCATTTGATGCATCAAGTCTATTCCTGAGATAGTCTCTAAATTCAGGTAAGATATACTCAAAGTCATATTTTTTTTAATTTTATTTTAATTGTAATTAAGCAAAAGTTCACAGTCCAGGTCAACTTGCTATAAAACACTCAACACGTCTCTGTGCTTTGAAACTTGCTTTTGAATGAAGAGCAGCCAAAGAGAACAGAAGAAACGATGACATAAAAGAGCTGAACAGAAGACTTCAAAGGGCGAGTCGAGAAGACAAAGTATTATGAAACATGCGAAGATCTGAAGTTAGAAAGCCAAAAGTGCAGAACACACTTTGTGTTTCTCGAGCTAAAGAAAAAATTCAAGTTGCAATACTGGAGAATTCCACAGTTCAGGGAAAATACTGAATGACGCAGGAAACATCAAAATGTAAAAGGAGTACACAGGATTACTGAATCAAAAAGAGCTGGCTGATGTTCAACTACTTCAGGAGGTAGCATATGATCAAGAACCAACGGTACTGAAGGAAGAAGTCCAAGCTGCCCTGAAGGCGTTGGTGAATAACAAGACTCCAGGAATTGACAGAATACCAACTGAGAGGTTTCAATGAATGGATGCAGTGCTGGAGGTGCTCACTCATCTATGCCAAGAAATTTGGAAGGCAGCTACCTGTGTCTGTTCCCCAAAAAAGTGATACAACAAAATGCAGAAATTATCGAACAACATCACTAATGTTACACACAAGGTAAATTTACTTACTTCAAAATCAGTTGCACACAAGAATAAAAAGGGGTGCACTCTGAGATCTCCACTAAAAGACCGCAATTGATGGTCCAGAGGCTTCGGGGTTCCCCTGGGAGCATGGCCCCTGGCCCTGATGCTGCTCTTGACCATAAATCATAATGAAGGTCCATTCTTCGGATAGGAATGGATTGGACTTGGCGATGCAGAGTGACCATATATTGGATGCACTTTATGGTTCTATGCATCTATAGGATATCATCCTGCTGACCTCTTGCTGGAGGAAGGGGAGTGGGTGGACAGGAGGGGAAAGAAGACTGTTGGGAGGATGGAACATGTATGGAGCAGAGAGGAAGAGTGTGCTCTCACTGGGCAGGGAGAGCAGTGGAAGCTGCACATAGGTGGGCATGCAAATATATATGGGAACGTACATTTTCACTCAATCATAATAAAAAAAAAACCAGTTGCAGTAGTACATCAACAGAGAACTGCCAGGAATTCAAGCCAGATTTACAAGAGGGTATGTCAGATGGATCCTAGCTGAAAGAGAAAATACCAGAAAGATGTTTACCTGTGTTTTGTTGACTATGCAAAAGCATTTGACTATGTGGATCATAACAAATTATGGATAATATTATGAAGAATGGAATTTTCAGAGCATTTAGTTGTGCTCATGAAGAGCCTGTATATACGTAGACCAAGATCTCATCATTAGAACAGGACAAGGAGATACTGTCTGGCTTAAAATCAGGAAGAATGTGTGTGAGGGTTGTATCCTTTCATCTAACATATTCAATCTGTATGCTGAGCGTATATACAAGAGGCTGGACTATTCAAGGAAAAATGTTGCATCAAGATTGGAGGAGTACTCACTAACAACCAGAGATAAGCAATACTTGCTAAAATTGAAAAGGACTTGAAGTGCTTACTGGTGAAGATCAAAAGTTCCAGTCTTCAGTATGAATTACACTTTAACATGAAGAAAATAAAAATAAAAATCTTCACAACTGGACCAAAAAGCAACAATAAACAGAGAAAATATTGAAGTTGTGAAAAATTTCATTTCACTTGGATCCACAATCAACGCTCATGGAAGCAGCAGTCAAGAAATGAAATGACAATTACTTTGGATGACCCGCTGCAAAAGACCTCTTTAAAGTGTTAAAAAGCAAAAATGTACTTCGAGGACTAAAGAGCACACAAACCAAGTCATGTTATTTTCAGTTGTCAGATATGCATGCAAAAGCTGAACAAGTAATAAGGACAACTAAAGAATTCATGTCTTTGAATTATGACGTGGGGCAAAGAGTATTGATATACCACAGATTGCCAGAAGAATGAGCCAATCTGTCTTGGAAGAAGTACAGCTGGAATGCCCTTAGAATCAAGGATGGCAAGACTTCATCTTACATATTCTAGATGTGTTACCAGGAGGTACAAGCTCCTGGAAAAGGACATCGTGTTTATTAGACGAGCTGCAGAAGAGAGGAATACCCTTAACAAGATGAAAAAATAACTCAGTGGCTGCAATGATGAGCTCAAACATAGCAACACTTGTGAGGACAGTGTAAGACTGAGCAGTGTTTTATTCCGTTGTATATCAGCTCACTATGAGTCAGAATGGAGTTGATGGCACCTAACAACATCAGAAAAAAGATACCAGCTTTTCAAACCTAACCACCTCCCCAAAAAATAAAGCTTCCTATATATTATAGACAAACATAATCTTTGATGCTGGAAATATTGTAAGCCAATGAATAGAACAGGTGCAACTAGCCACGGGTCTCAGAGGGACTGAGGTAGGTAACGGGGAGGTGCAGTGTCCACTTCCCCTTCTCTCCTCTGTTCACGCACAGGAGGCTGCAGGCCCCAGAGCGGAGGACTCAAGTGCAAATTCCACCATTCAGGGATTTATTGGCTGTGACTGCACCAGGCTTGGCATGGGCGCTTTGACCATTGTGCATGCATTCAGCAATCGATCCCTAAGGCCTGTTTTGTGTTCTGCTGGGCACTAGGGACACCCTCGAGGAACTCACCTTCTGGACATGATTTCTCTCATGTTACAAAGGAGAAAGAGGCATTAGTGGTTCAGTGCTAGAATTCTTGCCTTTTATGCAGACCGGGGTTCGAATCCCGACCACTGCAGCTCATGTGTGGCCACCATCCTTCTATCGGTGGAGGCTTGTGAGTTGCTGTGATGCTGGGCAGTCTTCAGGGGACATTTCAAACTAAGACAGACAGGTAGAAAAGCCAGACGGTCTAATTCTGAAAACCATCGTAACAGTCTGATCCCCAACTGATCATGGCAGGCTTTGGTTTTGTTATATATGGGGTTGCCATGTATCACGGGCTGACTCGACAGAATCTAACGACAACATACAGGAGAAAGCTGAGGCCCACAGAGGTCAGGTCTCATGCCCAAGACCTCATGGCTAGTGGGGGTAGCTGCTGGGATTTAACTCCAAGTCACCACACTGGCCTAGGGCTGTGAGAGACTGGACTTGCCTGAGGACATTTCCTAGTCTGACTAAGGCCACCCAGGTCCTTCTGTCAGTCCTGTACTTGCCAACCTGGGCAGGGCAGGAAGCCCCAGGTGGTCTGGATGGGCTTTAAGTTTGATGATATTTTTTGTCCTTGATGAGAATTGTAATTTTACTATATTTCATCCTTTGAGCACATATCTTGTTAATATTCTGTGTGATTAGATGGAAAGTACATCTAAAGCATTTCTGAGACATAATCACTATCTCAAGGAAAGCACTTGTGCAGGTGTGCAAGTTGTGAGCTGTATTAGTCTCTCTTCATGGGACACCATTGTTACTCGAAAGAATGACTGACAAACTATAGTTTTTCGAATTTGGTATTTGCTAGATATTTTTCCACAAATGACCAAAATCAGCTAGTGTCTTCAAGAGAAACAACTCTGTCAATGATAAAAATTGAGGCTGCATCCACCACCATGAGTTCGACAGCTTCTCAGGTTTTGAAGACTTTGCTGAAGAGAGAAGTGGTGATATTAACAAATAATAGTATTTCGATAGTGTGTAATGAAGCATGTCGGGATGTGGTAGATCTGCATAACTCAGTGAACCAGGATCTTCCAAAGGATCAGTGCTTGGTCTGAGCAAATCGGAACAGACCAACTGACCCTTTTAAAGAGGAAAATAAACCAATGAATTTGAACATTAATAGCGGATAGAAATTTCTTTCATATGTCAGATTCTACTTTGCAACCAGCCTCTAAGAAACTACCACTTGTTGATCAAATACTGAAAAACCAGCCACAAGTACTGGATTTTTTAACTATAGCTTTTCTTTGTAACTATAGAGATGGGGATAAAAAGAGTACAGAAAATTAAAAAAGAAAAAGAAAAGAAAATGATTAAGAACTTGGCTTCTAGCTGTATAACAAGCTGTGTGACTGTGAGACATATTATTCAGTTTTTCTGAGCATCAGTCTTCTCATCAGCAATGTGAGGATACTAATACTTCCCTCAGACGGGTGCTTCAAGGCTAACCTAAAGTAATGTATGTATATTGTAATATAAAGGAGCCCCAGTTGATCAGTGGTTAAGCCCTTGACTGCTAACTGTGCAGTTTCAGTCCACCAGCTGCTCCTTGGGAGACAAGTCTGAGTAAAGACTTCCTGCCTTGGTAACCCTGTGGGGCAGTTCTACTCTGTCCTACAGGGTCACTGTCAGTCAATTTCCAAGGAGCACCTGTTGGATTCAAACTGTCAAGTTTTTGGTGAGCAACCATAGTTCTTAACCACTCACAAACCAGGTCTTCCAGATTGACTATGAAAAAAAGAAACGTAATACAATGCTGCAAGGGAGTCTCATGAAACCCAAAGACACGACCATGGCCTGGAATTAGGGTCTGGAAGTGTTATTGGGGCTCTTCTCTGTGTCTGCTCCATTCTTTGTGTGGCACACAGACTCCTTGGGCCATGTGGCTGAAGGTAGACATCGCATCTTTCAGATTCACACATTCAGCTGGGACTCTCTCAGTCCCTTCTCTAAGTTCCTGGGGAAGACACTCTGATTGACCCACGTGGGTGTCAGTGCCTGTGCAGATCCCACCAGCTACGGCCGGGGAGGCGGAGTCACGTGTTACCAGAATTCTCATTGTTGGGGTTAAGGAGCGCAGTGTACAGATTTGTGAGTTGGGTATGCCCTCCACCACCTGACTAGATGTCCAGAAAATATTAAAAGCACTTTATTGTTAGAACTGAAAAGATATTTTTGATACTTCTTTTCAGATTTTTTCTGAGTATCTTCTTTTTGTTGAGACCAGGCTATATATGCAATTTTTATCCTATTCAACCAGTTTATATTCTACCCAAACCAAACCCCAAACCTGCTGCCGTCTAGTCAATTCCAACTCATAGCAACTCTATAGGTCAGAGTAGGACAGCTCCATAGTGTTTTCAAAGAGCACCTGGTGGATTTGAGCTGCCGAGCTTATTATGGTTAGCAGACGTAGCACTTAGCCACTAAGCCACCAGAGCTTTTAGTTGCTTACCTTCATAGTTATTTTCTCATCTCATGATACAATTTACTAATTTAAGTTGTCCCTGTATTTATTTTTAACATAAACAATTTTGGTAACAAGCAGCCCTATCCTGAAGGACTGGTGGCACAAATCTCAAGATAAGCACTTGACTATTAACTGAAAGGTTGGCAGTTTGAACCCACACAGTGGCTCTGGGGGAGAAAGATCTGTCCATCTGCATCTGCCAAGATTGCAGGCTAGAAACAGCCTGTGGGACAGGGTAATTCCACTCTGCCGTATGGGGTTGCTATGAATTGACAATTGACTCAAGGGCATACAACAACAAGCCCTATCCTGACGTTTCCTGAGGATAAATTCCTAAAGGTGGCAGCAGGATATAATCTACTATTACGACCAAAAAGGTCCTCTTTACTTCCCTTCTTGCTGTAAATGAGCAGTAACCAGTGAGATTTTTAGAAAACTGTTGTTCTTTACAAGGGAAGTTTCAGAAGTTTCAGAAAGCCAAAGGCAAGTGGGCCCCACTGTGGGCCATCCTTCTCTGGATTGTCCCTTTGCAACAAGACAGAAGCTCAGCGACCAAGTGTGACTTTTTTCTTTTCTTGTTTGTCTTTTTTACATTTATTGGGTTAACTCCCATTGCAGCCGCGCTTAGCCGTAATACACAATCATACCGACAAACGCACTTTTGACCTCCGTTGAGAGACAGGAATTTGCTTAGCAAGTGAAGAAGGTAAAGCAGATTGTGGAGACCAGTGAGGATGATGTCTTCTTTTGGTTTTTATTATAAGATTTTTAACAAACACAGAAAAGTTGAAACAACTATGCAAAGAAACTCTGTATACCTTCTGTCTGCATTCACTCATGGCCCACACCTGGCCACATCAGCTTTTTACCTGTGCCTCCGTCTCTCTGTCTTCATATATATATATACATACACACGTATAAAAACAAAAACCAGTTGCTGTCTAGTTGATCCCAACTCATGGCAGCCTCACTGTCAGGATATAACTGTGGATTTTCAGCAGCTGATCATTTGAATCACTAGGTCCTTCTTCTGAGGTACCTCTGGATGGACTCAGTCCTCCACCCTTGGCATAATAGCTGAGTACTTTAACCCTGTTCACCATCAAAAATGCTTTTCTCTTTCTCTCTCTCTCTCTGTCTCTCTCTCTATACAAATTTTCTAAACCATTTGAAAGTAGTTGGCAGACATCATGGCCCTTTGCCTCCAAACTTCTTCACATCTCCTGGGAATAAGGACATTCTTCTACATAACTGCAACACTGTTATGATGCCTAAGAAAAAGAACAGTGATTCCACAGTTGTATTAAACATTTCCAGGATACTAATTCAAATTTCTGGAGGATTAATCGATATTGATAAGCAAGTCAAACAATAAATATGTATCTAGAAGTATACATCATCACTTGAATATTAGGTAGGAAACTAAGGAGGTAATGAGTTTATGTTTCTCCCAACAACTTGGAAAAAGAGAATGAGAACATTTACACAACCTGAAGGATGTAATCAATGTCTTAACTGTACATGTACAAATTGTTGAACTGCTGTGTGTCCATTGTGTGTATTCTCCACAACGACAATTTTTTTTTTTTCAGTATCCTGCACACTGTACAGGCACATCATAGTAACATGGTAAATGCCAGTATCCCCTTACCCCTGACTTCCATCACCACAATCACCTTTACAAACAGCTGGTAATTGCAGTCAGCTTTTCCGTGTGAGGCCATGCCAGGGCAGACCACCAGGTGGGATGCCCCCAACTCTCGCTACCAGCAGCAGCAGGAGCAGACTCTAAAGCAAGAGGAAAACTGCTGAAAACAAAAGACAGAGTCACAGGGCACTGAACTTGGCCTTGCCAGCCTCCCAGTAATGGCGCAAGAGAGGGAATCAGTGCCAGCCAATGCCGCCCAGCCACAATGTGGCAGACAGAGCTGGGCTCCTGGCTGAGGTCCCTCCACTTACCAGGGCAAGAGCAGGCTTTTTTTTTTTTTTAATTGTTTTCAAAACAGATTTCATGTGGTCCCAAAATGAGACCATGATTGTAAATTAAAGTGTAACTAGCCTTTACGCTTTTATATTCATTAACTCTTCTCTGTTAATGATGCTAGGCTGGAGCAGAAACCCTGCATTATGAAACCACATCCAGGAAATAAAATAGTGATTTAGATAATGGCCACAATGTATTGCTACTTACACATAATTAAACAAATGCTCCATTTAAACTTGGAAACATGACTGAATGTTGATTAACCCTCGCCCAGCAATTCTGTGAGGGACTGGGGATGGGGAGTCGCCGCGAGCTGGTCTGTAACGGAGTGTCTGAGCCAGCCACGCTGCCTGCCACATCTGCCTGCCACAGCTATCCCATGACTATCACACACACCTGCAGGGCAGGTGCAGGCCTTGGGCCCGGGAACTTGGCCATGGGTGGCAGTGACCACAAGAGTGATCCTAGGACCACTCAGTTGTGCCATGCCCCAGCTCAGCTGACACTGAATGCAGAAAGCCTAGAGCTCAGCTCCCCAGAGGTCAGCTCCTTGGACTTGTACATGCTGGGCTTAATGAGAACTGACTCAAGATTTACGGAAAACGTCTATATTTTGTTAAATTATAATTTAAAAATGCCTAAAAAGGTAAATAATTCAACACATAATGAATAAAAAGTAAGGTTTCTATTTCTCAAACCCATTCATGAAGAAACACACTCAGCACTATCCTGTTTGGCCTTTCAGATCCTTTTTCTAGGCATACTTTTTCCAAATAATGTGTTCCTCTGGAGCTGACTCTCAGCTACGAATGGGAGCTTACGCAGTTTCTTTGGGAGGTGATCCTAGGAAAAACTAGGAAAAGCGTGGAAACTAAGACAAGGAAAAGGAAGCAAGGAATAATGGGTGTGTGACACAACTGGACCAGCAAGCAACATCATGATAAATGGAGAAAGGATGAGGTTGTCAAGGATTTCATTTTACTTGGTTCTACAATCATTGCCAATGAAAGCCAAGCCGAAAAACACCAAACCCACTGCCATCGAGTCGGTTCCAGCTCATAGTGACCCTATAGTTCCGAGTAGAACTGCCCCATAGAGTTTCCAAGAAGTATCTGGCAGATTTGAACTGCTGACCTTTTGCTTAGCAGACGCAGCACTTAACCTACAGGGTTTCCCCAGTGCCATAGTGGGTTAAGTGTTACATTTGCTAACCAAAAAGTCGGCAGTTAAAGTCCATCAGGTGCTCCTTTAAAGAGGTTCTTTGCAGCAAATTTTCACATGCAGTATGTCTTGATTTGCTGACCCGTGGAAGCAGTAGTCAAGAAATCAAAAGACACATAGCATTGGAAAAATCGCTGCAAAAGACCTCTTTAAAGTGTTCAAAAGTAAAGATGTTACCTTGAAAACTAAGGTGTGCCTGACCCAAGCCATGGTATTTTCAATCACATCATATCCATGTGAAAACTGGACAACGTAGGAAGAAGACAGGAGAAGAATTGACGTCTTTAATTGTAGCATAAGAGAAGAATACTGAATGCACCTTGGACTGCCAAAAGAACAAGTAGATCTGTTCTGGAAGAAGCAAAACCAGAGTGCTCCTTGGAAGCAAAGATGGTGTCTTACATACTTTAGACATGCTGTCAGGAGGAATCAGTCACTGAAGAAGGACATCATGCTTGGTAGAGTGGAGGGTGAGCAAAAAAGAGGAAGACCCTCAGTGACATGGATTGATACAGTGGCGGCAACAATGGGCTTAAGTAGGAAAAGATTGCGGGCATGGAAAGGACCAGGCAGTGTTTCATTCTATTGTTCATGGGGTCACTATGAGTTGGAAGCAACTCGATGGCACCTGTTTTAGTTGGCTAGTGCTGCTGTAATAGAAATACCACAGAGTAGATGGCTTTAACAAATGAAAGTTTATTCTAACACAGTCCGGTAGGCTACAAGTCCAAATTCAGGATATCCGCTCCAGGGGAAGGCTTTCCCCTAGTCAGCTCTGGAGGAAAGCCCAATATTGCATCAGTCTTTGTCCAAGGAGAGTCTTGGCAGAGGAACCTCAGGTCTGAAGGATGCGCTCTTATCCCAGTGCTGCTTTCTTGATGGTGTGAGGTTCCCAATTCTCTGCCCATTTTCCTTTTATCTCTTGTAAGACGAAAGGATTAAGGGTAGGGCAACCCATACTCCAGGGACACTCCCTTTGCAGTGGAGCACGGAGGTGATCTTATACCAGGATTTACAGCCCCACACTAATCCTTTAACATGCAGCACAGCAAAATCACAAAATAGAGGAAAATCGTAGAATACAGGGAATCATGGCCCAGCCACATGGATACACGTATTTTGGGGGGAACACAGTTCAGTCCATGACAGCGCCTAACAACAACAAGCTCTATCAGTTATTTGTTGCTTAGTAACAAAATCTCAGATCTAAAGGGGCTTAAAACAGTAAGTATTTATCATCTCTCATAGTTTCTATGGGTCAAGAATGAAGACAGAAAATAGCAGGGATTGTAGCAGGAAAAAAGATAAGTTCGGCCCACAGAGCAGAAAACACCTCAAACACCATCTTTTTCGTAGAGGAAGAGGTTGTTTATTAGCTAGCAGTGCTAGGGATCAACTCAAGTCCGAAAAGTAGCTGTGCACACTGTTCCGTTATCAGACATATCTATTTATACACTTCTTCAAGAAAACAGACAAAGGAATTTCCATATATTCTCTTAATTGGCAGTTACAGGTATACAGATTTTCATATTGCATTTTTATTGGTCCAGCACACTTAAAGAAGCACTAGATAAGCAGTTAGCATTAAATTACATGGGAAGAAGCTACCCTCTCCCTAGAAACTGGGCTTATCAGGGATTCCTAAGGGGGGTAGGAGGGAGCATCCTGGGCTGGCATGCAAGAGAGGCATCTGGACTTTTACCTTCTCCCTAGAAACTGAGCTTATCTCAGGATTTCTACGGGGGGGCTGGGGAAAGCTAGTATCTGATGCTCCAACCCTAATTTAGGCATCAGGTAGAAAGCAGGCATTGATTCAAATAGGGTTTTACAAGTTCCTCACAAAGCAAACTGTTGTCTTCTTATCTAAATAGTATAACAAAGGCTACTTCCTCAGGTGACTTCACCTCTCAAGGAGGAAAGTACATAAGCCTGGGTGTGGGTGCAGAGGTCACATTCGGCAGGCCAGATCTGTTGTTTTTGAGGGTCTGATATCACGCGTTTCAGCCGTTTTTGGCTTTTTATAATCGCTTATTCACAGGTTCACAAGCCCTGCACCCAGGCCTTCTGGAATTTAAGTGGTATCTTTTTAAAAGCTTTTTCTTCCTCTCTTATTCTCTACTTTGAGACTGCATAAATACATGTATTTTTTAATTTGGGGTCTCACCATTTGTCCATTCTTGTACAGATCGGCAGTGTCTTGCATAAAACAAGTGTGGGCTGCTCTTGAATTGATAGCGGCCTTGATCATAGAGCATATAGCTTGTGTTGTTAATGAGAGAAGGCAAGGAGCCATTAGGCATAGCCCCATCACGGCTAGAACTCTTCCCATTAAGGTCTTTGTTTTTCTGAAGGCCAAGAACCGTCTTCCTCATAGACTCTGGGGTTGTATCTGCTCCATATCTGTACCGGGACATGGGCTAATGCTTGAATCTCTCTTAGTGTATCTGCTATGACTTTTCCCTGGTCATTGATTTTGAGACAGCAGTTTGTTAAAGTGAACTCCCCACACACTCCTCCTTCTTGGGCCAGCAAATAGTCTAGGGCTAACTTGTTCTGATAAATAGCATTTTGTATTTGGGACTGTTTTTCTGCTATGAGAGTCAAAGCTCCGCTCGTTTCATTAGTTATGAGTGTAAGTCCCCTTGTGAGTTCCTTGTACTCATAAAAGCTATAGAATAACAGCACAGTTGTTAACTTTTGTCCCACCTTAATAGTGCGACTACACAAACTACACTCTTCTTTCCCTTTCCCAAGGTCCACAGTCCAATTAAGAGGAGTTTTACGATGGACTTCCTCAAGTTTTGGCCAGGTGTAGACCAGCCAGTTTTCTGGTTGTGGCTGGAGCCAGGCATGTTGGACGTCTCAGTGGCACCTTGCAGAGGTCAGTTGGGTTGGCCTTTGTCTCCCACTGTGGTGACGATGCCTTTTTCAGTCTTCTGGGTAGGATCTAAAAAAACACTTTAGTCTCCTGGTTAGTTTCAGCACGGGAGATCAGGCAAGGATTTTCTAATCAAAATTTTATAATTATTAGCATTTCCATTTTTCATAGAAGTAATTGTCCTGGTCATTAGCATGTTTTTACTACAACCTTCTGAAGAGATTTCATACTTGAAATCTTCATCGGAAAATGGGTGGAGGTCTCTTCTTCTGTATCTGCTTCATGCTGAGTAAAGGCATAGGCCTGCCTATCTGAGTAGAGATCTCTCCTTGACAGCGTCAATCATTTATAATGGCCAGGATAACAATTACTAAGCATCAGTCAGGGCTCATGAACATTATTTTACTTGGAACAGTTGTAGTCTGAGAGATGTAAGTTGTCCTGGAAACCCAGACTGGAATTACCTAGTTTTATTTCTTTTTTTATTTCTTTCTCTCTTTTTCTTTTTCTACTCTTTCTTTACCTTCACTTCACTTTCTTAGTCTTTTTTCCTTTCTCTCTTTCACTTCCCTAGTCTTATTTCTCTTTCCTTTTCTCATTCTTCTTTACCTTTCCTATACTTTCTTAGTCTTTCTTTCTTAAATGGCAATGTCTCAACAACTGCAACCCCATCAGACACAAAATCAACTTTTTATTTCAGATTTTTAGTCTAAGTCAATAATTATGTAGTCCCTCTTGGAGAGTAGACCCATTGGGTAAATTAAGTTAGAGAAAGTGGCTATTGTGTCTAAGACAAATTTAATTTTCTTACCTTCCATGTCAAGTGTAATCCTTAACTTTCTGATGTGGCCAGGAGGCAGACAGGCTTTGGGGTCTCCATCAGTGGTCAGTTTTTCAGAGGGTCTGTCTATCTGGGCCTTCATTACAGAGGTCTATGAATATCCTATTGTAGAACATTCAGGACACTCTGCCTTAAAGTGGCCTCATTTCTGACAGCATCTGTAATGACTGGGTCCATATTTACTGGCCAGTGAGGAAGTTTAAGTCTTGAATACCAACTGGGTTACCTGAGGTGGCAGCCAATAACAGCCTTTCTTTTTTCTCTCGTTCTTTTTCTTTTGCCACTAAATCTCTGATTAAACACCTTAAGGGTCTCCTCTACCGATGGGAGAGTGGGGTCTAGGATCTTTGTCTCAAGTTTTGTAATCTTTGTTTTATGTCTGATGTAGACCAGGATAACAATATATATGGCCATAATGGCCTCTTAGCACCTTTAAAACTGGCACCAGCATTTTCAAGAAGGCTTGGCGAATCTGCCAGGGTAAAACATCAGAGTAAAACCACTGTCTCTTTCTCTCCAGGTCCCCAGCTGAGAACTATCTTTTATCTTTTCTAATGTAAATCTCTCAGGCCTCTTCTTTCGTTGGGTGGTGGAGGACCATAAAGCTGTAAACTGGTGCTTTTTCCCATTTTGTCCCTTACAGTAAAACAGTTCAGTGGCTTGAGAAAACAACCCCTCTCTTTAAAATTGAGTACTGTCAAGTTTCTAGAACTTGAGGCACCACATATTGAATCAGGAAGTAAGAGAAATATTAATAATATCAAGCCAAATTATCTCAAATAACCAAGGAACCTACTCCACTAAACTCACTGCCATCGAGTCATGTCCAACTCATAAAGACCCTGGAGGCCACACTAGAACTGTCCCATAGAGTTTCCAAGGAGCACCTGGTTCAACAAGGAAATAAATTTTTATACCTCATAAACTGAGTCAGTAACTGTTTTTGTGTCTTCACAGCAATTGTACTCCACAGAACCTCAGACTTAAATCCATCAAATATCTTAAGAGAAAAGAAAATTTTTTTATGTCTTAAAAAGAACCTTAAAACATAAGCAGTATTTTTTTACATAAGACCCATAATACATTTGTTTTACCCAGCCTTGTATAATTGTTCTCTATTTTATTTATTCTGGAGAGCTTTGCATATCTGAAGTCACAGTCCTTCTCATAAGCCTAAAATTTACATTGAAATAAACTTTAAACAATAATTTTAAATATAATTATTTATATTATTTAGAATTTTAGGTATGACATGTAATAATCTTGAGACATAATATCACACATTCAGGGCAGATCAAGATTATTAACTCTAAATACTTATATAGTATAAAATGCATTTATAAGTAATATTTTAATTCCCCAGTCAAAGCATTGGCTTTGATGATGTTAGATAAATTTATAATCACGTTAGCCATTAATACCAAACTAAACCAAGTGTTATAGAGTTAATCTTGAATGACAACAGCCCTATCAGGCAGAACAGGACTGTTTTACAGAGCTCTGACTGTTGACCTCTAGATAGCAGACACAGCACTTAACCAGGGTTTTTGCTGATAGCAATCAAAAAATAATAAAATTATGACTTAATATTATGTATTTGTTAGACAATATTAGGCAAAAGCAGAAGAGGAAATAACCAACATAAATTTTAACCTAGTGAGAACTAGGCACCTGATTTTAACTCATGTTATATAATATATCAAATAAGACTCTTTTAACCTTTTTTTTTTTATCAGAAAAGGACACTCATGGCTTTTTATGAAGTTTTAGAACTATTAGGAGTTTGTTACAGGTCGACAAGAAACAATATTAAAGTTGTTTAAAGATCTAAAAAGTAAGAAGTCTTAACTTTTTCTTGTTAAGTCCAGTGGCATGATTTGCCGACTCAAAGAATCTTATTCTGGCAAGAGATCAAATCTTTGCCTTTAAGAAAGATTATGCAAGGAGTAAATTAACTGTGTCTTCATAAACCAGAGAAAATTGTTATTTAGCAGTGAACAAGCCAATTTTTTCTAACATTAATGTTTTCAAAGAATTTTATAAGTTAAATGATTACACTTTTGTCAGACAGTCTTTGACCACATCAAACACTTATTAACAGATGCATAAAAATCTCTTATCAACCAGTCCCTACAATGTTGTCTCTTATCAACAAACTTTTTATAATATAATTTTTTAAACAGCAAAGGACTCAATAAGACTTACTAAGACTTTTTTTTTTTTTTTTGGTCTGAAAAGTAAACAGACATTTGTTTAGTTCAATTACTCTTAAAGTCCAGGACTTAAATAAAGCTTACTTAAACGTTTTAGGTCCACAACTAACTTCTAAGGTTTTATTAGCTGACTTTTACCAGTTATTATTTAATTTTGATATTGTTATTGGGAACCCTCTTTCTACATTTCCCAGATAAGCCTTAAAAAGTCTCATATTATGACAATCAAAGTACAGCAGTAATGTTTACCTGTTTCTTTTTTTTTTTTCTCAAAAGATCCCCTGTAGCTATGACTTGAGGGCAATTTCTGCCCTGCTCTCTGTTTTTTCTGGAGGACAAAAGATTGTTAGCTTTCCTTTTACTTTTTTGGAATTGTTACTGTCTCTTTAAGATAAAGGTAACTTTACTGGAGGGCCGTGAAGTTACCCAGCCACAACATGTCTGGATCTGTTTGAAATTTAGCTCTTTATCAGCTTTAATTTAGTTCAAATGAGACTCTTAAAATCAGGTACACTGGCAAAGACAAAAGACACTTTTTACCAAAAATATAAACAACTTGTGTAATGACAAAAGTATTTTCAAAATCCCACAAAGGCAAATCAAAAGCACACCACAAACACATCTATCTTATCAAATGCACACACAAGAGTCCTCACACTTTATCACACATACATATCCAGCTTCACCAGTACGTATGCAGACTGTTTCTTTAACTAAAAATGAGCCCATGAGCACCTTAATTGTAAAATGAAAAGATAACTTCATGGATCCATTTAATAGTTAAATTTCTCTCTGGAGTCCAATACCTTGCCCGGGCCATATTATCATAAGTGGGTACCCATATACAGACTAATCAGACAGAATTTGCCCCAAAGGGCTCTCTTAAGGAACAGAGGTCTTACTTCCCACATTACAGAGTATGCAGATATAGAGACATCTTTTTAAAGTGGGACAGACATTCCTTTCTTACCAGACAGGTGGTATCAAGACAGACAGGAGCTCCACACTTGGTGAGAATCTGAGTTCTCTGCACACAAATAGAAAAAAGTTTTTGAACTCTCTTTGATTTAGTGAATTGATGCTGGGTGTGGGTGGACGGCTTTCTAAGGCGGAAGCTATACCTCTGGACACGTCTGTCCGGGTGGAGAAGCGGAACTCCAGTAAGCATCCTTTGTCCTGGGTTGAGTGGAAGGGGGAGGAATAAAGGAGAGGAGGCTGAGGAATCTCCTTTTTAGCCTGACAGCATAGCAGAAGTCCAGGGAAATAGGAAGTATTATGTTCAGAACTGTGCCTCACGCTGTGCAGAGTTTGTCTTGCAGGAGGCAGACACTCTCCTTGTCAGCTCTGTACACCCCCTCATCCTGTCATGGGAGCCTTAAAGTGGCAGATGCATTTTGGCCCTTAAATGTCTGATCTGTGCCTGCAAATTATCTAATGGACCCAATCTTCTGCCTTTGAATGGAACAGACAGAGATCCTCACCCTTCTGGGCCAGAGTTACTGAGGTGGAAGCAGCTGGGTCTTCAGAATCCACCAGGGAGTGGCCTGGCCCGAATTCCTCAATTATCACAGCTACTCCAATCTGTTCACAGAGGGCTTTATCAGATGTTAGCCAGTAAAGGAGAGAAGAGAAAGTTGGCTCTCCCCTGGGAAAGGACTTATGGCAGGAGTCCCCTTGCTCCTGGATAGCTTGCCAGTTATGTTGCTGAATCGAATCCAAGTTCATCCACCTGTCACTATAACTGAAAAGTGTAAAGACAGTGTAGGGTTCAAGCAATAATTTATTTGCAGGTTTCTGCAGCAAACCTGAGGTAACAGCAGCCAATTCAAACTGACTCCTTTTTCCTCTCAACCTGTCTGCTCTCTTCTGGCTCCTGGTTGACACCCTTCTCCAGCCACACTCTACAGCACTGTGGGGAGGGGAGGAACTTCCGGTAAGCAGGACCTCTGCTTCCTTTTGCAGGGGATTGTCCCCTCCTCTCAGGATCTTTTGCCACCACCCAGGGGCCTCAGGAAGCACTCATGTTCCTGTACGGCCCCTCCCTCCTTCAGACTTTCAAACCTGTGAAATGGAGTCAGGATGCCCACCTCGTGGCTAGTCTTAGGCACCCTGCAGTCACACACTCATACAACAGTACCCTTTGTCCAAACCTTGGCAATCTCAGTTTCCTGCTATAGAATCCTTCACAGTACTAGGAAGATGCCAGGAGGTGGTCAGGCTACTCCTCTGCCTCGATGGGCAGGACCTTACCCAAATTATACCTTTACCTAGGCTGCCTCAATTTCTCATTCAAGCACCTCTCTAGTGAGACCTGTGAATGGTACTTGGGAGGTGCCAGGAGGTGACCAAGCTCCCCTTTGCCTCAAGGAAGTGAATTTCCTATCCTATCCTTCTGCCCACCATGAGCAGAACATTTTCCAAGTTATAACTTATACCTAGGCTGCCTCAGTTTCCATTCAAGCACCCCTCTAGTGCAACCTGTGAATGGTAATTGGGAGGTGCCAGGAGGTGATCAAGCTCCCCTTCGCACCAAGGAGGCTACCTTCCTGACCTATCCTTTTACCCAAGACCAGTCTTACCATAATTCAGATGTCTACTTTCCAAGGCCTGTTCCTGCTGGCATTCAACGCTTAGAGAGCCCTCCGAGGGAGGCCCTCCCTCTGCCCCACCAAGGTGATCACACAGGAGAGCAAAATTAGTCACTCCTGGCACACTCAGCGGCTCACTTCACTCGGAGCGAAGGAGCCTTCCCCGGGTGCTGTCAGAGGGTGGCTGAAAAATCACCAGGTGAGTCTGCTCTTTACAGGCATCTCACTTCCTGGTCAGGGAACCAGAAATGTAGCAGGAAAAAGATAAGTTCAGCCCACAGAGCAGAAAACATCATCATGTTTGTAGAGGAAGAGGCTGTTTATTAGCTAGCAGTGCTAGGAATCGACTCAAGTCCAAAAAGTAGTCATGTACCCTGTTCCATTATCAGACATATCTATTTATACACTTCTTCAAGAAAGCAGACAAAGGAATTTCCATATATTCTCTTAATTGGCAGTTACAGGTATACAGATTTTCATATTGCATTTTTATTGGTCCAGCATACTTAAAGAGGCACTAGATAAGCAGTTAGCATTAAATTACATGGGAAGAAGCTACCCTCTCCCTAGAAACTGGGCTTATCAGAGATTCCTAAGGGGGGTAGGAGGGAGCATCCTGGGCTGGCATGCAAGAGAGGCATCTGGACTTTTACCTTCTCCCTAGAAACTGAGCTTATCTCAGGATTTCTACGGGGGGCTGGGGAAAGCTAGTATCTGATGCTCCAACCCTAATTTAGGCATCAGGTAGAAAGCAGGCATTGATTCAAATAGGGTTTTAGAAGTTCCTCACACAGCAAACTGGTGTCTTCTTATCTAAATAGTATAACAAAGGCTACTTCCTCAGGTGACTTCACCTCTCAAGGAGGAAAGTACATAAGCCTGGGTGTGGGTGCAGAGGTCACATCCAGCAGGCCAGACCTGTCATTTTTGAGGTTCTGATGTCATACATTCCAGCCGTTCACAGGCTCACAAGCCCTGCACCCAGGCCTTCTGGAATTTAAGTGGTATGTTTTTAAAAGCCTTTTCTTCGTCTCTCAGGATGAATTGTCTCCACTCCACAACACCTGGAAAACTCTAAGCTGGGACTGGACACATCTGAAGATCACTTACGCACATGTCTGGAAGTCAATGCTGGATGTCCCTTAGGAGCCTATCTTGGGCTGAAACCACCCTGACATGTGGCCTCTCCAGGTGGCCTCAGTGCCTCAGACATGGTGGATCTTCCCAAGGCAATCATACCAACAGAGAAAGCCAGCACCAGGTAGAAGCAACCATATTGCCTGTATGACCAGCCTCACTCCCGCCATGCATTACAAAAGTTAGCTGAGATCAAGGATTATGGCATGTCGGGATCCATTATAATAAGAACATACGGGGAAATACAGTCCTCCATAGTTACCAGGTAAGTTACCCCGGTGGGTAATTGGAGCTCAGTTGTATTGGAAAACTCTGAGAGAAAGTGTAGAACCTATATCTCGGAGTTATCCCACCTAAGGGATGGGAGAAATGGAGTGTTGTCAGCTTTGGGTTGTGGCCTAGGCTTCCATTTTCCTTACATCTGCACAAGCCATTTCCTCTGTGTGAAATACACCCACTCACACTTAAACTCTACCTGTTCCAGTCCTCCCCTCTTGTGACTTGCAAGAAGTCTTCCTTGATTTGCCACTCCCAGGCCCCCATTTTCCCTAAGCTTCCAGCCAAGTCTCTTTTTAGGTTTACCCAAGGGCTGTGAGTACATTCACTCAAGCACGCTGTAGTCACCCTGGGTCTTCCCAGGTCAACTCATCTCCTCTCGCCTGTGCCTTTCTACTCTGTCCTTACCTGCCACCCCCACCTCTAGCCCAGAGTTCTGCAGAGATAAGTGCTCAGTTACTGTGGCATCAGCTAGCCTCCTTGAGGACAGAGCTGTCTCTGACTTTTCTCTCTGGAGGCCCAACATTCAGCACAGGGCCTAGCATCAAGGTAGTCAGTGCCACTTATGCCAGGCATGTGCTAGGTGCTGGTCACTCCAGGAGCAACCACCAGGCAGGCATGGGGAGAATGGAGAAGCCCTTGGAGGTCCCTGACCAGCCTGGGTGGGGTGGGAGGAGAAAAGAGAACTCCAGGACCAGAGATGTCCAAGTTGTACCTAATTAACTTGGTTAACCTGGGAAGTAAGTTTTCTGGAATCCCTCTGGTATGGACCCAAGTTTGAGTGGTCAAAAGAGTGATGTGCATCAGCTCTGGAAAGCAGAAGGTAACAGTCATTAGACATGGTGATGGGCAGACCCAGAAGTGCCCTGTGGATCCCAGCTTATCTTTACTTTTCTCTTCACATCTAGCTCATCTACCTAACTGCTGATCATTCTGACTACCCACAGTCCTAGACCCACCTCCATTGCTTGGCCAAGAACCACAGAGGCAGTAGCTACCAGAGAGCTTCCCATAGACCTCTCCAGGAGTCCCTCTCACAGCTGGACAGCCTGGCTTCTCAGATCAACTAGTGGAGGCCCTTCTGTGACTCTCCAACTCCTTCTGGACCTTCATTTCCTCACTCCTTCAGTCATGTCATATTTAATCCTTGGCATGGCTTTGATTCCCTGTCCAAACGCTGCATATATAGTTACTTGCATTGTCAGTGGTGGTTCCAGAGGAACAGAAGCTTGCAGAGAGAATCTGGCATTGGTTCTCCAATCTGAGTAGATTTACAGATTAAGGACTCTGCTGGTTGCTCGAGTCAAGTGGACAGTGATGGTTCACAGCATATACACTGTATTAGTTTTCTAAGTCTGCTGTGACAAAATACCACAAAGTGAGTGGCTTATAAGAATGGACATTGACTGTCTTAGTTCTGAAGGCTGTTGTTGGGGTGGTTAGGTTCCACTGAGTCAGGTCCTACTCATAGCAACCCTATGTACAACAGAATGAAATGCTGCCTGGACCTGCACGGTGCCCACAATCATTTTTATGCTTAAGCCCATTGCTGCAGCCACTATGTCTGTTCATCTTGTTGACAGTCTTCCTCTTTTTTACTTACTGTGTACCAAACACGATGTCCTCCTCCAGGGATTTATCTCTTCTGACAACATGTCCAAAGTATATAGGACATAGTCTCACCATCTTTGCTTCCAAGGAACACACTGTTGTATTTCTTCCAGAGCAGATCTGTTTGTTCTCTTGGCAATCTATGATACATTCAACATTCTTCTCCAACACCACAATTTGAAGGTGTCATGGGTTGAATTGTGTCCCCCCGAAAATATGTGCAGCCGTGTGGCTGGGACATGATTCCCAGTATCTTGTGACTGTCCTCCATTCTGTGGTTTCACTAAACTGTATGCTAATGGAGCTGTAAATTCCTGCATAGGATTACTTCCTTGCTCTGCTGTAGGGGGAGTTTCCCGGGAGTATGGCTTGCCCCACCCTTAAGCTTTCCAGCCTGCAAGAGATCAAAGGAAAGAGAAACAAGGAGAATTGGGAACCTCGTTACCATCAAGCAAGCAGCACTGGGAGAAGAGCGTGTCCTTCAGACCTGAGGTTCCTGCGCCAAGATGCTCCCTGGACAAAGACTGATGCAATACCGGACTTTCCTCCGGAGCCGACAAGGGGGAAAGCCTTCCCCTTGTTAGGTCCTGAGTGCCAACGCCAGCCTGCATTCACTCACAAGAGACGGTTCTTGATGCAAACAGCAAGAGGTTTTTATTCCAGCGCTGGGGCTCAGTCCATACTCTTGTCAGAGTAGAGGGAATGAGCCCTGAACAAGAGAATTACAGAGTATATAAAGGCAGGGTCTTACATTCCTGGGGGAGGTGGGGTTGGGGAAAGGTTCCGCGTTGGGGAGGTTGATTTCGGCAATTCGGCAATTCGTGGTTTGCATAAGCTCAGGGCTCGGGGCTAGGGCGGTTATTTCGGGTACATTTTCTTCCTGTTACTCCCGAAACTAGCCTTTTGTGGTTAGGTAAGTTCCTGGAATGCTGAGGGGGTTGGTCCTATATTGTCCTGCTCTTTGGTATGGAGGATCTCACACCCTGGAGTGGACACCCTGAATATGGACTTGCAACCTACCAGACTGTGTAAGAATAAACCTTCCTTTGTTAAAGCCATCCACTCTGTGGTATTTCTGTTAAAGCAGCCTTAGCTGACTAAAACAGAAGGCATCAATTCTTTTTCTGTCTTCTTATTCAGTCCTGCCTTCACATGCATATGATGCAGTTGAAAATACCATGGCTTGGGTCAGGCATATCTTAGTCTTCAAGGTGACATCTTTACTTTTCAACACTTTAAAATGGCCCTTTGCTGCAGATTTTCCCAGTGCAATGCATCTTTTAATTTCTTGACTGCTACTTCCATGGACATTGATTGTAGAATCAAGTAAAATGAAACCCTTGACAACCTCAATCTTTCTCCATTTATCATGATGTTGCTTACTGGTCCAGTTGTGAGGATTTTTGTTTTCTTGATATTGAGGTACAATCCATATAGGAGGCTGTAGTCTTTGATCTTCATCAGTGTTTCAAATCCACTTCACTTCCAGCAAGCAAGGTTGTGTCATCTGCATAATGCAGGTTGTTAATGAGTCTTCCTCCAATCCTGATGTCTCATTCTTCTTCATATAGTCCAGCTTCTTGGATTAACTGCTCAGCATACAGATTGAAAAGGTATGGTGATGCACATGTTTTCTGACTTTAAAACATGCAGTGCCCCCTTCTTCTCTTCACATGACTGACCACAATTAAGTGTTCTGGAATTCCCATTCTCTGCAATGTTATCCATAATTTGTTATAATCCCCAGTCAAATGTCTTTGCATAGTCAATGAAACACAAATAAACATCTTTCTGGTATTCTCTGCTTTCAGCCAAGATCCATATGATGTCAGCAATGATAGCCCTAGTTTCATGTCCTCTTCTGAATTCAACTTTAATTTCTGGAATTAAAGTCAATATACTGTTAGTCACTTTTGAATAATCTTTAGCAAAATTTTACTTGCATATGATATTGTTCAATAATTTCTGCATTCAGTTGCATCATCTTTCTTGGAAATAGGCATAAATACAGATCTCTTCCTGTCAGTTGGCCAGGTAGCTGTCCTCGAAATTTCTTGGCATAGATGAGTGAGCACTTCCAGCACTGCATCTGTTTGTTGAAACACCTCAGTTGACATTTCGTCAATTCTTGGAGCCTTGTTTTTCAGAAATGCCTTCAATGCAGCTGTGATTTCTTCCCTTAGTACCATCGGTTCCCGAGCACTTGCTATCTCTTGGAATGGTTAGATGTCGACGAGTTCTTTCTGGTGTAATGACTGTGTATACTTTCTGTCTTCTTTTGATGGTTCCTGAGTCCTTTAGTATTTTACCTGTAGAATCCTCCATTACTGCAACTTGAGGTTTGAGTTTTTTCTTTAGTTCTTTCAGCCTGAAAAACACAGAGCATGCTCTTCTTTTTTGGTTTGCTATCTCCAGCTCTTTGCACATGTTGTTATAATACTTTACTTTGTCTTCTCAAGCTGCCCTTTGAAATCTTCTGTTCAGTTCTTTCATTTTGTCACTCTTTCCTTTTGTTTTGGCTGCTGAGCATTCAAGAGCAAGTTTCAGAGTCTCTTCTGACATCCATTTTGGTCTTTTGTTTCTTTCATGTCTTTTTGATGATATCTTGCTTTCTTCGTGGGTGAGATATCTGGTGCCATTCCACAATTCATCTGGTCTTCGGTCATCAGTGTTCAGAACATCAAATTTGTTCTTGAGATGATCTCTAAACTCAGGTGGGATATACTCAAGGTCATATTTTGGCTCTCATAGGCTTGTTTTAATTTTCTTCAGTTTCAATTTGAACTTGCATATGAGCAGTTGATGGTATGTGCCACAATCAGCACCTCATCTTGTTCTGACTGCCCATATGGAGCTTTATCACTGTCTGTTTGCACAGATGTAGTCGACGTGATTCTTGGGCATCCCATCTGACAAGGTCCATGTGTACAGTACCACTTTATGTGGGTGAGAAAAGCTATCTGCAACAAAGAAGTTGTTGGTGTTGAACAATTTTATCATGTGATCTCCGGCATTATTTCTATCACCAAGGCCACGTTTTCCCACTACTGCTCCTTCTTCTTTGTTTCCAACTTTTGCATTCCAATTACCAGTAATTATCAGTGCATCCTGATTGCATGTTCAATCAATTTCGGACTGCAGAAGCTGGTAAAAATCTTCAGTTTCTTTATCTTTGGCCTTAATGGTTTGCATGAATAATAGTCATATTCACTAGTCTTCCTTGTAGACAGTGCTATCACTGACAGCACTGTACTGTACCTATCTTGAAATGTTCTTTGTGAACATGAATACAACACTATTCCTCTTCAAGTTTTCATTCCTGGAGCAGTAGACCATATGATTGTCTGATTCACAATGGCCAATACGGGTCCATTTCAGCTCACTAATGCCTAGGATATTGATGTTTATGCATTCCATTTCATACTCGACAATTTCCAAGTTTCCTAGGTTCATACTTTGTACATTCCACATTGTGATTATTAATGGATGTTTGAAGCTTTTTCTTCTCATTTTAAGCAGTGCCACATCAGCAAATGAAGGTCTTGAGGGTTTTACTCCACCCACATCATTAAGGTCAACTCTACTTTGAGGAAGCAGCTCATCCCCAGGTGTCTTTTGAGTGCCTTCCAACTGGAGGGCTCATTTTCCAACACTATATCTGACGGTGTTCCACTGATATTCACAAGGTTTTCACGGGCTATTTCTTTTCGGAAGTAGACTGCTGGCTCCTTCTTCCTAATTTGTCTTAGTCTGGAAGCTCAGCTGAAACCTGTTCCCCGTGGGTGACCCTGCTGTTTTCTGAATACCAGTGGCATAGCTTCCAGCATCATAGCAACATGCAAGCCCCCGCAGCATGACAAACAAGTATGACAGACAAATGGGGGATTGTGAAGGCTAAGAGTCCTAATTCAAGGTGTTGGCAGGCTCATGCTTGCTCTGAAGTCTTTAGGGGAAGATCCTTTCTTGTTGCTCTCAGTTTCTGGTAGCCCCAGGTATTTCTGGTAGCTGCATCTTTACATGACCATCCTTCCTCTATCTCTGTATCTCTTCTCCTACAAAAGGACACCATCCAGATTGGATTAGGGCCTACCTTACTCCAGCCCAATCTCTGTTAAGTGGTAGCATCTTCAAATACCCTATCTCCAAACAAAGTCATATTCATAGGTACAGATGGGCCAGGAGGTTTAGGACTTCAGCATACCTTTGGGGGTACACAATTAGACCCATAATCCGTTAGTAAAGCAGTTACTGAAATGATCACCTTTAGACTTATAGAACCCTGGAGTCAAGAGCCTACAGAAGGCTCTGGATGAAGAGGTAGCTGCTACCATAGAATACTTCAGCAGAAATGATGAGTAGAAGGACTGGAGAATTAGTTGGTTGCTTCAAAGCATACTGGAAAACTTGAGGAAAAAGAAAAACTATGAGCTCAGAGCTCTAAATTCTTAGATGAAGGTCTGAGTGAGAAACTAGAAAGCATCTACAATTGTCCTAAAAGAAAACCTTATTTCCTATTGTTATGTCACTGAGATTTCTGAAAACTAAGCCCAAAATCACAACATATGTGAGGCTGAATCACAACATTAATTGACTTCATTAACTTTCAAGGCTCTAATGTTAAAGTTAGGACATTAACTGGGGAGGAGGAGAACCCTAATAGCTGAGGTGGGTGGGGCATATGTGCAGGCTACAATGAAGCCAAAGACCTTGAACCCTAAATTCTCCATAAAAGCAGTCTTTCCTCTGCTTCTGAGGAAGTTATGCTCCATTTGCCCAAATAACCTCTAATAAACTTTCGTTGTAGGGAAATGATGATCTTCCTCAAGACTTACCCCTACCTCTTATTGTTTCTAAATTTACAACAGACTCAAGACCAGGCAGTCCCCAGGGGATCAGGTACAAAGTGTGACCCATGAGGAGACATCATACACATCAAAGGAATTTCAAGATGAGGCTAATTTATACTGGCAAGAAAATAGGTATGAGAATGGAGCTGTCTTAGTTTCCTAGTGCTGCCATAAAAAAATACCAAAAGTGGTAGCTTTAAAGAACAAGAATTTCTTCTCACACATTTCTGAAGGACAGGAATCTGAATTCAGGGCATCACTGGGACCACACTCTATCCACTCTAGGAGATTACTCCTTGTCTCTTTCCACTTCTGGCAGCCTCAGGAGTTTCTTGGCATTCCTTGGTCTGTAGATGGATCTTCATATGGTGTCTTCCTCCTGTGTGTCTCTCTGTGTCTATGTTCCCGTTTATTAAACACCACCCAGGAGAGATTAGGTTCAGGACCCACCCTACCTGGCTGTGATCTCATTAACATAACAAAACAAAAAGCCTGCTTCTAAATAGTTCATATTCACAGGTACCAGTTTTAGGACTTCAATCTGTCTTTTGGGGGGAACATAATTCAACCCACAGTAGGACCCTAAGGGATCATAGTGAAAGGAATGCAATGTTGGATCTAGCTGCATGCACCAATGTGGCAGAAGTAAGTAGAGATTCTGGATTTGTTGTGTTAACTCTAACAGCTGGGAGTGGCTCTAAGGGTTTGTCCACTGAAACCTGGACCCAAAGTTGGTCTATAGTGAGTGAAGTTGAGATACCAGAATTTCTTTGCTATAGCATAAAAGAAGGTATTCAAAGGCTTAAAGAGATTGGAATATTGGAGTGGATTTATCATTTAAGACCTGCTTATCCCAGCTCTTCACTGTGTCTGCCTGAATATGGTAATCAAAGACATAGTCACCTAGGCTGTGAGAACTACATCAGCAAGGGGAGGCCAGAAACTCTAAAGAGCCCTTACTGTCTATATTCTGCAGGACAGAAATGATGTTGGAAAATACTACCATGGAATTGGGCTCTCCAAATCCAATAGGAATGGGATCCCCAGGTGGCAGGGGCCAAGTGGTGGCACTTAACCTCTAAAGACAAGGTGACTGTTATTGTAAGAGACAATGGAGCCAAAGCAGAATGGTCTCACTTGCAATGAACTTTGGTGCTGGCTAATTAAACATAGTACCCTTAAGATGGAATTAAATGAGTATCTTGATAAAGGCTTGACTGCATAAGCAGAAGGCTCCAGGTCTTATGAACAGAAGTCTGAGACACATCAACTTAATAGAGAATTGAGGCCCCTCAACAACTCCCAGACTTGAACAGTTACAGTGTCAAAGCTCCTTGAATGAAGGGGAGGCTGGATCCCATTGAAGAATCTGCTATGTATTCAGAAGTGTACACTGTGACTCTTCCTCCTAGTTTTTCCCCCAAAGGGACATGAAATCGTTTACCAGGGTGACTGTGCATTGAAGACACAGAAATAACCAGATTTTTTAGAAGGATTCATATATGCTGACTCTGAACTAATTCCTGGAGACCCAAAATGTTACTATCAGAGAAGAGCTTCTGGAAGCATTCTTCATATCAATTGTTGCATAGCAAACCCTCACAAAACTGAGATAAAAACAACTGTTTTATTGTATCTTGTTATTTTGTGGATCAGGAGTTCAGCCAGGGTTCATCAAGCAATTCTCTGTTTCCTTGTGATGTCAATGGAGATCACTCAGGGATACTCAGCTGGTGATGGGCTATGCCACAGGTCCCCAAATACCTCCTCTCACATCTCTGGTGCCTTGGCAGGAACGGCTGGAAGACTGGGTTCAGCTGGGATGACAGCACTTGGCATGGTGGTCTCAGAGCAGTCAGACTTCTTACAACACCCACAATGCTTCTGCCGAAACCACCACCCATGACTTAACAGAACCTCTTATCTACCGTCATGGTGTTCCACACACTGTTGTTTCTGACCAGACATTCGTTTTGCACCAAGTGAGGTACAACAATGGTCCCATGGAATTCACCGATCTTACCATATTCCCTATCACCCTGAAGCAGCAGGATTTATAGATACTAGACTAGCCTTTTGAAGACTGAGTTACACCACCAGCTAGATGGCAACACCCGGCAGGACATGGTGTATGGTCTGAACCAGTATGCAATGTATGGTGCTATTTCTCCCACAGTCAGCATTTCTGAGACCAAGAGTCAAAGGACAGAAACAGGTGTAACTCTTCTCACTGCTATTCCTAGTAACTCACCAGCAGAAGTTTTGAGCTCCCGAGAGAGAAGTATTTCTATTAGGGGACACAATAAATGGTCTACTAATTAGGAAACTAAAACTGCTACCTGGACACATTGGAATCTTCACACCACTAAACCAACTACAAAAAAAGGAGGCTACTGTACCAGCCAGGAGCTGGGTCCTAGGTTCTGAGTGTCCTGATTTATTGAGTTTTAAGGGTCTTACAGCTTCAGAGACAACCCACAGATTTACTCACAATGGCTAAGGCACTTTGCTCTCTCTTCCATACCTGCCCAGGACTTGTGGTGGTGGGACACTTGGAGGCCCTCAGGCCTCCTTCACTTTCAAATCACACTTCTTCCTGCTGTTGGACATCTGTCTGGAGGTCTGGCCTGGGCATTGTACAGGCAATGGCCACACTGATGCCTGGAGCGCTGGGTCACAGGAGACCTCTGCCACCTGCCCCCTTCCTCGCACCACTTCTCTCCTTCCCAGGAGGTATTGTAGACAGCAAGCTGGTTTCAAGCGTACAGTCCCACAGACCTGGGTTTCAAAGTCCCTTGACCTAGCTCATCTCTCTGAGCATCATTTTCCTCAGCTGTAAAGTAGGACTGTGGGGGAGACTCAGTGACGTCATCATGTCCGCCTGTAAAAGTAAGGGCTTAATAGGTGTAGCCGCCTTTATTGGAGGATCCTGCTTATCTCTTTTCCTACCTCTGCTCCATGTGTAACTTTGAACAAGAATTGGAGAGCTGGAACTTTATTATTATCAATATAACTTCTGTGTTTCCAGACTTTTCATATGCTGTACCCTCTGCTAGAATGCCCTTCCCCTTTTATATCAATGGCTCCCATTGTGGAGCCCTTATTATTAAGCTCTTTGCATGTATCCTGTCATTTCCTCACAACAGCTCTGCAAGGTGTATATTGTTCTCCTTGTTTTATATGTGAGAAAATGAGGCCAGAGAGGTGAGGTCACTAACTCTAAGTCGTACAGCTAAGTCAGTGGTGGTGTGGAGTTTGAACCTTGGTATGCTTGACTCCCAAGCCCATGCACTTCAGCCTGACTTAACTGGAGAGTTATTTTGCATTCTTTTCCTACTAGCCTCTTTACCTGGCTGGGTGTAGGGACATCTCAGGGCTTCCCTAGCCCTAGAGTGGCTAATCTAGTCTGTCTGTATTTGTGTCCATGACTGTCCCTCCAGTGCTGGGAAATTCTTAAGGGACAGACTGGGCAGAATTCAACTCCAAACCCCCAGTGCTGGCATGCAGCCAGGCCCAAAGGAAGGGGTACCCATCCCACTTGACTTCATTCATTCATTCAACAAATACTGACTGAGTGCCTACTATGTCCTAGAATTTATTTTGGGTGCTATGGACATCACAATAAGTGTAGAGACTTGACTCTGCTCTCACAGAGCTCACGACCTCATGAAGAGAACCTAACAGTCAATGCTTAGAGCCAGGGAGGAAAGTAAAGCAAGGCAGAGCATGCATTGTTTTAGATAGGGCCTCAAGGAGAAACGGACCACTCATCTAGTGACACAGGATAGCCTTTGCCACGCTCAGGCTCAGTGGCCCCACAGCAGCCCGCTTAGCCTCCCTGTACTTCTGTGTCCTCAGCCCTACGATGGGAATAACAGTAGTATGTACCCCTTATGGTTTCTGGGAGGCTTACCTCATACATGTGAGAGCTGACAGCAATGCTAGCAGTGGGTAAGTGCTATATAAGGACCCCATAGGTGACAGCACAGCTTATGATGGTACAAAAGGCTGCTGGGGAGCAGAGACGGGATGTGATGATCTTCACAACTCCATCCCCTCCCATCTGGGAGTCTCTGCATATGTACCACACAGTCACTGCATAACTCTTAGGTTTAATTTCCTTGTTATAACATGATGGTCAAACAAGAATAGTCAACACATACACTATCTCACTCACACTCTCAAATGCCACAAAGTAATAAAAAATGACAAAATCCTGTAAGAATAAAGGGTGCAAGAGAGGGAACCACAATGGGCATGAAATGACAATGCATTGTGGTAGAGACTGTGTTGAACAGAGCAGAGAACACTGGAACACAAGGGTCTGCAGACCAACCCCAAACAGAAGCAAGTGACTTTGGTACCTAGAACCCCTGAACTAGGGATTGGAGCACTATGTGTAACAGGGGAGAGGACAGAGGCAGTAAGGGCTGCTGGATAAGCACTGCTACCAGGGGGAATGGTTATATTCTTTTCTGTGAGAGTCAGCTTAATCATCTGTAAAATAGGGATTCCATCACCAGTATCTTCTTAATACATCAGACATAAGTGGTACCCAGAGAAGGCATTTAAAAACATTCCAATTACATTGCCTTTTCAATTCTCTTTCAATCCTTCAGATTACACCACAAGACAACTCTAAGTTTGGCATTGTTTGTTGCCTCAAATACTTGCTAACCTCTCTTCCAGCTGAAGACCCAGAGACTCAGGCAAACAAAAGATCTAGCTCAATTTTAACAAAAGTTTATTTTCATTAAATTTATGTTTATGCTTATCTTCTTTTTATGAAAATAATTTTTCATTTAGAATAAAGACAGGCTTTTCTTCTGAAATAAAGTTTGGTTTAAAAAGCATTACCTAACTAGTTAACATTAAAAAAATATTAAGTATAAGGAAACGACAAAAAAAAATCATGATGGTGACACAGGTGAGACTATGAAGTCTGGTATGTATCAGTTTGGTGGAGTTGTAGTGTAAGTACTGGTAGGTTATTTTCAATGCTAAGCCTCAGTTTACTTATCTGTAATATGTGAATATCACCATCTAACAAAGAAAAGATACGGAAAAGATGACTTCAGAGAGTTTAACACATTGCCTGCACACAGTAAGCATTGATCAACTATCTGTTCTCTTCCCTTTTTAAATATCTTACCAGAAAGAAGCCCCTTCTTAGAGGCCAAAACAGGGAGACTTTCCAGGGATAGAGGAGACAGGATTTCTGTATATAAGAGACAGGAGCATTTGTTATGGTTGTGATACCTCCTAGTAACTACATCTAGGAATGTAGCCTTTCTTCTTACCCAGTTAAACTACAGCCTACAGTGTTCTAGTTACAGCAAATGACTGGGAGTCAAGTGCTACAGAAAACTGGAATATATCTTAAATCACTGCAAAGTCAGACTCCAGCAGATTGAATACAGAAGAACTGATAAATAAGTATGAGTCCCCTAAGTATTCTGAGCACTGTAGAAGGTGAGACAATAGCCATCCCAACCTTTTCCACCACAGGGCTACACTCTGGATGTCACGTTTTCCTTGGTGGGAAGTTGGTGGAATCATCCATAGAGAAGCAACGTGGCCTCAGTGGAAAGACCTACAGACAAGATACTTACATTTGGGAGTCCCTCCCTGAAAACTCCTCACCTGAAAGCCACAAACCAAACTCTGCCCAGGAGACAGAACTACCGGTCAACACTTTAGAATCCCACTCTTAAATATAAACAGACATCCAAGAGCCATGTTGAGGAAAGCCTCTGATGTGAAAGACTGTAGCTACAAACAAGCAAACAAGAGAAATTCAGGAAAAACAGAAACTGTGCAAATGCAAGGAGAAAAGACAAGGAGAGGAGTAGAGAGGAGAAGGGAGACAGGAAGGAGAAAAAACTTTGTTAAAAAGATAACACAAAATATTACATCCGTGAAATAAATTTAGAATTTTTAACAAAGAAAGAAATAATCAGAGTACAGGAAAAATAATGTGAATTAAAGTTTTCATAGTGAAAAACTTCAATATAAGATTTTGGGGAAAGAGTAAAGGAAATTTTTTAGAAAGTAGTAAAAAAAAAAAAAAAAGCAGATACAAAAAGGGAGGAAAAAAGATACAAAAAATGAAGAACCAATCCAGGAGGTATACAATCTGAGCAGCAGAGTAAGTATACTTACACTGTGAGCACGAAAAGGGGAAGTGCTGGGCAGAGAGCTAGTCAGAGAACTAAACTGTCGCGTTTCATTATAGGAAGTCAACAAACAATGTCTCAAGTTGGTAAGTCAAAAAATACAGTAGAAAATACTATCAACAAATGCAAGTAGAAATGCAGTTAAAAGTAGTTGCTTTTAGGGAAGAGGACTCAGGAGGGAGACACAGGGGAAGGAACAGCTGGCTTTTGTTAGGAGTTTTCAGTACTATATGATTTTTTTAAAAAGGTGCATTTTATTACTTTGGGGAAAGTAAAATAAAATACCATAAAGAAAATGATGAGGTTAACCGATTGGTCTCAGAGCTTTCCCAGCTCCTACAACTTCCAAGCAAATGAGACAGCGAGAATCACCTCTCCCACAGCACCCGTCTGGACCAGCCGTCAACATTGCAGGATGCTGTGGCCTAAACTTCAACAGTGAGGGACCCTGTCCACAAATCCCGCCACGTGAACTAGTGCTAGTACTAGTGTTGGCGTATTATCATCGTTAATTTTTTAATGACATGCATATATTTCAGAAGGCAGCTGGAAAATGATCATCCTTTGCCACAAACTTAAAATAACTGTTAAAAAGAGTGCATCACTATCATGACATTTTGTCTGGGCACCACTCTTGTCCAGCATTGGTGCTGCTGTTGTGACCTGCAAAAGTGGAGTCAACGTCCTCCTTTCTAGGTCAGTCTGGCCTTGGCATGCCTGAGGAACTGACAGTCACATCCTCCTGGCTATTGCCAGTCCCCTGCAGGGACTTGGAAGAAGCTCTTTCTGCCCCAGGGTAGGGCCCTTGTGCTGTTGGGACCCCTCATCAAGCAGAAGAGGCAGGATAAAGGCTGAGGGGGCTGGTCTCTTCAAAGGTCCAAGAAATCCCGCTTAGGGAGTTTCTGGTGACATGTGTGAAGTTCAATACATTGAGCCCAGCACCAGGGGGCTGCCATTATCAGGACCACTCTCTGGGTAACTTCCATCCAACAAATGGAGGGATTGGACCCGAAGGACACAGAGGCACCCTGCCCTGGACCGCACCTCATAAAACAGCCCTGACAAGGGTGCTTTCTTGGAAAGGTTCCTTCTCCCCTTGTATTTACACCCCTCTAAAACCCCCAGTATCATCTGGCTTGATGTCTCTTTTTATCAGACGAGTCCATTTATCTGGAAGGCAGGTTCACGAAGTGCTCCACAGCTGGGAATGATCTGAAAGGTGCTCTGGGTCAGTAGGAAAACAGACCATTAGGTTAAGAGGCTGGATTCTCTTGATCTTGAAGTGTGGGCATGTGCATGTGTCTGTTGTGTGCACATATGTGTATGTGTGTACATGTGTATCTATATGCACATCATTTATGTGTATATTTGTCATATATACATGTGTGCACATGCATGCGTGTGTGCAGGTATGTGTGTGAATGTGTGTATGAGTATGCACACATGTGTGTGGCTGTATGTGCCTCCTGTGTGCACATTTGTGTGTCTGTGTTCATGCCTCTGTATGTGTGAGTATCCTTGGTTGGAGCAGAGGGCTCTACAAACCCAACTAGACCCACCCCAGATGGCTTTCTACCCCAACACTTTCTGCTGATGACATTCATTCAAGCACCAGTTCTCCTCATTTTCCTGCCCTATCACTATTGATCAGAACGATACCAATCTCCAGTCCTCTGATTGGAAAGCCTTTCTCAGCCAGCTTATGACCAACTTACAGGTAAAGGATTAAATGGAAGTCACAATAAGAAGTGAAACAATTAGAATTTCTGCCTCATTATCATGGTAATCTTATCAGTCGGATAATGAGGTATTAATGGAGATTTAATGTGCATCTCATAACAGAATCCCTTGGAGAAAACACACAGGGAAATTGCTGTAAATCCACTTAATGATGGAGAAGTCCCAAAACACCATATTCTAAAGGATGAAAAATGCAGGATGCAAATGAGAAAGAATCAAGGTCAATAACACCACGGGGACAAGCCTAACGGCAGATTTGGAGATATATGTAATAAAAATTGCATGTTGCTTTTAAACCTCACCCTCTGTTGTTTTCAAATGTGCATCCCTAGTAATGAAACACAGACGTGCAGCCAGAATGATTTGTATGTTTTAGAAACCACAGGGGATATGGAAACATGTCTCATCACCCATCAGGCCCCCTGCGGGAAGCCATGGGGGGAGCAGGGTGCTTTACAGAGAGACCTCTGAGGGAATGGGGCAGAGGACGTGCCCCTCGGTTGGCAGAAGGGGAGAGCAGCCTCAAGGTCATTTGGGAAACCCCAGCAGGAGGGAGCCACAGACATTTACTTCCTCTCCGTCATTCAACAAACATTTGTCTGGTGCTGCTGTGCAGCTGACCACAGCCAACACAGGAAGATGAAGGGCACGTGCAGATACAAGCTGATCTGTAAAGCTCTCATTCAGAGAGCACCTACTAAGTGCCTGGCACTGCTGAATGCCTTATGTGGATTGTCTCATTTAATTCCACGAGAGGCACTGAGACAGAGAGGCTCAGAGAAATTCGCTTGTCTCAAGTCAGACTGGCCTGAACATCATCCTTATTACCAAAAAACCAAGCCCACTGCCATCAATTCCAACTCACAGCAACCGTACAGGACAGAGTAGAACTGTGTCATAGAATTTCCAAGGAGTGCCTAGTGGATCTGAACTGCTGACCTTCTGGTTAGCAGCCACAGCCCTTAACCACTATGCCACCAGAGTTTCCATTATTATCTTAGGTTGAACCCTATGAAATTGCTGCTCCTTGACTGTCAGAGACCCATATAAGGGGTAATTTCATAGGGTTCAAGTTAATGTTTTGCTTTCTGGCTGGGGATCTTTTCTAGGTAAGTGAGCCTCTAACAAACGTAGGATGGAGGAGCAGACACAGTGTGCTTCTCTGAATCCACGGGACTGCTGGCCCTGCAGCTCCAGGGGGGTGAGGGACAAGAGATCTATGCCTTCTGCCACAGTGACAGAACACACATCAGCCCTGAGGCCTCAGACAGTGGGTGCCAAGTAAGTGGAAAGAGAGCCCCTAAACACTTACCCTCTAAATTAAAAGCACTTTACGAGGTGGAAAATGCTAAGCAAATGTTGGCTGTTGGGTTCTCATCACTTATGGATGATAACAAACAACGCTTGGGCCTCCCAGACATTTCCAAGGATTAAAGGTCTAGTTTAGCTCTATTTTTAGTTTCTTGTCGGGAACTTAGGTAAGGATAGCCTTGTGGGATTCTGAGAGCAGGTGACCAGCTGTCCTGGTTTACCTGGAACTCTTCTTATTTCAGTCCTAAAAGTCTGGGAAACTCCTCAATCTAGGCAAACTGGGGCAGTTGGTCTCCCTTTCTGAGAGGGGACACCCTGGGTTCCCAGGAAGGAACACAAAGCCAGAATATAGGACTGGGCTGGCAGACCTTGGGGGACAGCAGATATGTTTTTTTCTTGTCACAGACTACATGGGGGGCTCTGGATCTCTAGCTTTTTAAAAATTTTATTGCCAGAAAAAGTTTGGTCATTTTAACCATTTTTAAGTGTACAATTCAGTGACATTGATTATATTTACCATGTCATATAACCACCACTGCTGTCCATTTCCAGGAGCTTTTCATCACTGCAACCCAAAACCCAGTCCTCCTTAACCCACAACTCCCCATTTCCACCTGCTCACCTCTGAGAATGTTTTGTCTGTATGTATTCGCCTATTCGAGATATTTCATAGAAGTAGGTGGGGCCTCTAACTTGGTGAGAGCCCACAGGCATACAGAGCGGAGGAGGCAATGAAGGAAGCATTACCACAAGGCTACTGGTCCCTTATTCTCCAAGAATCACAAGAGCCAAGGGACTGAGATCCACTCTACAGATGAGGAAACTGAGACACATGGGCTGGTAAAGGAGCTTGGCTAACATCAGGAACAGCGGTGGGTGGCTAAAAGGGCTGAGAAAGGACGACAAGACCACAGCAGAGGACAGTAGGGCTCCCAGAGACTATGTAAGTCTGGACCAGGAAAAAAGGCTGGATTTCGGCAACATTTCTGCAGTCTCGCAGCTGTGTTGCGTTTAATCACAGGCTGCAAATTGAATGAAGTTAAGACAGCGTTGCCTCTTTCAATTTCCCCCAGGCCCTGTTTAATGAATAAATAGGCATGATTTGTAATTAGCTTATCCATTGTGCAAATGCTTCTAAGGCACCTGAAGTGAGTTAAACATGCCCCCTGCAATCTCCTCGACAATATTAATTCGCTCAGCAAACCTTTCTTCCTGGTCCACAGTGCCTGTGACCGAATGGATCACATCTTGCACTGCAGTGGACATATTGAGAAAAATTGGGATTTTTCAGTCTGGAAAGATGAAGACACAACGTCTTCATCAGTCCTTCCTCCCAGTGTGGGACTTGGATGCTGCAAGTTCTGTTCATTTTCATCAGCAAATGCTAGATAACTCACAAAACATTCTCCCATCATCACTCCCCTTCTCCACCCAGCCCTTAGAAGTCCCAGAGCTGCTGGCAGAGAGGCTGCTGGTCATTAACTCGCAACACTGAGGTGTCTGGGCTGGGGTGTGGGGTCCTCGCCAATCTGCGCCGCCTTTCTTTTGTGCAAGCTGTCATCTGTTTGCAGGGGCTGCCTGGTACCTGGAGCCACTGTTTGAGTCCACTAATTCCTGCCAAGCTGACGGGCATCCTGTATCATTTATCCCATAATTGGGGCTGCTTATCATGACTTTTTCTTGTTTCTGTGCTAACCATGTGGCTGCCGCTGAAATTCAAAACTCTAATATTTCCTTGCTCTGGACAGGTGGGAGGGCACAGGTAGCTGCCTTGATTGTGCCACATTTTCCGGCAAAGGTGTTCCCATTCATCTTCATCATGGGCTCAATCTGTGCACAGAGAAGAGGCGGCCACCCTGGTAGAATCCTCTCCACCCAGTCACCTGGAGGCCTGCTCTCAGCTGTTCCTCAGTGTTCCCAGCCACGCTGGTATTCCGCCCGCCCTACTGCTTTCTCCAGGGCCTGAAAGGGATCCCCTGAAACCAGGCGCTCTCCCCTGAAGCCTCACATGGGAGTCCAGGTGCCAGCCTGTCACAACAAAGGGGAGAAGAAGGTCACACCTTCTCCTTCCAAATGAGGCAAATCAGAAGGAGGGGAGGCTATCAGTCTCTGTCCTTGTCATGGCCTTGACACTAGGAAGTGAATCTGGGCCATGCGTGGGGAAGTGAGCCTTCCCTAGTCCAAAGACTCAGACTCCAGAGGAAGTGCACACAAGGATGGGAATATTAATGAATCACCATGGACAGCACTCCGCAGTTCAGACAGCTTCTCCCGACTCCAGCATGTGCAATTGCCCACAATCCTGTGATGCTGATATTTTGCAGAGGTGCAGACTGGATCCATTGTAAGCCATAAATAAGGACTTGGGAACCTTCTAGGCCTGGATTCAGATGTTGGCTCTTCCATTTATTTGCTGTGTGGCCTTGAATAAGCTACTTCACCTCTCTGTGCTTCAGCTGCCTCTCCTGTAACATGGTATCTGTCCTGATACCCACCTCACAGGTCAGGATCCTGTGAATTTGCACAAAGGCCTCGGTGCTGTGTCTGGCACAGAAAATGGTCAAGGAATGAGAGGCCTTCTTGAGACCCATTTCCTCTGGTAGCACCTCCCCGGAGAAGAGGACACCGCAGGACTGTGCTCAGTGAGGTCCTGTAGCAGAGAAACCAGTCCCAGCAAGTCCTGACTTGGTTACTCACTAGCTCTGCTTGGTTACTCACAGGCTGCTGCCCTATCTGTAACGTGGAATGGTAACCATCCTACTTGGGGGATGATGGTGATGACATGCCACAACAAAGGGTGGGCAAAAAGGACCCTGCCCGGTGCACTGTGTGTGTGAGATGGGAAACACAGATGAGTTCTGGAGTCTGCGCGCTGTCCTAGAAAAGGGTTCAGTGAAAAGCCCGATTCGGGGGAACCGTAAGGTCTGGGGGCTGGGGGCGGGGGCTGGGGGCAGGGGACTGTTTCTACGGCCACAGCCTCCCTGCCTTCCCTGCTATCTGAATCTCTCAGCCTAGGCTCCAGGCACCTGCAGCCCCTAAGCTGGAGGGCCGCTGTCACTCAGCAGCCTTTTCAGCCAATGATTCCTACCTATCCTTGGCCACAAGATGTCACCCAAGGAACACCAAGGCAGGGTCCTGGGAGGAAACTGGCCAGCCTAGGAATCAACAGAGAACTGAAGATTTCGTTGATTCCAGCCTTTGGTTCAAATCTCAGAACTTCAGCAAAGGGACACCCACACTCAGCCACTCCCCACCCCTACTCAGAAGATGACCCCTGTTGCCCACACCTCACAGAGTAGGATTGATTTCAGCAGTACAGTGTTTGGCATCTTCATCTCTGTCCCTGGGCTGTGTCCAAGGACAGAGGTAGAGAGGGGACACAGCATGGAACACCCTCTGCCTCTTGTGGTGACCCCAAACTCCATCTTCCTAGTTGTTCAGCCCCACATGGCCCAGCAGGACCCACACTAATTCTAAGTGGCAGCCACCTGGTGCCTGGAGCTAGAAGGGAGAAAAAGGAGAAAAGGCAGCATGACCCCAGCTCTACCTCTAAGCCAGGAGTGTCAGGTGACTGAGGCATGACCCTCACCAGTCCACTGTCCAGGATTTACTAACAGCGTGGCATGCACAGGTAGAGAGTCATGGTACAGCGTGCAGACCACAGCTTGGAGTTTCAGGCCTGCGCCCGGTGCCAGGACCACAGCAGGACGGGTGGAGATCCGCCCGAGCACACCTGATGCTTCCGGAGCATCCTAGGTTCTCAGCTGGAGCCAGAGTTGCCCACAGTGCCCAGCTGACCTGCCAGAACCTCAGAAGGTGGCTGGAGCTCGACGGGCCCGCAGCCAAAGCTCTTCACTTAGGGAACTTGGCATGGCTGTGCCCGCACTTCAGGTGGGCACTTCAGGTGGGCACAGGCTCTATATCTGTCTGTCTGGCAGCTCAGGGCCGAGGGCGGCGGGGGACCTCAGTGATCCGGCATCTCCTGCCCGGGTTTGTAGAGTTCCTAGAGGGACGTTGCAGCTGCTGGAAGCCATGGGTGAGTAAGGGACTCCCAGACTCAGCTGGCGAGTCGAGAGGCGTTCCGGCTGCTGCGGCGCCCCCTGGTGGAAGGGGTGCAAGGAAGGCGCTGAGATCTAGGATGCCGTCTTGGGTCTGCTGTATGGGAAGGGGCCCAAGCCGAGGGTGCAGCCTAGTCGTTCACTGCTTGGCTGCATCTAGGTGGAGGGGGTGCTCCGGGCGGGGCGGGGGTCTGCGGGCAGGGCTCGGGGGGGTGCTACCTCACCTACAGTCTACCTGCAGAAGACAAGGGCTTGGTGCACATATCCTCCCAGAAGACACGAAAAACTACCGGTATTTACACACTAAGTGAAGGAAGGGGAGCTGCACACAAAGGGAGGAATGGGAAGGAGCATTCCAACTGAGCAGCATGGGCAGGTGGGCCACACTCGGGAGCAAAACATAGTGGAATCATCGCTGGGCACTGAAGGGCTACTGTTTGGCCACCATCCACCCATCTGCAAACGTCTGGGAACACCTGCCATTTGTGCGAGCTACTGTCCTCAATGACAGCACAGACTCCAGTAAGATCACTGCTGTGAGGAGTGGTGTATGGAGGATCGGGCCGCATCCTGGAGGGAGGAAAGGACGGGGGCATCTGGGGAGTCTTCCTCCAGAAAGGAACATTTGAGGGGTGTGAGGGGGAGGCACGCTAACCAGGTGATTCAGCAAGGACCAAGGCTTACCGGCACACAAAGTTGGGCACTTTGGGGGTGAAGGTGAGAGTTCTGAGGAGCTGCAGCAGAGCTGGAGGGGAAGGGGAAGGGATACATGAAGGAGGCTGAAAAGGTAAGCTGAACCAAAACAGGAGAGAGGTTTTAGCAGAAGAATCTGATCAGCCTTGCTTAATTCTGGGGGCACCGAAGAGAAAGGGTGACAGGGAGACATGGAAACCAGCCAGGTGGGAGGTGTGGCAAGGGAGGTTAAAAACATAGCTGTGGCTGTGGGGTGCACATTTGTACAAGCTTTGGGTGATCCAGGGACTAGGGGCAGCAAACAAACGTTTGGAAACGGGATAAGTGAGTGACTACAAGTGGTGGGAATGGATGGGGGTACCTAAGGATTGAAATACGTCAAATCCAGAGTGAATAACAAAGTTTCAGAAGTTACTTCACTGGAGTTATTCATGGCAAAATAGAATTTATGCTCACAACAGGGTGACCACTGAGACTCTTAAAAGTTAAAAACTTGGTTCTTGCTCAAGTGATTTCTAAAGTCACAGGTTATTTACATGATAATGGATAGTCTCAAGGTATAACCAGCACCTGGCCCTGCTTCAGCCAACACTCAGCTGGCTGATACTGGAATGCACTGCCTTCTAGGACTTACTGCCTCTCTCGTCACCTAAGACACGACTCCTGGTTCAAATTCCCCTGTGAATCAGCTCAACTGATACAGCACCCTCCACGATATCACTGCATTTGACATCCCTCAAATAACTGATAGCACAGAAGAAGCATTTCAAGTTTATACACACATACGTGTGGCAAAGCAAGAGACTGGAGGCAATATAGCCCAAATCAGGAAAGGCCCTCAAAGAAGACAAGTCGTGGCCTTCAGCCTGGTAAGCAGCAGAGCTATGGTTAGAGTATCTTCAGACGGCTGGATCTAGCACTACAACCATACACCATTTGATACCCATGACTCTTCAGTAAGTGGCAAGGTCGATTCAGGATGCCTCACACCATACACAACAAGATTCAAAAATGGATGAGGGACCTAAATATGCAAACTAACACCACAACATTCTTAGAACAAGAAGCAGGACAATGCTGTCAGGCCCAGTTTTCAACAATAGTTTATAAAATATAGTAACAAAAGCACAAACACCAAAAGATAAAATAAATGGAATGTCATAAACAACCAAACAAAAAAACAACTTCTGTTCATCAAAAGACTTTACCAAAAAAGTGAAAAGAGTAGGCACTGACTGGGAAAACAGCTTCAGAAATCACTTATCAGACAAGAATCTAATAACCAAAAAATATATAAAACTTGACAACTTATATATATATAAATATATAAAACTTGACAACTTATATATATATATATAAAATATATAAAACGTGGCAACTAACTCAATCATAAAATGGGCAAAGGATTTGAACAGACATTTCACCAAAGAGGACGAATGGTCACCAAACACACACAACTATACTCAGAGTCAGCCATGATGCAAATCAAAACCACAGTGAAATACCATTTCATTCCACGAGGATAGCTAAGAGTTAAAAACAAAAATAACAAACGCTGGTGAGAATACAGGGCAATTGGAACCCTTATCTATTGCCATTGTGGAAAATAGCATGGTGGTTCCTCAAAACACCATAGAACTACCCTACGACTTAACAATTCTACTCCTAAGTATATACTCAAAACATCTGAAAGAGACTCAAAAAGAGACTGATACATCAATGTTCACTGCAGCCTTGCCACAATACCCAGAAGGTGGAAACAACCTAAATGCCCATCAAAAGTTGATGAGAACAATGTGATGCATGCGAGGACTGACAAGTTTGTGAACTCGTCTTTGAAAAAGTGCTATTTATATGCCTCATGGCTGAACGTTTACTACAATCCCCTTCAAAGTACTCCCCTTGGGAAGCTGTGTACCAATGCCAATGCCTGGTCCACAGTCCAAAGCAATTTTGGAACTCTTTTTCTGGAAGGACAATCAGAGCTGTTATTGTATTACCCTTGTTGTCCTGAATGTCATCCAAATATCTTCCTTTATCTTCGGGTAAAGCAAAAAGTCATTGAGGGCCAGATCAGGTGAGTAGGGTGGGTGTTCCAGTACACTTGTTTACTGGCTGAAAACTCCCTCAAAGCTAACTATGTAGTTAAGTTTGTGAACTTGCCACCGTGCTACTGTGCAATGGCCATTCCAGAAGTCCCAAAATTACTTTGAGGGTGGATTAGGTACTGGCTTTGGTGCATAGCTCCCCAGGGGGAGTACTTCAAAGGTGACTGCAGTGATATTCAGCAATGAGGTATGCAGCCCTTAAAACAATGAAGTTCATGGCCTTGTCGGACTTTGTACAATGAAATATCCCTCAGCCAGTAGGAGAAATGAAGTCCTGATGCATGCTACACTACGGGTAAAGCTTGAAGACATTATGCTGAGCAAACCAAGAGAGTCACAAAAGGATGAATATTACACGACCTCACTTATAAAAACAAACAAGGCAAACGTACAGAAACCAAGTTTATTAGTAGTCACCATGAGTGGCACAAAGTATGAGGGGAAAGGAGGGCTAATGGTGATAAATTGCATTGATTGAGGGTAGGTGTCATAGACTGAACTTTCTTCCCCCCCAGAAATGTGGACAACTTGATTAGGTCATTATTCCCAGTATTGTATGACTGTCTGCCATTTTGTCATTTGATCTGATTTCCCTACATTGTAAGTCCACCACTATGATGTTAATGAAATGGGTTACTGGCAGTTATACTGATGAGATCTACAAGATTAGTGTCTCATGTCCAATCTCTTTAGAGACTATGAAAGTGAGCAGAGAGACATGGTGACCTCATACCACCAAGAAAGCAGCACTGGGAGCACAGCACATTCTTCAGACCTGAGATTCCTCCACTGAGATGCTCCCAGACTAAGGGAAGGTTGATGACAAGGCCTTCCTCTAGAGAAAATAAAGCTTTCCCCTAGTGCTGGTGCCCTAAATTCAGACATCTAGCCCCCTAACTACGAGAGAATAAACTTCTCGTTGTTACAGCCATCCACTTGTAGTATTTCTGTTACAGCAGCATTAGATGACTACCACAGTAGGGTTGCACAGCCGATTACTGTAACTGCTATAAAGAGGTTGTACACCTATAAAAAGCTGAATTGGCAAAAGTTATGTGATACAATCATGAAAAAGAAAAGAGAGTAACTGCCGAAGACGTGTATGTACAACCAAACACCTCATGGCATTTGGTTCCTTGATTTTGAGGTTTAGGGTCATGTTTTCACGGAACACACCAGTTAACTGGCCCAATAATATTTAGTGCTTCTGGTTTACCACCTACCTGGTTTGCTCCATAATGGCTGGGGTCTTGAAAGTTTACAAACAGCCATCCAAGGCATAACAAATGTCTCTATTCACCTGCAGCTACAGAAGAGTCAGAAATAGGAGGGGGATATGGACCGTGTAGCTAATTGCCTCCACAAGCAACTACCTCCTTTGCCATGAGACCAGCAGCACTGAATGATGCCCAACCAGCATTGCTGAACCTTGTGATCAAAAATTCCATCAAAGAATCCTGATCAAAAGGGGGAAAATGCAGAACAGCATCTCCAATTGTCAGGGTCTCTAGATTTCCTGGTGCCATGGAGGGTAGATGAACTTCTGAAACTACTGCCCTGATTTAATTTTTAAACCTTAAACCAAAAATATTCCCTGAAATCATCTTAAAATTGAGCAACAGTTTAGCTTACCAGTAACAAACGTCTGCCTTGAGTGTTACGCTCTTTTAAAAACAATCTACTTAGGATTAACTTGACAAATGCAATTCCAAAGACCAGACAGGAAACTTAGGGAGGCAGTGAGTTTACGTTAATGAGGAACAACTCAGAGAAGTAGGGTGAAAATGGTCGTGCAACTCAAAGAATGTAATCAATACTACCAAACTGGGTATGCAAAAACTGTGAACTTGTCTATTTTTGCTGGGTATCTTCTCAACAACAACAAAAAAACAGTATTCAGAAGAAAAAAAAGATTCAGGAAGGGCAAAAAAACCTCTTAAGACTTGTGTCACAACTGTGTTGTGGAGGTGCTGCTGGTGGACCTCACTGATGACAGTGACAGTGGGATGGGCACTCCCCATCACCTGTCACTTCCATATGCATTCACTTCATCCACCTTCCTTTTCACTTGGCTGGCTCACACTCAGCTTATGGGCTCTAAGCAGCAGCAGCACATGCAGCCTCATCCTCATCACCATCAAAGCTTCCAAAGAAAAACACCAGGAAGACCAGTGATCAGCCTACACTCCGGGAGCAAAACAGCTACCAAATACCACGGCTAAAAGTTGCCAGACTCACTGCCGCCATTTCCCATGGGGCACTATTATAAAGAATGGGTACAAAACACAACACAAATGAAACAGCCACTCTAAAAGCTCAAATAATGAGAACAATTAGACAAATGAGTTTTCAAACAAACTCGAGTAAGTCATTGAACACTGTAATGTCTCCAGATATGTTAGTTTTACATAACCAGACAGACTATAAGAAGCCCCTGGATTTAAACACATTATGGACTATCCTTAAAGAATAAATTGACTAAGCAGTCAGGTAAGAGTTCTAGTTCTTCAGCAAAAGAGCCTTCTGTATTCACATCCATTACCTCTATAGCATGTAGAGCTGAGAGTTCAGGGGCTGAACACCTTCTTCAGTAGACCATAAATTTTAGTACACATAAGACTCACATGAAAAAAATGTCGCTAGGAATGCATATTCCTAGGCTCTGCCTGAAAAATTCTGATTCAGTGGGTATATAGGGACTGTATGCAGTTTTATAAAATGGGCCCAGGTATACAGTGTAGGTGGCTCACTGGTTCAGACTTCGTGAAACACTGCTTCACAAACTTGCCTGAAAAAAAGTCACCTAGAGGCCTTAAGTCCCAGTTCTACCCATTATAGACTGATGATTTATGAACAAAAGCACCAGGTGATTTTCAATAGAAAATCTGGGGAGCAAGTTTATAGAAACTCCTTGGAACAATGAAAAATTGACAAATTCTCAGAGATTACAGTTCATTTGGTCAAGGAAGAGGTCCATGTGCAGCCAGTAAATGGTTGTTGAGATCAGATGCCCTGACAAACTAGGAATTATTTATAAAAAAACATCAGAAGCTATGGACTACATATGAATAGCACTGGTTACAAAACTTTTATTAGAACTACAAACTAGGAGCAGCCATCTAAGACACAACTATTGGTCTCTTCCTGTCTGCAGCCAAAGAGAGTAAAGAAAACCAAACTCAAGGAAGCAATCAGTCCACAGGACTAACAACCCACTGACAACCACTGGCTCCACTACTCCAAGACCAGAACCATCAGATGGTGCCTGACTGTCACTACCAACTGCTCTGACCAAAATCACAATAGAGGGTCTCAGACAGAGCAGAAGAAACATGTAGAACAAAATCCAAATTCATAAAAAAACCAGATTTACTGGTCTGATAACTGGAGGAATCCCCATGACTATGGCCCTCAGTCATCCTTCTAACTTGCACCTGAAGAATTCCAAGAGATCACCTTTCAGCCACAACAGATGTCTAAAATACACAGTAACACCCATGAGGGACGTGCTCCTTAAAACAATCATCTGTATGAAACCAAAAGGGCAGTATCACCCCCAAAATCAAAGACAAGAAGGCAGGAAGATGCAGGCAAAGGGCAAGAATGGGAATGCGGAAATCAGAGTGGGAATGGAGAGAGTGCTGACATATTATGGACATTCCATAGCGTCACGAAACGCTATGGGTATAAATGATTGCACGGACTTTCACTTAAAGCACAAATAAAAAAAAAAAGAAAAATCTACAAATTAGGTTTTTTTTCCTTTTTTTGAGATGTTTTCAACTTTTTATTGACATATAAAATCATAAAACCGAACCCACTGCCACCAAGTCGATTCCTGGTCACGGTAACCCTATAGGACAGAGTAGAACTGCCTCACTCGGTTTCCAAGGCAGTAACCTTACAGAAGCACACTGCCACTCTCCCCTCCCCTGCCCCACCCCCACTACTTGCAGTTTGTTTTTTTCCTAAAACACGACTAAGGCTTTTCTTAAGAACAGTTAAAGTGACAATGTCCTACTTTAAAAATCACATTGAACAGTCTTCTCACAGGAGCATAACATATGCCAAATTCCTAGATAGTTAACAGTAATGAGAGTACCATGGCTTTCATGTTGAGTCTATACAAGTGCAAGCATTCATAACTGAGAATTATTCCAATTTTAGCACAAAACATACAAGATGCTTCCCGGGTCCTCAGCATCAGAGATTTTCCAGCCGGTATTAATTCTTTGGTCATTTTTAAAATAAGTCTACAGACCACAGTTGTTATCCTAGGCAGATGGCAAAGGGCCCTCCTGGCACAAACGACTGACAGTTCTTCAATGAAGACTTCATCTTTAGGTCGAGTGCACACTCACAGCCCAAGAAGCTTCAGACCGGGTCTCCCTTTTTAGGATCATCACACACATTTTACACGCAGCACTGTGGGCATGCATTGACAGCTCGGCATCCTTTGGGAAAAAAGCTACAGAGCTCCTTGCTTGGAGAGGGGTCACCATCAGTTGGCACTAAGACGACTCTGGCTCATGGCGACCCTATGAGTGAGAGTACAACTGGATGACTTTTTGGAAAGAAGACCACCAGGTGTTTCTTCCACGGTGACTCTGGGTGGACTTGAACTTCTGACCTGTTAGTTAACAGCCAAGAACATTTACACTACCCAGAGACTCCAAGGGGGAAGGTCTGAGTGGTACAACTGTAACAGGAAATGCAATTACCAGCTGGCAAGATGATTTGAATTCTATTTTCAGTTCTAGGCAAGTCATAGCATTAATTTCAATCCTGAATAATCAAACGAAAACAGAGCTACGCAAGTTTTTAAATGTTTGCTTCTAAATGAAATGTAATCTATAGGGGGAAAGCACTTTTCCACCACCAGGGAGGAGCCTGAAGAGGGAGCCTGCCTCCGTGAAAGGGTACCTTCCCTAACAGCAACCTCCTCAGCTGACAAGATTCATATAAGCTTCAGTGAATATTGTGATGAGGATGGTGACACTTTTGGTTTCGGAACTAAGGTTGATATCAAAAACAGGTGAGACAGGAACTGTGTTAAAATCCTAAATGTTCACCATCTTGTCAGTAACTGCTGGAGCATTCAGGTTCCTTCTTGGACCACACTTAACAAATATCCTTAGGTGTCTGGATGAAAAATATGAGTGTGAATTCATGGAGAACATCAGTAACATTCAAAGAATCAAAAGAATTTTCAGAAATGCCTCTGAATACAAAACAGATGATGGAAACATAAAAGCCAGTGAATTAAACTGCTCTCCCTTTTTAATTGGTTTTACAGAAGAGTTTCATACATGAGTGATGACACAGGAGACAAGATGGGTTTCCTGTACCTACATAAGACTGTGCAACCTCATTAATTTAGGCTTCTGTAAACATTTTACCAGATCCCAAAGGTGAGGCAATACAAAGCTTTTTAATGCAGGTAAAGCACAAGAAGAACCTGGTACACAAGACAGACTGTTAACCCAGCAGAGATGAACCGCTAAGGCATATGGTCCCTGCCCACACTGTCAACTGTCCACTGTTACCCACATGGAGAGCATTTCCTCTCTTGATTTACCTCAACTGACTCCAGGCCTGTGGCACACAACCAGCAGAAGTGCACTCACGGCTCAACCACACCAACCTTGCTTTAACTTGGAAGCAAACTCTATCTTCGTTTTCCCAAGTGTCCTCAAAAGAAACAAAGCTATTCCTGGTCATCCTACTTGAGTAACCTACATTCTAAAATACATTAAGTAATCATTAATTTGGCAAAGTTCTAGCTATTTTGGCATTCAAAATATCCCAAATATTTCATGGCTATCGATCCATTTATTTAAAACTCTTTGATCTTCAAGATTTTTCCTGTTTTACCCTTCCCCCAAAATTACATACAGAAGGAATGCACTAGGCTGAAAATAACTAAAAAAAGCAAACATAGACTTTTCCTTTAAGAAAAAAGCAGGAATGGAGAGGTAGGAGAAGAAACTCTAGGGCACACAAACTGAGGAAGCTAACTCTACCACCTCTCTAATTGCTTTTATGCAATCCACTAGCATTTTGAGCAAATGTGTTCCTACATTCCTTTTTCACATCCAGTGACATCAGAGAAAGAAAAGTGTCAAACTCTACACATTTAAAATACCTAACTGACCTTTATTTGGTCCAAACTGGAATTCTCATAGCAAGCAACTGGAAAATGATGCCACAGCTTGGCAAGGACAGCCAGCTACAATCTCAGGACAAGAGCAGTCTAGTTACTGCTTGAGCCAGATTTTTGTTCTCTTGCTGACACAAAACAGTAACATGTATATGTAAAGTCCACTTTAAACAAACACTTCCAGAACATAACAGGAAGAGAAAAACCATGCATCACATATATTTCCCAATCTCTCAGAAAGCCTAATTCTTTTACTATAGCTATTTAACTATCTGTATAAAAAAAGGCTTTCATAAGCAGGCTTGTAAACAGAAAAAGCAACAGAAAGCAGTAACTGTGGCTGAAGTTTGACCTAAAGACAAACAAAATATTTACCATGTTTTAACAACAGTTTCACAAGACAACCTTCAAGACAAACTTCCACTACTTCACTTTCAAAGTATTAGCACAAAATACAAATTAAATATTCTTCTTTGCAGTAGAGTTCGTTTTACAAGATTCTGTGAGCTGAGTTACTATCTCCCCATTTAACATGCATTATCTTTGTAAATTCACTATTATAATTGGTGGCTACCGAACATTCCCCATGGATGATTCTGTACTTTTGCTCTAAATCTTCCACGTCAAATAAGTACTAGAAGGAAGCTTAGTAAGAAACATTTGAAGAACTATTCCTCCTTCCTGAAAGAACAAAATCAAATGACTCCATCTCACACACCACCTCCACTGCCCTGAAGATAGTTACTGCTAACCTGAGAAACCAGCTCTAAAATAAATCCCATCATGAAATCAGACAAGCGATGGTTAATGCTGACAGGGTCTTCACAGTGAAAATTAGCTGCCCCTTGACCCGCCGGGCTGTGTAGCTCTGCCAGCACCTGAGTTAAGACCTGAGTGCCTGCACTCATGTGAAACTGAGGACCAACTTCTGTGGTTCTACCCTTCCCACGGGCTCCAGCACCACACACCCTTATCTGCTGCCTGCCTCCACGGTAGCCCCAGACCCCACATCCATCACCATCTCCTCCACAGAAAACAGCCCTGTGCAAAGTCCCCGCCTTCATAAATATTTCCACAGTGACAACATGGAAAAGATTTCGCAACCATTGTGGAGGGAAAAAAAATCTCCCACTGACTTATGAGTTAAATCTCATCACAACGAATTTAAAATATTTAAAGTCTGCTGTCAACATGTGAGATCAAATGCTGATACAAATGGACTGTTATTTAGGTCTCAGGAATCGTGGTATACAGTTTGTCTTTTATTTATGATGGGATCTGATTTCTAATTCTTAGGCAAGTTTGACAGTTACAGCTCTACAAAGCATGACTCTGTAGAGATTTCTTGACCTAACATTCAAAAGGACATTTCGTAGTACTAGTTGAATTTTGATCTCTCCCTAAAAAGCAGAAACTGCGTCCCACACTTTTATGGATCTTGATGTTTTAAGATAAATGAACGATACAAGGTAAAGGTATCAACAAAATACAGCTTCTTTAGGTATTACAAAACACAGATCTTAAGAGAGGGAGCAGAAACCTTCTGTAATGAACTGCTCAAGGCTGTCTCTCACTGCTCCCTTAAAAACACCTGGAAACTCTGCTACCAGCAACAGGGACTCAAAGTACAGGACTGAGTTTGTCATCAAACAAGCCATTCGATACACATGTTCAAGAAACAATACAATGTGAAACCAGTCAGCAATGGCCTGAGTGTAAGACTTGTGCTTGACGCTCTGGTGTGCCTCCTTGGCCCATTTCTCAGCCACCAAAACCTATTCCTGGATTAATTACTGATGTAGAATGCAAACCAAACTACTGAAACATATTCTTCTTTTTTTTTTTTTTTTTGAAAGAGGGAAATAAAGGCACAAAAACTTGCCAAAATAGATTTTTTTTCATAAGAATAGTATGGTTGATTAAAATAGTTTATCACTAGTAAAACCTGTATCATTAGAGCAGACAATACAAATTAGTTTTTTAAAAAAATGACATTCACTGAATTCCTGGACTGTGCATTCAATGTGAATAATCATCAAAAAATATATTACAAGTAAAGGTTTGTAAGGAGCTCTGTTTGGGGTTTCTACAGTATATTTAGTATTTCAAATGGGAAGTAACACAATAGAGTATTAGGTATCTACTGTTCCTTTTCATGTAATGTATGGCGATTAAGAGAGTCTACCTCCTACATGCAGGCTTAAAACTCTCATGGGAGAAACAGCTGAGTGATATACTCAGTGATTTTTATACTCCTCATCGAAGGCAGCTCCGCACATAAAACTCCACACCTAGGAAATTCAATAAACTGCTTTACATTTTAATAAATACGTCTGTGTATTTTTTTGTTCTTCGCTCTTAAGCTCAGCTTAACTTTGTCAAGAAAACCATTTAACAAGAGGCTATGCCATGACCTACTATCAGCAATATTCCTTGATTAGAATCTGAAGATGTCCTTATTATATCAAATACAAATATATATTATATTTACATTTCCTTCTTAGCTTTTCGATTTAGGTGAGTGTATTTATAATGCCACTATTGTCCCCACTATTACAATCCTCAGTGCAACTGGTATTTTCCTTCCATTAGATGCATACAAACTAGACAGCATCTTAAAAGAGGTGTAGTTTTTCTTTTTTTAAAAAAGAAAAGAATGTGTATCCATGGATGGAGATCTAAGAATTCTGTTAAGAGATTTTTGTTTTTTAATATTTCAAAACACCTGAAAAAATGTGGTCCCTTTTTGCAGTGCTATTCTCTACAGGGGGACAGGAAAATAACAAAATATGCAACTCTGAAAGGAAAAGAGCCCAAAGAAAACCTGCTTATTAGCTCATTAATCTGTTTAGTAAAGATCTGTTTTAAAATGTCTGAGTGCTGTACAATATTATACAAAAGCAATCTTCAGCCTTCAAAGCAGCTGGTACATTTTCTGAGAAATCTGCCTGTCCATCTAACAGTCTGCTGCCTTGATGGGCCTCGGTCTTGATCACTTCCGGTCATCGATGGTTTTAATGAATTCTACTGCTGCTGTGAACTGCATCCACCAATAGGACTCTTCTCCAGACAGACAGCTGGCATAAAAGCTACTGATATACTGAACAGTGGACAGCAAACAGGGTGGATTTGCCTAGAGAAGGGACAATCAAAAAAAGATTCAGTTACACAGAAGTACAACTCTACTAAAATCATTTAACTTTTCTTCTAAAGTTTTTCTATGAAAGAGGTACCAGTCCTTTGGAAAATCATTCCAAAAATTTTTTGGAAGTAATTTGTAAAACCCAGCCACCCTGAACAGTAGGAGAATAAAGGAAAGCACCTCATTTTGTCCCAGGTGATACAGAGCTTTCTATCCTTGCAAGTCATTTAATCTCTACTTCCATACTCAGCATTCCAGAACTGCAGTATGATATATAAGGAAATAAATCATACGGAAATTTAATTGTATCTGGTTAACAGGTCCTGGCAGAATCAACTGAGAAGGAAACAAAAAATGACAATGTGTCTTCTGCTGCAAGAAGTAACCCAGAAAGTGTTCTGTTTTTTCACCTTCTTCCATGTGAAGAGAAAAACAGACAAGCTACGGCCTTTTTCCTTAAGACTAGATTAGACTGGCTCTGTAAGGGGACTACCTAGATAGACCATGGGTGGTGAAGACAAGCCACCACAATGGAGGAGCTGTGACAGCTGATCACAAACTCACCCTTACAGGTTTCTGACTCTAAGGAGTTCAGGCTGCACAAATACTACAAACATTACAAATAAGTAAGATTATATGCTAAATATACTTTAGACATCAAATTAAGAACTGCTCTAAACAACCATCAGAGTCTAAAATTTGATAAACTTAGACATGTTAATCTTTGAATAAAGTACCAAGAAGCAATGGAAGGGCTGAGCCGACTGGAACAAATGACCAATGATACTGTCACTTAGTGGGTATGTGCACCCAAACCATAGGGTTCCCTCCCAAAATGTCCTAAAGAAATCTTTTTAGTGATAAACCTTAACCTTAAAGTCAAAAAGAAAGACAATGTCAGTATTTTAAAAAAATAATATGCTACAACTACAAAATAAGCAGCTAAAAAAATGAAGAGAGACGACAACTGGTAAATCTGTCTAATGTGACAAGTGCTATGAACAATTCAGGGTGAAAGAACACAGCAAAAGCACAGTAAAAAGAACATGCTCTCATTCAAACATTCTTCTGAAAATGAAATACTGCGCCCAGCTATGTGCTAGGCACTGTTGAGGTGCAATGGATGTATCAATGAGTAACAGATTCCGATCACTAAACTCATAGATTCACATGCTATAACCACAAAACCAAGGCATGGCTTTGATGTTCAGGAATCTAGTTCTCTCATTTTTTTTTTTGGAAAATTCTCACTTTTGGACAGAGCCAAGTCTTAACACGAGACACCTTCTTTCTGGACTCCACAGAACTTGAAACATGGAAAAGAGCTAAGTTCTCTAACATCATGTGAAGTCCTGCACCACCCTGGTCAGAATGCCAAAAGGTTCTTCAATAGCAATAAGGAACTCACCTTTATTAACACAAATACCAACACAGGGACAAAGTCATCTGCTCCTGGGACGGAGTCTTCATTGGCCAGGCTAAGGAGGTTCATAATAGTAGAGCACATTCTCAAGATGCACTGCACTTTATCCCGGGGGGTCTTGTATGCACTTATTGTCCTGATTTCTGATTGTGCAGATGGCCATGGTGCCTCCCGGAGATACACCTAAGGGAGACCACAGACAGACACATCTATCTTCGCCCTAATGGCACACATGGACAGCGACCACAGCAATCTCCATGTCAGGAGGCCACCTTTTCCTTTCTCCAGGAAAACCATGTTACAGTTCTTCACTGTTTCACCCAAGACTGAAAATTAATTTTCAAACTGTAATTTGCTTTGCATTTAAAAATAAAGCAACTCAGATATCCAATAATGCAGAAAAGTAAGTATCCCCTTTCTCTATTAATGGAAAACAGAGAACCTAGAGTTCATAAAATTTCAGACACTTATCTTTCTTAAACAGTTAATGAAATTTCTGCACATTGAGTAGCCAAGCCAAGTGCCATCAAGTCAGATCTGACTCACGGTGACCCTAGGGGCCAGGTATTGAATAGCTGATTCTAAAAACATAAATTATTTTTAAAATGAATATGTACCTTTATTACAGTAGTCCTATAAATAACAAATTCAGAAAATCAAACATAATTTAAAATGTCATGCTAATTAATATTCCACTAGTGAGAAACAACCAGAAAGCTCAAATACCTGAAACTTCCCTGTTGTCTTTTTCTTTGTATATCAGAGAAGTAGGGATGCTAATATCAATAACAAAAAGGTAATTTTGAGGCCACATTGTGGATTCAATTCCCTCCCCCAGAACAGTGGTTTGACCCTTTTTGGAGTGTCACAGAACTCCTTCTGCAAACCGGAAGTTTCTGCACAGCTGGACTATATGAGCATCAGAGTGCTGCTGCAGGGAGAGTAGAACTGAGCACCAGGAACTCTCCGTGTACCTTGGAGGCTTTAGGGGAGGGGTTCCTCCTCACCAGCCCTCCCACCTCGCCAATATTGAGGCCCCTCTCCATCCCTCAACAGCACCTTCAGCAACTGTATAATTAGAATAAATTACATCCTGTGCAAATGATGTTTTATTTTTATCATATTCTAGTTCCTTAAAAAGCTGGTAATACATATATAGTATACCAAGTAACCTCTAGTTAATAATATCACCATGCTATAATATTACCTCTGGTATCTGAAGAGCTCTGTGATTTGCAGTCACTACTTTAGATAATCTCTGGATATGTTCATGAAGAACCCTGAAAATGGCCCCAAAATTAAATACGTAAGTACATATTTCAGGCATACAAACACTTGTAACTGATTCTTTTCAAAACACTAAAAAACAGTTTAGACTTATTTCTAAATACAGATTACAATTACAGTTGAGACTCAATTATTCTTTCATGTCAAAGTCTCATATTTAGCAGCTGCTTAGGAATGCTGAGAGCAGAGGGGATGCAGGGAGGAGGGAACAACTCCTTTCCTGGACTAGAACAGCATTCCAAAGGAGAAAGGAGAGGAGTCCTCAGCCTAGGAGTTGCTTGGACACACTCTTCAGTAAGTAAGCTGAGAGGAAACAGAGGGATCAAAAGCCAGAAACCCAAGATCTCAAATAGTAAAAGGAAAACAGACTTTGAAAACACTCAACTCCTCCTCACTTAGTGGGTGAAAATAATCAGACTTAAAAAGGTAAAGAAGTTGCCACCACAAAGTGGTCAGTAGCATGGGATAAACCCAGCTTTCCTGGTTTCCAGAACACTTTGTTAACTCTCCACCAGACAAAAGCTGCAGAATTGCCATACAGCTGCCAGAACACAGTCTCCTGAGAGTCCTGGCAACAGACTAAGTGCAATTAGAAAGAGAAGGACAATTTCTCAGTGAAGTGATACTTAAGTCAAAATCCGGAGGATAAGTTAAGAGCTAATCACATAAGGAAGGAAAGAACATTTTAGGCAGAGCAGAAAGAAAGCAGTGCCTTCTCAAAAGACCACACCAATACTCCTTCTCAAGCTTTCTTCCTGATATCCCTGAAAGCACTGGGTATTAGTTTTCTGATCTTGTCAGTCTAACGGGTGAAAGATAACAGATGTATTTCCTTTTAGTAGCAAATACTAAGTCTCATGTATAGCTTGCCTGAAATATGGAGCTACGTGATATTTCCCTACACAGTCCAACATGGGAACTAAACAGAGAAGCACTCACTGGTCCCGAAGTATGTCCCCATCCTGATTAGGGTAGAAAGCAAGCTTGAAAATCCGATTCATCACACTTCTTTCAATGGCCAGCTGAGCATCCTGAAGTTGCTCTTCACTGGCGTTTTGCCATATGACATCCTGAGCCATGGCGCCGTAGAGAAACTGCAGAAAATCTTCTACTTGAGCAGTTTTATCATCAGCTGCTGTGAGTTTCTGAAAGTCTCCAATGCAAAATAATAAAATTTTTAATTATCTAAATAATTTTTAGAAGTTAGAGAAATAATCTTAATTACTAGCTATTTAGATATCATAATCAAAGTAGAAGTTATGTGTGGGTTTGGTTTGTTTTTGAAGAATATGTAGCCAAATCACTAAAACCAAGAGAAAATAAGACACACAAGGAAGTTTAAGAACAAGAGGTTTGTTAGAAAAAATAATTCATTTTAAAAAGAGAAACATTTTATAGATCCAAAGTTACCAATTTTCTCATTTTTTTAACTACAACTATTCAATCCTGGACAAAAATGCAATTTATTTGTTTAACATCAAAATCTGATTATTAAGAATACATAAAATAATTCTGAGTATTCAAGGAACTGTTCTAAAGTATGTAAGTACTCAAACAAGGCAAAGTGAGAAAAAATCCCAAAGTCTTTTCAATTACATGTGGCTGAAGTGACAGGTACCTTGAATGAATTCTCTGATCTTCTTCTCTTTGCTCTCAAGCAGTAACCTCACACAGACAGTAGTAAAGTACCGATTGGCCACCTCTTTGTCCCGTAAAACCCTCTGCAACAGCCTTTCCAGGTGAGCCTGTGTGGTCTGCAGTCCTTGTCGACAACGAGTTAGATAAGCAATATATGGAGCCCTTTTCCTAAAAGAGAAAATGCTTTGCAGGTTATCAGATATATACAGTGCACAATTCCTTTGGAAAATTATTTCATAACCCTCAGTTTCACAAATGGGCATGACTGGACTGTAAGCAATTTTCTGCAGGACTAATCATGCTGCTAGTTCAAGAAACAGAATTATCTTGCATGTAACAGAGTTTATAAAGAAAATATTCTATGTTCTATTTTACAGAGTAGTGTCTCAGGTATTAAAAGCCTCTGAACGACCACCTAGGATACTCTTATTTGTCTCACCCAGTCTGAAGCAAGACAGAATGAAGAAAACCAAAGACACACGGGAAAGTTAAGTCCAAAGGACTAATGGACCACCACCATGTACCACGGCCTCCACCAGACTGAGTCCAGCACACCTAGATGGTACCTAGCTAACTACCACCAACTGCTCTGGTATCACAATATGGGGTCCTCGACAGAGCTGGAGAAAAATAGAGAACAAAACCCTAACTCATGAAAATTAAAAAAAAAAAAAAGACCAGATTTACTGATCTGACAGAAACTGGAGAAATCCCAAGAGTACAGCCCAGGTACTCCTCCTTTTTAACTCAATACTGAAGTCACTGCTGAGGTTCACTCCTCTGCCAACGATTAGACTAGTCCATAAAACAAAACACAACTAAATGGGCACATCAGCCCAGGGCAAGGACAAGAAAGGAGGACAGGACAGCTGGTAATGGGGAGACCGAGGTCAAGACAAGGACAGCGTTGACATATGGTAGGGTGACTACCAATGACACAAAACTGTGTGTTCACTGTTTAATGAAAAACTAATTTGTTTTGTAAACCCTCATCTAAGTGCAAAAAAAAGAGAATTATCTTGCATGTTTATGAGGAATACTACCCGCACGGCTAACCACTTGGCTACCTAGCTCACTAGTACCACTGCGTCCCTCTGCAGAGTTATCTGTTTGACTGTGGAGCATGATCCCTATGCTGGCAGGACATCACACCTACCAGGACACCAACCACTACAAAAGACTAAAGTAACAGGGAAATATAAGTTAATTGTTTACTACATGATTAAACATTCTCCACTGATTATTTACCTATAGTCTACAAATATAAAAAGCACTGGAGCATCTGTTCCCCAAGCCTCAAAGCCTCTTCATGTGTCCTAAGCATCTCAGTTTCTCTTTATAACCATTAACAAAGGAGCTGCAGCAAAGGGCAGCCATTCTTAGGCCTACCCCTGCTTCACTGGTCCAGGGAAAATGAAAACGATATCCTAGCTATCTTGACCTCACAATAAAGTTGTACCTCTTTGACAGAGGAGCTTTAGTGCAAAGCTGAAGTAAACTACATTACGTGATTAGTAAGAGAATCTCATTTATGTCTATATTTCTAAGTTAAATAACCAAGTATGTTTCACAGAAATCTATATCCAGGTGAACACAGCCAAGCACTCATAGTAAATCTAGATTCGTTTTCAAATAATGACCGAAATTCAGATCCAACTGCTAAACAGGTTTGGTCAATTACCTGTAGTCCTCAGCAATAGACGCCAGCAGTTTCCTACAAGTCCTATTATCAAAGCGGCATACACAACGCATCGTTTCTTGAAGTTGAGCCATTAAGTTCTTATCTTGTAAATTAATTGCTTCAGCTATTTGAACTTTTAAGAAGCACACAATTTCATTGTCTAAACAAACAAGCAAAAATACTAGTAAGAAATCTGTTATTATTGAGACTAACACCTCAGCATACAGCTCTGCTTTACCATGTGTCATTAGCTACAGTATCGCCCCCACTTACAGAACTATTTAATCAGAGGACCACTTAACCAGCAATAATCAGAGTGCCCTTACAGTGATGACAATACAAATAAACCACATGGACTGAACTGCTGTATAAACACAGAGGCGAAACTGGTCATTTCATATCATTCAACCTATAAATATACGAACAAATAAACTGTCATGCAGCAACGTACCTTCTGGGTCTGTGTGGTCTGGTAAACCATTTCTTGAATGGGTTAGCACTGGGAAGGCAACTGAATCTGCTGAGCAAAGAGCAAGCCTCAGTTTCTTTTTTGCATCTCTGAAGGATGAGATTTATAAATATATAATTAAAATTAATAAAACATTAATTTTATTAACTACACAGATGGTCACATCTTAGAAACATTTAGTATAAAAATCAAGATGCTACCTCCAAATTCGAAAGGTTTAAATGGTCAGAAATAAAAGATAATTTTTAACTTACTGATAGCTCACATAAAGGGACGGTGTTTTTAGTTACCTGTGAAACAAGGGTATGAAGGTACTATGGGCAAGGAACATCCTGTAAAGTTCTCAGCATCAGTCAAACAGCAAATTCTTTTTGACAGTCTATCATGTGCTGAACTCTATGCCAGACATACATGGTCTGACAATTAAGTTTGTGGACTTAATTGTTCTAAGTCCATAAACTTAAGTACTACATACCTCACTGCTGAATATCACTAGTCACCTTCAAAGTATTCTCCTTGGGAAACTAAGCATCACGCCAGCACCTAGTCCACCCTTCAAATCAATTTTGGAACTCTTTCTGGAATGGCCATTGTGCACAGTGGCACAGTGGCAAGTTTGTACACTTATCTGTATAGTTGTCCGTGAGGGAGTTTTTAGCCAGTAAACAAATAACTGTATTGCAACACCCTCCCTAGTCACTTGATCTGGCTTCCAAAGACTTTTCTCTTTACCTGAAGATAACGGAAATATCAAAAGGAAGACATTTTGATGACATTCAGGACATCAAGGGTAATACGACAATATCTCAGACTGCCATTCCAAAAGAGTTCCAAAACTGCCTTGAAGGGTGGACTAGGCACTTTTATCAGTGCACAGCTTCCCAAGGGAAGTACTTCAAAGGTGACCATGGTGATATTCAGCAGTGAGGTATGCAACACTTTTTCTAGGAAGAGTTTGCAAAACTTACCTAGCAGTCCTCTTATGGCAAGAATTAGGAGCATATTATGCCAGAGATGGAAAGGACCAAAGAAGTCAGCAGACCCACTCACCACTAAAATAAGAACTGAATCCTTCCTATCACACTCTGGAGAAATGTTGATCCTGCCACAAGCTTGCCACCGGACTGAAACTGAAACCTTTTCTGTTTTTGTGGTGAGCCTAGTCTGCTTCCTTGTAACTCTCAATTGCTAACTGAACACTGCCTGGTGGTAGAACAGTACCTTCCGTGAGGTGTCACCCTCCACAAATCAGCTCTTCATTCTGGAGACACAAGTGAGTTTCTTTCTTGTTTCTCTGTCTTTTGTGTGTGTGTGTGTGTGTGTGTGTGTGTGTGTGTCTTAAGTGAAAGTTTACAGTTCGAGTCAGTTCGTCACACAAAAAACTTACACACACTTCACAACCTGTGGCCCTTTCTGGTTCTGTGCAGCACGCAACAGAGCTTCTTTAGAAGGTCCACATGCACCACACAAAGAAAGAAGCCTGAACACCTTAGAGAACGGGGAAGTTCACTCTCCTGCTGCAGGAAGATGTACTTGTCCACCTAATCTGACTCACACAGAATCTTTTCCTATTGATTTTCTTCCTATAAAATGACTTTTAACTTAGAAATCAAGCTGATCAAATATAGCGACCTACTTTGCAAAGGCACTTATATAGAATGGTAAAGTGACCTAGTGAATTTAGCAAAATAAAGTCTAAGTCATGGCTGAAAAATAAAAATGCTGTCTCCCTCTAATTTTACTAGAGGTTATAAAGCTTCATAATACTTATAAATGAAATAATAAGTCGTTTAGAGTTTGCTTTACAATAATATGGGGGTAATATAAAGCAATATTGGCCATGTATTAATAACTGCTAAACTCAAGTTGCTCATCATTGTACTCTTCCGTTTTTGTATACTTTGAAAATTTCTATTAAAAAAAAAGAGAGTAAGACAGGGAGAGACAGAGAGAAAACCTTAAGTCCATTAGAAATGACTGGTGTCTTCAGCAAATGGTCCCAACTCAGCAGGAACGGATGATCACCGAGGACCAAAATGACATGCGGTAAAGACAACTGAGAAGACAGAGAGACCCACAAGGGTGGGTGCCTACATCGACTTGGGACCGGAAGAACCGGATGGTGCCCAGGCACCACCAGTGATAGCCACGATGGAGCTCACAGAGAGGAGTCTCACTGGCAACACAAGAATAAAAAGGGGTGCATCATGAGATCTCCACTAAAAGACCTCAATTGATGGTCCAGCGGTTTTGGGGTTCCTCTGAGAGCATGGCCCCCGGCCCTGATGCTGCCCTTTCCCATAAATTATAACAAAGGTCCACTCTTTGGACAGGAATGGAATGGACTTGGCAATGCAGAGTGACCATATATTGGAAGCACTTTATGGTTCTATACATCTATAGGATATCATCTTGCTGACCTCTGGCTGGAGGAAGGGGAGTGGACGGAGAGGAGGGGAAAGGAGGCTGTGGGGAGGATGAGACATGTATGGAGCAGAGAGGAATAGTGCGCAGCCACCGGACAGGGAGAGCAGCGGAAGCTGCATATAGGGGGGCATGTAAATTTATACGTGAATGTACATTTTCACTCAGTCATGTCAAATAAAAATAAAAATAAAAATAAATGACTGGTGTCTTAAAACTGACATTTCTTGGCAGGTGAAGCAGATGTTCCCTATGACACAAAGGCCCCTAGAGCCAGTTTCTAGATCAAGCCCTGTCAGAGATAAAGAGCCTTGCCCAGGGCATGAGGGAATGACAAACTAAGAGGACTCCAGCAGGTTTACTGGGGACAGCCAGTTATTCAACACTGTAGCAGTTGATCCTGCTTTCTAATTACCTAGTTGTCTTTGCTGCACATGACTCCCTAGACTGCCCTGTACCCTCCCACCCATCCCCCTGCCTATGCCCTCCAAATCCCCCCACCCCATCTCCTCTCAGACATTTCTTATATGCATTGGCAGCTTTGGATGGGCAGAAGTATTGCCACTTGTTTCAATTAAATTACTTACATGGGCCCTGTGGGCATATGACGTTTTAAACCCTGAATTAAAGCCTTTGATATATGACACCCACATCTAAAACCAAAAAAAAAAAAAAAAAAAAAGGATGCAGGTACATCTCATTCTCATCTCTCTCCATTATATACATTTATTAAGTGACTCAACCGCTGGACTTGAAGCAGCTACAGTGGTCATCAAAAGTCCAAAGTCGTTAACCCTGCAAAGTGTACCTGTAGGAGAAAGCAGAGTCCTGCGGGTGGGCTGCTTGGCTTGCAGAGTCTGGGAGATCATCAGCTGAGATGTTCTGTAGTGCTTCATCTCGAGGAGAATCATGTGCACTTTCACCATCCCCCGTAACCTCTAAATAAACACACCCCCCAAACATGAGAGCCAAGTAAGCTCTGGACTATTCTGGCACCAGTAAGTATTCAAAGCAGCCCAACAACAAATCAGCTCTTCAGGCATTCAAACATAAATTACTGATAGCCACAACAACATATCCAGAGATATGCTAGCTGTTCTGAGAAAAAAATGGTTTTACTTCTTAATCCAAAACAACTGAAGTCTATTAACATAATGAAGTTAATATCCTGTAGTTAGAATTGCTGAACCACAGAACCAAAAGGGACCTCAAAAATTATTTTGTTTTTAATGCCTTCATTTTACAGACGTGGAATTCTGTGCAGTCATAAAAAGGCTTGGCTGTAAATCCCTTGGTGAGCTACTGGCTGAGGAGACCCAGGAGGTAGGTCTCCCGATTGTCCTGGCAAGAGCTGATCCCACCACGCCCAGGAATGAGCCAGGCAGCAAGGACAGATCTACAGCTCTCAGCGTTGTCTTTATGTTTTTTAATCAATCAATTCAGAAGAGAAAATATGAAAACATACAAAATCAAAAGGAATAAAAAGGTAATAAAGATACTATGATTATTTTTAAAATATCCCTCTTCTTACATGATAACTTAATTTCAAATGCTTCAGGCAAAAAGAAAATGTGACAAAAATTGAAAAGTCTAGTAGTGAGTACACAGACCTTTACCTTTACTGTACCATTCTTACAATTTTTCTGTTACTTTAAACTTTTCCAAATAAAGTATGGGAAGAATTTCTCCTCTTCCCTTCTCCTCTTTAGTGCTCCCTAGAAATTCTCCCAAGAGCCAACTCCTGTTACCACTTTCTCATGAATTCTTTCAGGTCCACTCTATGCACATTCAAATATAATTACATAGAGCATACTATTCACACTTTTGTTTCCCACTTAATTTATCTTTGGGACTAGATTATATTTTCTAACAAGCTGTTCAGTATTCTACTGTGAAGAAAACAAAATCCCTTAAAAAATAAGTGACAAGCAACAATAGATAACCTATCCTAAGAGTCTGCTTCCACATGTACACTGACTCTAAGTAACCAGCAGACAATGAAAAAGAACCTCCTCACATTAAGGCGCGCGCTAATTCTCTCCGGGCCAGTCACCCCAGATTTACAGGACAACAGCTATAAGGCATTTAAACATCTGAGCGTACCCAGGCTTAGTGGGAGAGAGTAGAGAGGTACATCAATCTAATTTGATTTGGTTTGAAATACAAATTCTCCTAGCTATTCTTCCTTTTAAACATTACTTTTGATTCAGATTACCTTTATCATTGTGATACAAAAGCTACTATTCAAATCTTTATCATAATTATCACCTGTACTTTCATAGTTTGCCATTGCTCCTTCACTGGGACTTGTTCGTTTAATAGCATTCCTGTATTTGTCCAGAATATCCTCAGCAACCTGAGCCTGTGCACTGAGTCTAGGGCTGGGATCATCTGCAGGGGAAAGGAGAGTATGAGAATTAGTCCCTCTAGTTAGTGCCAACACTGATGTTAGTACGACACCAGCAGCACAATCCCAAGGGCGGATTACGAGGTGAGACTTAAAAAAGAGCACATATCTCAAAGTTAAGAGGCACCATGCAGCTGCCTACTCATTTCTAGGTCTTAGAGCCTTGTGAGAGCAGGAGACTGGGAGGAGCAGCTCCACTTTCTTATTACAGCCAGAATTCTGCATGACAGTGTCAAAGTGCAGTGCAGACCGAGTGGATGATGCGTCTAAAGTGTTGACAACCAGATCAGGTGATTAGCAATTCACGCTAACAGAACTTTCAACAACATGTTTATGTGCAGACTCCACTTATCCAGACTTCTCCGTGCTGAAGGAGGGAAAAAAGAGGTCAAATACTCAAACTTAGAGTTAAGCCCTTTTTAATAGGAATAAAAAATTTCTTAGTCCATTCTTCCTTCATGAATTTCTCCCTCTACATCACATTTGAAAACTACAGATATCTGTACTCTGTCTCGTGAAATCTCACCATGACAGTGCAGCCACTGGAATAGAGTACTTGTGTGCTACAACGGTGGCAGAGGCACTCCTAGGTAACCTAAGCATTCTTGGGGAGCGACACGATTAGACCTGGGATGCACAGAGAAGCTTATCACAGTCACAAATGCAGCACTGCCGACTGACAGGACCATTAGGTCCCGTCAACAAAATCAGCACATCAAAATATCTTCCTGGAGTCTAAAACCGTCATTAATTAACTGGGCTGTCAAAGCAAATTATTGCTACAGATCTAAGGGACAAAACAAAGTTCCATAGTTAGACAAACTCTAAGGACAGCTCTAGGCCAAGCAGGTAACCTTATGCATCCACATTTTGGTAGAATCCCATTTTTTAAGAAAATTCTAAAGAAACATCAGAAGTCGGCATTACAGGGGCAGGGGAGGAGTGTATTTTATCAGAACCCTGGTGGTCTAGTGGTTACGTGCTATGGCTGCTAACGAAAAGGTCAGCAGTCTGAATCTACCAGGCACTACCTGGGAACTCTGTGGGACAGTTTTCTGTCCTACAGTGTCCACTGTAAATCAGAAGAACTCATGGCAATGAGTTTGGTTTGGGGTTATTATTACAGCAGGTAACATTTAGCACTTATCAAGTGCCAGGAACTGTGCTAAGCACCTCACATAATTACAGCAATCATCACGACAACCCTACAGGGCAGTACCATTATCACCCCATTTTATAACAGAGGAAACAAAGGCACAGAGAGGTTAAATAGTATGCCCTCAAGCTCTTCTTCTGTTTCCATGAAATATTTGGTATTCAGGTCCTGCAAAGTAGTAAACTGTACAGAAAGGGGATTTTTCCAAGGTACTTTAACCTTTTCGCTAGAATGTATTTGAATGCATGATATATGGCATTCCTAATAAAATGTGACCTTTCTCACAATATAAACTGAACTTTATCATTACAGAGGCTTTTTTTGGATGGGAAATACGTTTTACCATTGCTTTCAAGTGCTGGTGAAGGCTCTGAAAAAGTGACAGTAAGCTTTAGCTAAACAGTGTAAAAGTCACAACAGTGCTTATGCCCTGTATTTCCATAACACCATTCTTGTCAATGGTAGGCCAGGGAAACAAAACCAAAAAACAAAAAATGCTATCTACATAAAGCAATGTACAGTATTTTCATACAAAGAACTGGCAACAATTTAAATATTCAAATAAAAGAATGCTGATGTTACAGTACACTCATATGACAGGTTATTTCACAGCTAATAAAAATGATTAAAATCCCAGCTATGTACAGTAGAAAAAAAAGGAGAGGGTTTAAGAATAACATGTGATAAAAGAAAAATAAAAAGCTACCTTCTCTTATCCAATCGTGAAAAAAAACAGGTACAGATATGGGAAAAGACTGGACCAAAATATGGAAACAATAATTAGGGCAACTGGATTATGGACAGACTGATAAGAAATTTCCTTTCAAAACATTTTTATACTGATTTAATAATTTAAAAATGGGCCATTAGTTAGGTCCGAACAGCAATTTCTACATCAGTAAGGAATGTAAACAGCTTTAGTCATACACCAAGAAAATGAACTATTTTATGAAAAAGGTTTGTTGTTCTCTAGGATTCTAGTCTTAGCACCAAGAATCAAGAAGTGTATTAAACAAAGACACAACTAAAAAATAATAACTTCTCCAAAGCTGTTAATTCAATATTTTAAATACATAAAACTTCCTTAAAACTATTTCACTTTGCAAACTTTTGGTGTAACACTAGTAACATAAATACCCTGCCAAAAGGTCAGTGTCCTTTCAATTCTTCCCAGTCAGGCCACAAGTTCCTAAAGAATAGGGGTTATGTGCTACTGGACTTAATACTTAGCACAACACTCATGCCTGGCATGAGTCAAGACAGTCAACAAGTACCACGACTGGGCAAGGTGCTTGACAGTAAGACATCCTATCAGCACATCTCCTTACTGTTCAACATCTTCTATTCCAGGGAGATCACCATATCAGGTGACCACCAAATACGAGGCCTGACAATTAACTCCATGAACTTAATTGTTCTGAGTACTACACACCTCACTGCTGAATATCACCATGGTCACCTTTAAAATACTCCCCTTGGGAAACTGTGCACCGAAGCCAGCACCTAGTCCTCCCTTCAAAGCAATTTTGGAACTCTTTCTGGAATGGTCACTGTATACGGTAGCAAGTTCACAAACTTAACTTCAGAGTGGTCTATGAGGGAGGTTTTAGCCAGTAAACAAGTAACTGTATTGCAACACCCTCCCTACTCACCTGGTTTGGCCCTGAAATGACTTTTTTCTTTACCCAAAGATAAAGGAAATATTGAAAGGAAGACATTTTGATGACACTCAGGATATCAAGGGTAATATGATGACAGCTCTGATGGCCATTCCAGCAAAAGAGTTCCAAAACTGCTTTGAAGGGTTGACTAGGTGCTGGCATCAGTACCCAAGGGGAGTACTTCGAAGGTGATTGTAGCGATACTCAGCAATGAGGTATGTAACACCTTTTCCAGGATGAGTTCGTGAACTTAACTGTCAGACTTCATATGTTAGGGCATAAAAATAAACTTATATAGGGTTAGATATTAGAATAAAATTATTAAAATGGCATTCCATCTGTACTGTGCTAAACTCTCCAAGGAGGATGCTCTTTTGAAACTAATCCTGTTTTTACATAATTTCTTCATATCAACTTAAAAGGGGTAACATTTTTAAAATCAAGATAAGAAAAAAGAGGTAAGAAATGAACTTCCCTCTAGCTGTGCTATGGCCAGGGGAAACAGTATGCAACTATCAAATTCATCTTCAGTCATTAACACTACCTCTCAAACTCTTCCCTTTTGGGACATTTGTTTGCAATGTGCCAAAAAGAAGCTACAGAAATATAAACGTTGAATAAGAACCCAACTCCTAATTATACTTTCCTCTGGTTAGACAGAAACATTAAAATGGCTCGAGCTGACAAAAAAACAGTGAAGTTTATAAAACTTCTGTGTCAATGGTTGGCATTTATGATACTGTTTGAACAAAAACTTCAACACCAAAAAAGAAAATGATTCGGTAAAACTATGATCCTGAGTAATCAAGAACACACTAGAGATGGAAATAAGTTCAGAGTTCTATGATCAAAATGAGAGAAAGCTACTTAGTTAACAATCCAAAGATATGGCATGCACAGTACCAAAACCATCACCACAGACTTTGCTAGAAAACACTACATTTCATCATCCCACTAAAGGTCGAGCTGTAAGGTATGCATAGAGGCTCCGATTCAGGGACCTCATCATAAACACAAGTTATGATAATGAGGATGATGATGGTGGTGGTGGTCTGTAGGAAGAGCACACGGAGATTCATTGTGGCCATCAGATGGAAACCACAGAGCTATGAGGAACATACTCTCCCACTGTACACACACACACACACACACACACACACACACAAACACAAACACACACACACTCTTCTAAAAAGGCAACGTTTATGGCACCCAAGAAAAAGTGTTATGAAATATGTGCTCTGGGAATGAAGGAGCCAGGAAGTCCATGGGTCTACAAACCTGTGAGTGTTGAGAATCTGTCAGGCCCCAGATCATCTTTGTCTTTTTCTTGTTTTTCTTTCTTTCTAAATGGTATAGGAGCTGGAAATTAAATACAGTCAGTAGTGTGACATATAACATACTGCACTACTTGGAAGACAGCATCATTTTGGAGTTACTGGTGCCAACATTTCTAAGTGAAAGGAGGCTGGGAAGTTTAAAATCTAAGAAATCATGAGCATCCACTGATGCTTTTTCTTAAACTAGCACTGAGGGTTCATAAAATTAGTTTTCAGAATTCGCACTGGGGTCAAGAATGACTTAATGGGAATCCACTGGAGATAAAACCTCTGCTCAAAAACAACACATTCAGAACTCCGAGCATCATTCTCTCCTCCTCCTCAAGTAGGCTTAAGCATGGTGAAAGCAGCTCTCCTTAGCTCCCTAGTGCCACAGTTCTGAGGGGCCTTTGGAAGAAGTTTCTAACTTTAATCCTGTATGATACCTCCCCTCAGGATGAGATAATTCTGTCAACTCAAATCTCAGTATCACAAGTAAAAGCAAACAATTGCATACAACTGCCTTTCAAAATACACACTAATGTTTAAGATATAAACATTCTCAATGGGCACAGACATAAAAAGCTTCAACTTAATTTGAGGAATGTAAAGGATGACTTTTCGATATTTAACTAGTAAGAACATCCCTTCTTCTTGCAGTAATTAACAGCAATACATATCTATATTATATATTTAAACAACCATGACCTGCATGATTCCATGAATGAAACCACTACCACTTCCCACAAAGAACAAGAACTATCATTTCTTAAGCTCTGCCTTAGCATCCAAAACCATCTTATAGACCCTTAAAGCAGCTGTAAATTTAGGCCCATTAAGCCTTACAGAGGAGTTGGGACACTGGGTCTCTGAAAGAGAATCTGGGGCTTTGCTTCTTGTCACTAATGAAGCATTCTAGTACTTCTATAAAATTACCTTTAGGCATAGCTGAAACAAAACGTTTTCTCCACCACGGTCTGTTTCTGTCCGATTTCTCATCATCACTGTCTTTGCGTTCTTCAGTCTGCAGAAAACATTTGATGCTTTGTTTATAGTTGGGTAGCAGAATAAATTACAATGAAAAAGATTTCAGTACGTCTGTGAATGCAAAAACTACTCTCGTTTGCCTTAAATTAAACCTGCCCTTATCGCCATGTAGGTGACTTGTACAACATGGAAGTGCACTGTAAGCATCAGACTGTGATCTCCTTGAGGCTAGCACATCACTGTCCTTAGTAAATCTGATACAGTGCCTGGCACACAGCAGGCACTTGGTTAATACCCACTGAATGAATCAACGTTACATGCAATACAAGTAAACTTTAGAGTCATACTAGCGATGGTGGCAGTAGTATTAACAACAAATCCAAGTGTGTACTATGTGCCAAACATTGAGAATAAGGACATATATTATCTCATTTAATTCTCACAGTAACCTGAAAAGGTAGGTACTACCATGAAGTTCTTTTTATCAAAGAACAAGAATTATCAGGCTAAAAATGTTACATTCCTATTATTCTCCCCAAAGATACACAGCCTGTATGTGGCACAACTGGTACTCAAACCTAGATGTGACCAACTCCCAAGGTCATGTTCTGAACACCAATCGTATCACTAAGACTACATGTCAAAGGGGCACCTGGACTGTAATTTATTTTACTGACCTATCATGTGGCCTACTTTTTCATCTACAAAACTGGGAGAGGCCAAGCAGAGAGACAAAGGCATTTGTGACCAGTAAGGGTTAGCAGTGGGGGTGGGAAGCTGGTTACATAAAGGGGAACTGATCAAGTGAGTAAATATGGAAAGATTAATTAAAGTAGGTTTCCTCACTGTTACAGAAGGGAGAAAAGGTGGAAACTGAGAAAAATGAGATCTGTGTTTTTGGACTGGAACTGACTGTGCTAGTGAGCTCACAGTCCTTAGTATACAGATATACACAGACAGGTATAGAAATAAAAGCTAACATAAATGTATACATGTATATGGACATACACATACTCCCTGGTTCTGCTCACTGAAAGGTCCTCAGAGCAGCAACACCTCTTCAGCAATGAGCACACTCAGTACTCAAATCCTGAGTGCTAATAATTTTCCATTTTAAAAAATAAACTCTCGTTGCAGAAATGGCAAAGTACGACATAAGCTTGGAACATCTTGTGCCAGAAAGCAATGGAATGTTCACAGAATGACAAAGGTATGTCTGAAGAACCCAGAAGCCCGCCTAAAGGGACTCCCACTGGTGAAACCAGGAACAAGTGAGCTTCAGAAGAAATGATAGCAGTTTAGCAAATCTACTGACTAAAACAGAAGACTACAGATATAAACAAGTAAATACATTAAAAATTTGACAGCGGTTTCGGGTTCCCCTGAGAGCATGGCCCCCGGCCCTGATGCTGCCCTTACCCATAAATTATAACGAAGGTCCACTCTTTGGACAGGAATGGATTGGACTTTGCAATGCACAGTGACCATATATTGGATGCACTTTACGGTTCTATACATGTATAGGATATCATCCTGCTGACCTCTGGCTGGAGGAAGGGGAGTGGATGGAGAGGAGGAGAAAGGAGTTTGTTGGGAGGATGAGACATGTATGGAGCAGAGAGGAATAGTGTGCAGTCACCGGACAGGGAGAACAGTAGAAGCTGCATATAAGTGGGCATGTAAATTTAAACAGGAATGTACATTTTCATTCAAGTCATGTTAAATAAAAAAAAAAAAAAAATTGACAAAGAGCAAAATATTTACATAAATTTAAAGTACCTCTCCATAAAGCGCTTATTAATCACAAAGTAGAAGAGACTAACTTCACAGTGGCAAAGATAGGCAATAAACACTTTCTCCAAGTGATCTCAATGAACATCAACATAATGGGACAAATCAAAAGTGTGCACTGACAGGATGCAGTGAAAAGAATGCAGTGGTACTTTAGTTCCATTTCTGCCAAAGATCAAAGACCTGAATCTAATTACCAGAAAATATCAAACAAACTCAAACTGAGGGACACTTCACAAAATAAGAAGCCTGTAATTTCAAGAGTGTCCAAATAATAAAAGTCAAGGGAAAATTGTTCTAGAGTGAGAGACTGAAGATACAGGCCAACTAGTGCAACAAATGATTCTGAAAGGGATGCTTTCACTATAAAAAATGGTATTTAGGCATATGGGGAAACAATAAATGGCAGGCGAGAATTACATGGTAGTAACGTATCAATTACATGGTAGTAATGTATCAATGTTAATGTCTTGATAGGGTGGCTGGGCTTGGAGTACTTAGACAGGCTGTAACATCAGGCTGGTAACTCACTATCACATGGGTCAGGGAAAAAAGTTACTTGTATTGTTCTTCGAAATTTTTTTAACTTTGTGATTGTTTTGAAATGAAATACCTCATATAACCATCCCAAAGAGACACTGTGACGTTTAAATAAAATTATATATGAAATTTTAAGGAAAAAGTCACAAGACGCAAAATACTATCACTATAAAATAAAAGTTTCAGAGGCTTCTTGTGGGCCATGATCATGGGCATATTAAATCGATTAATCATCTTTAGTCATGATTACTGATCATCTCTACTCCTAGATTTCTACACAGATTTATACACTTCAGTTTACTTCCTGGTATCAAGAGAATTAAGCCAGTAAAACACTAACGCTGACCACAACCAGCAAATTCTTCTGCATGGCCTATGTCCATACCTCTCCTCTGGAGGAGTCCTTACTCGGAGATGAGGATGATGAGTGAGGTGCAGCCACTAAAGAAGTAGCACCAATGGCTGCGGTTGGAGGGAGTTCTCGCTCTTCATTTCCTGGACGGCGGTTCCAACTGGGGTCACTCATGGGTCGCCGGACAGAAGACACTATGTCAGAGCTTCTGCTGCGCACTAGTCTCTCAGGGTAAGAATGCCTTTGCTTGAATGCCTCCAGTTCAGCTGGAGTTAGGACATGTGACGCAAAGTTGGGCAGCCTGGCCTCATTTCCTCCCACAGCTCCTTCCAGGATTGGGGGATCTGGCGGTGGATGCGAGGGCCTGGCATAGTGAACCTTGGGCCTTACCACAGCAGGAGTCCCTTGAGCACAGAAAAAGAATTTTGCAATTGAGGCACAAATGATTCAACAAAGGCAGTAACAGAGGGTACTGGCTGGCTGGTTCTGCTCACGCCCAAAACAAGAGTTAAAAAGTTCATTTCACCAGTTTACCTTCATGTGAAGACAGTGGATCAAACATGGCAAGCAGAGACTCCGACTGAGAAGGGGGAGAGGTCAGCTGATGGGCACCTGAAACAGAACATCAAACTGTGAAACTAATGCAGAACTTCTAGGTCTTTAAGCATTTTTTAACAGCTTTCTTTTTTCAATCAAATACAACTTGAAGGGCATGCCAGCCAAAAAAAAAGGGGGGATCTACTAAACATCAAATTTTCGTTACTTTCGATTCTTTTTGTTTTAATCTATATACATGGATTTTAATTACATCTAAATGGTTTAGACATGTACATGCCTACTACTTTTAACAGCCAAACAGTACTGTGGTTAATGCAAACAGCATCTAGTCAAAAGACATAAACCAGCAAAATCTTCAGCACCACCTTCCTGAGCCACACCCTCCCCACCTATAAACACAGGGGCAATGCTCCCTGTAGAAAGAGTATACACAAAAAGTTGTAAAATTTGGAATTCTAATGCTGCTCTGAGAAAATGACTCAATAAATAAAAGGCTAATGTAAAACTGAATACTATATCATACCATGAAACAAATTTAACTGCTATAAGTACAGTATCCTAGTATCTGCAGTTATAAAGGATAGCAACTTCTTTAAACATACGGCTAAACAATCAGGAATTAAAACAGGCAACTACACAGAGACTAAAACTTTCAAATATACTAAAAGAAACTGTTAATCTGATTTTTCAGTCTAAAGCTATTTCTTTTGATAATGAATAACAGTACATTATGTCTTCTGATTTTCCTTTTGTTCTACATATTTATTTCCTTTTTTTAAAATTATAAAAATAGTGTATCATTATGAAAGACAGTTAATTAACAGCAGTTCTCAAAGTTTTCGTCTCAGGATGTTTAAACTCAAAATTAGTGACCCTGAAAGCTTCTATTTATTTATTTATTTTCATCTGTTTTCTTTGAAAGCTTCTATTTATGCTGGATATCTCTATTAATCTGAAACCCTGCTGGCGTAGTGGTTAAGTGCTATGGCTACTAACCAAAAGATCTGCAATCTGAATCCACCAGGCACTCCTTGGCAACTCTATGGGGCAGGTCTACTCTGTTTGATAGGGTCGCTATAAGTTAAAAACAACTAAATGGCAGTGGGTGTGGTTTTGGTTTGTTTTTATCTCTATTAATTCGTGCAACAGAAATTACAACAAAAATTTTTAAATATTTGCTAATTTGTTTAAAAATGACAATAACCCCATTAAATGGTAACACAAATAACTTTTTAAAATGGAAAACAATTCTATTTTCCAAAACAAAAACATTCCAATAATGGAACTGTTTTACATTTCTGTAAACTCCCTCAACATACAGCTTAATATAACACAGGTGGATTCACATATCTGCTTTTGTATCCAATCTGCTCCTGTAAATTGTCTTGGATAAATTATATAAAGTAAATCTGGATAACAGGGGTGATATTTTAACAGCCTTTTCAAGTAACTATGGCTACTATTCTTTAATACTATATTAAATCTTGATTAATGGTTTTGTAAAGGTTAGTTACCATGTGGAATCTGGAACTACATCAATGAACTTTTTGTACTCTGTTACATTAAAAGTAATTGGTCTATGGTGCATTCTGAATGGATCCCATACATGTTTTGGAATACTGATCATATAGAAAACACTGGTTCATTAGTTATGCAGATTTCCCAAATATTGACACATTTCGTTACACCATACTGAAAAATCGTATTCTTCCTATCACCAACCAACCTCACCAGAAAAGTCGTTAAATAACAGAAGCTATCAAGCTGATGGATATAAGCTTTCCAAAATTTCAGTTTTTATTTACTGGTAACAAACTCTACACTGTAAGTTGCTACCCTTGAAGTGACAGGCTCACTTTGCTCATTTTTGAGAAAATGTCTACCAAATACCCAAGTTACTTCTTTCAAGCAAAAATGGTACTTCATGAGAAACAAACAAATAAACAAAATGGCTAGTTAACCTCATAAACTCAAAACAATCACACTAAGTGTTTTTTCTTGGGCTATCTCATATTTTGGAAGGCAGCAAAAATGTATTAGGGTACTTCCCATTTTCTCATACATAATATTAAAAAGACTCGAGAGATGAGATGTAATTAAATTAATACTTTATTTTTTGCTTCACCAGTGACATTCATAAGAAAAACAAAAAAAACTTTTTAACTACAAGTGAGGAATGTAATGACTGCTAGGACAGCCTGGTATCACTGCCATGACTCATACTTACGGCCCCACCAAGTTTTACCTGTATTTCCTTGTGAACCACTAGTACAAATGTCAGAGTTAACAGTCAACAGCCCCTCGTGTTATTATGAAAACAGTTTTGACCTCTGTATCCCTTTCCCTCAAAACAGTCTTGAGGACTGTCAATGATCCATGGACCACACTTTTAGAATTGCTGCTTTAGGGTGGAAAGGAGGGGGAAGGAGACTGCTGGGAGGAGATATATATGGAGCAGAGAGGCATAGTGTGCTGTCACCGGGCAGGGAGAGCAGTGGAAGCTGCATATAGGTGGGCACGTAAATTTAAACGGGAATGTACGTTTTCACTCAGTCATGATAGAAAAAAAAAATGTCCAAAAGCCAAAAAAAAAAAAAAGAATTGCTGCTTTAGATAACTGCTCTCAATTAGGACCAACTCTGCTCCTTGAGGGGACATTTGACAGTCCCTGAAGACATTTCTGGTGATCACAATTGAGCGCAACTGTTAAAGAACAGGAATGTCACTAAATATCCTGAAAACCCTAGTGGCATAATTGTTAAGTGTTACATCTGCTAACCAAAATGTCAGCAGTTCAAATCTACCAGGTACTCCTTGGAAACTATGGGGCAGATTTACTCTGTCTTGTAGGGTCACTGTTGAGTCGGAATGGACTCAAGAGTAGTGGACTGGGTTTGGTTTGGGGATACTATAGTGAACAGGACCAAACCCCACAACAAAGAATTACCTGTCCCAAACTGTCAACAATATTGAGGCTGAGAAAACAAACAAAAAGACAAGGCATTTCAAAACCCAGGACCCAATATATAAAACCACCATTAGCATTTTGGCACTTCTTCACAGTTCTTTTCCCATGCACAGGTTTTTAAGTATTTTACTATCTTGTATATAAAATAGTATAATTTTTTCATGTATTACTGTTTTAGGCATTTCCCCAAGTTATTTCATATTCTTTAAAGCACTTAAAAAATAGCTATACAAATTCTACTGAGTAGTTTTACCAAAATATTCTTTTTTTTTAATTCTATGTTATTTCCAATTTTCTGCTAATATAAATTTTACAAAGACTATCTTTCTGCAAAAGACTTTCTTCATACATGGAATTGTTTCTTTCTAACTGATTGTACGATGTAGACTAAGCAGGCCAAATTTAGGACATTTAAGGCTTTAAATATATACTAGCAAATTACACCCCAAGTACTTAAGACAACTGATACACTATTACTAGCAAAATTTAATGTGCCATTTCTCCCGTGGATCTGCTAACTTTTAAAAACTCGTTCTCATTTGCCCTTCTTACCATGAGTTACTTCATCCACGTCTGGACTAGTGACAGAATCTTTACCCCCAAAATCAGAGCTGCATTCAGATCTCAGGTCTTCAATTTTATTGGGAATATCCTCAGAAGTTGCACTTATGCCTTAAAAAAAATAAAGTAAAAGATAAGGAGCAAGAACAACAAAATAACCACACAAAAAGTAAATGAAGTTTGGAGACATTTAAAGTCTCAAATTTTGGATGTCTCTGCACTGGTAAGCTGTTTAGTGTTATACCCTTTATCCTACTGTTGCTTTAATACACTTGCAGAGATCATCAGAATAATCACGTGATAACTGAATACACTAGCAGAGGCTACAAAGAAGACAGAAGGAGTAATAGAGGGAACATACACAAACTGCCAATTCCTTCAAAAGCTCTATGAAGTTACACAATAAGTTCTCACAGACATAATGTTCTACAGAAACAATGCTGTTTCCTCGAAGTAACTCTTAAAGAAAACAATTCTTCAGTATCGACTTTACAAATAGGGGAGGACGAGGCAGCACACCTCAGATCCTTATTCCTTAAAACAAGACAGACATACCCGACACAACACTGAGGCCTGGTGTGCTGGGGCGGGAACTGACCTCCCTGACATCCGTATCATCAGATGTGCTGCCCAGTCCAGAACAGCTCTCCAGCTCTTGCAGACGCTCCTCCTGCTTTAGGTCTGGGGCCTCTAAATAGAAGATACAAGGTATGATATTAATGACTCTGCTAATGTGCCACAGTTTCAGCTTTTATAACCCAGATGACAGAAGCTATAGGGCATGAAGGAAATTAGCACAAACAGATTTAAGTTTGGACCAGCTACGAAAGTTTAGAACAAACAGTAGTAACAGAGTCAAAAACTGTGATTTCCATTCCAATACAGGCCAGTTCATTGTGCACAGATGAATACTCGTTTCCAGATTATTAATTTCATAAAGTATACTGTTGGTTAAAGTATAAACTAGACACTAAACAGGAGAGTACAGCATAGGCTGGCATTAAATCAACCACTTCCTAAAACAATAATTCCTCTGCACTGGCCACAGTGGGCCAGTGCCACTGTCTCTTTACATAAAGGTTACCAGTATTTAACTGAATATTTAACATTGTGAAGTACAGACACCGATCACTAAATTACTCCTGAGCCAAGTAAATCAGACAAACATAATGCAAATATACACTTACATCTGCATTATAATAGTTGACATTTATTGGAACACTAGATGTCTTCAAAATCAAGATAAAAAAGTAGAAACGCAATACCTACGAAAAAGCACAAGATGGTGCTTGCCCACCACCAGTGACAGCCATGATGGGGTTCATAAGGTCAAGTTCCAGAGGCAACACAAGAAAACAAAAGGGCACACCCTAAAAACTCACAAAAGACTGCAACTGATGGCCTGAAGGCCTGGGGGTTCCCCTGGGGGCATGGCCCCAGGGCCTTATGCTGCCCCTGTCCATAAATCATTACTGAGGTCAACTCTTTGGACAGGAATGGACTGGACTCGGGGACACAGAGTGACCATATTGTGCATGCACTTTATGGTCCTATGCATCTATAGAATATCGTCCTACTGGCCTCTTACTAGAGGAAAATGGAGAGGGTAGAGAGGAGGGGACAAGAGATTGTTAAGATAAGGATATGACATGTTAAGTTAAGGATATGACAAGTACAGAATGGAAAGGAGGAGTGTGCTGTCACCAGGCAAGGAGAGAAGAAGCTGCAGACAGGGAGTATGCAAATTTAAATTGGATTATATACTTTCACTCAATCACAATAAAAAAAAAAGAAAAAGAACAAAATACTTAAAATACACTTATAATTCTGCACAAAAGAATTCTCTGGACTTCAAAGTCTTTTACAGGGTTGAGTTCTCCCTTGCATAAACCTTCACTTGCTTACTGGGGATCTAACTCCTGAGGGAGTGTGCTGTGTTGCTATTTCCACCTTGTGAGTTACCACCCAGAACACTGATTAGTCACTAACATTTGCTTCCAAAAGAACTGAACCGATGCAAAACAACAAATGTTGGAGAGGCTGTGTAGAAAGCGGAACTCTCCTACACTGTTGGTGGGATTGCAAATGGTCCAATCTCTTTGGAAAGCAATCTGGTGCTCTCTTAAAAAAATGGATATAGATATACCATTTGACCCAGTAATTCCACTGCTTGGAATATATCCTACAGAATCAAGGCCATTCATACCAACTGATACATGCACATGAATGTTTATCTCAGCACAGTCCACAACAACAAAAAGATGGAATCAACCCAGATGTCCAACAACAGAGGAATGGATAGGTAAACTATGGTATATACACTCAGTGGAACACTATGCAAAGATAAAGAACAATGATGATTTCAGGAAACATCTCATAACCTGGTTTCAATTGGAGGACATTATGTTGAGTGAAAGTAGTCAGCAACAAAAGGACAAATACTGTATGAGACCCCTACAATAAGAACTCAGAAACAGACTTATGCATAGAAGAAAAGACTCTTTGATGGCTGCAAGGGAGGGGAGGGACAGAAAGTGAGGAGGGGAAGGTTTAGATTAGATAGTTGACAGAAATTTGGTTAGGTGAAATCAGTGACAGCACACATTATAAAGAAGAACAATATTAAGTGGACTTCAACATAACTGGAGTACTCCTTCCGTCTTAACCCAACATTGCAAGGACAGAGTAGCTGGGGCGGGGGGCCAGGAACCATGCTATCAGGCAAAATCAAGGCCAATTGGCACAACTAGCATTTTGCTAAGAGGGCTCTCTGCACCCCACATTGATGAGTGGCATCTGAGGTCTTAAAAGCTGCCCAGCTGCCATCCAAGGGTACAGCAAATCATCCAACTCAGCAGGAACAGATGATCACCAAGGACCACAACAACACGCAGGAAAGAGAACCCAGGAGATAGACAGACCCACAAGAGTGGGTGCCTACATCAACCTGTGACCGAGAGAATCAGATGGTGCCCAGCCACCACCAGTGATAGCCATGATGGAGCTCACAAAGTTGAGTCTCACTGGCAACACAAGAATAAAAAGAGGTGCACCTTGAGACGTCCACTAAAAGACCACAACTGATGGTCCAGGGGCTTTGGGGTTCCCCTGGGAGCATGGCCGCTGGCCCTGATGCAGCCCCTGCCCATAAATCATAACGAAGGTCCACCCTTCAGAGAGGAATGGATTGGACTTGGCGACGCAGAGTGACCATCTCTTGGGTGCAATTTATGGTTCTATGCATCTGTAGGATATCCTCCTGCTGACCTCTTACTGGAGGAAAGGGAGCGGGCGGGGAGGAGGGGAAAGGAGACTGTTGGGAAGATGGGACATGTATGGAGCAGAGAGGAAGAGTGTGCTGTCACCGGGCAGGGAGAACAGTAGAAGTTGCATACAGGTGGGCATGTAAATTTATATGGGAATGTACATTTTCACTCAATCATTAAAAAAAAAAAAGAACTGAACCGAGAGTCAGAGAGCACCTGCCATCTTAGCCTCTGCCATCCAACACTGCATTTTTTTTCTTAACAGACAGAAAACATCGTAATTTTCCCCTTGAAATTCTCATTAAATGATTGGCTCACACCTGTCACATGCATATTTGGCAAAATATACGTAAAACAGAAATTAATATAACTTACATTTAAAACTTCTGTGCAAATGAAAAAGCAAACAATGACAACATACTAACCTGAGTCACTTGGCAATACCTCTACACTCCAAGCTTCGCTGGTTGTCTCTGATATGGTGGAACCAGTGCAGGGGTCAAGAAGCACCGACCCTGAACCTGGCAGGCAGAGCAAACTGCCTAACATGTTCTCAGCTGCTGCACCTGTATGACCAGTGAGGAGCAAAGGATAAACAAAAGATCCTGACAGAAACGACAGTGACAACAGAGACCAAACTCTAAGAAAATCTTCTGTTTACCCTACCCACAAGAAAGGAGGTGTGGTAAGAATAATTTCAGTCAACACACTAGAAAACACACTTCTTGCTCTAGTTACAACAGTACAACCTCCTTTCACCAGTTTCCTCTTATTCCCTTTTTTCTCCACAGAGAAAACTAACACTATTAGATCAGATCATTTCACCTTGCACCTTGGTTTCTCAACAAAATGTTTACATGTCTCTGTTATCTTCCTAAAATCTACAGTCCTACGAGGATTAAGAGGAGCTCTGGTGGCACAGCAGTTAAAAGTACTCAGCTGCTAACCAAAAGTCAGCAGTTCAAACCCATTAGCCTACTCCATGGAAGAATGACACAGCAGTCTGCTTCCATAAAAATTTACAGCCTTAGAAATCCTGAGGAACAGTTCTGCTCTGTCCTATATAATCACCGACTTGGAACAGACTTAATGGAAATGAGGTTTTGACAAAAATTAAAAACACTCCTAGATTTAACCCCAGCAAGTTATACTAGCCAAATATATATATACTGCACATTAGGGACCTATTCAGAGCAATAAAAAATGTCTGCAGTAAAATACGCAACCCCCTCTAGAGTAGTCACTCAACTGCAAATAGTTTACTGTGCAAATACAGCTACTGCCAGGAAAGATATTACTTTGACATTTGGAACAAAGTTATGTAGAACTAATTAAAAAATCTATTTACACCATTTAAAAATACAAACAGAAAGGATTAAACATTATTCTACACTTGCAGTAAAAATACTCCAACTCAGACTGCTCTACCACTTCCAATCTGGGTTAATAACCACTTCTACTTCAGTACGTGAAAAGTTCTGTGAAAAAACTGCTAGCAGAAATTAGCTTTTAAGGATATATCATGTACTAATTATAAATAAAATGATGTCCAAATTTGCTTAAACATAATGGAGGGGGTTAGTGCGTGGGAGTAAAGATGACACGAAATGGCCCTGTGTGGACATACCTGCTGAAACCGAGTGATGGGCAACACACATTCATTATAGTATTCTCTCTTTTATCTCAATACTGCCATGATTTAAAAAAAAAAAATCAAGGTAGTAGTTACAAAACTATACAAGCCTCTTACTACTCACAGAAGAGTACTCTAAAAAGACTGTGCAACTTAATGTAAATTATATCTCAACAAACTTGACACAAAAAAAAGAAAAAAAACTGGAAGAGAATTAATCCTTTCGGAGATTAAGTGATTAAGTGCTACATCTGCTAACCAGAAGGTTGGCAGTTCAAATCCACCACACACTCCTTGGAGACTCTATGGAACAGTTCTATTTTGTTCTATAGGGTCACTATGAGTCAGAATCGACTCCACAACACTCGGTTTGGGAACATAGTGGCATGTTATTCCCAAAGATTCTATGGCTACAACTGATGAGAGTCTTCATCTTAAGGTAAGGCATTCAGTCTCAAAAGGAGAATACGCTAATCAGACAAAGAACACATACTATATATCCTGCAAAGAAGCCTTGACCAGAAGTTAATACAAAGGATTGGTTTTTCTTTTTTTGCAGGGGGAAGGGTGGGTAGAAAATAGAAATGTTAAATGTACAAAGGAAAAACATTGTATTTAAGTACATATTCCTACATACAGTTATCCCAGTTTCCCCACTGGTGCTAACATATATACCATGCTGGTCACAGCACAGAGGCTCCACTTCATGAAGGGTGAACAGATAAATAGTATCTATACTGCAAACTTTCAAAGACAGTAAACAGCTGTTACCTGCAATTTCCTGCAAGCGATCTTCATCAATGTTAGGGTCAAAGTCACTTCCCAAGACATCTGTACTCCAGGTCTCACTCACTGTTTCTGATATGTCCCTATCATCTGTGAGTCCCATCATATCACGAATTTCAAACTTTCTTAGCTTATCATCAAGATTATCCTGTGTTGTGGCTGCCAAAAACAAAATTAAGCACATTTTAAAAGGTAGTACAACCGTAACTCTCTAATTCAACTTTAAAGAACTGTTTTTGAATTTCACGTTTCCAGTTTATCACCAACACAGGGCATGAAACACTGCATCCTCTCCAAAATGAGGTCAGCATATATACTCTACCCTATGGAAACCCTGGGGGCATAGTGATCAAGTGCCACCTCTGCTTACCAGAAGGCTGTCAGTTCCAATCTACCAGGCACTCTCTGGAACACTTTGACTCTGTCCTATAGCCTTGCTATGAGTCACAATCAACTCCACAGCACTGGGTTTGGGACATTTTTTCATTTTTATGGCAGATTAAGTGGGGCATTGATGTAACCAGTTGTCTCCATATAGCCACAGCCTTTGCTGAATCGGCCCAACAACTGTTGGGATATATCTTCCTTTTCTCTCAACCTGCACTGGCCTTGTGTCTTGCTCTTAGTCAATCACCTACATCAGAATCAACTAGGTGGTTTGTTAAAAGGCTGATTGATATTCTTACACCAGCATTATTTAAGCTTTCTCTGTTATCTGCAGCAGAAGCTCTGGTTGTGTAGCGGTTAAGTGCTAAGGCTCCTAACTAAACAGTTGGCACTTCAGATCCACCAAGCACTCCTCAGAAACTCTACTGGGCAATTCTACTCTGTCCTACAGGGTCGCTGTGAGCCAGAATGCACCCAATAGCAACAGCTTGGGTTGTTTTTCTGTTTTTTCATTATTTGTAGCAAATTTAATCCTAACTGATACACTGATAAACCAATCCAGTAAAGTACTATTTTTATTTAAGCCATATATACTCAAAAGACAATACTCTTTTCCCTTCTAAAAATGAGCTCAAAGAGAATTTTTAGAAGTGAGACTTGAGAAATAGCATTCATAAAAGAACTGTCTTGGCAATTTTTATGCACACTAAAGACTACTAGCAGGAAGGAGGGTGATTCAAACTCTCTCAGAGTGTCTTGGAAGACAGGGCTAGTGATCTACTTCCAAAAGGTCACAGTCTTAAAAATTCTATGGAGCAGTTCCACACTGCACTCAACTGTCCACCATGAGTCAGAACCAACTCGATGGCCAGTGATAACAAAGTGTAAGAATCACTGGCTCATTTCCTGTTGCCCTCCACATTCTCTTGAGGGCCACCAATGGCATTTAAATAAACAAATCTAAAGAACTTATTCAAATTAATCTTCCTAAAGCACGAGAGGATATCACCTTTACCCCCTTCAGTTAATCAAAAGCTTTGAACAGCTTCTGGCTTGCTATTAAAACAGACTTCTTTCTCTTTACAAGAGAGATTCATCAGCTTTTTCAATCCTCACCTCTCTCCCTATTTCCCTAATTGATAGCTTCCAAGTAAGTACTATGGTTCCCCACCTCTTTGATCTGGTTTGTATTACCTCTTCACCTAGAATGACATCTCTCCAATTTGGCCAGCCCAATGGCAGCCAGTCATTTCTCCCAATAAGTTCTCCCCTATATTTTCAACCGCATCTCTCACTGTGAACTGCAAAAGTACTTTTGTAACACTTTCAGTAATTTTTGCACCATCCTCCATTCTACTGCAAGTTCCCTTAGCCACGAGTATCACTGCATCTCTTAATTAAACCATACAATTGAAATATTAAATATTACGAATTTTAAAACATCTGCTAATTATTTTATTTAATTTAATCCACTTAACCAATGAAGCACATTTTTAAGAACTGAAGAAACTGTAAGTAAATGCAAGCTTAATGGACTTTATATAGTTCAATTTATTCTCTTACAGAATGTAGCCAATTTACATGCAAGCACATTGTTTATCTTGCAACCAGGTAAATTCTCTGCTCCTTCAGAAGCTGTGTTCAGCTTCACTTTACCTTGTTCATGTTCTAATAGCTGTAGAGCTTCAACTCCATTACTCCCAGAAGGCCCTGCTCCAAGTTCTGATACAGACTCTCCTTCCAGGTCTAGAGAGGACACTGAATTGGAACGATTTGAAGGACCTAGAGAAATGTTTCTCCTATAAGTAATTGTTTTAAAACAGTCATGAGCCACCATGTAATTTTTCATGATTTGAAAAAGATTAGAGATTAATTAAAGTACTTTTAATACTACATTTGTGCCCTAAAAATATACATGTCTGCTCAATACTAAGTGAAAGAAAATAGTCTGAAACTATAAGACACTCTGGAAAAGGTGAAACTATAGAGACAGTGAAAAGATGAGTGATTACCAAGGGTCCAGAGGGCAGGTGCAGAGGGACGAACAGATGGAGCAGAGGGCATTTTTAGGGCAGTAGAAATACTGTGTTATGATTCTGTAATGGTGGATATATGCTATTATGCATTTGTCAAAACCCATACAACTGCACAACAGTGACATTAATAATAATGTGTCAATATTATTTAATCAGCTGTATCAAATATACCATACTACTGCAAGATACGGGGTCCAGGTAGAGCAGTGTAAGAGCTCATGCTGCTACCTAAAACGTTGACAGCTGGAATCCACCAGCTACTCTCTTGGGAACCCTCATGGGACAGTTCTACCCTATCCTATAGGTCATTGTGAGCTGGCATCTACTCAGTAGCAATGGCTTTGGTTTGGTTTTTGGTTTAATGCAATATGGTATTAATAGGGGAAACTATGTATGTGGGGTGAGGGGAAGGAGAACTTATGGGAACTCTGTGTATTCTGCACAGTTTTTCTGTAAACCTAAAACTGCTCTAAAAAAAGTTTATATGAAATACGTACGTGTGTGCATGTATGTGCGCATGCATGCTGAGCCTGCAATTGTGTTTTGAAGAATTTAGCCTAAGGAAATATTCAAAAATTAATCTGAGATTGCTCACTGCACAGTTTCTTGCAAAGTCTGAAAAGTAGAGGCAATCTAAATGTTTAATCACAGAAGAATGATTACACCCATTATGATATCTCCATGTGAAGGTAAAGTCATTAAATCACTAAAGGATATGTGTTATAATGTTGAACAAAAAAAGGATAAGCTGAATTTTGCTATAAATACATCAAAATGCTAACCACTATTAACAAAATGGTGAGATTACAGGTCACTCAGTTTCTTTTCTGCATTTTTTAGAATGAAACTAAATTGTGACTTTTTTTAAGTTAGATAAAATGAAAAGTTATTACATTTTATGTTTGTTTTTAAATGTCAGTAAACACTAATGTTTTCATTAAAAAGTATCTCCTGGTGGCACAGTGGTTAAGTGCTATAGCTGCTAATCAAAAGGATGGCAGTTCAACTCCTCCAGGCACTCCCTGGAAACTCTATGGGGCTGTTCTATTCTGACCTGTAGGGTCACTATGAGTCGGAATCGATTCCATGCCACTGGGTTTGGCTTTTGGTTTTAGTAAACAGAATGACATATTCTCACTTCACAGTCTTAGTTTTTAATCTTCTTTTCTATTCTTATTTTCAATGTTTGCTTCTGCTTCATAAAAGTGTGAGAATGTGTGAATAACGGAATACAGAACATTAAAAACTATACACAACATTCTGAAATACTTCGGAGTCTTATCTTTTTCCATTTAAACATGCATTATATCCCTCTAAAGGAGCTCTATAAGCTTGAGCATATATTGTGGAGAAACACAACATGCTGACATTCTATTTAAGTTCCAATGATGACTTACATCTTTCTCCATTTTATAGCATCCAAGGTCTCTTACAATCTTAATTTTAGTCAAACAACAATCTTTACAGCCAACTGTTTAAGCTCATTAGAGGAAAACTTCATTACTCTCCTCAATGAGAGGTACAGATGGCATAATTATAAGGCCCCTTTAAAGAACACAAAACAGTATTAGTTAAATCATACAACTCCTTGAATGAAGCAACCCTTCACCTTCAGATATTCCTTCCAGATTATCACTGCAGAGGGAAAAGCGCAAGGTTTTATCAGGTTTACCGTGGAGCTTGTTTTCATCAACAGGGACATCTCCTTGTCCTCCATCCGAAAGCTGCATATTTAGGACCTGAAAAATGAAATGCCACTCATTTATCATAACAGAAAGACTGCTGGTTAGAAAGTAAACCACAGTAAATTCCTATTTAAGTTCTTTTTCATCTTAAGTGATCAGTTTTCTCTAAAACCAATTTATACGGTTCTGATCAAGCTTTTTTTAAGTGTCCCTGGAATACAAGAATATCAGTTAAAATGACTGAATCAATGCCTTTCCATTGCCCCTCCAGTGTTAAGAGAGTTCCTTAGCAATGCAAACGGTTAACACGTTTGACTGCTAACAGAAAGGCTGATGGCTTGAGTACACCCAGAGGCACAGCATGTTGAGTGAAATAAATCAGTCACAGAAAGACAAATATTATGTGATCCTGCTTACATGAAATACCTAGAACAGGAAGTGCACAGCTATCAGAGTCTATTAGTGATTACCAGGGATGGGCAGGAAGGAGGGAAAAAGAAGATGGAACTCTTTGAGGGACACTGAGTTTCTGCTAGGTATGATGGTAAAATACGGAAACAGTTAATGGTGACAGCTGAACAGCATGATGAATATATTCGATGTCACTGAACTGTACACGTGAAGACTGTTGAAATTATATTCCAGAATTCCAAAAAAGTTGATTCTGGCAGCTTCTGCCAACTTACACAATGCTTCCATGGGTGCCATGACAGAGTTTTAGAGTTCCCCATTCCACTATTCACTTTAAGAGTCTGCTTCCCTACTACCACTCCAGTCTCAAAACACAGCTTTACCAACCACTATCACCACTTTGTCAACCACTATCACTAGTTTCTTCTTCCCAAGTCTTGCTGAAGAATAATAAATCACTGCGGAATGGAAGATGCTGCTGCTTTTTCAGGAGGTCATAATCTATGAGAAGTCTCTACTTTAAGATAACCAAGATTTCTTCTTTTGCCTCTGTCCCAATTGCTTCTACTTATAAATATCTTGAAACTGATTCCCACACCTCTACTCCTACTTCTTAAAAATATTTTACTTCTTAGTTTTCTTCTCACTTATCTCTTCCATTTCCTTCCAACCAGCCAAAGAAGAGAAAAGTATCTTAAGAAATTTTGGCCCCCCGGGGGCACAGGACCATGCCCTTAGGCGTGCCCTTAGGCGAAATCAAGGCCAATTGGCACAACTAGCGTTTTGCTAAGAGAGCTCTCTGCACCCCACATTGATGAGTGGCGTCTGGGGTCTTAAAAGCTGCCAAGCTGCCATCCGAGGACACAGCAAATGGTCCCAACTCAGCAGGAACGGATGCTCACCGAGGGCCAAAATGACATGCGGTAAAGACAACCCAGAAGACAGAGACACACACATGAGTGGGTGCCTACATCGACTTGGGACCGGAAGAACCGGATGGTGCCCGGCCACCACCAGTGATAGCCGCGACTGAGCTCACTAAGTTGAGTCTCACTGGCAACACAAGAATAAAAGGAGGTGCATCCTGAGATCTCCACTAAGACTGCAATTGATGGTCCAACGGTTTGGGGGTTCCTCTGGGAGCATGGCCCCTGGCCCTGATGCTGCCCTTGCCCATAAATCATAACGAAGATCCACTCTTTGGACACGAACAGATTGGACTTGGCAATGCAGAGTGACCATATATTGGATGCACTTTATGGTTCTATACATCTGTAGGCTATCATCCTGCTGACCTCTGGTTGGAGGAAGGAGAGAGGTTGGAGAGGAGGGGAAAGGAGACTGTTGGGTGAATGAGACATGTATGGAGCAAAGAGGAATAGTGTGCTGTCACCGGACAGGGAGAGCAGTGAAAGTTGCATATAGGTGGGCATGTAAATTTATACAGGAATGTACATTTTCACTCAGTCATATCAAATTAAATAAAAAAAAAGAAAAGAAATTTTGGCTCCCTTTAAACAAGAAAATGACTAGAAAGAAAATAAACATAAAACATTTCTTAGAGGGTCACTGGAAGTGTTCTTTTAATTTCCATACCAAAATTTCCTGGCCATCTCTCTCTTTTACTATTAGGAAAATTCCTTTTGGTATGGACCTGCTCACCAGCTTCAACATCATAGGCATATTCATATAAAGGGCTTCCCATACTGTTCACAGACAGCTTAGCATTTGATGGTATAATATAATGGACTCCTTGAAGAGAATATGCATTAATGCATATTAAATTACACAAGTGACCACTAATTTGAAAAAAATATTCCACATTTCTTAACATTGATGGCTATACATTAAATACAACAATTCATTCATACCTCATTTTCAGACATCATCCCTGGAGTAAGCTGGGGACCTGTCCCTAAGGAAATGACCAAAACTTCTTCTGGTTGTACCTCCTGGATGGTTTCTTGAGATAATCCCTCATGATCCATATGCTGGTCCATTAGCATATTAGTGCGACTTCTACTGCGAGTTGCTAACAAAAAAATTTCAAATAATTCAAAGAAAAAGACAAAATGAAACAAATTGCACACTAAACACAAAAACATACTTTTTATTAATAAAACACATTTGCGCATGCACAAAGAAAGTGGTGAAAATGTGGACAAAACAAAAAAACCTAGATCTTTCCAGTTCCTCTGCTATTGACTAATACACACGGATCCAAGTCCACTTGACAGACCACCACACAGATGACCACACCCGCAAAACAGCAATCACAATTAAAAACTTAAAATTTAAAACTTGGGGTGACTACAAAAGCATCATCTTGTTTCTTATATTTTCAAATATTTTTCCTGTAGGGTCGCCATAAGTCAGTTCCGACTCGACGGCACTTGGCTTGGCTTTGGCAAGATGATTTAACTGTCATAGGTCTGCCATATTAATGAATGAACTTAAAAAAGCACAAGAAAACTTCATGTGGAAATCCGATAGACATGAAAATGAAAATGTCTTTTAGGTAACTTAACAAAACCAAAATACATTCGAAGCCCTTTTTTCCTCTTGAAATTTATTAATCTCTTTCCATAGATGCAGAAGAAAAGATTTCCCAATGCTTGAATACAAGGTCCTTTCTGCTTTATGGAAGTATCCTAAATTCACAGAGGAGCTGATGATTTCTGGAATTTCTCTTTTTCTGTAAATAAATGATTTTTTTTCCTAGTTTCTAAAGATCCATTTTAAAGATTGTTTAAGAACTTTTGGACACTAGTCTCTTCTGAAGATTTAGCTAGTTTGTAACAATTTTCTCTATGAATTTTTAGTCTTTTGCGGTAAGTTTCAATTTTCTTTCAGAGGGCAATAAGATTCAGTACAACTAGAACAGTAAACAGAAACCTTTCAGTTCAGAATAGTAAGTACAGCTATAAAGCAAAAGTATTCCAGAGTAAAAGTTCCTCAACTTCACTCTGAGCAAAAACTTCATGACAAGACAAAAGGAATCAGAACTATAAATCAACTTCCTTCCACAATTCTATAGCTCTGTTTGTTAAGCATTTTCAGTCTCAATATTCAGAGCACATAACAATTTCCAAGCCTAAAATAAGCCCACTCACACTTTTAATTGCCAGCTTTCACTATCTTCTCCTGAGTTGTAAAGTTAAATGCAACTTCACAACCAGGTACATGAATCTTACGTAACAAACTTTATGACTCTATAAAAATGAAAGTAATCAAATCTTACATAGGAATTCACACAAAGCAAAAGCAACATGCACACGAAGCATAATTTTATAAACTATTTCTTAAATAAAAGTTACATTAGAAGAGGACAAATAGCCTATTACCCACCAAATGGGGTTACTAGAGTAATATGAGCAGTAAGATTGGTGGCTGAGGAATCCCAGGCAGTAATAGCTGCTAACTGTTGTCCTGGGTTGCGAAAGCATTAAACAGAAAGAAAATCAACCCTTTGAACAATGCATACATTTTTAAAACTATGAAATAAATGCAATGACCAGCTTAAATCACTATACAAAATAATACTGAGTAAACACATGAAATTTACTATTAAAACCACATTTAATGACATTTCTGGATGACAGAAAATTAAAGACCTGCAGTAGAAAAAATGGGGGAAAAGATCTCTGATCTACCAAACACAACTGCTTCCTTCATGTTAACAGACTACAAATATCCTGTAATACTGAATAACCACTGAGTATAAAACTTTATTTTTTTTCTATTTTAAATTCTGAAAATTCACAATTTGGAATGATGAAAGCAAAGACTTATAGTCCTGTTATGCCACATTTCTGCTGGTGATATAATTACTTATTACATTAAATGTAAATTAATTTTAAGAAACTGAGAGTTCTTAATAAAGAAGTTAATGAAAGTTGAAAAAATGAAATCTTCAAAATTACTAAAATACAATAATTATTCACAATCACTAACTGTTGCTGAGCTCTTAATTAAGAAATTGGCACTATACTACTTCTGCTCCCTTGACCTAAACACTCTTCTTCCTGTCTCGCCTGCTTTGTCTAACCCCCACTCATCCTTCGAGAAAAATACAGGCTTCCCCTTCTCCGTGATCCTCGGGATTTCACCACCACCTAGCTACTAAATTAGCTGTCCTCATAAGCCTGTATGCTGACTTCCATTAGAACACTTAACCACACAGAAGTCTACTGGTATCTTCTTATCTTCCTGTTCTCCCTAACAAAACTACTTAAGAGTAGGGGGAGGTACTAGCGGTCTTTACAGTTGCTGTGTCTAACACAGTGCCTCACCTGTAAGATAATGATTATACCTATCGTCACAGGATTTTTGCATGGATTGAATGAAACGACAATTATAAAGTGACTACCTGGTGTGTGATACATAATATATGCTCAATGATTTTTTGCATAGATACATAAACCAACCAAACCCCCTGCCACCAAATCGATTCCATCTCATACCAATGCTACACAGAGTAGAACTGACCCACACAATTTCCAAGGAGCACCTGGCAGATGTGAACTGCCACCCTTCTGGTTAGCAACAAAACACTTAACCACTATGTCACCATGGTTTCCATACAGAGAGATACCCACTGCTGTTGAGTCAATTCCAACTCACAGAAACCCCACAGACAGAGGAGAACTGCCCCACAGAGTTTCCAAGGAATGCCTGGTGGATTTGAACTGCTGACCTTTTAGTTAGCTGCTGTAGCACTTAAGCACTATGTCACCATAGTGGTTCATTTGATAAAAGATTAATAAAGGAAAAATAGTAAACTGTTTTACATTTTATGGATAAAAACTTCTAAAACAGTATTACATTACTATATTGCTTAGAAATTTGTAAGAAGCAAAAGCCTACATAATTTTAAGAATTATTATGAGTGACATTTTCAAAATTTTCCAAGATTCTAGATAATAAACAAAGTATACTGTAAGTGGCATGATTTCAGTTAGTTATAAAACATATATAGACAAAACTCAAGTTTACTGACAAACCTTAACATGGTGAGATTTTTAAAAACTGAATTACTATTACAAAGCCGAAGCAAAAGACCTCCTAATAACTAAAACCAATATTATGAAACACTAAGCAGTAACAAAGGCTAACGAAGAAGTATTAAATTTAAGAGAAAGCCCCACTATGAGAAATTCTGTTTACCTATAGGTAATCGATTCTTTTTATTTGCTGGAGTGGTTGCTGGAGACAGCTGAGGAGTATTGTAGGGAGTCATTTCCAAACTAATGCTTTTTCCTGGCTTGGCCTGTGGTAGATTCGTCAATAAATTGTCAAGAGCCATTCTATCTTCTCTCAGTTGATCTCCAGACATCACACTCTTCATAAAATTCACCTAATAAAAGTGAAAGGCTTTTAGCAAGCAAAACCAAATTTTGAAACATAATATATACTTTTCACACAGTGTACTCATCTATGACTCTGCTCATGCTTAGCTAAGTAGCTTCAGAGAAAAATCGTTTTAAAGAATAAAGACATTACCAGAGAGGTAAGCTGACCATAGGTGATATAAACCACAGTTCTACTCAATCCTTCCAGAAGATTAACAGAGGACATGGGAGGGGTCTCCACTGCACGGCCCCCAATGACAACATCAAGGAAAGCAGCAACACAGCTCTGTTGGAAAAAGACAAGATCACAATAAAATAATGGAATAAAATTTCTCATTAAGGTAGACATGCATGCAAAAAGTTTTATCTCCTGAAAACTCAAGATTAAGAAAAAAATTTAAATCTTTAATGCACTGATACAGAGCAAGCTCCATGACAGTCTGGTAATAACAGCATGCACACTATCCTGTCACTTGTGAAAAGAGAGGAGTGAGAGGAGTGGAAGAATATATAAAGGAATTCGTGTGTGTGTGTGTGTGTGTGTGCGTGGTGTGTATATACACACATATATTTGAAGGATACACAAAACACAGGTAGCATCAAGAACCATCTGAAGAGGAAATAAAAGGCTGGAGATCAGAAATGGAAGGTAAACTTCACTATGAAACCTCTCAATTTTAAACTAAGTTGAATGTATGCCTACTCAAAATAGGATCAACTAAACTTTCATTTAAACTAATTTAACGTAAATGCCATAAATGTCCACTTACGAAATATGCTTAAAATTATGTAATTATTACTGGTTCATATACCTATAGATTCCACTTATTGATAACTCTTTGGAAATAAAATAATCTTAATAGCTCTTTGATTCCATTACAGCTAATAATCTCTTGTGACTTCTTCCTTTATGTTGCTGAACCAACACAGTATCACTTCAGCCATATAAAGGATAAATGAAAAGAACTTTATATATCACCTAACAGTAGGACTTTAAATTGACAATAATTACGTTCTTGGTACTTCGGTAGAATTTTCTGTAAACATTGTTTGACATGGCATAACACAAATCCTTACTTTGTCAAATTTTCCAAGGCTGCCTTTTGTTCGTGGGTCTCCCTCTTCAGAGCCCGTCATTGCTAGTTGCTGTAAAAGACGGCCAACCTACAATCCAAAGAGGCAGGGAGACACAGGTGATGATACTTACAGATCTGTCTTCTAATCTAGTCTAACATTCACACCACCTCACCAGACATGTAAAATAGGGACCTCAAAAAAAGGTATAGTTTACCTATGTCGACTTTTATTATTTTTTTTGACTTTTCCTATTATGGCTGAGTGAAAATGTACATTCCCATCCAAATTTACATGCCCACCTATATGCAACTTCCACTGCTCTCTCTGCCCAGTGATAGCACACTATTCCTCTCTGCTCCATACATGTCTCATCCTCTCAACAGTCTCCTTTCCCCTCCTCTCCACCCACTCTCCATCCTCCAGCCAGAGGTCAGCAGGATGATATCCTATAGATGCACAGAACCATAAAGTGCATCCAATATATGGTCACTCTGCATTGCCAAGTCTAACCCATTAGTGTCCGGAGTGGACCTTTGTTATGATTTATGGACAAGGGCAGCATCAGAGCCAGAAAGATTAATAGTTCAGAAAGTAGAAATTTTTCTATAATTTCTCTTTAGCATACTGTATTAGCATTAGAAAATAAGACTTTTCCTAATACTGTTCTTTTCATGTGTTCACAATTTTTTAATTAACTTATAAAAGCTGACTTACTCAAAACTATTCCAAGCCAATATAATTTTGCCTACATAATTGATAAAAAACTCAAGGTAGAATTTTTTATCTGAATTTAAAAGCACACAGTTCCTACAGAACACAAACTATTTGGTAAACTAAACAGTAATTCTCAGAGCACGTTTTTTACTGTGAAAAGTAAATTGTTAATCCACTCTCTTTAAAGGATCATTGCTGAAAGTTAACATACAACATTATCTTCTTAATATCTGGGACAAGTCCCCTTTTCATTCAGTTTGAAAATAAGTAATTCAGCCTCCACTGGAACAACAAAAACTACAAATATATCATAAGAATAAATTGAGTGTTTTCACAGATGATAAAAAATTAAAACTTTTGTTTCAGGGATTTCTATGTAGTTAATCACTAAATATCCCAAGAAGATATATAAAATGGATCATGAACCCAGTAATTCCACTACTTGGAATATATCCTACAGAATCAAGGCCTCTCACACCAACGGACACATGCACCAGAATGTTTATCGCAGCACAGTCCACGACAGCAAAAAGATGGAATCAACCCAGATGCCCAACAATAGAAGAATGGATAGGTAAACTGTGGTACATATACTCAATGGAGCACTACGCAATGATAAAGAATAACGATGATTCCAGGAAACATCTCCTAACCTGGTTTCAACTGGAAGACATTATGTTGAGTGAAAGTAGTCAGCGACAAAAGGACAAATACTGTATGAGACCTCTATGATAAGATCTCAAAAACAGACTTGTGTATAGAAGAAAAGACTCTTTGACAGCTGCAAGGGAGGGGAGGGAGGGAGGGTAAGGTGGGGAGGGCTTAGTTTAGATAGTTACTAGAAATCTAGTTGGGAGAAAGCGGTGACAGCACACATTAGGAACAAGAACAACATTAAGTGGACTTCAGCATAACTTGAGTACTCCTTCCATCTTAACTCAATACTGCAAGGATAGAGTAGCTGGGGCGGGGGGCAGGGGACCATGCTCTTAGGCGAATTCCAGGCCAATTGGCACAACTAGCATTTTGCTAAGAGAGCTCTCTGCACCCCACATTGGTGAGTGGCATCTGGGGTCTTAAAAGCTGCCAAGCTGCCATCCGAGGACACAGCAAACGGTCCCAACTCAACAGGAACGGATGCTCACTGAGGACCAAAATGACATGCGGTAAAGACAACCGAGAAGACGGAGAGACCCAGAAGAGTGGGTGCCTACATTGACTTGGGACCAGAAGAACCGGATGGTGCCCGGCCACCACCAGTGATAGCCACGATGGAGCTCACAGAGAGGAGTCTCACTGGCAACACAAGAATAAAGAGGTGCATCCTGAGATCTCCACTAAAAGACCTCAATTGATGGTCCAGCGGTTTTGGGGTTCCTCTGAGAGCATGGCCCCCGGCCCTGATGCTGCCCTTTCCCATAAATTATAACAAAGGTCCACTCTTTGGACAGGAATGGATTGGACTTGGCAAGGCAGAGTGACCATATATTGGAAGCACTTTATGGTTCTATACATCTATAGGACATCATCTTGCTGACCTCTGGCTGGAGGAAGGGGAGTGGACGGACAGGAGGGGAAAGGAGACTGTTGGGAGGATGAGACATGTATGGAGCAGAGAGGAATAGTGTGCTGTCACCGGACTGGGAGAGCAGTGGAAGCTGCATATAGGGGGGCATGTAAATTTATATGTGAATGTACATTTTCACTCAGTTATGTTAAATAAAAATAAAAAAAAATGGATCATGAAAAACACTTATTGTTTTAAAAAAATTTTTTTTTTTTTTTAAATCACCCAAAGATGTAGTAGTCTATTCTGAATGAACTCAGTCTCTTCCTCACAGTATTTCTGGAGGACAAGATATGATTAAAATTCCCTTGAAAAATAATAAAATGACATCAGTAGTTCAGATAAGTATGAAATAAGTGCTAATACCAAACCCACTGCTGTTGAGTCGATTGACTCACAGCAACCCTACAGCACAGAGTAAAACTACCTCCACGGAGTTTCCACGGAGTGCCCAGTGGATTCGACCTTTTCGTCAGCAGACATAGCACTTAACCATTACACCACCAGGATTCTGCACGCTAACACATATCTAAAAATCCTCCTGAAACTCCTGGGTGAAAAAGTGTTTCAGTTTTCAGAATTCGGAGATTTCAGAAAGGTAATTTAGTGCACACGTGTAACACTTCCAGTGGGGCCTATAATCAAACACTGAATTAACACTTCCATAGGAAAGCACGAGCATTCACTATCATAAGTGGAATAACGTAACATTTATAAATAGCTTCATGTCATATTTTACTACCAAATGAGGTAAAAAAAAAAAAAGACACCCTCAGTTTTCACTCATTCTCGATTTTGAAATCATAGAAAAAGGATTGTAGACTCATTCTAGAAAATCTAATCAGTTGTATATTCAGGTATGTGGGGATTCCATTTATAAACCAAGATGTTTCAGAACTGCAACATTTTAAAATCTCAATACATCTGCCTTTATTTCTTAAGCAAATGTTTAGGACAGTTTGAGGAAAAATAATGGCAAGGATATATGACTATCATTATCTCTCATGTTCCCACCCCTCTGCCCAATCACCAATTTTAAACCGAATGTCACATTAATAATAATAACAACAACATACCTGCATCAGATTAAATCTTGCCACCTCATTAATAGGAGCATCAGAGATTATTCCATATTGCTCTGGATTGACAACTGCAGGACAAATGAAGTAAGCCAGGAGAAGATCAGTACACATGGCCCTGACCTCCCCAATTTCCAATCTGTCTACACAGGACAGGGTTTTATACATCTGTGACACAATCCACCTCAAACTATGCGGAAAGCAGTACGTGTTCTGTTTGAGATAACCAATAAATTTGTTCACCAAAGCCACTAGTTTAGCCTCATTGGAGTCTACCATCTCTTGAACCTTTTGCCTAAATCTATCTGAGCCTTTCTCTCCAAAGAGTTTTTCCTGTTGAGACGGGGAGAACCTCTCAATTAGCTTGTTTGGATCTGTTTCCAGGTGATCTTCATCTTCAACCAGCAGCTGCATGATTGGCTCATGTAACGTAGCTGTGAGGAAAAGTTTGGCAGAAAACAGTCCTTCAGAAAACAGTTTAAATAAGATGCTGAAGGCACAAGTTCCTCTCCTCAAAAGTCGCCTGGGGTTGTCACTTTCTTTGAGTTCAAATTCAATCAAGTATCGCAAGACCTGAAGGAGGTAGCTTTCATCCTCTTGCATAATGCAGTTGCCATAGAGGGAGGTAAAGACTGTGTAGATAACACTTTGTGTGTTCTCCTGATTAAGTTTCTCTCCTGCAACCAACGAGGAGGCGATAAGACGAGGATTTTCCCTTAATCGACTCAAGAACTCTCCATAAGCTGTCTCCTGAAATCCCAGTTGCTTATATCCATCAACAAACTGCGTATCTTCCAAAACCTTAGCATGCTGGCAACATTCTGCAGGGGAAGCTTCAGCACTAAAAAAATAAAAAAGAAAAGAGAGCAAACATGCTTAAATAATATTAAAATACTAATGATAAAAATATATGCACACTATATCAAAACCAGAAACCCTGGTGGCGTAGTGGTTAAGTATTATGTCTGCAAAACAAAAGACTGACAGTTCAAATCTGCCAGGCACTTCTTGGAAACCCTATGGGGCAGTTCTACTCTGTTCTGTAGGGTTGCTACGATTTGGAAGCAACTCAACAGAAGTGGGTTTTTTTAATACCAAAACATGGAACGTGAGCTGACTATAGTCCCAGCAATGAGACCACACTGAATTGCTAAAATCTTTTCCAACAATAGCATCTGAGCATATAAAGACAACACCATAAAGTATAAAAAGAGGACACATTCTTCGTACCAAATCAGTTTCAACAAAAAGTGTCACTTTGTTGATTCTAACAGCTATTGCCCAGAGCCACACTCTTATGGGTTATGTTAAGTAAAAATTAGCTACAGTTGACTTGATGGTCCAACAGACCAGAAGGTCCCTAGAAGACATGGCGCCCAGACTCTCTGATAGCCCAGAACTGAAATCATTCCCAAACCCAACTCTTCAGACAAAGACTGTACTGGACTGTAAGACATAAAATGATACTGGCGAAGAGTATGTTTTCTGGCTTAGGTATATACATGAGGCTAACTGGGCAGCTCCTGTCCAAAACCGACATGAGAAGGTAGAGGGGGACAAGAGCTGTTGAATGGACATGGGTGGAGAGGACACAGTGTACTGTTACAGGTGGGGAAAGCAGTTAGGATTGTAAGTTTTTGCATAACAAATTGACACCAATTGTAAACTTTCCCTTAAAGCACAATAAAATATTTTTTTAAAAAATTACCCACAATTGAAAACTACTTATGGACACAAGAAAGTTCACAAATATTCAAGTACCAAAAAATAAACTAAGAACATATCAGGTATATTAGTGCCATCTGTCTCAAAAGCAAACCACTAGTATATAACACATATAAAATTATAATCCTTCAATCCAGGCTTTCTACTTTTGGAAAGCCAAAGCCAAGTGCCACTTTTGGAAACAAATTCTAATAAAATAAGCCCAAGGGGTGAGGGGCGGGGAACCACAACTGTGAGACTGTTAATGGCAGTACTTTCTTTTTTGAGTCTTTCACTGAGATAAAAATACAGCAAAGCACACAAACTGCAAAGGTTCAGCTTGATCAATTTTTGCAAGTGTATACACCCACCACTCAACATTTTGAACCACAACATTTTAAACACCCAAAATGCTCCCTGTATCCCTTCCCAGACTAATACCCTCCCAAGAAATAATCATTATTCTGACTTTTTTCATCCAAGATTAGTCCTGCCTATTTTTTAACTTCCTATAAATGGAATCATACAGCATGTACTCTTTTACATCGGGTTTCTTTTTCAACATTTTATGTTAGCACTACCATTCTTACAGCTGAAAACTGCTTTTTGGAACAATGACGTATTAATACAATGAAATGTAAATATACAACATCAAAGCATGGAAATGTATTTATTAAATAATACTAGGAGAAAAGTAGAACACAAAATAACTTACTTTATACAACAATCAAGCACGCTATTATATACTCAAAAATACAAATTGGTGTAGAATATAATGTTACTGCTTAAATGATAATTCTAACAGCATTTAAGTTAAAAACACCTAACAATGTGTGTAAATATCTGTATGACAAACTGACTTGAATTGTAAACTTTGATTTAGAGTATAATAAAAAAATAAAATACAAAACAAAACAAAATATAATAAGCAAAGATCAATCTTAATGTTGATTTCAACTATCTTAAACACTGCTGGAAACAGATTCATTTATTTTTAGTTAGCAGTTTGCACAGAACTGAAGTGGTTCACAAAATCTAATACCTCAAAATTTTTTCTTTACCTGGTTATGATGAGCCGGTCCAAATTAATTCTCTGCTGCTTAGCAATCCATGCTGTTCGATACAACTTTTCAGCTGTCTTAAGTACATCTGCATTGAGCCTCTGAATGAGCTGTTTCTCAGAGTTCACATATAAGCGCTCCTGCTTGAGGTGATGAGCCAGAGTATGAATATCTAACTTCACCATCTTCAGATGTAAAAAAGGTACAAAGGCTGATCCCTAGGAGGAAAAAGACCAATTTAAAACATTTCTGTCACTTAAATTGTTTTCCAGAATCAAAAAGGGTACGAGAACACATTAAGAACTGGACTATATTTAGTACCATTTTCAACTCCAAGTTTAAAATAATCTATACTTTTTTTAATTACAGAAGTATTACAGGTTCATTATAGAAAAATTGAGAAATACAGATAAAACAACAAAGCTCCTAATAAGACTATAACAAGCCCCAGTGGCACAGAGGGAACCATTCAGCTGCTAACTGAAAGGTCAACAGTTTGAACACCAGTTACTCTGCGGGAGAAAGATGTGGCAATCTGCTTTGGTAAAGATTTACGATCTTAGAAACCCTATGGAACAGTTCTACTCTGTCATAAAGGGTCACTATGAATCAACTTGATGGCAATGGGTTTGACTTTTTAATAAGAACACTACTCAGAGACAGCTCCTGTAAAGCCATACATATATACATATACATATATATACACATACATATATACCCCTCAAATTAGTGTCTATTTTTAACCCTGGAGTTATCCTTAGCTGCAATTTTTCACAACACAATCAACCAACACATCCCGTGGACTCTATCTTCAATGTATCTATCTCAAACCTACTGCTTCCCACCACTTCCATTACTAGTCCACCATCATCTCTCAGCTGGAGGTCTACAATCACCATCTCCTAACTGATCTCCCTGATTCCTTTCTTGTACTTGTAGGTCCATTAGTGACACAGCAGTTAACAGTCAGGATATCTTTACTCCTCTACTAAAAGCAATCCAAAGGCTTATTTTACACTTAGAATGAAATCTGAATACCCCATCTGAGCTATCCCTACTTCTCCAACCTCATCTCCTCCCACCATTCTACCCTTGCTCAAGAGCTCTAGACACACTGGCCTCCTTAGCTGTTCCTTTAACAGATCAGGCACACTTCCTGCTCAAAGGCCTTGCATTTGCTGGTCCATTTGCCTTGAAGGTTTGTTCCTCTACCTCATTTAGGTCTCTGTTCAAATGTCTACTTAGAAAGGCCTCCTGAGACAACCTTCTGAAACAGAAAACAGCACTTTCCATTCTCTCTTCCTTTTTCTTTTTTTAAAAGCACTTACACCTATCTAGCACTATACTGTAATATTTATTTGCATGTCCATCATGTCTGTTATGTATCTCCTCTACTAAAAGACAGCAAGCACCACCAGGGCCAATGGTTTATCTGGTCTGCTTATTCACGGCTGTATTTTCAGAGCCTAGGAGAGGGAGGGCTTGGTTCACAGCAGGAGTCGAATAAATATTTGCCACAGGAATGAATGAATTAATATGATTCTTATTTATCTAGCAGCTAAACAAACTGATACAAATAGCACACACATTTTAAAGCATTACTATTTAAGCCATACCCTTGAACCTAGGAAGCCTACCAAACCATGAATGTTTTATAACCAACAATAAAAACATGTGTGGTATAAAAAACAGAACACAGTGTTGAGAGCACAGTCATTAAACTAGAAAATTACTTCTCATTAAGAACTAAACATTATGGCAGCGGTTGGAAATATATTTAAAGTCATTTTACTAAAATAAACGTAACAATTTTTGTTTGATTTCAGCAATTCCACCTAACCTGAATTTAACTGCTTTCAAAAGTTTCTTGCAGCTTATCAATTCCCTAGAAAACTATGCAAAACTTTTATTCTAAATCTCCTGCACTGTTAAGGGCCCTGTATCAATCTCCTTTCAATCTACCAGCATGCCTACATCACTAAAATGATTCCCTACTAAATTAGTCACAAAAACACCTATGTGTATTCCAAAAACAAAAATCTGTGACACACACATATATGATTATGTAATTTCATTAACTCAGTCTACAGAAAATGCATATAAGAGTTTTGAAGACTTCTACATGAGAACTCTAATACCCCTAAAAGGAATCTAGTCTATAAACTGAGAATTGTTGCTAACATACTTTTAATGAGTAGTATCATAGTTAATCGAAATAAATAGAGAGCATGAGGATATGTTCTGGATCATTAGCCATTACAGAAACACAAATCAAAGCTACAGTGAAATATCATCTCACCTCGACATTACTGACACAAATCAAAACCAGAAAATAACAAATGCTGGAGAGGTTGTGTAGGGAGATTGGAACACTATGCATTGCTAGTGGAATGTAAGATGATACAAACACTATAGAAAACGGCATGGCACCCCCTTCAAGGGCTATAAGTACAAATATCTACAATCCAGCAATCCCACTCCTAGGAATAAATCCTGGAGAAACAAGAGTCATCACAACACGAATGTAAGTACTGACAATTAAGTTCGCAAACTTATCCTAGAAAAAATGCTATGTACCTCATTGTTGAATATTACTATGGCCACCTTTCAAGTACTGCTCTTGGAAAGCTATGCACTGATGCCAGTGCCTAGTCTGCCCTTAAAGCAATTTTGGAACTCTTTTTCTTGAAAGGCCATCAGAGCTGTCATTGTATCACCCTTGATGTCCTGAATGTTACCAAAATGTCTTCCTTTCAACATTTTATCTTTGGGTAAAGATACAGTGGGGCCAGAAAAAGTGAATAGGGAGGGTGTCCAAATACAGTTATTTGTTTACTGGCTAAAAACTCCCTCATAGACAACTATACAATTAATTTGCAAACTTGCCTCCATGCCACCGTGTATAATGCCATTCCAGAAAGAGTTCCAAAATTGCTCTGAAAGTGGACTAGGCACTGGCATCAGTGCACAGCTTCCCAAAGGGAGTACTTCGAAAGTGACTGCAGTGATAAACAACAGTGAGGTACGCAGCACTTAGAATAATTAAGTTCACGGACTTAACTGTCCACCCTGTACATCATATTCATGTTCACTGCAGTATTCTTCCCAGTAGCAAAAAGATGAAAACAATGTAATTGACCATCAACATACGGTGAGTGAAATAAGTCAATTACAAAAGGACAAATGTTGCATTAGACCACTATTATAAAAACTCAAGAAAAGGTTTAGACACAGAAAAATGGCAGGGAAGACTTGGGGGGGAAATCAGTAACTAGATAGTTGACAAGTATTAGCTTTGGTGAAGGGAAAGACAACACGATATTGGGGAAGTTGGCACACAATCTGACCAAGACGAAGTCATAGAAGCTTCCTAGACACATCTAAACACCTTGAGGGACCAAATTACTGGGGCTGAGGGCTGGGGACCATAACCTCAAGGGACATCTAGGTCAAATGGTATAACAGTTCGTAAAGAAAATGTTCCATATCGTGTTTGGTGAGTAGCATCTGGGGTCTTAAAAGCTGTGACCTGCTACCTAAGACATATTTATATTGGCCTCATCTCACTCGGAAAACAGAGAATGAAAAAAATCAGACAAGAAAATATTAGTCCAGAAGACTAACGAAGCACATGTATCACAGCCTCCACCACACTGAGCCCATGCCCAGCTACCATCACAGACTGCTCTCACAGGGATCACAATAAAGGGCCCCTGACAAAGCAGGGGAAAAAAACGTACAACAAAATTCAAATACCAGAAAAAGACCAGGCTCACTGGTCTGACAGAGGCTGCAGGAACCTGTCTTGAGTACGGCCAGTGAAGACCCTGCTAATTCATGAAGCGACGCCTGAAGACTACCTTTCAGTCAAAGACTACACAGGGCTATTACACAAACAGTAACACACACGCGGAACATGTTTCTCAGTTCAATCAAGTATACAAGAACAAATGAGAAATATCTGCCCAAAAGCAAAGCAGAAAAGGCAGGAAGGCACAGAAAAACTAGATGAATGGACACAAGGAACCCAGGGCAGAAAGAGGGAGAGCACTGAGACATTACAGATATTGCAACCGACGTCACAAAACAATTGTGCATAAATTTCTGAATGAGAAACTAACTTGTGCTATAAACTTTCACCTAAAACATCATTTAAAGAAACAAAATGGGCTTTTTAGAGAGCTGTCTGCTTCATTAATTCTGTTACTCTGGGTATGTAATGTACAACCTATGAATGTCACTTTCTCTCATCCATAAAATGAGGACACAGTATCGGATTTATTTTGTGCCTGGTACATGCAGTGTGTTGGGTATTAGGGATAAAAATAAGAATAAAATCTAGTGCACTCAAGAAGGTTCTAATCTAGCAGAATGAGGCAAACATGCAAGTAAATGGCGTTCAAAAATGTTACAGGCCTTATGCTAAAAGTCTCTATACATCACAGAGTAGGAACAGAAGAGAAGGAATGACTGAGGAGGTGGATGTCTAAACCAAGTCTTAAAAAACAAGCATTTGCCAAAAAACAAGGCACATTTGCCACAAATAAAGAAGATGACAGGTAGGGGTAAAATATCAGATACAGGGAGCAACCATGCAAAGGCAGAGAGATGTCATAATGGTATTGTAGTTACACAGCAGTACATCTTATTTTTAAAACATGCGTGCACAAGTATTTAGAAATGAAGTGTCAAGATATCTGCAACTCACTTGTATGTGGTTCAGAAAAAATTAAAGAGAGAACGCAGCAATATGTAGACAACTACTGAATCTGGGTGGTAAGGACACAGTGACCATCATATTAACAACAGCTTTTGTACACTAAAAAACAACCAAACCCATTTCCACTAAGTCAATTCCAACTCACAGCAACCCCACAGGACCCAACATAACTGCCTCATAGAGCCTCAAGGAGCACCTGGTAGATGTGAACTGCCATCTTTTTGGTTAGCAGCTGTAGCTCTTGACCACTATACTACCAGGGTTTCCTTCTGTACATCAGAAAACTCTAACAATAAAAAGTTAGGGAGAAAATACTTTGTGTGTTTCCTGCTGCTTAAATTCCACATAATTCAACAAGTCTATTATGAGTTTTGCTGGAGCCTAGTCCGGTCCCCTAATCTCAAGGAGCTCACAGTCTAATTACAAACTACTGTACAAGATAAAGACAGAGAATGTTTCCAATGACACAGCAAAATGTGAACCAATTTATACAATTCAGAAATACATTTTAAAATGTAGAACAAAATTCTGACTCACAGGAAAAGACAAAACTCACTGGCCTGGCACAACCTAGAGAAATCCTGAGAGTGTGGGGCTGGACACCTTTTTGGCTCAGAGAAGGCACACCAGCAGTTCACCCTTCAACCAAAGATTAGACAGACCATAAAACAAAACAAGAGCGAAGGGGCACAGCAGCCCAGGGGCTGGGACTGGAAGGCACAGACCGACAGGAAAGCTGGTGACAGGGAGTCCAAAGTCAAGAAGGAGATTGTTGTCATGTTGTGGGGTTAGTGGTCAATGTCATACGCCAATATGTGTACTAACTGTTCAATGAGACAGTGTTTTGTTTTGTAAACCTTCAACTAAAGTACAATAAAAAGAAATATATTTTCAAATACAGTTTCACTTTAAAGTAGTGCTCCAACTAATTAAAACAAGAACTCACCTTCTAAACTTTTCAGTGGCTCCAAATGTCCTCAAAGACATTAATCAATGCACTAAGCATCTTTTTTTCTTTAATCACGTTCAAGAATTACCATCTTTGTTGTTTTCTTTTCTATAATAAGCTGGTCAGAATGATATCAAAAACAGGCAGTGGCTTATCTACAAAAAGCAGTACTTTAAAAACTATCATTGTGTAAATGTATAACACTTTTATTACCAAAGACAGGAAAGTGTCAGTAAACCACAAGATAAAATCCAAAATTTAAAATACGAATTTAGACTTATATTTTTGCTCAGTTTAGCTAAATTTACACTCTAAATGTTGTTTTGCACAGTATTTAGCACCTTCCAGATCATGATATTTTATCTATATCTATCTCTGCCACTAGACTGTAAACACTCAGAGTAAGGACTAACTCAACAGTACATCCTAGTATAGCTGATGGTAAGCGGAAGTTTAAAAATGTTAACCGAACTCAATGCAGCTAGCACCAAGTATATGCAGTCATACATTTTGAAAAACAGTAACACACCCTACTTAATAGGTTACTACCTAAAAATACCATTTGTGGAAAAGAATTTGAAAATCTGAAAGAAAGATATAGTCTATAAAATTGTTCTATCTGATAACATACTATTGTAATAAATGAAAGTAGCAGCCACCAGCTATGCTTTAAATAAAATTTAGGCATGAACAACTAGAAGTGCGAAGATTTCACCATACTGAAGACAATAGGAATGTACAGACATTAGCAAATAAAACACTTTCCTGAAAACTAATAATGTCAGTATCAACTAATTTATTTATGACTACTTACACGAGGCACCCTGCTAAGTGCTTTTACATAATTTTTCCAGTACCGAACCCTCACAACTCTATGAGGGTTACGCTGTCATCATCCTCTTTTAACGGTTGACAAGAGTACTGACATAGCAGTAACTAGCCAGGAAACCCTGGTGGTGTACTGGCTAAGTGCTATGGCTGCTAACCAAAAGTTCGACAGTTTCAATCTGCCAGGTGCTCCTTGGAAACTCTATAAAGCAGTTCAGCTCTGTCCTTCAGGGTCACTAAGGGTAGGAACCAACTCAGTGGCAGTGGGTTATTAAGTAGCTAAGATTCAGACTGTCCAGTTCCAAAGAAGCCTTGGCTCTCAACATATCTACTTTAATTATTTCCAGTTCTATCAATAACTGACTCCCCCAAATTTCTTTTGTCTATTGGTTTTTACAAAACTTTATCTGACTCTGGTAACAGCTACTTATTTGAGTCTATCCTCAAACACCACATAAGATACAGGTACCCCGCCCCAGCCATCATCTCTTGGTTGAGCTTAAATTCTTCCCTTCAAAACTTCTTGAAACACTACTTGCTAACACTGGGGAACCTACACGTGTAAAAGACTTATTAAAAGTGAAATTAAAGGCCAATTATCTTCAACCTAAGAGTACTGTCAAAAGTACATTTTCCACCACTGTTCTAAAACATAAAGCCTATTTTAAAGTGTTTTTAATTGTACAAATAATATACTTCCAAATTTCAAACATTCATCAACTGTTTTTCAGTATGAAACATCATAAAAACTTTGGAAAGCATCCGAACAGTGTAATTTATTAACATCACTGACAACTACCACCTAGAAATAGCTATTCTACAAAAATTTCATAACACAAAACTACCATTGCTATATTACATTTTAAACTACTTTCTGGTCATCTGGAAACCCTGGTGGCATAGTGGTTAAGTGCTACATCTGCTAACTACAACAACAGCAGTTCAAATCCACCAGGCCTCATTAGAAGCTATGGGGCATTTCCACTCTTTCCTGTAGGGTCGCTATGAGTCAGAACTGATTCGACAGCAGTGGGCTTTTTCTTTGGTTTCCTTGTCAGTTAAAACAAGACAAATGTATTTCCTAGTCTGAATTGTTTAAGATAAGCAATCATCTCAGTCAATCATCTCAACAGCATCTTCTTCTTCTCCCCTTGCTGTTGCTGAAACAATTCCCAAAGCACAAATCTTGTCATGCTACTCTCTGTTGCCTACAGAATAATGTCCAAGATCTGCTACATGGCATCAACCCCTCAACCATGAAGTCCCTCTTTTACATCTCCACCTTACCTCCCACCATTTTCCTACTTCCCTAAATGACATGTTGCTGCTACAATGAACCATGTTTCATTGAAAACATTACATCCTAAAAGTCTCTAACATTTGCAAATGCTATTATATATGCTTGGGAAATCCATATTTGACTTATCTTTTAAAGTCCAGCGACCAAATCTCTTCCCGTTATGAAGCTCTCCAAGAACTCCTCCCGTCAACAAAGAAAACACACATTCACTTCCCTTAGGACACTAAATAACACTGAAGTGCTAAGTGGGAAAATCATTCCTTTTTCTGAGTCTCTTTCCATCCTTTTACTTAAATCAGAGAAAGTCTATGTAAGGTGTCAATCTGTCTTCATAATTTCTCTAACACTTGTTAATCTCTCCCTACAATATACAATAGAAGGCCTCAAACACAGCACCTTCTACAAATAATATCTAGGAAGGTTTTAATAACATAGTTTTACTTTTATTACATTTACATTGCCTTCTATTTGGGGTAAGTGATGCCAGTCTCCCATTTATAGAAACAGTAAAGTTTCTTTAAAAATACTCTTTAGTGTGCCATAAAAAAAGATATCAAATAAATAATACAAAAGTAGTATGCAGATTTGGGAAAAATCATGATGTCACGCAAAGGATTAAGCCTGGAAAACATTTTATGACCTGATGTCTGCGTAAGGCACAGACGCTCTTCCTCACAGAAATACACAATATTCATATTAATAGCTTCTTAAGAGGGGTGACAAGGCATTAATAGCTTCTTAAGAGGGGTGACAAGGCAAAAAGGGACATGACTGCCGTTTTTTTATAACCTACTACAGTATCAGAGGCCTTGCAGCACAGTGGTTGAGTACGCAGTGGAACCTACCACCTGTCCCCTTAGGATAAAGATGTAGCAGTCTGCTTCTGTAAAGATTACAGCCTTGGGAGCCCTATGGTGCATTTCTACTCTGTCCTATAGGGCTGCTGTGGGCTGGAAACAATTCAACAGCAACAGGTTCAGTTCTTTAGCTTTATCACAGTATTATCTCCTGCTCAATCAAATAATTTTATTCTGAGCATTTGTTTTATTTACCTTTTTCAGAAATATAACCAACTCACAAATCAAGAGACAGGTGTCCACTTCCTTTTCACAAAGATAGCACCAAAGTGTAGAAGGAAGTTCCTGACCCTCCTGAAATCCAAGCCAGAATAAAAGCTTCTAAAGATAGGACAGCAGTGTGGAGAGTCATCTGCAGCCAGATACGAAAAAGATCTATAAATTAGCCATATCATGTTGGCAATCCAAGACGTTATAGCTCTGAAGGCACCTCAGATATCCACAGAAGAGGTCCTCCAGGAGAAAAAAGCCTGATTACTATGATGGTTATGGTTATGTGTGAACTTGGCTGGGTCATGATATTTTAGGATCCCTGGTGGTGCAGTGGTTAAGTATTTGGCTGCTAACCAAAAAGCTAGCAGTTAAAATCAACCAACTGCTCCTTGGAAACCCTACGGAGCAGTTCTACTCCATCCTGTAGGGTCGCTATGAGTCAGAATCAACTAGATGGCAATGACAATGGGTTATATGTATATAAGCTTCACTAGTTTTGCTCCTCTAGAAAAGCCAGCCTATGGCAACCACTATGCCATCACTAAGTAACACACACTTGTGTTTGTTGTGGTTGTCAAGGTCAACAAGCACAGATCACACTGGCTGTGAAGTTTTATGACACTGATGCAGCCAAGGTCAACACCCTGATCAGGTCTGATCAACAGAAGACAGCTGTCATGGACTGAATTGCGTCCCCCCAAAAACAGGTGTAGCCATGTGGCTGGGCCATGATTCCCACTATCTTGTGACTGTCCTCCATTTGCTGGTTTGCCTATGCTGCATGTTAAAGGATTAGGGTGGGGTTGTATGTCCCTTCATAAGATTACTTCCCTGCTCCACTGTAAAGGGAGTTTCCCTGGAGTATGGCTTGCCCCACCCTTAATCCTTTCATCCTATGAGAGATAAAAGGACAGAGAAGCAGGCAGAGAATTGGGAACCTTGTACCATCAAGAAAACAGCACCGGGAGAAGAGCACGTCCTTCAGACCTGAGGTTCCTGCACCAAGATGCTCCCTGGACAAAGACTGATGCAATACGGGACTTTCCTCTTGAGCCGACAAGGGGAAAGCCTTCCCCTGGGGCGTACACCCTGAATTGGACCTGTAACCTACCAGACTGTGTAAGAATAAATCTTCCTTTGTTAAAGCCATCCACTTTGAGGTATTTCTGTTAGAGCAGCCCTAGCTGACTAAAACAGCATATAATCAACTGGCTCCTGACTACGATGCTTTGGATGCTGCCAACAAAATCGGGGTCATCTAAATTGAGTCCATGTAATTCTAAATATAAATGTTTTCACTAAAAAGAGACACAGAGAGGTATCCCTTCCAAATATCTCTTTATAAATATGAAAACATCACACTGAATTACAATGATTTGTCTACATGCTCATTTCTCCATATAAGACATCTTTTTCAGTACAGGAATAGTTCTTAAATATTTTATAATCTTCTGTTAAATGACATGATCTAATTGTTAGGCATTAATTATATACTGTAATAAGTTCATTCTCACTCAAAAAGGTGGGACAGACAAGCACAGTAAACTTTACTTAGTGTACTTCCTTTACTTACTCATTCAAAAGATGTTTATTAGACAACGATTATGCACTGGGCGCTGACGAACAAGACAGACAAGGTCTGCTCTTGAGGAGCTCACATTCTGTTATGTATGATATTCTAATGGCAATTTTAAGTTGCTCCCACAGACCAGACTCCTATTCACACCTGTATCTAGAATTCTTTGCTCACTCCTTTCATTGGCCCGTTAATTCCACTTAGACCTCAGAGCCCAGGCCATACTGAGGCGTCTTTATGGACCATTTCCTTGACTCACACACTTCCTCATTTGGGTACATCTCTATCACTGAAACCCTGGTGGCCAAGAGGTTACGTTAGAAACCCTGGTGGCCAAGAGGTTACGTGAGATTACGTGCTATGGCTGTTAATTAATGGGTCGGCAGATCAAATTCTCTCGAGGCTCTTCTTGAAAACTCTGTGAGTATGAGGCAGTTCTACCCTGTCCTATAGGGTTGCTATGAGTTGGAATTGCCTCAACAGCAATCAGTTTTTTGGTTTTCTATCATAGCAACTTGTATCATTTGCAACAAAAGTTGCTCCAAGTTCCCTGAAGTACAGATATGTTAATCTTAGTATCCCCACTGCCTGGCATAGAGACTGGCACAGTGCAGATACTGAATATTTGCCACATTAACAAGTAACTGACTAAATGGTGAAGAACAATGCGCCAGGTAGGAATGAGACACGGTGTTGCTAACTCAGTTTCAAAAATTATTAGAGAGTATTAACTTAAGCTGAAAATACCTACAAATTTTCAAAGAGTACATCTGAAACAATTATTAATATACCAGGAAAAATACTTCCACACAAGTAGGATATGAGATTAATGAAACAAGTGATACTTTATCATTTTAGTTGGCATATTTGAAAAAAGAAGAAAACATTATAGAAACAACAGTGGACTTAGTACCAACTATTCCTGGCACATTACAAGGAACTGAAAAATGTATTTCTTTGAATATGCAAGGAATAAAAGGCCAGGTAGTATTCAGAATTCAAATACTGTAATAGACTTCTTGCTATGACATAAGAAAATCAAGAACCTACCAAAAGTACATAAAATCTAAACAAATAGTGGTTTTGTTCCCCTGCATTATTAATTTTTCAGCACAAAAGAAGACAGATCTACCACAAAAATAATGAAAACTACAACTTGGGGAATATCAAAAACACGTGAATAGCTAACATGCACTACTCAGTGTTTACTCAGTAAACACTAATATATCCTCACTATTCCAGTTTAAAACCTTGACTTTTTAAAACACTGTCTGCGATCATTACTAATGGAATTGGCAGTATCAAACAAGATTAAAAGTTTGAAAGGTCTTAAGTTAAATAAATTACTATACATTCACGTCATGCGATACTACACAGTTATTAAGGAGGCAGAATTACATGGAAAGATGTTCATCATGTATCATTAAGTGAGGAAAAACACTACAGAATTATATGCATGTTAAGATCTCAGAGGCAAAGTAAGGGTTCAAAGCACAAACCGTGGAGCCAGACCATCTGAGCTCAAATCTTAGCTTTGAAATACAGGAGCTGTGGGAACTTTGGCTAGTCATTTATTTCTGTCTCAGTTTCTTCATCTGTAAATCAACACAATAACAGAATCTACTTTACAGTCTGCTCATAGGATTATGAGGGTTAAATCAGCTGGTACATGTAAAGCACTAAGCAAGCAAGCAAAGTTTTAACTATAATTTGTGGAAAAATGAAAAAATATTTTTAAATCCAAATTATTTGTGTATCTATGGGGGGTGGATAAAGCTATCACTTCCTGCATTACTTAGAACTTTTTCTAACAAAGAACATTTATTACCTTAGGTAATTAAAAAACAATAATAAAAACTTGGCATCAAGATTTCCCCTTCTGCCATGGTTTCAGGAAACATTTATGCTAATTGTCCTAATTTTTTTTAATTGTGATTAAGTGAAAACATACAATCCAAATTAAACTTGCATGCCCACCTACCTGCAGTTCCTTCTGCTCTCCCTGCCCACTGACAGCACACTCCTCCTTTTCATTCTGTACATGTCATATCCTCTTAACAATTTCCTGTCCCCTCCTCTCCACCCTCTCCTCTCCCATCTAGAAAGAAACCAGTAGGACAGCATCCTATAAATGTACAGAACCATAAAGTACACACACCATATGGTCATATTATGTTCCTAGGCCCAGTCCATTTTTGTCTGAAGAGTTGACCTCAGTACTGTTTTCGGACAGGGCAGCAGCAAGTCTAGGGTCCATGCGCCCAGGGCAACCCCCAGGCCGTCAGACCATCCACTGTGGTCTTTTAGGAGGGTATAACTAATTTTTTTTGTAAGAAAATGTTCTGCATACCACTTTTGCAAGTGGTGCCTGGGGTCTTAAAAGCCATCTAAGTAGTATCAATTGGTCTCAATCCATCTGGAGCAAAGAAGAACAAAAGACATCAAAAATACGAGGAAAATACGAGCCCTGCAGAAACAAGGTGCCATACAATCTAGAGCCTACATGAGCATGATACCAGAAGAACTAAATGATGCAAATCCACCACCAATGACTGCCTTGACAGTGAATACAACATAGTCTCTGATGTAGCAAGACAAAACGGGTGGGCAGAACTAGAACTCTAATAAGACTACACATGATGGTCCTAAAGACCCAAAGATTCCCGGAAAACATGGTCTCTGGACTCCGTTAGCCCACAGCTGAAACCAGTACCAAAGCCAACTCTTTAGAAAAAGACTGGACAAGACTACAAGACATACAGTGATGCCGGTGAAAAGTGTGTTTCTTGGCTTAAAAATATACATGAGGCTGTCTGAGCAGCTCTTGTCCAGAGGCAGGATGAGAGGGTGGAGGCGGCAGCAGGAACAGATTAAATGGATACAGGAAATACAGGGTGGAAAGGAGGAGTGACGGCAGTTACAGCTGCACAGTGGTGTATGTGCAGTGTTTCATATGGCAAATCGATTTAGATTGTGAATTTTCACTTAAAGGGCAATAAAATATTTTTAAAAAATAAAAAACTATTTCCCCTGCTGGTACAATTACTAAAACACAACCAAGCAAAATCTTGTCACAGTAACATTTTTTATATATGAAAATTTCCAAATCCAACAAAAAGGACACAACACTTAATTTTCAGATAACCTAGTTAAACAATAACCCATAAACCACTACACAGAACTGCAATGGCATTGAAATTATATTCTTTTGTTTCCCAGAGACAATAAATGATACAAGATAAAATGATAAAAGATATGCAATGCAGAAATAGATGTTTCAATGTAGAAATAGATGAGTATCAGGCACTTTTACACTTAAGTAAGCCTCCATTAATTTTAATTATCTTAAATACCACCAAACCTACTCTTCTTCTCTTTAACAATCTTTATTTAATGACAACTGACTAACATACATAGAAATCTGGAGATCAAAAGAAACCAACTAACTAAAAAAAGCCTACAGTCCTTTGAACCCTCTGCAAACTTATAAGAAAAAGATTTCACCACCCACGTGCTTTGAGGAAGCTTTGGTCCCCTGGAAAAACTTAGCATTTCCTATAAATACAGTGGGTGTATAAAACAACCAAATGGAGGAGCAGAACAAGAACTCCGAGTTTCAGCTGCATTTTTGCTGAGCTGTAATACTGGTAAAGCCTGTTTCGGGATTCAAGAGTACACCCTCAAAAATAAAGCATGTAAACAAAAGGCTGTCATTTCCATTTTACCACATTCACCACAATGGTATCTCACAGAAATTATAAATATTCACTGCTGTTGTGGTTAGACGCCACCAGGTCAATCTGTACTCCAAACAGCCCCATGTGACAGAGTAGAACTGCCCCAGAGGGTTTTCTAGGCTGTGATCTTTATGGGAGCATACTGTCAGGTCTTCCTCCCCAAGAGCCACTGGGTGGGTTCAAAACCCCAAACTTTTCAGCCAGCAACTAACTCCTGTATCATCCAGGGCTTCTACTAAACATTCATTACCAAACTACAAATAACATTACTATCATTGACTGTGTTCTACCTGAAGGGAACCCTGTGGAACATATAAAAATTACCTAGTTGTCATGGACTGAATTGTGTCCCCCCAAAAATATCTGTCAACTTGGCTGGTCATGATTCCCGGTAGTGCAGGACTGTCTACCATTTTGTCATGTGATGAGATTTCCCCGTGTGGAGTAAATCCTACCACTATGACATAACAGATTAGTGGCAGTTATACTGACGAGATCTACAAGATTAGGTTGTGTCCTAAGCCAACCTCTTTTGAGACGAGCTAACAGAGAGACAGAGGGACCTCATACCACAAAGGAGCAAGAGCCAGAAGAATAGTGTGCCCTTTAGACTGCAAGTCCTTGCACTGAGAAGGTCCTTGATCAGGGGAAGATTGACAACCAAGACCATCCTCCACAGCCGGCAGAGAGAAAGGCTTCCCCTGGAGACGATGACCTCAATTTGAACTTGTAACTGTGAGACAGGGTTTTCTAGTCTGTGATCTTTATGGGAGCACACTGCCAGATCTTTCCCTTTGTTAATTTCCCTTTGCTAAAGCCATCACTTGTTGGTTTTGTTACAGCAGCACTAGAGGACTAAGACACTAGTTAAAATAGCTTCTCAAAAAGAAACCAACCATGAAGATAACTCCACTAAATTACGGAATTCATAATTTTAAATAGATAGATAAACAAGAGGAAACTCAATGAATGTCAGCTATTACTATCATCAAGATAATGTTTTGAAATGATGGAACAGAAACTTACTCATAGGGAAAATCAATCATTTTCTGCCACAACTGATGTTGGCAATCACAATCGTTAATAGTTAAGATATTAAAAGCGACTTTGTCTTAAAGTAGTCACAGTTACATCCCTTGAGTTCTACAGGAGGTAGTAGAGATGAAATAATTACTATTACAAAAATAATAAACTACTCTTTCTGAAGTTTTCCTAGGGCAGAAATCTAGTTTGTAAATATTCTGAAAGTCTGCCTTAAGTAACATGACTTTTAGACTTAAGCATTTTTAACAGGTAATAAAGATTTATAAATAATGGAGTAAATCAATTTTCTATATTAAAAAGTGAAAGAAGGGAGTTCAGAGTGGGTTGAAAGTAGGTAAGTTTAGCCTAAGTTCTAAAAACTTGAAAAATACAAATATTTTAAATTACGACTAACTTGCCTGGGAAGATGACGTTTGACTCTGGTTCTCAGAAGACAGAAAAGCATCACTTTTTTGCCTTTTAAATTTTCCAATTGAAAAACTACAGTTTAGTCTTTTCAAAGATTCATTAAAAAATATATTAAAAACACAGTAAGAAAAAAGGAACCAAACAAGTTCAGCAACATGCTTTCCACAAATATCTGCTGTGGGTGTACTGGCATTACATGGGAGCAAGACCAAGCAAGTACCTCCTTGGACAATCATCTTAATGAGTAGACATTCCGTCTATGTTTCTATGGTTAGCATACAAGAGTATGCTAAAAGCCTTGTAAAATATGGCTTATAAAACCATTTATACAAACAATTTTTACTTTATATAAATAATTACAATGTTAGCATTAAAAGTTACACTTTCCTTTCAGATACAAATACTTATCAGGTATCTGGTTCATATTCAAACTTAATAACAAAAAATTAGAGAGACACTTATAAGGTCTGTAGGTTTCTTTTTCTTTTAATTCACTCCAACATTCATTTTTATTTATTAAATATGAGAAATTGAAATATCAACAGGTATTTATTGCCTTTCCAGACCACTGCATTGCTAAGTTCAAAGCTGGGTCTCAGTCTACAAACAATAAAAAATGTTCTTCTGAAATATTTTTACAAAATCTTAATATATATTTATACATATTGAGAAAAGTTACAAAACACAGGTAAGCATAAAGCAGGAAACTTCAATTACCTAAAATTTCAATAACCAGAAATCACATAATTTGATGCCTAAAACTTCTTTTCAAATGTATATACAATACAGAAATTATTGGTCCTAGAGTCTTTACAAATAAAAACACGCTGATTATGATTATTTTTTTATTTTTTTATTTAACATGACTGAGTGAAAATGTACATGATTATGATTATTTAAGGAGCTAAAACCAAAAATCACTCTATACAAATGAAAGCTTAGACAGTTAAAATGTAAAAAATACATAACTGAACTGTATTTTGCTTCAGAAAAAATTAATTCCAGAGAAGGAAATACGTGTTATGAAAAAAACAGAAAAGACTCCATAAAGTTGAAGGGGAAAAAAAAAAACAACAAAAACCTTTTGATATCCGTTTTTCAAGTACTAATCTTTCCAAAGCAAATGGAATGGAATTTCACTTGCATCAGGTATTTAAAAGAAAATCATACTTCATTTTTGAGGTTTGTAGAATAATAGGTAATCAACTCTCCCCAATACATGCATCCCTTATTAAAAATAAGTAAATAAAAGTGAAATGTCCACTGTGACTATATCTATTTTTCCTCCTTAAATCACTAAATGTTCTACCAGTATTAAGGATAACTTTCCCCTAATATTTCCCTAATAAATAAGCTGAAGTACATCACTTTTAAGGAGACCTGTTAGCAGAACAGTTGAATGCTCAGCTACTAACCCACCAGCTGCTCAGCAGGAGAAAAGACCTGGTATCTGCTGTCAAGAATACAACTTGGGAAACCCTATGGGGCAGTTCTACTCTGTCCTACAAGGTCCAATGTGTCAAAATCAACTCAACAGCACACAACTACACTGCATTTAAAGAGTAGTCAATTTTGTACTGTTAGTCGCTCCACGCCTCCAAAAAGCTGGTACATATAGGCACGATCCCCAGATACCCTGTAAAGTGGTAAGCACTGTGTACCCTCACTGGAAAGCAGTCTGAAAGTCCACACTGGAACCAACCAAGTGAAGTGAGAAATGACAATATTGTGACCATGGCAAAGAAGGCACCAAAAGATAGTGTTTTGTAACAATATGAAACAGAGTAACAGCAGGCTGAAAGCTGAAGCACCGATTACTCTGGAGTGAAAGCCATGTTCTTGATAGTTTCTATCCATTATTAATCTCATGGGATACATATCTATCATTCTCATTTTACAGATACGAAAACAGGTTCAGAAAAGCCAGATAACTCACAGCCTATCACTCAGCTATTATGCAACAGAAAACAGTTTAAAATCTAGGTTTGTTTGACCCCAAAGTCTATACTCTTTCCATTTCCTCATGCTCCCTCTTTGCTTCTCTTACCTCATGTGAGCAATGCACTACAGTGAGCTCTAGGAAAAGGACTGATGCATCCACCTAAATGATATTACACTGGCCCACAATAAATGCCTGATTATAATAAGGTGAAAAGCTAGCCTAATTTTTTTCAGACTTCTTTTCAAGTTAAACCTTTCTTTTCTCTTGGTTGTTCGGTTTTACTAGCTTAACACACTAGCTCCCCCACCATCCCCACAAAAAGACTTGAATGTTTTACCCACTAGACTTTCAAAGTTCTTCAGGTTGTTCTCTCCTTCACATGGCGCCCTTTTCCAATATTCCCATGGTCAATTACATCTATGATTCAAGGTCCAGTTCAAAATCCATCTTCACACAGCACTTTCTGATTCCCCACTTCCCTAGTTAGAAGTGGTATCTCCAATCCAAATTTGCCTGACCCTTTATACCAGCACCTCTACTAAGAGCTCACAACTCTTAGAAAGTAAAAATGAGTACCACATCACAAATTACTTATTAGTTACGAAAATGTGACTTTACAGCAGAATTCTAGTGGACAGCAGCTTAATCAAATGATCAAATTCTGCATCAATAATGAGAATGACTTCATGTGCCTCTGATATCATATATTAAAAGACTTAAAATCGCCTGTGCAGTATTCTGCACACATGTGTCTAGACACTTAGAAAAATGTCACTGTCATGAAAGGCCAAGGGGAAAAAAAAAGGGTTAGAGAGCCATTCTAGGGTTAAGGAGACAACCAAATACAATGCAAGATCCTTGGCTGGATCTTGCATTAATACACACACAAAAAAACTAAGGCCAATAATGGAGCAACTAGGAAAATCTGGATATAGACTAAGTATTATATTATCCTCGTTTACTTTCTTGACAACAATTAACTGTATTATAGGTACATAAGATAAAGCCTCTGTTCTCAGAAAATACAAGCTGCAGTATTGAGTGAGTAAAGCATCCTGATGGTATTTAAACCTAACTCTCAGATGGTTCAGCAAAAAAAGCCTGCATTTACATGTTTTGTGTAAAGCATACATGACAAAATATCAACAGCTGGCAAATTTAAGTGAAGGGTATACTACTGTTCACTGTACTATTCTCACAACTGTTCTGCAGGCTTATAATTTTTCAAAACATAGAGCTGGGGAAAGTACTTACAAATCATGAATTAGGGAAGAAAAACAAAACAAAAACAGAAAAAGATGCAAAGAATAATAATTTAGCACACTTAATCAGCTTCCCAGAATTAACTGTTAATACTGGTATAGTTGTTTCCAGTCATACACACACATATATAGATAGATAGATATAAAGAGGATTAACATCCCCTTTGCAACCCACTCTCATCCTTATTTCCTTTCAAAAGTTCAGTTTCACTAAGTACTGCAAATATTTTCTCTAAAGGTGGCTGTACTGATTTACACTCTAACAGCAGTTTCTAAAATTACCATTTCACTACATATTCGCCAATATGTAATACTGTCACATACTTCTTTATCAATCTGATGTGAATAATACTGTATCACTTATTTTAAGTTTCATTAAATGGCCAGGCATGACTACAGAACAGTCCATTTCTAAAGCTAAATTTTCAATGCTAATATTAGCACCAGTATCTCCTCTAAATTTATTTTAGTTTTTTTTAAAAAAAAAAACTTTGACAGAAGCAAATATGTAGTTCTTTAGAAAGGATTCTTCAACTCAACATATTGAAGACAGTAATTAAGTAACAAAATAAGAAACCTAGAATCACACAACAAAAAAAGCCTCAACCAAACAGGAACTTCACCTACAGAGCTCTTCTTTTATTACATCAGCACAGAAAATGTTTATTACATCAGCACAGAAAGTTAAGGATATTCAAAAACTATACGGCAGCAGACTAAAATGCACTAATGGTTAGTCTCCTTTGAAACCAAATGCCCACAGAAACAGCCCACAGTATTTGCCAAATAATTTTCCATCTTTTAAACTGTGTTTTAACTGAAAAGATTCAGTTCAATTCAGTATACATATTATTATTTGCAAGATTTTAAAAAATGGATGTGCTTTATTCCTAGAAATAAAAAACCTAGGTCCTATAAACTAATTCATTCATTTATTTATTCAGCATATATTTACTAAGCACCTATTATGTGCCAGCTGCTATTTTGGTACAGCAATGAAGAAGACAGTCCATTTTCTCATAAGGCTGTCATTCTAGTGGAAAATACAAAGATTAAAATACCAAATAAGTATACAGATATTACAGTGTCAGACAGACACAAGCTACAAAAAAAAAGAGGCAGGGAACAAAGAATGACATCAGCAAGAGTAAGGGTACACAAAACGGCAGGCAAGACCCTACCAACCACAGTGACTTGTGATGTGTATGCTCAGTTCAGCATAAACTGTTTCAGCACCAATAACCTGTTTCATAAAGACTTAATTTCACTTTTCCATACTCTCCTTTATTTTTTCCAGAAAAAGTGGAGGCCAGTGGTTTCCCACTATTTTCACATGAGCTGTGACAGGTACTTTACAAAAATGCGTAAGTGTCAAGCCACACATGTTCTGAAAACACATTAAGGGTCATTTACCAGTGATAAATTTGATGCCAAAACTAAGCTAAACTACAAAAATATGTAATGGAATTTCAAGAGAATGACTTCTCAGCTCTCCAACTCTATCATCGCCATGCTTTCTGTAACAGATGAAAACATAACAGCAATAGGAACCTATAATTGAACCGAGATTCTTCTACTTTTCACCTAGGGTAGAAAAATTAGGATACTCTCTCAAAAAGCTTCACTATCAACAAAATTTAAAGTAAAACCAGGACACACTAAAACTTTTCATAGGTTTACAAAAGAGCTTGGAAGACTTCAGGAGTTGCCTTAACAGAAAAAAACTAAGGGCCAAAGCATTTAATGCTCTTTCTTCCTTAGAAATTTTGCTGACTCCCCAGGATCCTATCTATCTATTCTATTTATCAAAACTATTATTTTGACCCTACCCAAATCTTTATTTTTATTTCCGTAACTACAAAATACTTTCACCTGCACTGTCATCCTGTCTACTTGGTCTTCTTTCTTATCTAAATGGTTCAAATATTCTTCCAGGAGGACTTATATGTGTACTTCAGGAGGCTTAATCTTTTTACACCAATGACTCCTCTGGCAGTCTGGTAGAGCCTATGGACTCCTCAGAATACTTCTAAATACAATAAATACAAAGGAAATTACATTGAAATAATTATTTTGAAAAACATGCTAATATATGTATAACTTATTTCCACATTAAAGAACACCTCCACTAACAAGCTTAATAACTACCATGAATTTGAAGAAATGACAGGCATAAACAGTATTTTGAGGTATTTGCAACAACTATAAACATGATCCCAAAACATCTGCAATGTTTTTTGGTGACAAAGCCACAGCCATTGAGAACACAACTGTGGTTTATTGCCTACTTTGATAGTTGAAAGAAATGATAAAATTCAGTCAACAGGCAATAAAAATAGAGATGTAGTATTATCCCCACTTTCGTTCAAGAAGCCCCTGAATTCTATTCAGTAACTGACAGACTGCAAGCCAAAGGGTCCGCCTAGTTCAAAGCCCTGCACAAAGTCATTTTTGTCACAATTTTAAAAGCACTTGTTTCTCTGTTGACCCACCTTTCATCTGAACATATCGCCATACTTCCTGTTTTTACGCATCGTTATACACAAAATCCTGTTCGTTTCTGCGGTACGCTTGGCCAGCACCAATTAAATTTTGCCAGTCAGTAAAAGGTGAAGCTGATGGAAAGCAACCAACAGTCCTTCACTTCCAGTCCTCCAGCCGCAAGTGCAAAGATACCAAAGGTACCGTGTGTGCTTACGGTGGTAGGTGGGCTGCCCCCTGGATTCTAAGTCCAGTCCCTGTCAAGAGTCCGCCAAGCACGCACGACTTCTGCACCAGCTGCACTGAGAAGACATTCCATCTTCTCCTCGCCTCTGCCCACTGCCCTACCTGCCGGATCGGCCGCCTCTGCCCCCCCGCCCCGAAGTCGCCCAGAGATCTTCCTTTCCCTTCCCATCCCCCATGCGTCCGTCCCTCCCGTCCACCCCAGACTGCCCGGACACCTGCACGCTGCCACACCTCTTTTTCTGGGCCTAACTGTGACTCCTCCTATTCCCACCATATCCGACGGGAGAGGGGAGCGGCCAGGGCTCCCAGAGTCAGCAGCACTGGGCGGCCCGGCCGTCAGGCTCAGGTTGCGGCCCTAGGCCGGAGCAGCCGGGCCGCCGGGCAGTGACCCAGGGGCCCCGCTTGGGTTAACTGCGAGCGTGCACTCACCAGAGTGCTCCTGCGGAGGAGGCCACGGAGGCCCGCTGGATGGCCACTCGGCGCTCGCAGACGTGGCCCTCGCCGCGAACTGCCACTGCCGCCGCCGCCGCCGCCGCCGCCGCCACCGTCGCCCGCTAGTAGCCTTCTCTGCGTCCTGCCGCGGCACTGCCGCCACGCCACCACGCTTGCGCTGTGCCGCAGGGGCCGCTGGGACAGGTAGTTCCGCCCGGGCGGCCGGCGGCGCCCCTTCCGCTTTAGCCGGCTCTGTCAGCTGCGAGCTGCGGCAGTCTTGAGTGCAGGCGTACAGGAAATTGCTTTCCGGGAAATTGTTGACCAAGCATGTGCCCTTGCTTCCGAGTACAGTAATGCTGGTCAGTGAAAAATTCCTCTGAGAAAGTACGTGTAAAGTAAAACAATTTGGAGCGTTTGCGGTTTTTGTAATAGCTCTCAGTTGTCTAGCACACATTCATTAATCGTATGACAGATGCCCTCACACATCTTCCCTTGCTTTCTGTTAAAAATTGTGTTAATTGTCTTGGGTGGTATCTGGATTTTCGGAATCAGAGTTCGCTTCCACAACTTATGAAACTTAACCAGTTATTATTGGTAAATCAATTGACAACTCACATAATTAAAAAAAAAAAAAACACAGTTATATTTGAACAGTAATACAAAAATGAGAACTGGAAGACACCTTAAAGGTTATTATTAGTCAAGCATTCTGCCCTGAGCTGAAATTCCCTCTAGTAACATTCTGGCCAGATGGTCATCCAACTATTTCAACAGTTCAAATTTCAGAGTAATCACTGCCTTAAGAAATGTAGACTGCTCCACTGTTGGACAGCTCTAAATGTTAGAAAGTTCTGTCCCTGCTGAGATGAAATCTGCTTCCCTTTTTCTACTCCCAATTCTGGTACTTACACTGCCTAGAGCAATATAGAATGTTTTCCACTTGACAGCCCTTCAAAAATTGAAAACAGTGATTATGTCCTCCAGCACTGGTAGCTTCATGGCAAAAAAAGATTAAAAAAAAAAAAAAGGAAATGTCTAGTTTTCCCAACTCTTTCAAATGTGAATCAGCTCCCAAATCGCTTTCCATCTAGTAATCCTCCTTGATAGGACCTTTTAAAATCGTCAAAACTTTCTTCATATCTATTGCCTCATTTTATTTACCACAATAGCATTCTCCGATAGGCTGGGCAAGTATTACTGCTATCATGTTGCCATTGAACATATTAAAGAATTCAATTTGATCAAGATTATTTATCCACAAAACAACAAATGCTGGAGAGGCTGTGGAGAAAGTGGAACCCTCCTACACTGTTGGTGGGGTTGCAAAACGGTCCAGCCTCTTTGGAAAGCAGTCTGGTGCTTCCTCCAAAAAATGGATACAGATATACAATATGACCCAGTAATTCCACTGCTTGGAATATATCCTACAGAATCAAGGCCTTTCACATCAACGGACACATGCACAAGAATGTTTATCGCAGCACAGTCCACGATAGCAAAAATATGGAATCAACCCAGATGCAACAACAGAAGAATGGATAGGTAAACTATGGTACATATACTCAATGGAGCACTACGCAATGATAAAGAATAATGATGATTCCAGGAAACATCTCATAACCTGGTTTCAACTGAAAGACATTATGTTGAGTGAAAGTAGTCAGCAACAAAAGGACAAATATTGTATGAGACCTCTATGATAAGATTTCAAAAACAGACTTGTGTATAGAAGAAAAGACTCTTCGACAGCTGCAAGGGAGGGGAGGGGAGGAGGGCAAGACAGAGAGGGTTTAGATTAGATAGTTGCTAGAAATCTGGTTGGGAGAAATTGATGATAGGACACGTAAGAAACAAGAACAACATTAAGTGGACTTCAGCATAACTTGAATACTCTTTCCTTCTTAACCCAATATTGCAAGGATAGAGTAGCTGGGGCAGTGGGCAGGGGACCATGCTCTTAGGTGAAATCGAGGCCAATTGGCACAACCAGTGTTTTGCTAACAGGGCTGTCTGCACCCCACGTTGGTGAGTGGCATCTGAGGTCTTAAAAGCTGCCATCCGAGGGCACAGCAAACGGTCCCAACTCAGCAGGAACAGATGCTCACCGAGGACCAAAATGACATGGGGTAAAGACAACCCAGAAGATAGAGAGACCCACATGAGTGGGTGCCTGCATCTACTTGGGACCGGAAGAACTGGATGGTGCCCGGCCACCACCAATGATAGCCACGATGGAGCTCACTAAGTTGAGTTTCACTGGCAATACAAGAATAAAAAGGGGTGCATCCTGAGATCTCCACTAAAAGACCTCAACTGATGGTCCAGCGGTCTCGGGGTTCCCCTGGGAGCATGGCCCCTGGCCCTGGTGCTGCTCTTGCCCATGAGTCATAACGAAGGTCCACTCTTTGGACACGAATGGATTGGACTTGGTGATGCAGAGTGAACATATATTGGATGCACTTTATGGTTCTATACATCTGTAGGATATCATCCTGCTGACCTCTGGCTGGAGGAAGGAGAATGGGTGGAGAGAAGGGGAAAGGAGGCTGTTGGGAGGATGAGACATGTATGGAGCAGAGAGGAATAGTGTTCTGTCACCAGACAGGGAGAGCAGTGGAAGCTGCATATAGGTGGGCATGTAAATTTATACAGGAATGTACATTTTCACTCAGTCATATTAAACTTAAAAAAAAAAAAAAAAAGATTATCACTTCTAAGACACAGCCCAAAGCACCAGAGGGAAGAAAAAAGCAACAGATCAAAGTTTATTATTCTGGGACAGAAGAATAACTTCCACAGATTAAGGATCATAATAGTAAGCTAAAGTACAACATGAGACACTTGAAGAAAGAGGCCTCATTTAGTTGAGGGACTATAGCTTATTAAGGTGGTGACACTTGGCAATTACTGATGCTTGATTTCAAGGAGGGGAAATGGAATTTAACCATTACCATGGAAGAACACAACCTGAGCAAAATGAATGGGTTCACAGTGAGCTGTGGGACACGGAGTGCTCTAGAAAGGCTAAGCACATGGGCCTGAGAAGACCGAAAGAAGAGGTCCCAGAAGTTTCCAAAGGACCTTAAGGGTAGTGAAGAAACTTCATTGTTATCTGGTAATCAAAAGAATGGGATGGGGTGTCACTTAGTAGCTTTGAGTCCTATTCTGCAACCTACAAATGAAGAGTTTAAACCAGACAGAGAGTTTTCAGTCTGTTTTTCCACTCCCGCACGTACAAGGAATGCAGCACTCCCATTAGCAACCATGGATCACTACAACAGTGGTTTTTACAGAAGATGAAGTAGGTATTATTCTCATCACCTTTTGTCGTTGTCAGTTGCCATCAAACTGGCTTCGATTCATGGAGACCCTGTGCACAACATAACAACACATTGCTTAGTCCTGCATCTTCTTTCACTATCGTTGTTGTGTTTGAGTTTGTTGTTGCAACTATTAGGTAGTGACTTCCACCCTCGGGGGCTTATTTTCTAGGCTATATCAGACGATATTCTGCTGTGATCCATAGGGTTTTCTTTGGCTAATTTTGAGGCGCAGATCTCCAGGCTTTTCCTCTTTGTCTTAGTCTAGAGTTCCACAGAAATCTCTCCATGGATGACCCTGCTGGTATTTGAAATACTGGTGGCACAGCTTCTAGCCTCATGGCAACATGCAAGCCACCACAATATGACAAACTGACAGAAGAGTGATAGTGCTACCTTTCATACATGGGAAAGTAACTCAAAGTAAAAATTTCCTAAAAATCAATAAATAGTACTATTTAAGGACAAAGAACCCCATTTCATCACTTCTGTCTCCCTGGAACCTGGAATGCCGCCTGATATGTAATACTTTTTTTTTTAAATGAATGGGATGAATAAACAATGAAAATTTGCCAATGTCTTATTTTTTCTATTATAACACTTAGCATTCCCTGATGGAAAAAAATATGAAGACATTTGACTATAGTCAGAAAATATACACCAGATCTTGACTATAATTCAGGTCTTCATACTTCCAATTCTATACTGTTCATTAAGCTACCTTGCCTCAGAACTACAAAGTAGCAACAAATTCAGAACTTAAGGACCTAAATAGCAAATCTAAAATGATAAAGATTACAGAAGAAAAAATAGGACAACATTAGAAACTCTAATACATAGCTTAGACAGACTACAAAATATTATTAAGAATGCACAAAGAGCAGAAGAGAAGATAGATATATGGAAAGTATTAAAAATCAAACACGTTCAACCCAAGACTTTATCAAGAGAACAAAAAGACTGCCTACAGACTGGGAAAAAATATTTGGCAGCCACGTATCTGGCCAACTTCTAATTTCCATAATCTATAAGGTACTGCAAAATATCAACAATAAAAAGACAACTCAATTAAACAGTGGATATGGACAGACGTTACTCTAGAGAAGACATCCAGGCAGCCAAAAGACATATGAGGAAAAGCTCACAAACATTAGCCATTAGAGAAATCCAAATTAAACCGCAATGAAATACCATCTCACCCCAACAAGGCTGGCACTAATCCAAAAAACACAAAATAAAAAATGCTGGAGAGGTTGTAGAGAGACCAGAACTCATCGATATTGCTGGTAGGAATGCAAAATGGTACAACCTCTCTGACAAGCAATTTGATGCTCTCTTAAAAAGCAAAAAATAGAAATACCATATGATCCGGCAATCCCACTGCTTGGAACATATCCTATAGAAATAAGAGTTGTCATACAAAACAGATACGTGCACACAAATGTTCACTGCAGCACTTTCCACAAGAGCAAAAAGGTGGACTCAGACTAGGTGGCCATCAACAGATGAAAGGATGAGCAAACTATGACATATTCACACACTGGAGCACTATGCAATGATAAAGAACAACCAATGATTTTATGAAACATCTCATAACCTGCAATCAACTGGAAGACATTATGCTGAAGGAAATCAGACAGCTGCAAAAGGACAAATACTGTATGATGCCACTATTATAAGGACTTAAAGTAAAGGCTTTTGCAAGGAGAAAAGATTCTTTGAAGGCTACAAGGGTGAGGAAGGAAGGAGAGCAGTATTCACAGATTAGATAGTTGATAGGAATTCAATTAGGTGAAGGAAGTGATAGTATACAGTAGAAAGCAGGTCAGCACAACTGGACTATACCGTAAGCTACTTTTTAAAAGAAAGAGTAGCCAGGACAGGGTCTGGGGACTATGGTTTCAGGGGACATCAAGATCAATTGGTGTGTCTTGTTCTTTTTCTAAGAAATTGTTCTGCATCTCATATTAGCAAGTAGCACCTGGAGTCTTAAAAACCAGCAAGCTGCCGTCTGAGGAACATCAGCTCGTCTCAACCCAGCTGGAGCAGATGAAAACCAAGAACATCAAAGACATGAGGAAAATATGAGCCCAGGAGATGGAAGGGTCCATGTGATTGGGAGATTACATCGACATGAGACCAGATGAACTAGATAGTGCCTGGCCACCACCAAAGACAGCCTTATCAGGGAACACAATGTATAATTCCTGAGGAGGCACTAGAAAAAATGGGTGTGCAGATCAACAGCTCCATTAAAAGACCAGACTTGATTGTCCAATAGATTGGTGGGCTCACTGAGAACATAATGCCTGAACTTGCTGCTAGCCCAGAGCTGAGACCAGTGTGGAAGCCAACACTGTAGACAAAGATTGGACTGGACTAAGGGACACAGAGTGATGCTGGTGGTGAGTGTACTTTATAGTTTAATATATATATGAGGCTGTCCACCTGGTCTCTTTTTAGAGGGGAGAGGAGAATTTGGAAAGGACAAGTGTCAGTTGAGTGGATACTGGAAGTGAAGAATGGAGAGAATGAGTGTGCTGTCACAGGGTGAAGAGACTAGATATAGCTGCATAGAGGTAGGTGCTCAGGGTTTTGTATGGCAAATTGACCTGGATTGTAAACTTTCACCTAATCACAAAAAAAAAAAAAAAACAACTTTTTTTTTAGTTAGAACTTAAAAATGTCCCCTCAGCATGGAGGGTCCCCTGGAAACATGGCCCATAGATTTGCTGCTGTCCCTGACTGGAAACCAGTACTAAGATCAACTCTTCAGACAAGAATGGGCTGCACTTGGGCACACAGTGTAACCACATGGTGTGCGTACTTTATGGTTCTATACATTATAGGAGGCTGTCCTACTGGTTTCTTTTTAAACGGGGAAAAAAGAGAGTGGAGAGGAGAGGAGAGATGCTTGTTTAGAGGATACTAGAAATACAGAGTGAAAAGGAAGACTATGCCGTCACTGGGTGAGGAGAGCGGTTGGAGCTGCAGATAGGCAGGCTAAACAAAATGTCAACATTTTGTCAACATTCAAATCTACCAACCCCTCCTTGGAAACCCTATGGGGAAGTTCAACTCTGTCCTATAAGATCACTATGAATTTGAATCAACTCACTGGCAATGGGTTAGGTTTTTAGTTTAATGATGTATCTTTAGGTTGACTCGATATTGTCTGATTAAAAAAATACAAAATAAGTAAATTGGTTTGGATTGTATACTTTCATTTAATCACAATTTTTTTAAAAAAGTCCCCTTTCTATGTATGTACAGCCGGTATTAGGGATAAGCCAAGAAAGTAAGTACTATGCCAAGTGATTGGAGGGGCTGTTGGCAGGCATTTCTGGGCAAAAACATTGTATCCCCAGGTCTGAAAAGGGTAGGTGGTAGAGCTGAGTAGAGCTGAGTCTGAGATTATTTAATCCAACACCCTCATTCTTTTGAATTTGAAGGCTATCCCTAGAGAGAGCCTAATTAAAATGGGCATGCCCCTAGGCACTTTCAGACACTACACATCTATGCTTAGGAAGCCCCAGTGGCGAAGCAGTTCAGAGGTCAGGCTGTTAACCAAAAGGTTATCTGTTCAAATCCACCTGCTGTTCCATGGAAACCCTACAAGGCAATTCCACTCTGTCGTATGGGGTTCCTACGAGTTGGAATCAACTTGACAGCACACAGCAAAATCATTAGGAAAGAAATGTGATAATTAACTGATAGAAAACCCTGCCACAAAGAAAAGCAAAATTAGGAAGGGGGGAAAGCAAAACAAAAAGAAACAAGGACCCACTTCGGCACACAGTTTGGTAAAGAATATACTTTGAAACTGTAATACAAGCATAGATGTAGAAATTCACAGCCATGTGGAAATATTGCTCTTAGTGTCTCATACGAAAGAGCTAATTAAACGATAAACCAGGAGATATGCAAATATAACAATAACAAAAACCAATACAGCAGAGATTTCATAATTTTACTATGAGAGAAGTCTGAGACTATATTTTCAACTGCAAAACAGAACATTACCCACTGAATTTACCCCATTCAGTTGTTAAAGGCTAAGACCAATTGATACAGGTCAAAGCCTTCTTTAAAGTACTACACAAATGTAAACTATCAGACTGTGATATGATCCAAACTCAAACAGCAGGCAGATACTTGCAACTTTTAGTGTTCAAGACTGACTTAAACCATTTTTAGTTTACTACATTTCTTTTCCCCTTTCTCTTTCTACAATCTTTGCATCTTGTGTGTATGAGTGTGTGTGTGTACGCACGAGCGCATGCATTAGATGAAAGTTTACAGCTCAAGTTAATTTCTCATTTAAAGACCTACACACATTCTGTTTTGTGACAGTTGTAGCAATCACTGCAATGTGACAGAATGCTCTCCTTTCCACTCAAGCTTCCCAGGGTCCATTTGTCTAGTCTCTGTCCCTTCCTGTCTTCTCCTTCTGCTGTTTGACGGGAACTGCCCATCTGATCTTGTCTTTTTGATTGCGCTAAGAAACATGTGTGTTACTTTTTGTTTTATAGGCTTGTCTAATCTTTGGGAGTGGTGTCAGTTCTGGTTCAGCAAAGGGTACAGGGACCACAGTTTTGAGGGTTCCTCAAGTCTCAGTCAGACCAGTATGTCTGTCTTTTTGTTTTTGTTTGTGAATTTGAGTTCTAGTATACATTTTTCTCCCACTCTGGCTACGATTCTCTGTTGTGATAGCTGTCAGGAAGTTCATTGGTGGTAGCTGTTTTTCCCTCTTTTTTGAAAACTTATTTTCAATTGAAAAAAAGATACAAGAATGCATTCTTATTTTAAAAAATGTATAAATACAAACAAGTCAAAAGTTCCTCTTGATTTGCATCCAGTTCTAACCAAAAGGAGCCACTCTTACTAATTTGGTAGATGTTTATCCAGATATGTACAAATAGAATTACACTGCACATAGTGTTCTATTACTTGTTTTTTTCATTTAGCTGTGTTTGGCATATTTCCATATCAGTACATAAAATCTGTGTCCTTGTTTTCCAGCTCTGTACGGTATTTCTATAATATAATCTACCATGATATATTTAGCATTCTTTAATGATAGATATTTAGCCCTGGTGGTGCAGCAGTTATGAGCTCAGGTGCTAAACAAAATGTCAACGTTCAAATCTACCAACCCCTCCTTGTAAACCCTATGGGGAAGTTCAACTCTGTCCTATAAGATCACTATGAATTTGAATCAACTCAGTGGCAATGGGTTAGGTTTTTAGTTTAATGATGTATTTTTAGGTTGACTCAATATATTCTGATTAAGAAAAAAATACAAATAAGTTAACTATATTCTATTTTTTCAACAATTTTTTCTAAAGCTGAAAATTCTGGAAGGGAAAAGACAAAAACAGGACATGTATAGAAGGTATCCTATACCCAGGTGGGAAAATACACCATTACGAAATATACCTGTCATGGATTGAATTGTGTCCCACCAAAAATATGTGTAGCCATGTGCCTGGGCCATGATTCCCAATATTTTATGATTATCCTCCATTTTGTGATTTTCCTATGCTGTATGTTAAAGGATTAAGGTGGGACTGTAAATCCCTTCATAAGATCATCTCCCTGCTCTACTGTAAAGGGAGTTTCCCTGGAGCACGACTTGGACCACCCTTAATTCTTTCACCCTACGGGAGATAAAAGGAAAGAGAAGCAAGCAGAGATTTGGGAACCTCACCATCAGGAAAGCAGCACCAGGAGAAGAGCATGTCTTCAGACCCGAGGTTCCTGCACCAAGATGCTCCCTAGTCAAAGACTGATACAACACAAGAACTTTCCTCCAGAGTCGACAAGGGGGAAAGCCTTCTGGAGCACACACACATCCAGACTGGTAGGCTACCAGACTGTGTAAGAATAAATTTTTCTTTGTTAAAACCGTCCACTCGTGGTATTTCTGCTAGAGCAGCACTAGCTTTCTGAAACAATACCTGTCTTGTGCTTTCGAGCAAGTTAAGGGCAAAACTCTAGTTAGCACTTCAGTTCATGTTCTGGTCCTTTGGCTGTCCTGTACTGGCCCCCACTGGTAAGCTCAGAAACACTGGCACTAGAAGGTTGATTTACCGCGAAGGCTAATATAGCTTATGATTTAGGGTCCCTCACTTATGGGAATATGGTTTTGTAACAACTGCCAGGGATTACTGGCTAAACTGAAGACAACAAATAAAAGCCTAAAATGTGAGAAAAGTAGAAATGCGGAAAATGACTTCCACAGAATAGTATCATAAATCTTCTAGTTTATCCAATCAGTCCCATAATAGTGCTCAAACTGTTACAAGTTGTAATGTTAAAGCAACATAAAAATTTGGTGTGTTAACTGTATTTACCTGAATCTGAATTTAGCCCTTGATTGATTATAACGTATAAAATATCTTCTTGTCATTAAGTGCCATCGAGTTGATTTCAACTCGCAGCAACTCCACACAGCAGAGTAGAACTGCTCCATATGGTTTTCTTGGCTATACTCTTCACAGAAGCAGGTCTTTGTACTGAGAAACCACTGGGTGGACTCGAACCACAAACATTTCAGTTAGCAGCACAATGCTTAACCATTTGTGCCACCAAAACACTTTTGAAATATTTCAGTTTAATGTAATTATATCTCATATAGCTTTTACTGATAACTTTTTTCATTCTTGTTTTTTTTTGTCTTTGCATTACTTTTAAAGTTCTTTTCTAAATTTTTCAAGTTTGGTAAATTCTTGATAAACCTAGTTTTTTGGTTTTTTTTTAATGGAAATATATAGACCGAAAAGTAATATAATTAACAATTTACTCTTTGCAAAATATATAAATCAACAATGTTAATGACTGCATGATATTTTATCACAATGTGTCATTTCAAAATGGAAACCATTTTTTATTTTCTATGACAAAACTCATGAAAATTTTTAAAAATTTCAAATTACAGAAATAAATGGAAACTTGACATTATAAATGCCTGTTTTAAAAATAAATAACATACTCTTTAGTAATTTTTTTAATCTAATAATATATAAGCAGTTCAAATCCACCAGGCGCTCCTTGGAAACTCTGTGGGGCAGTTCTACTCCAACCTACAGGGTTGCTATGAGTCAGGGTCAACTCAACAGCAGTGGGTTGGTTTTAATAAATAATGGAGAGATCCTGTCCCTAAACTCTAGACTTGTATGTTTGACTTCCTATTAGACATCTCTACTAGGTGCTGCTATCTTGGAAGAAGTGCAACCAGAATTCTCCTCAGAAGCAGAGATGGTGAGACTACATCTTGCATACTTTGAACATGTTGCCATGAGTCCTTGGAAAAGGACATCATGCTTGATAAAGTTGAAGGTCAGTGGAAAAGAGGAAGACCCCCTAGGAGATGGACTGACACAGTGGCTGCAACAAGGAGTTTATTCATAACAACAATGGTGACTATGGCACAGCACTGGGCAGTGTTTCCTTCTGTTGTACGTAGGGTTGCTATGAGTCAGAACTGACTTGATGGGACCTAACAACAAACAATGTACTAAATACACATTTCAAACTCAGTGTATCCAAAAAGAAACAAGTGATTTACCTCCACAAACCTTTTCCTCATCTGAGTAAATGACACTTCGTATGTATTTCAGTTGCTCAAGCACAAAAACTACTTAATCCTTACCTTGTCTGTCTCTGTCACATCACACATCCAACCCATCAGCAATTATGTTTGCATTACTATCGAAACATATCCAGAACCCTAACCCTTCTAACCATGCCTATACTTACCATCCTATTCACTATCATCTCTTTCCTAGATTATTGTAACAGCCTTCTAATTTGTCCCCTTACTTTCAGCCTGAACCTGTGTCACTCCACTCCCTGTCTCTATAGTCCTTATCCTGCTTAATTTTCATCAGAGCACTTAACTAACTCCTAAAACATGTTTTAATGTTTTGTTTCTAGGCTATCACTCCCAATTAGTGAGCTCTAGGAAAGCAGTGACTTTACTTTATTGACTACTATTATTTTCCATACGTTGAGAAAAATGGCTAGCACTTCATGCATGCTCAATATGTATTTACTGAAATAATTTTCTTTTAAAAAATATTATAATTACTTTAATTAGTTAAAAACAACTATATTTACCAAGATTTGGTGAGAATGTGGAGCAATTAGAACCTTCATACATGTTGATAAGAATATAAATTGGGGAGACATTATGTTGAGTGAAAGTAGTCAGCAACAAAAGGACAAATATTGTATGAGACCGCTATGATAAGATCTCAAAAACAGACTTGTGTATAGAAGAAAACACTCTTTGACAGCTTCAAGGGAGGGAAGGGAAGGAGGGGAATGGGGGAGAGTTTAGATTAGATAGTTGCTAGAAATTTGGTTGGGTCAAATCAGTGATAGCACACATTAGAAACAAGAACAACACTAAGTGGTCTTCAGCATAACTTGAATACTCCTTCCGTCTTAGCCCAATACTGCAAGGGTAGAGTAGCTGGGGCAGTGGCAGGGGACCATGCTCTTAGGCGAAATCGAGGCCAATTGGCACAACCAGTGTTTTGCTAAGAGGGCTCTCTGCACCCCACATGGGTGAGTGGCATCTGGGGTCTTAAAAGCTGCCAAGCTGCCATCTGAGGACACAGCAAATGGTCCCAACTCAGCAGGAACGGATGCTCACCGAGGACCAAAATGACATGGGGTAAAGACAACCCAGAAGATAGAGAGACCCACATGAGTGGGTGCCTACATCGACTTGGGACTGGAAGAACCGGATGGTGCCACCACCAGTGATAGCCACGATGAAGCTCACTAAGTTGAGTCTCACTGGCAATACAAGAATAAAAAGGGTGCATCCTGAGATCTCCACTAAAAGACCTCAACTGATGGTCCAGCGGTCTCGGGGTTCCCCTGGGAGAATTGCCCCTGGCCCTGATGCTGCCCTTGCCCATAAATCATAATGAAGGTCCACTCTTCAGACACGAATGGATTGGACTTGGCAATGCAGAAGACCATATACTGGATGTACTTTATGGTTCTATACATCTATAGGATATCATCCTGCTGATCTCTGGCTGGAGGAAGGAGAGTGGGTGGAGAGGAGGGGAAAGGAGGCTGTTGGGAGGATGAGACATGTATGGAGCAGAGAGGAATAGTGTGCTGTCACTGGGCAGGGAGAGCAGTGGAAGCTGCATATAGGTGGGCATGTAAATTTATACAGGAATGTACATTTTCACTCAGTCATATTAAATAAAAAATATATATATATATATAAATTGTACAACCACTTTGGAAAAGAGTCTGGCAGTTTCTTAAAAACTTAATCATACACCTTCAAAATGACTCAGCCATTCCATTTCTAGTTATTTACCCAAGAAAAATAAAAACAATATGTCTGTATGAAGACTTGTACATGGTTCTTAGCTATTTTATGTGTAATAGCCCAAACCTGAAAACATTCAAATGCCCATCATTAGGTAAATTAACAAACTTTTGGCCACACAATGAAATATAACTCAGCAACAAAACGAAAGGAATTACTGATTCCTGCAACAGCATAAATCCCAAAATAATTATGCTGGAATGAAAGAAGTTAAGATTAAAAGAATATACTGTACGATATGAACAAGTCATTCACAAGAGAAGACATTCAGGAGGCTAACAGATCCACGAGAACATGCTCACAATCATTAGCCATTAGAGAAATGCAAATCAAAACTACAATGAGACACCATCTCACTCCAACAAAGCTAGCATTCATCCAAGAAACACAAAATAGTGTGGAGAGACTGGAACACTATACACTGCTCATGGGAATATAAAACGGTGCAATCATTTTGGAAATCAATTTGGTGTTTCCTAAAAATGTTAGGAACAGTAGTACCATATGACCCAGTAATCTGTTCCTTGGCATATATTCTAGAGAAGAGCTGTCACATGAATAGATATACAAGTATGCACACCCATGTTGATTGTGGCACTGTTCACAATGGCAAAAAGATGAAAATAACCTAGGTGCTCATCAAAGAAATGAATGGATAAATAAATTACGTTGTATAGTGATACCAAGTGTGTGCTTCTTGGCTTAAATACATACATGAGGCTATTGGAGCAGCTCCTCTCTAGTGGTGGGTTGGTAGGTAGATAGGAAGGGACAGGAGTTGGTTGATGAATCAGGGAAGTACAAGGTCAAAAGGAGGAATGTGCTGTCACATGGTTGGGAGAGCAGCTAGAGTTGCATAGAGCTATGTGTGCCAGGTTTTATGTGGCAAGCTGGCTTGGATTGTAAGCTTTCACTTAAAGCACAACAAAATATGTATTTTTTAAGTTATGGTACATACACACAATAGAATACTGTGCAATAATGTAGAACAACGAATAATCCCGAGAACGTCTCACAAGTGAATGAGTCTGGAAAGCATTATGCTGAGTGAAATTAGTCAGTTCCGAAAAGACAAAGATTATATGAGGCTACTATTATAAGAACTCAAGAAAATATTTGAACAAAGAAGAAAACATTCCTGGATGGTTATGCAAGTAGAGACAGAGAGATAGAGGAATTTGTTAACTGGATGGTAGGCAAGGATCATCTTAGGTGAAAGGAAGGACAACGTACAATGCGGGGGAAGTCGGCCTCACCGGACTACCAAAAGCTAGGAAGTTTCCTGAACAAAGCCAAACATCTAGAGGGACAGAGTAACAGGGGCAGGGATCTGAGAACCGTGGCTTCAGGGACGTGTAGGTCAGCCGGTGTTACAGAGTATATTTAAAAAAGTGTTCTGCATCGCACTTTGGTGAGTGATGTCTGGGGGTCTTAAAAACTTGCTAGTGACCATCTAAGATGCATCAGTTGGTCCCAATCCATCTGAAGCAAATGAAAACGAAAAACACCAAAGACACAAGGCAAATGTTAGCCCGAGTGACTAAATCTGTTGCTGTTGAGTCAAATCTGACTGATAGTGACTCTACAGGACAGAGGAGAACTTCCATCACAGAGTTTCCAAGAAGCAGCTGGTGGATTGGAACTGCTATTTTAATTAGTAGCCAAGTTCGTAAACACTGTTCCACCAGGGCTCCAAGAGACTAAAAACCCAGAAAACTAGACCTGGTGCCAACAAGTCAATTCTGACTCATAGTGACCCTCATAGACAGGGTAGAACTGCCCCATAGAGTTTCCAAAGAGTGCCTGGCCAATTTGAACTACCAACTTTTTGGTCAGCAGCTGTGGCACCAAGAGACTAAGGGGCCACATCAACCAAAGACTCCATTAGTCTAAGACCAAAAGAACTAGACGGTGCCCAGCTACCACCGATGACCGCCGCTACAGGGAACACAACAGCAAGGCCCTGAAAGAGCAGGAGATGCAGAGCTAAAATTCATGTAAGAAGACCAGACTTAACGGTCTGACTGAGACTGGAGGAACCCCAGAAGACACGTCCCTGGACTCTCTGTTAACCCAGAACTTAAAGCATTCTTGAAGCCAACTCTTCAAACCAAGATTAGACTGAACTATGAAACATAATATAATACTCATGAAGAGTATGGCTCTTAGTTCAAGTAGATATGCAAGATGAAACGATCAGGTGGCGGGTCTTGAGGTGGGATGAGAATGCAGAAAGGGATAAGAGCTGGTTGAACGGACACAGGAAATCTAGGTGGAAAGGTGGAGTGTGCTGTCACATTATGGTGATGGCAACTAGGGTCACATAACAATACATGCATAAATTTTTGAGAAATTAACTAGAGCTGTAAACTTTCAACTAAAGAACAATAAATAAATAAATAAAAGAATTATTTAGAGTCCTACTTTTCTAAAATTAGGAAGTATAAACTGTAGTGACAGAAAGCATATCAGTGGTTGCCTGGAGATGTCAGCATCATTAAACAGCACAAGTGATAGATATGTTTACTATGTTAATTGTGGTGACAGATTTACAGATATATACATTTGTCAAAATGTATTAAATTATATACTTTAAGCATAAGCAGTTTATTGTGTTAAAGTATACTTCAATAAAACTGTTCTTGTTTTTATTGTACTTTAGATGAAAGTTTACAGGACAAATTAGTTTCTCATGAAACAGCTAGTATACACGTTGTTTGATGACATTGGTTAACATTCCTGCGACATGTCAACACTCTCCCTTCTCAACCTTGGGCTCTCTATTACCAGCTTACTTGTCTTCTCCTGCCTTCTCATCCTCACTCCTGGGCTGGTGGGCCCGTTTAGTCTCATATATATGGTGGAGCTACCTATATTAATGTTTGTCTTATGACCCGGTCTAGTCTTTGGCTGAAAGGTAAACCTCAGGAGTGACTTCAGTACTGAGTTAAAAGGGTGTCTGGGGGCCACACTCTGGGTTTTTTTCCAGTTTCAGTCAGGTCAGTTAAGTCTGATCTTTTTCTGTGAGTTAAAATTTTGTTCTACATTTTTCTCCAGCTCTGTCTGGGACCCTCGTTGGTGATCTCTGACACAGCAGTTGGTGGTGGTAGCTGGAAACCATCCAGCTGTGCTGGCCGTAGTCTGGTGAAGGCTGTGGTAGTTGCAGGCCATTAGCAGCCCATTAGTCCTTTGAACTAATGCTTTCCTTCTTTACTGGGTTCTCTTCATTCTCCCTTGCTCCAGATGGGGTGGAAACAATGGAGTATCTTAGATGGCCACACACAATCTTCCAAGACTCCAGATACAGAGATAGTACATTTATCAACTATGTTATACCAATTGAGCTAGACGTCTCCTGAGACCATGGTCACCAGCTCCTAGTCCAGTCAGTCAGTCCCACAGGGAGTGTGGATGTGTCTGAAAAGCTTCTGTGACTTTGCCTTGATCAAATAGTACTGACTTCCCCAGTATTTCATACTAAAGGTAGGTAAATTTACCATTTACCTATTGTTTAGCATTTTTCCGTGCCCACCTCCTCTGTCCCTCATAGCCATCAAAGATTGTTTATGTGTATAGAACTTTTAATGAGTTTTTATAATAGTGGTCTCATACAGTATCTCTGATTGGTTTATTTTACTCTACATACTGTCCTCCAGATTCATCCATGTTGGGAGATGTTTCACAGATTCATCAGTTTGTTTTTTTTTTTTTTTTTAATTTTCATGGTATTCCATTGTGTATGTGATAGTTTATCCATTTATCTGTTAATGGGCACTGTTTCTATCTTTGCTATTGGGAATAACCCTTCAAAGAACATTGTGTGTGTATATGTCTATTTGTGTGATGGCTCCTATTGCTTTAGGATACAGTCTAGAGGCAGGTTGCTGGATGGTAGGATATTTCTATTTCTAGCTTTTCAGGGAAGCACCAAATCATTTTCCAAAATGGTTGTACTGTTTTGTATTCCTGCCAGCAGTGCATTATTGTGTTAAAGTATACTTCAATAAAACTGTTATTGTTTTTATTGTACTTTAGATGAAGGTTTACAGGACGAATTAGTTTCTCATGAAACAGCTAGTATACATATTGTTTGATGACATTGGTTAACATTCCTGAAATATGTCAACACTCTCCCTTCTCAACCTTGGGTTCCCTATCACATTAATGCACATAATCTCCCTGCAGCCTCTCCAACGTTTGTTATTTTGTTTTTTTGACTTGTGCCAGTAATACCGGGGTAAGATAGTATCTCACTGTGGTTTTGATTTGCATTTCGTAATGGCTAATGATTGAAAACACTCTCTCATGTGTCTGTTAACCATCTGAATGTCTTCTTTGGTGTAGTGCCTGTTCACGTCCTTTGCCCACTTTTAATTGGCTTGTCTTTTTGTTACAGAGGTGTTGGATTTTCCTTAGATTTTAGAGATTACACCTTTGTCAGGTATGTTACAGCTATTTTTTCCTCCTAGTCTATTGGTTCTCTTTTAACCCTTTTGGTGAAGTCTTTTGATAACTACAACTGTTTAATTTTTAGAAGAGCCCAGTTGACTAGCTTATTTTCTGGTGTTTTTGAATTAGTTGCAGCTTACGACTTATTTATATCACACATTAGGACCTCTAGAATTGACCCAATTTTTGGCTTCTATGACTTTTATAGATTTTAGTTTTATGAGTCACATTAGGCCTTTGGTCCATTTTGAGTTAGTTTTTGTGTATAGTGTGAGGTATAGGTCTTGTTTCATTTTTTCACATAGGGACAACCAGTTTTACCAGCACCATTTGTTAAAAAGACTATCTTCTCCCCATTTAATGGACCTCGGGTCCTTGTTGAAGATCTGGTGACCACAGTTCAGTGGATTTACATCTGGGTTCTCAACTGTTTCATTGGTCAATGTGTTTGCCACTGTACCATTACCAGACTATTTTCACTACCATAGCTGTATAGTAGTTTCTGAGGTCAGGTACTGTAAGTCCTCCTTTCTCCTTCTTAATAGTGCTTTTCTTATCCATGGCCTTTTTTTTTTTCCATGCAAGGTTAGTAATTAGTTTTTCTACCCCTTTAAAGAACGCTGCTGGTATTTAGGTCAGGATTGCATTGTATTTGCAGATTGCTTTGACTAAAATTGACATTTCACAATGTTGAGTCTACCTTTCCACAAGCATGGCATGTTTTTCAACTTAGTAGGTCTCTTTTGGTTCCTTGCAGTAGTGTTTTACAGTTTTCTTTGTACAGGTCTTTTATGTTCCTGGTTATTCTTAAATATTTTGTTTTTTTAGGAGCTATTATAAATGATATTGCTTCCATGGCTTCCTTTTTGTAGTTTTCTGTACTAGTGTATATGACTCCAACTGATTTTCCATGTGTATCTTGTTTCCTGCTACTTTGCTAAATCTTTTTATTAGTTCTAGTAGTTTTCTCGTGGAAACCTTTGGGCTTTCTATGTATAAAATCATGTCATCTGCAAATACAGATAGTTTAATCTCTTCCTTACCAATTTAGATCCCTTCAATTATTATTATTATTATTATTATTATTTGCCTTACTGTTGTAGCCAGGACTTCTGGCATTGTTCTTTTTTTTTTTTTTTAATAATGGTGCAGAATATCTGCCAGGATTTATATCAACAAAATTTCAGCTATTAAGATTTATTGCAAATTTCTGACAGTCTCAATTTAACAAAAACAGAGTTATTAGCTGCTGTCAAGGTGGCCTTAACTCACAGCTACCTCATGCTCAATGGAACAAAACATTGCCCAGTCCTGCTCTAGCTTCATGATGAGTTGTAGGTTGGACCATATTTTTTCACTCTATAAGGTTTTTAGTGCATGATTTTTTTTAGAAGGAGACCATCAGGATTTTCCTCCTAGTTTACCTTAGTCTGGAGGAGCTCCTGAAGCTTGCTCAGCACTGTAGTAACACACAAGCCTGCACCTCAATGGTAGCTACACATGAGGTGCACTGGCCAGAAATCAAACCCAGGTCTCCCACTTGGAAGGCAAGAATTCTACTAACTCACTGTCGTTGAGTCAATTCTAACTCATAGTGACCATTTAGGACAGAGTATAACTGCTCCATAGAGTTTCCAAGCCTGGCAGATTCGAACTGCTGACCTTTTGATTAACAGATGTAGTACTTAAACACTATGCCACCAGGGTTTCCCGGAATTCTACTCCTGAACCACAAATACCTTCATAATTTATAATGGAAAGTTTAAAATAAACATCCAACACCCAGAAGGTACTCAGTTAAAGATAGCTATTTTTTTTTTATTGTGGTAAATACATATACAACATACGCCATTTCAATTTTTTTATGTTGAAATTATGTTATGAATGGCAAGACTTCACCTCATATACTTTGGACACATTATCAGTAAGGAATAGTCCCCAGAGGACATCATGCTTTCAAGGAAAGGTTCAGCAAAAGAGAGGAAGACCCTCAACAAGATGGACTGATATAGTGGTTGCAACTATCAGCTCAAACATAGCAGTGCTTATCCTAACACTGCAGGATGGGGTAGTTTTGTTCTGTTGTATGCAGGATTGCTATGAGTCAGAACCAAGTGACAGCACCTAACAATTATTATGTTAATTATGCTATACAACCTTCATGACTATGTTTCCAATTTTTTTTCTATTATGTTTAACAGAAACTTGGTGTTCTCTGAGCAATGACTCTCTCTTTCTCCTTCCCTCCCATTCCAGGTAAGTATTAGTCAACTTTGGTCTCTATATATTCACCTATTCTAGAAATTTCATGTAAGTGGAATCATACAGTATTTGCCCTTTTGTGACTCAGTACTACAGTCTCAAGATTTAACAAGTGTGTTGGAGAATGTTCCAGAACTCTATTTTTGTAGCTAATATGTTGTATGTACGTAGCTCATTTTGTTTTTCCTTTCATCTGTGGAGGAACATTTGTTTTCCCTTTTTGGCTTTTGTGAGTAGTGCTGTAATGAAATGTTGGCATATGACATATTTAAAAAGAGTTAAAAAAAAAGGCATCCTTATAGGTAGCACTTGGCTTGGCATAGGTATTTTATGGGACAGTCTCCAAGAAATATAGTTAATAAAGGAGCAGAACCATGTATGTAGTATGTCCACTGCTGGTTTTAAGGGAAGGGGGAGTTGAGAGAAAGAGCAAGATACAACAAAGTGGTTAATAGTAGGTATTTCTACCAGTATACAGGGAACTGGGCTGGTGACAAGGTAGTCCCCAAATCCAAACCTATGGCCATCAATTCTGACCCATACTGACCCTAAAAGACACAGAACTCCCCTATAGGCTTTCCAAGGAGCAACTGGTAGATTCAAATTGCTAATGTTTTGGTTAGCTAGCAGCCATAGCTCTCAACCACTGTGCCACCAAGGTTTCCAATGGGGTGGCAGGGAGACGTGTTTTCATTGTATATTTTGGTAGCGCCTGAATTCTGTATCATGTACATATATTTCCTACTGAAGAATTCAAAACAATTCAGAAATTTAAGATACAGGTCAAATAATATCATTTAAATTCTATAGAGGAATGTCTTTACACTTGGCAGTGTATTTTACTTAAAAATAAATTTTAAAAAGAATTTAAACTAGCATCTTATGACATTAACTTATAATCAAACATTGTTACACATATTACCTTATTTTGTCATAACACCCTTGCAAAGATGCAGAATTATACACTTTACAGACTAATCAACAGGACCTTAGTCATTTAGTGCTGCTATAACAGAAATACCACAAGTATATGGCTTCAAAAAAGGGAAATTTATTTCTTTACAGTAAAGTAAGTTAAGAGTACAAATTCAAGGTGACAGCTCCAGGGGAAGGCTTTCTCTGTTGGCTCTGGAGCAAGTTTTTTTTTTTTTTTTTAATTAGGATTGAATGAATTTATATATTTTCATAAATTTGCATGCCCACCTATATGGAGCAAGGTTTTTGTTGTCAATCTTACCCTGGACTGGAAGCGTCTGAGGTGCAGGGTTCCTGGGTCCAAAAAAAGGAGCTCTTCTCCCAGTACTGCTTCTTTCCTGATGGTATCAGGTCCCCAAGTCTCTGCTTGCTTGCTTCCCTTTCCTTTCCATCCAAAGAGACTGCCTTAAGGCACAACACAATCTTATAGCTTGAGTCCTGCCTCACCAACAAAACTATAGCCCATCCTTATTTAACATCACAGAGGCAGGATTTACAACATATGAGAACATCACAAATACTGGGAATCATGACCTAACCAAACAGCTACACCATCTTTTAGAGAGGCACAATTCAATTCACGACAGGGATTCAGGAAGAGTTAGTGTCTTACCCTATGTCACACAGCTAGTGACACAGCTGAAACTCAGTTTTTCTGCTTCCAAACCCCATTATCTTTCCCCTTTCCCTCTTTAACAGTGTCCTCCTAAATACTTCCAACAACAACAATATGTGAAGAATAGCAAATGCATTTTATGTTACTTTTGCCTTCGTGTGGGGGGAAAGCTCTTTATTAATTTTAAATTAAATTTAGAAAATTGAAAACAAAGAAGGCAATTTATTGCATGTTTCAGTCAGCTAGGGCTGCTGTAACAGAAATACCACAGAATAGATGGCTTTAACAAAGGAAAGTTTATTCTTACACAGTCCAGTAGGCGCCAAGTCCAAATTCAGGATGTCCGCTCCAGGGGAAGGCTTTCCCCCTTGTCAGCTCTGGAGGCAAGTCTGGCATCACATCAGTCATCGTCCAGGGAGCGTCTTGATGCAGGAACCTCAGGTCTGAAGGACGCGCTCTTCTTCTGGTGCTGCTTTTCTGATGGTGTGAGCTTTCGAATTCTCTCCTTGCTTCCCTTTCATCTCTTATAAGATGAAAGGATTAAGAGTAGTACAAGCCACACTCCAGGGAAATTCCCTTTACAGCGGAGCAGGGAGGTGATCTTTTAAAGGGATTTACAGTCCCACCCTAATCCTTTAACGCACAGAATAGGAAAATCACAAAATGGAGAACAACTACAAAACACTGGGAATCATGCCCCAGCCACATGACTACACGTATTTTTCGGGGTGCACAACTCAATCCGTGACACTGCAGTACAGTGTACTTTCAGAAATGCACAAAAATACTTTATGATTTATACCTACCATTACTCCTAGTTCAGGTGTTAGGGAGACACCTCTGCTTTACTATAACGTTGTTTAGCTAAGCTGAAGTAAGTTATTTAATTACACCCAGTCCCTTACTAAAATCAGCATATATATGGCCGACATAAAAGAATAATCCAATATAGCACTCTAAAAACCATTTCCAAAAATCTTTTCCATGTTCAAAGTAATTACCAAATTATTTTTCTTTCCCATTGAAAAAATGTTTGAAAATTGACTCTCAGGTGGCATTTTATTTGATACTAATATCACTACTAAAACTTTCAACAGACTTAAATACAGCATCTTATCTGACTTTTGAAACAACCCATTAAGATACGCAGGACAGAAATTTCTGCTGTTTAATAGATGAAGAAACCAAGTCTGAGAGGTTGGTTTTTCCAAGGTCATATTTCTTTTTTCTTCTTGTTGAATGTTCTCACCAAAAAGCCACGTGGTAAACTCTCAATTATCTGGGCACAAATACTCAATTTTAATTACATACATGCTTTTCCTTCCCACTGTATGCTTTTCAATTACATATTAATTCCTCTTCAGAAGGCTTAGGAGCTAAACTAAGTCTAATTAATCTCAACTTTTTAGCTTTCTGAGATCAGATGATAACCATTAATCTATCTTTAATGCAAATGAGAAGTGAAATGAACTGGTTTTAAGTGCTGGATAAAATCTACACTTCCCAATTACCCATTATCAAAATGTTTAGAAAATACATAATTACTCTATATCCTAAAACAAAATTAAGTCCTATATACCCACAGGAGCCCTAGTAGTACAGTGGTTCAGAGTTCAACTGCTAATCACACAAGACTGGCAGTTTGAGTCTACCACGCACTCCTTGGAAACCCTGTGCAGCAGTTCTACTCTGTCCTATAGTGTCATTATGAGTAGGAATTGACTTGCTGGCAACAGGTTTGGGATACTTTTGTAGCTGTTGTTTTAATACACTGAAAGGTCACGATGACAACCTAGACAAAAGAAGTTAAAAATCAAACTGCTAATGCTCAAATCCTGGCTCCCCATCTCAGCTGCGTGATCTCCTGTGCAAGTTTCTTCATCTCTTGGGGCTCCAAATTTGTCAGCTCCAAAACGAGTATAAATAGGTATTAAAAATGCTTTCATGATGATTAAAATAGATAATGCACATAAAGTATTTGGCACTTGGTTAAGTATTGATAACTTAGCACTGACAATACTAATGGCATGTAACATGCAGTAAACTAGATTTGCCTACACACTTTCCTGTTCAACCTATTTCTATACCCTATTATGAGAAACATATTAAGGTTCTCACTTTGGAATACTTAGCAATCCCCAACAACATCCTTTTCTGTGGAAGTTAAGCAGGTATCAAGAGGTTACTACGGTCAATCGGGGGGTGAGCATAAAATTGAGACTTTTTTTAACAGAAATGGATTTCAATACATACATAAAACTGGCTTGAAATGATATAAAGTCTTAATGTGGCCTAATGGTGACCTCTATCATGATACTGGGCTGATGCAACCCAATGAAGGCTGTTGTGGTGGTATTACAAGTCCCACCGAATGAGATGAATGATGCAACCACTATAATAAGGATGGAGTAAACTCTGAGTCACCAGTAAAAGTTGTGAGGAGCACCAAAAGAGAAAGGAAATTCTTGAGAATTGACTCCTAGGCTAATCAGCTTAGTGAACCATGACTAAGATGTTTCAGTGCAATAGGGACACAGGATTGCAAGTAACCATGAGTACCAATGGTACATTTAGTTTTTCAACAGAGTGGGAAAAATCCTGAGGTCATCAGTTCCTGGCTATGAATATGTCTTAAACATTTTACGTAAGAATCTTAAAAATTTTCTATTAGAGCTTTGGTCTATCTATAGCAGGTCATTCAAAAACATTTGTTGAATGAATAACAAAGTTAAATGCATAAGCATTGGTTATGGAGTTAAGCAGACCTAGATACCCATCTAACTTAACTTTTAACCCATTACTAAATTCTGTCTCTATTTTCTCATTTAACAGGCAACGCCTATAGTATTGAACTGTATAGACCAAACAACACAGAAATCGAACACAGAACAATACTTGGGATACGTTGTTGCTGTGTGCTATGAAGTCAATTCCTGACTCACAGTGACCCTTTATGAGTAGAACAGCCCCATAGTGTTTCCAAGGCTTGTACATCTTGATGGGATTAGCTGTTGGGTTCCAACCACCAACGTATGTCAGCTGTCGAGTGCTTTAACCACAGCACCACCACAGCTCCTGCATGGAGCATTGCAAACCTTAAACAGAAGTCACAAGAGGGACTATCGAGACTTCTTCGTCTGTCAAATGCTTTTAGCACAATCAAAACATTTCCAGGAAGAGAGAAGGTAGAAAGCCAACAAGACGAAGAAATGAAGAAGATACGATGGGCAGGGAAGAAGTTGCAAGCCAGAAAAAAAAAAAAAAAAAAGATATATCCAGGGTGCGGGCAGATGGCTTTAACAAGCTCTTTTGGAGAGAGGTGCTACAGTGGGGAGGGGTCTCACGGCACGAAGGCAACTACTTTGGCCAGGTCTGTCCCGTGATTTACCGTGGGGTAATTTGGACACGCCCGGTATACGCAAAAATACCCGGCAGGGATCAGGGGAGGCATGCTGAGAAAGACCACGATTCGCGGTCGGAGACAGCCCAGATAGATCAGGTCACAGTGATCAACATTATGGATCGGGCAATGGCTGTGAAAGTCAGAGAAACTAGAGCATCCTAAGGTGTACCCAGCATCTACCCCGAGACCCGCCAGTGTGGGACGCGACTGAGGCGGAGGAGAGAAGACACCCTTTGCGGCTTCTAGAGGAGACGGAGGAGTGGGAAGAGTGTACGGAGCGCAGCGCCGAAACGAAGGCCTCTGAGTCCACCGCCCTAGGGGGATCACGCACGGCGGACAGTCTCCTACCCTCTAGGCCCAGCGTGAAGGCGGTACCTAAGCCCCGGAAACAGCCCTAGGATGACAGGTTGCGTGAGGGACAGGCAGCTGATGAGCCAATGGTTCCCGCCTAGGGGGCGGATATTGCCGCCCATTCATGGTTAGTGACGAGACCAGTGGCCAATGAGACTGCCCAGCAGTCGTAGCAGTGACGTTAATTGCGGAGGTGGCCCCTTCGAATCGGCGGTGGCCAGCTTAGTAGCCTGGGCCAATCAGCAGCCTCCAACGAGCAGCACCTTCGCCAATCGGCTGCCTCCACGACGGGGCTGGGGGGAGGGTATATAAGTGGAGTCGGCGACTGCGCCGTTGACGGCGACCCAGACATCACTGAGCGGTTGACTAGTGTTCTGGGAGTGCCAGGGGTGAGTGCCACGGCCTTCTTCTCCAGTCCTTCCTTTAGCTTTGACTGCTGCCTTTCCTAATGTCAGGCCCCCGCCCGGTCCTTTTCAGGTTGGTAATTTGCTTGCGCTTCCGAGCTGCGTCTGGTGACTCTAATTGCCAGCAACGTCCTGCTTGCCTGCTGACCGACTGGCCTATTGCGCCGGCAAAATGAAACTGTCCCTGGTGGCGGCGGTGCTGCTGCTGCTTGGCGCGGCGCATGCGGAAGATGAGGACAAGAAGGAGGACGTGGGCACAGTGGTCGGCATCGACTTGGGGACCACTTACTCCTGGTAAGCAGGATTTGTGGAAGGGCAGAATGGGGCGTGGCCTCTTGGGGCTGTGCGAGAAGTGTCAGGCTGATTCTGTTCCTTTTCCGCCAGCGTCGGGGTGTTCAAGAACGGCCGCGTGGAGATCATCGCCAACGATCAGGGCAACCGCATCACGCCGTCTTACGTGGCTTTCACCCCCGAAGGGGAACGTCTGATCGGCGATGCCGCGAAGAACCAGCTCACTTCTAACCCTGAGAACACGGTCTTCGACGCCAAGCGGCTAATTGGCCGCACTTGGAACGACCCATCTGTGCAGCAGGACATCAAGTTCTTGCCTTTCAAGGTCTGACCGAGTTTTTTTTCTTAATAGGATTGGAGGATGGGTGGTGGTGAAGAAGGACCTGAAAAGCCGTGTTGGCACAGCAAAAAAAAAAGGACATAAAGAGGGTCTACACAACTTTCAAAGGACTTTTCTCAATAGCGTTCCTTAGTCCTGAAACTTTTAATTGACGTGTTACAAAAATCAGATGTACAAGTGTATCTACAAAGTTTAAGAGAGTGATTAAAACTGAAGCTTGTCTTTATGGTGCCTAGATTGCTTAGTAATCCTGGTCAATATTCAGCTCTAAAGGACCAAAATAAGTCAAACTATGAGGAAATAATCTCGGACAATCCTTTTTAGAGTTCATAGTGTCTTTGCCTCTTGACTGAAAATTGTTGTTCTTTAAAATAGGTGGTTGAAAAGAAAACTAAACCATACATTCAAGTTGACATTGGAGGTGGGCAAACAAAGACATTTGCTCCTGAAGAAATTTCTGCCATGGTTCTCACTAAAATGAAGGAAACTGCTGAGGCTTATTTAGGAAAAAAGGTAAATGTTTCTAGGATAACAGTAAGATTTCTTCTCCATCCCACCACCTCTTGTTAACATATATATGTATTCGTGATTTTAATTATTTTCTGAATGACTTCAAGTTTGAGTGCTTTACTGTGTACCAGCCTTTTTTTCATGTTTAGTCATTTACCATTTTAAATTACTTTTAGAAATAAGCCAGTTTACCTGTGAGATGGGTACGATACATACAATTTCGTACCCATTTTAGAGACTAAGCTGATGGTTGGATTGTAATTTAAATAAGCATTAAACGACCATGTGACAACATATACTAAGTAATCTTTTGTTATTTTGTTAGGTTACCCATGCAGTTGTTACTGTGCCAGCCTATTTCAATGATGCCCAGCGCCAAGCAACTAAAGATGCTGGAACTATTGCTGGACTGAATGTCATGAGGATCATCAATGAGCCGTAAGCATTAAATTTGTGGGTGTAGCATGTTTACCAGATTCAAGAAACGTGAAATTAAGGCTTTTTTTCTCCCCCCCTTTCACCTACCTAACAGTACAGCAGCTGCTATTGCTTACGGCTTGGATAAGAGGGAGGGTGAGAAGAACATCTTGGTGTTTGACCTGGGTGGTGGAACCTTCGATGTGTCTCTTCTCACCATTGACAATGGTGTCTTCGAAGTTGTGGCCACTAATGGGGATACTCATCTGGGTGGAGAAGACTTTGATCAGCGTGTCATGGAACACTTCATCAAGCTGTATAAAAAGAAGACTGGCAAAGATGTTCGGAAAGACAACAGAGCTGTGCAGAAACTCAGACGTGAAGTAGAAAAGGCAAAACGGGCCCTGTCTTCTCAACATCAGGCAAGAATTGAAATTGAGTCCTTCTACGAAGGAGAAGACTTCTCTGAAACCCTAACTCGGGCAAAATTTGAAGAGCTAAACATGGTATGTTCTTATTTTTGCTCTTTTAGGACAGTGCATCTGTATTTCACAGGTATGATGAGTAACCATTTGTGCCTTTCTAGGACCTGTTCCGTTCTACCATGAAGCCTGTCCAGAAAGTATTGGAGGATTCTGATTTGAAGAAGTCTGATATTGATGAAATTGTTCTTGTTGGTGGCTCTACTCGAATCCCAAAGATTCAACAGCTTGTTAAAGAGTTTTTCAATGGCAAAGAGCCATCCCGTGGCATAAACCCAGATGAGGCTGTAGCGTATGGTGCTGCTGTCCAGGCTGGAGTACTCTCTGGTGATCAAGATACGGGTAAGTCAGTGTCACAGCATCTTCCATGGTGCTTCAATGGTAGTAGAATGTGTGCACCTTATGCAGGGTTTCATAGCTAGTGAAAACCTGTGGCAGTCTTGGAAACCTCAGCAACTATGTGTTGCACTACCTCTAACACAATAACCAAATGGCAAAGAGAAGGGGAACTTTTACACAGTTCATGGGGAGGTTACCTAGTTAGTGCTTCTTTGAATCTTGAATTATAGCTTATCTTGATTAACTTACTTTTGCAGGTGATCTGGTGCTGCTTGATGTATGTCCCCTGACACTTGGTATTGAAACTGTGGGAGGTGTCATGACAAAACTTATTCCAAGAAACACTGTGGTGCCCACCAAAAAGTCTCAGATCTTTTCTACAGCTTCTGATAACCAACCAACCGTTACAATCAAGGTCTATGAAGGTAATTACTTAACATTTGTTAATACCACTGTATACATTAAAAAACATAACTTCTTTGACATACTATACTGAAATGGCTAGGAAAATATCTGCTAATTTGAGGTAATGGTCCCTGTTTTGACTAGTGTGGGGTTTTGTAGTCAGCACTAGAATCTTTCCTGCTGAAAGGAACTTCTGAGCTGGTTCACGATGGAATGAAGGAGATGGCTGTGAAGTAACAGAAATTCAGTTAAGGTGCAGCTAGCTGCTTGTAGATTGAGCCACAATAGTGTCCTTCCCACTATAGGCTGTTTGGATTAAGATCTACTAATATTTGTCAGTAACATCAAAACTTTTGTAACTTCTAGGTGAACGACCCCTGACAAAAGACAATCATCTTCTGGGTACATTTGATCTGACTGGAATTCCACCTGCTCCCCGTGGTGTCCCACAAATTGAAGTCACCTTTGAGATAGATGTGAATGGCATTCTTCGAGTGACAGCTGAAGACAAGGGTACAGGGAACAAAAATAAGATCACAATTACCAATGACCAAAATCGTCTGACACCTGAAGAAATTGAAAGGATGGTTAATGATGCTGAAAAATTTGCTGAGGAAGACAAAAAGCTCAAGGAACGAATTGATACTAGAAATGAATTGGAAAGTTATGCCTATTCTCTAAAGAATCAGATTGGAGATAAAGAAAAGCTGGGGGGTAAACTTTCCTCTGAAGATAAGGAAACCATGGAAAAAGCTGTAGAGGAAAAGATTGAATGGCTGGAAAGTCACCAGGATGCTGACATTGAAGACTTCAAAGCTAAAAAGAAGGAACTAGAAGAAATTGTTCAGCCAATTATCAGCAAACTGTATGGAAGTGCAGGCCCTCCCCCAACTGGTGAAGATGAAACAGCAGACAAAGATGAATTGTAGACATTGTTCTGCTAGTGCTGTAATATTGTAAATACAGGACTCAGGAACTTTTGTCAGAAGAAAATTGAAAGAACTGAAGTCTGGAATGTAATTGGAATCTTCACTTCTGAGTGGAGTTGAAAATGCTATAGCCTAAATGGCTGTTTACTGCTTTTCATTAGCAGTTGTTCACATGTCTCGGGGTGGGGGGAGAAGAAGAATTGGCTATCTTAACAATTCTGGGTCAAAAAACAAGGGGTTCCAAGTGTGCTCACCTTAGAGTTGTTCTATTTAACAGTTGAGTCATGTACATCTGGTGTAGGAACTTTTTTTCTACCACAAATGACACCAATAAATGTTTGTTATTTACACTGGTCTAATTTTTGTATAAGCTTTTAATTAGGTTAATTATTTTCAGAACATAACCAAAATGTAAAGTTATAGAAAAACTTTTGAGAGGGGGCATGGTAGATATTTGGGACATTGGAGATGCAATAAGGAAATATTCAGTACTTAGAAAGAATTTGCCTATCCCTGAGGAAGGAAAGTTCATCCATATCCTTAGGCAAGGGCTGTTTCACAGTGCCTAGAAGTCGTTTTCTTAAACATTTGAAACTTCCGACTTCTCTCTATAACTGTTTGGTGGCCTTTTATAATGATTTATAACTGCTTGGATTCTTTTAATTGTGTCTAGCAATTATGATTCTGCAACTTTTTAGTGATTAGGATTCATAACTATTCATGTCTAGGTTGTGTTGCTGTTAAAACCCTTCAGATGTTTTTTCACTGGGCTATCCAGTGCACTTCTATACCTACCAGAGTAGATAGTCCAGAAAATATCAGGGAGGGACAAAACAGCTCAGGTGTTATTTAACTCTTCTGAAAGTAATTGATGCTTAAAAGTAATAAAAGGTATCTTTTATTAGTCAACTACAGTCACAATACAATCGTCATATATTTCTCCTCCTGTATTCATGCCACCAAACACAAAACAGAGCAGTGTGTTAGTTTGATTTTTATGTAAGTCATCACCTAGGATCACTCCTTTGTCAGCAGAATTCTGTTTTTCAGCCTCACAGTCAAGAGAGACAGAATTTGAATCCTCTTTCTCAGAAGATGTCACTGGCCACGGAATGATACACATAGAATGGTCCAATCGTCCAGGGGGTAGAAAAGTATCAAATTTAAGCAAGGTCCAGTGCTGCTTTTCTATGTTGGGGAAAAAAGAAACAAAATTTTTGTAGTTAGAACTTTGGAGAAATGTATGGTGACACATTGTTCCCACTGAGCCTTAACAGAAGACCAAAGGAAGACTAATGGCAGTTACCACTGCTTTGATGATGCCACTCTGTACAACTTTGGTTATCCTTTTATTTAGATGTAGAGGGGCCAATTGCAAAAACCAAACCACTATCATTTCAACCTGAGTGGTTACATTTGTTCAAATTCCCAGGGTGATAACCTGCTTACCTATGTGATACCGGTACATTGTGTCCAGTGCTCCTGTGGGAGCCATTCCCCCGAAGATATACACATGTTTCCCCAAGGCCACAGCTGAATGGGCAGCACAGCCTGTGGGAGCAGCCCCAGTGGGACTTAGCTCCTGCCACTTCATGTCACCTGCCAAGACAGTGTTTTGGCATAACATGAGCTAAAATGTTGCAAAATTATTCTTTGTCAGACTTCTGCAGCTTGCAAACCAGAAGGAACAAAAATGTTTACTGAGTATAAGCATTATTCAGGGGAGCTTGAAATTCTGCTTTCGTAATCTATGAAGGAAGAGTCTAATCTATTTCTAGCATGTACCCCAGGTGATTTTCACATAAGTGGAGCACACTGAAAACTGTGATAATGGTCTTTACTATCAGCATTAACTGTTCTGAAACTCGTGAGGTTCTGTGTGTTTACATGTGTGCACACACGTACATGCTTATTCAAATACTAAAGCTTCCTCAGAAAGCAACTTGGTGGAATGCTGGCTATATAACACTAAATACTTCACTTAATTCTCATAAGAGCCCTATGAAATTGCTATGACTTCTGCCAACCTACTTTCTTTTTACAGATGAGGAAACAGAATTAGAGAGGGAGAGACTTGCCCTGAGATCCCACAGCTAGTAAGTGGCAGACTGAGAACTGCACTTAAGTCTGACTGGAAAGTCTGAATTCTCTATAATGCAGATGTGCTGCTTCAGTGACTACTCCCAACCTGTTTTTTGGAGAAAATGAAGCAGGACATCACCAGGTTTTAGGTTTAGAGAACTACTTGAGTAGGCAAGGAAAACAGGAAGTAGTTCCTCAGCATGAGAGCACTTTCTAAAAACGAACATTATATAACACCATTGTTGGCGTACGTTTTGCTGGGTACATTTTAACTAGAAAATGTATATACACACATACACATATATAAACATTTGACTGCCTGGAAGGACTACTGGAGTGGATATAGTTTCCTTCAGTATAGGCAACTTAAAAGCCCAGTACCCCAGAGGTGGAAGGCAGGATCACCCAGCCTAGCCAAAATTTTAGCTAGTGTAGGAATCCCAGCCAGCATCACCTGGCCTAAGATGTCACCAAGCCAGAGAACTCACTGCTTGGCACATAGCATACACAGCAGTTCTGCCTTGTGACTACTGTTCCAACTTCTGAAGTCTAAAGCACTCCAGAACATGTTCATTTGTTCATTTATCTGTCCACTTACTCATCCAGTAGGCATGCATTTATCATCTACTACCTGCCAGAAGGAAACCCTAGTGGTGTAGTGGGTTAAGTGCTACATCTGTTAACCAAAAGCTCAGCAGTTCAAATCTGCCAGGCACTCCTCATAAACTCTATGGTGCAGTTCCACTCTGACCTCTAGGGTCACTATGATTTGGACCCGACACAATGGCAATGGGTGTTTTGGGGTTATCGGCCAGAAATTGTGCTAAATGCTGGAAATATACTGGGGAACTGAAAAGACAAAGTTCTGTCTTAATGGAACTCAGTCTGAAGGTGACTGGGAATGAGTCAAGGCCCTATACAACACATCAGCCCCTCAGTGATGATTCTCAGGTTATCCCTAAGCCTCCTCTTTAGTCATGCTTTTCATGCAATTCTAGTCACCAACCTCAAAACACACTAGCAGTTATTTTCCTCACAGCTCATGCCTGAAAGAGTACCACTTGGAAAATACAAAGTATAATGGATATTAACGAAAGAGTAGATTGTTGGCATATTCAAAGATAATGGCTGGACATGTAGTAAGCGCTCAGGAAATGTCTGCATTTATTTCTATTATTATTTATTATTATTCAGGCCACACTTGACAGAATCCAGTGAAGACTCCACAGGTTTGTCAAGTTACCCACACCTACAAATGTGGCTATATTCAATCAGAGCACATCCTGTTTAATGTTAAGCTTACAAGGACCTAGTTTACTTACTTATATCAATGCAATGAAGATCATCATAGAATTTGTTCCCTGCTAAACCTCCATGGATGAAAAGCTTTGTCCCTGCTGCCACCATCACATGACCATGCCGGGGTAATGGGGGTTTTCCAAGTGTCTCTGGCTGTGACCAGGTTACAGTATCTAGAAAAGCAAATTAACTGGCATCAGATGGCCAAGTCATGAAGTGAGAACATGAAAAACACACTCAAGCTTCTTTACCACTTCTCAGCAGAGTTGTTCCACGCAGGAAGGGAACTTGGGATCATTCACTCCAACCCACCAACCCAATCTAGGCTTCCCTCCACAGCCTCCATACCCTGGACAGCCTCTGCTCAGACACTTCCATGGCTGGAATTAACAGGCTTGCCCCTTCATTTGGGCATTAGGAAATTCTTCCCTGCTGTCATGGTTTGAATTGTGTCCCCCCAAAAATGTGTGCAGCCACATGGCTGGGATATAGTTCCCAGTATCTTGGGACTGTCCTCCATTGTGTGGTTTTGCTAACCTGTATGTTAAAGGATTAGGGTGGGGCTGTGAATTCCTGCTATGGGGGAAGTTTCCCTGGAGTATGCCTTGCCCCACCCTTAATGCTTTTAGCTTGCAAGGAATAAAAGGAAAAAGAACCAAGGACAATTTGAGAACCTCGCTACCATCAAGCAAGCAGCACCAGGAGCAGAGCGCGTCGTTCAGACCAGAGGTTCTTGCGTTAGGACACTCCCTGGACAATGACTCATGCAATACTGGACTTTCCTCCAGAGCCGTCAAGGGGAAAGTCTTTCCCTGGAGCGGACACCCTGAATATGGACTTGCAACCTACCGGACTGTGTAAGAATAAATCTTTCTTTGTTAAAGCCATCCACTCTGTGGTATTTCTGTTAGAGCAGCCTAGCTGATCAAAACACCTGCTTTGAATTAAAGAAGATCTCCCTTCAGCTTCAACCTAGAACTGCCCCAGTTAAAAAGAATGAGTTGGCTTTCTCCATAACACGCATTTAGTCTTCTTTTTAAAAAAAAACAATGACCTTTAATTGCTTTGTTGAAAGAATGAGGAAAAAACCAGGTTACTACTGAAGTTAATAAAACTGCCATTGGTGTGAGCATTAGATAATGGTTAAAACAAGGACTTTGGAGTTTGAAACCCAGTTCTCTGATTAAATAACTATGTGGTCCTGGACTAGTTTTTCTATAAATTGTATTTTCTACAGCTGTAAAATGGGGGTACAACAATGTGTGAAAATATCTACCTGTAAGGATACAGGGGAGACCCTAGTGGCATAGTGGTTAAGTGCTGTGGCTGCTAACCAAAAAGTTGGCTGTTCAAATCCACCAGGTGCTCCATGGAAACTATGAGGCAGTTCTACCCTGTCCTATAGGGTCTCTGTGAGTTGCACTCGACTCAATGGCAGTGGCTTTAGTTTTTTTAACCACTAAAGTGTAGATTAAATGAGATAACATACATAAAGCACATAAACAAAGCTATTGAATATATGAATTGTTAATATTGTTATTATTCTAGTAATGCATTGAACTGTAGGCAGCTCTTCTACCTTCAAAGTTGCACATACGCAAAATTTTGGAACATCAGTGACTCATTTCAACATACCAGGGAAGTCTTCAAAGTGCTGCAAAAACTATCTAAGACAAAGACCTGCTATCATGGATTGAATTGTGTCCCCTAAAAAATGTATGTGTTGATTTGACTTGGTTAGGAGTCCCAGTATGGTGCCATTCCTCCCATGTGTTGTGAATCCTGCTTCTGTGATATTGACGATGGAGAATGGTTTGCAGTCGTGTTAGTGAGGCAGGACCAAAGCTACAAGCTTGTGGAATATGAGAGAGAAGTGAGCCAAGGAAATTGGGAATCTCATACCACCAAGAGAGAAGCATGGAGTGCAGACCACGTCCTTTGGACCCGAGGTTCCTATGCCAAGATGCCTTCACTGGATTTGGACTTATTCTATTGGACTGTGATGATTTTTCATATTGAATGGACTTGTAACTTGTTAATGGATTTGTGGCTTACTGGACTGCGATAATAAAAGCTTTCTCTTTATGAAACCTTCACTCGTGGTATTTTCTGTTAGAGCAGTACCAGGTGACTAAGACAGAATTTGGTACTGGGAGTGGGGTACTACTCTCTAACAAATACCTAAAATGTGGAAGTTTTTGTTTTGAAACTGTGAATGGATGAAAGAAAGCACCCAAGAGAACTGCAGGGCAGCCGATGGTGAGCAAAGCAACAGCAGCAGTGAGCTGGCAGCAGCAGAACCAGGAGCTGACCCATGGAGCAAGAATGCTTAATGCCTGTGTGCAGGAGGCTCCGTGGTGGAGTGGGGTGCTTCCAGGCACTTGAATAGGTGAAGCTAGTCTTGCTGACCCACGGAAAAAGAGAGCTGAGTGCCTTTGTGCAGGAGGCTACTTGATGGAGTGGGGTGCCTCTTGGGCACTTGAATCAGTAGAGCTACACAGCTTTGGAACACTGGCCCCTGAAGGGCAGGTGCAGGCTTGAGGCCCAGGCCATGAGGCCATTGGAAGTAGAAGCTGAGACACGCTGGTGAAGATGTGGGGTTGCGGCCCGAGGGTGATGAGAGGCTGAGCTGCCTCAGTCTCAGAGCTGAGACAAGTTGATGAAGATGTGGGGTTGTGGCCCAAGGTTGATGAGAGGCTGAGCTGCCTCAGTCTTGGAAGGTATGGCTGTGAGACTGTGGAGCCAGGGCTTTCCACATTTGAGGGTGTGGAAGTGCCACTCAGTTGGGCTTAGGGTGCGCCTAAAGCCAAGGGGGCAGAGTGCTGTCCAAGTGGGCCTGGAAGGCCAAGCTGAAGCCCAGGTGCCTCCACTCAGAATATGGAGAGTGTGGCCAATAGCAAGAGTTTGATGGGAATGGTTTTGAAATGTCTCAGAGTATGGAATACTGTTTTTGAAGCCATGAAGGCTAATGTAATGTGTTCCAATAATCTCCTTGGTGTATGCCATGAATGAAAACTTGCTATGCTATGAATGACTATATTTTGTAATGTTCTAATGCTATGACTTTTGAGGTGCCAAAGGGTTGGATGTCATGCATTGAATTATGTCCCCCCAAAAATGTGTGTGTTGATTTGACTTGGTTAGAGTCCCAATATGGTGCCATTCCTCCCATGTGTTGTGAATACTGCCTCTGTGATATTGATGACGGAGAATGGTTTGCAGTCGTGTTAGTGAGGCAGGACCGAAGCTACAAGCTTGTGGAATATAACAGAGAGAAGTCAGCTGAGTAAGTTGGGAATCTCATACTACCAAGAGAGAAGCATTGAGAGCAGAGCATGTCCTTTGGACCTGAGGTTCCTGTGCCAAAATGCTCTCACTATATTTGGACTTATCCTACTGGACTGTGATGATTTTTCATACTGAATGGACTTGTAACTTGTTAATGGATTTGCAGCTTACAAGACTGTGACAATAAAAGCTTCTCTTCATGAAACCTTCCACTCACGGTATTTTCTGTCAGAGCAGTACCAGGTGACTAAGACACCTGCTAAACAATAAATTTATCTTTTGAATTACCATTTACGATATGCCTGTAGGTTGTTCAAGGAGCCCCGCTCTTTGTTCCAAGGCATACAATTTAAAATAATCTGAAAACGTTTATGCACAAATATGTTTATCATAGTGTTGTTGGTAATAAAGAAATGGAAATACTGTAAGTGTCTAACAAAAGGTTGAATTATTGGTACAACCATGATGGAATAGTATGTATTTTTTAAAAATATTAGTTTAGACTTTGTGATCATATGAGGAAATGCTTACATGAAAAATGTGAGATACAAATATTATGTGTGAAATTATCTCTGCTTTATTAAAAAATAAAAGGCTGGAAATGCACTCATATATTAGTAATTAGCCCTAGTGAGGCAGTGTTTAAGTGTTCAGCTTCTAACCAAAAGCTTGACAGTTCAAATCTACCAGCCATTCCTATGGGGAGTTCCTATGGGGAACTTCTGCTGGGTCCTATAGGGTTGGTTTGAGTTATTTTATTTTTTTTAAATGTATATATTTCTTTATATAGACATACACACATGCACATACATATAAACATACAGTTATTTACTTCCTTACAGTTTTATGTATTCAAAACCAAGATTACTTAAATTTTTAAATTTTTTAAAAGATCACCAAGTCCATTCTTTCTAGAAAGAGAAGAGTTACACTGTGAAGTGTCTCGGCTCTTCCAATTTTACTTTGCAAATATGAAACTATGCTTATTGAATTTCCTCAAGATAAGTTGCATTTTACTGTAAAATAAATGAAAAGAATTTTTGTCAGATTTTTTTGTAAAACATTATTTATAAATGCCCACTAGTCAGAGGAGCAGCTTTGGTGCTGCAGAAGTTAAAGAGTGTGGCTGCTAACCAAAACGTCAGCAGTTCAAGTCTACCAGCTGCTCCCTGGAAACTGTATACAGCAGTTCTACTCAGTTCTACTCTATCCTACGGGTTACTATAAGTTGGAATTGACTCTACAGCAATGGGATTGGTTAATTTTTAACAAGTTCGCCTCTGTCTGGGGAGTGGAAAACTAAAAGGAAAACTACTTTATATGTATTAAAAATTTGATCATTTAAACCTTTCTAAATGTAAATTTTACTGTAGGGGGGAAGATGTCAGCCAAGGGATAACTCAAAGAAGTCTAGGATTGAGATACCCAGTTAGGTTTTTTTTCCTAACCTCTGCTTCCTATACCAAGTAAATCACAGGCCAGATGGCCCTGATCAAGCTAAGTGGCAGCCTCAATGTGGCTGCCAGTCCATACTTGCGTCAAACACATGCAGCTTCACATCTGGCACAGGCTGGGCACCTCTTTCTCCACCTCCAAAGACATACAGCTGGTTTCCAATGGCTGCCGATGATGTGTGGAATGTTCTTGGGGATGGTGCGGGGTTGGTCACCTCTGGCGTGGTCCAGGTCCTGGTTTCTGATCCAGAAAGAAGGCACACACTTAAAATATCTAGACTTGGAGCCCTCTGATCTTGACTCTGTACTGCGTAGGGTCACTTTCCAGACTCCATCCCCAAGAGGGTCAGCATAGTTCTAGGCAGGAACTTCATGTCCATCAAAGACAAGAAGGGGTGGGACAATCCCTAGAATTTGTCCAGAAGTACTCAAATTCTTGAGATTGAAAAGCTGCAAATACAATTAGGAATGTGAATGTAGTCAATCTGTTTTCAGAGGTCTTCAAATACCCTTTATAAACTCTCTTCCATGTTGCTGACTATCCAGGCCCCTTTCAGAAGAGTCTAATATCTAAAAAAGTTCTTTCCTAATAGACTTTTGTACATACAAAAAGATTGTGTTGGCTGCAAGGGTGGGGAGGGAGGGAGAGGAATGGTAGTAGATTAGATAGTTGATAGAAACGTGGTCAGGTGAAATCTGTGACAGCACACATTAGAAAGATCAATTTTAACTGGAGTTCAACATAACATGATTACTCTTCCCATCTTAACCCAGTATTGCAAGCACAGGGTAGCTAGGGTGGGGGTCCAGGGACCATGCTCTCAGGGGACATTGAGGCCAATTGGTTTAACTAGTGTTTTGCTAAGACAGTCTTCTGCACCCTACATCAGTGAGTGGTGTCTGGCATCTTAAAAGCTGCCAAGCTGCCATCTGAGGTACACCAAACGGTACCAACTCAGCAGAAATGAATGTTCACCAAGAATCAAAATGACATGGTGGAAAAAGAACCCAGAAGACTGAGAGACCCACGTGAGTGGGCGACTACATCAACATGTGACTGGAAGAACTAGACGGTGCCTGGCCACCAAAAGTGATAGCCGTGATGGGGCTCACAAAGTTGAGGCTCACTGGTAACATGAGAATAAAAAGGGGTGCACCCTGAGATTTCCACTAAAAGACTGCAATTGATGGTCCAGGGGCCTCAGGATTCCCCTGGGAGCATTGCCCCTGGCCCTGCCCCTGCCCATGTCCCTAAGTCACAATGGAGGTCAACTTTTTGGAAAGGAATGGATAGGACTTGGCGAAACAGAGTAACCATATCATGTGTGCACTTTATGGTTCTATGCATCTATAGCATGTCATCCCGCTGACCTCTTACTGGAGGGAGGGGAGTGAGTGGAGAGGAGGGGATAGGAGATTGTTAGGGAGGATATGACACATACACATACACATACAGAATGGAGAGGAGGAGTGTGCTGTCACTGGGCAGGAAGAGCAGTGGGAGTTGCACAAAGGTGGGCATGCAAATTTATATGGGATTGTACATTTTCATTCATTCATCTTCATTACAATTAAAAACAAAAAAAACATCAAAACAACCAAACAAAAAAGGTAATTATCCTCTGGAACCAAAGTTTAATAGTTTTTAATAAAAATAATCCAAAAAATAAATTTCAGTGGGTGAAAGCAGCGACAGCATAACTTAACTGGACTTCAACATAAACTGAAAACTCTTCTAATCTTAACCTAATATTGCAAGGATAGAGTAGTAGGGGCCGGGGTCTGGGGACCATGCTCTCAGGTGACACTGAGGCCAAATGGCATAAGTAGCCTATTGCTAAGAGAGTCTTCTGCACCCCATATTGGTGAGTGGTATCTGGGGTCTTAAAAGCTGGAAAGCTGCCATCTAAGGTACACCAAATGCTCCCAACTCAGTGGGAATGGATGATTGCCAAGAACAACAAAGACACAAGGAAAAAAGATCCCAAGAGACAGAAAGACCCATGTGAATGGGTGACTGTATCAACATGTGACCAGAACCAGATGGTTCCCAGTCACCACCAAAGATAGCTGTGATGGGGCACACAAGGTTGAGCTCCAGGTGCAACATGAGAAAAGAGGTGTACTCTTCAAGAACTCCGCTACAAGACCACAGTTGATAGTCCAGTGGCCTGGGGGTTCCCCTGGGAGCATGGCCCCTAGACCTGCTGCTGCCCCTGACCAGAAAACATTACTGAGGTCAACTCTTTGGGCAGTAATGGACTGGACTCAGGGATACAATGTGATCATATGGTGTGTGTACTTTATGGCTGTATGCATCTATAGGATGCTGTCCTACTGGCCTCTTACTATAAGGAAAAGGAGAGGGTGGAGAGGAGGGCAAAGGAGATTGTTAAGAGTATATGACATGTACAGAATGAAAATGAGAAGCATGCTGTCACCAGGCAAGGAGAGCAGAAGAATCTGCAGATAGGCGGGCATGCAAATTTAATTTGGATTATATACTTTCGTTTAATTATACACACACAGAATTCTTTCCCACTAGAAGCCAGAAATCAAATTTCCCCAGGTATGTGGTCAGAGTCAGGAACGACTTGACAGCAGTTGGTAAAGTTTTTTTTCAATGTGGTCATTAATATAAAAGTAGGCAATGTCACTGCAGTTTTAGTAGTAGCTTAATAATGTTCTAGTAGTAATAGTTCCTACTAAGCAATAAGCGCTTAATAAGTAGTACTTTCCCTATTTTACGTATATGAAGGAAAGATAATTACATCACTTCTATAAGGTGTTATCGCTAGTAACTAGCTGAGATGGCTTTCAAATCCTGTTTTGATAACAGTAAGATGTATGTATTTTCCACTTGTCCAACCTAGAATAAAATTTTACGAGCTGTGTAGGCATGTAGAAGATTGTTTCTTCTAAGAATTACACATGAATTGTTGAGATGGCATGTATTTGTTATGTATGTTTTCACCACAGTTAAAAACACAAAAAGAATGAAGAATTTTATAGAAACAGATGCATGAATTGAGCACTTTCCTTATACTGATTCATGCCCTGAGAATTCTTCCATCCTCCCTATTCTCACCCACTCTGGGAGTTGAGGACAAAGTATTCCCATTTTGCAGACAAGGGAACTAAAGCTCAGAAAAATTAATCCTTTTGTCTGGGCCTCAGTTCTGTGAGTAGAGCAGCAGAGGAGAGACTTGAACTCAAATCTCTGGAACTCTCCTACACTCTATACCACCCTACCACAGGAATTACTTCTTGCCCAGGAAACTCTGGGCCTTACATGTAGGTTTTCACTGGGTGTACAAAGTGTCATATGAAGCATTTATAATATGCATGGGACTCAAACACCTACCTGAAGATGAAACAAGTCTCAGTGTATATGCAAAATAAAATATAATTGTCTCCCTAGCTGCAGATCTGGGAGAGCTTTTGGATCTTAGGGAGAGTTAGAATGTGCACAATCTCCAAGGTCAGAAGATTACGAGTTTGTGTTGCTGCCATGTAAAACACCAGCATAAATAATCACAAAGCAGTCCTAAACCATTTGAGGGATTTGCCTTAATAACAAAAGCAATTAATGATTTAAGTTATGTTTTTCATATTTCCTAGGCATGGTATCAAATCATACTTTTTTAGGAGACAAAAACAATAAAGTAGAAAATCAATTCCTTTGATGGAGGTTTCCAAATTCTCACTGACTACATGCGTGTTTTATTCAAATGAATGTTATCACTGAAAATCAAAAGGGCAGAGTCCCAGAGCTGATTTCCATCTGCTGAACCATAAGCATACCAGATACAACTAATAATTATTGGGCATTAACTATGTGCCAGACAAGCAACAAACAAGTAAATCAAATAAATAGATACTTTTAAACACTATGAAGAAATTTAAACACCTGACACAAAAGAAAATTCAGTTCCATCTCCTAAAGGACCAACTGTCATGCAAATATACTGCTGCAAAGAGTTGTAACACCAACTACCTAGAGTTAGGCCAAACTTTACAGGTCACTGGCATAGTCCACAAGACTGTCTCACTTCGGACAACAGCTAGAAGTTAGGGGTCCCCAAGCTACCTTACATCTGACTAGCTGGCTACAAATTGGGGAGTTCTCTCTAACTCCCTCTCAAGTTTGATAATTCGACAGAACAGCAAAAGGATACAAATCAGAACCAGCCAAAGGGTGAGACCCATAGGGTGAGGTTTGGGTGGTCCAAAACGGGAAGCTTCCATCGTCCTTTCCGAGTAGAATTAGAATGTGTCACCCTTCCAACATCCCGACGTGTGACAATACTAAGTATTGCCAACCAGAGACGTTACCCAAGCTTTCATGTCCAAAGTTTTTATTGGGGTTTCCTTATGTGAGCTTCATTGATTAAATCATCAGTCACATAACTGAACTCAATCTCCAACACTCTCCCTTCCCCTTGAGGCTGGCCGATGTCAAAACTCCAACTCTCTAATCACACAGTTGGTCTAACCAGCATCGCCAGCCAAATTCCTTATCCCAAAGGTTTAGAGGTTATCTCCCAGGAAACTAACCAAATTCTTTACTACATGATTGCTGATAGAGGGAACCGATCAAGGGTTGACCGGCTTGTGAAAAATGTCCAGATTACTAGTAATTAACAAAAATATATTTAAACAACTAGATAATTTTTTTCCTATCAAATTTGCAAACTGTTTTATCACTTTTATAATAAATCCAATGCTAATCAGGGCAAAGTAAAACAATTATTGTCAAACACAGATAGAGAAAGGAAAAACTGGAAAAACATTCCTAGAGCGCAATCAGGTAACATGTATCAAAAGCCTTAAAAAGGTTCATAATATTTTACCTAGTCTTTTTAATTCAGAGCATGACTTCTAAGAAAATAATGTGAAACAGTCAGTGACTTCTGAATAATCATGTTTACTGCTTTGTTATTTATAATGGTTAAGTATTTGAAAAACCTAAATGTTCACCTATAGGGTAATTATGGTATCACTGCAAAATAAAGTATTATGTAGCCATAAAAATGACATCATCAGAGTACATAAACAGAAAATAATTTCTACAATAATGATGAAATTGAACGGAAAAGGGTATAAAAGTGCATATAAAGTATACTCTCAAATAAAAAAAAGACCCACTGCCGCTGAGTCGATTTTGACTCACAGTAACCCTATGGACAGAGTAGAACTGCCCCATAGTTTCCAAGGAGCACCAGGTGGATGTGAACTGTGGACCTTCTGGTCAGCAGCCACCAGGGTTTGCAGTGTGCTCTTAGGCTTATTAAAATGCAGAGAAAAGACAGAAAGGAAGTATAAAGAATTCTGTTAACCGAGGACCAAAATGACATGGGGTAAAGACAACCCAGAAGATAGAGACCCACATGAGTGGGTGCCAACATAGACTTGGGACCAGAAGAACTGGATGGTGCCCGGACACCACCAGTGATAGGCGCGATGGAGCTCACTAAGTTGAGTTCTCACTGGCAACACAAGAATAAAAAGGGGTGCACCCTGAGATCGCCACTAAAAGACCACAGTTCATGGTTCAGTGGCTTCAAGGTTACCCTGGGAGCATGGCCCCTGGCCCTGATGCTGCCCTTCCCCATAAATCATAACGAAGGTCCACTCTTCGGACACGAATGGATTGGACTTGGCGATGCAGAGTAACCATATATTGGATGCACTTTATGGTTCTATGCATCTATAGGATATCATCCTGCTGACCTCTGGCTGGAGGAAGGAGAGTGGGTGGAGAGGAGGGGAAAGGAGACTGTTGGGAGGATGAGACATGTATGGAGCAGAGAGGAATAGTGTGCAGTCACCGGACAGGTAGAGCAGTGGAAGCTGCATATAGGTGGGCATGTAAATTTATATGGAAATGTACATTTTCACTCTGTCATAATAAAAAGAAAAAAAAAAGAAATTCTGTTAATAGCCTTAACATGGTAGAATTGTGGATCACATTCATCTACGTAGTTATACTTCAGAAATATTTTACAACGAATGTAAGTTAAATTTATGAATAGAAGAAAAAAATAAAATTCTAAAATGACAAAAAAGTAAGTCTAGCTCCCACACATGGTTCAATAACATGCTGTCAGTAGTAACTATTAGTCCCCGGACTGCTTCCTGTAGAACAACTCAAGAACCTTGTTTTTTTTTTTTTCAGCTTAATAAAAAACATTAGTAGAATGTGGGTCAAGGTTTCTCAACCTCTGCACTTACTGACATTTTACGTTAAATTTGGAAGCTGATTTGTGCACCATGGGACTTTCAGTCACATATCTGGCCTATAGCCACTAGATGCCAGTAGTATCTCTCCAGATGTGATAACCCGAAATATCTTTAGGTATTGCCAAATGTTCCCTGGAGGCAAAAATCATCACTGTTGGAAAACCACTGATCAAAATCACAGGCCTGACTTGGGTTCCAGCCTGGCTTAGTCACTGACTCCTTGATGACTTTAGGTAAGTCATCCCCTCTTGCTAGTGCTGAGTTCCCACTTGGCACAGCAGTTCTCTGAAGTCTCCCCTAGCTTTGGCACTTAAGAATTTGATAACTACCTGTTACCTGAAGCGAGGGTGGTAAATCTATTAGTTTTAGTTTCAGCTACAGGTTAAAATTTCTGCTTTCTGTGAGGTCACCAAAGTTAATAATCAGTACAATCCAAATGGGTTTCAGTACACAAATTGGAAATGGATTTATTTAAGTAAATAAAATACTTTGGTTGCTCACCAGGATTCAGCATCTGCAGACAGTTTCGATTTCCTAACTGGTCAGCACCTCCAAACACCCATATGCTGCCAGGTGTGCAACAGGGTGTGAAGCTGGCGTGCTCATACCGAGGCAACAGGCCTTCGCAGGTGGCTAGATCCCACCGGTGTGTACCTAGAAAACATTTCACGCGGTTCCTCAATTGGGGCTGCCTCCTGCTTAAGGTGATTGATAAAGTTGGGGGGTAGTGAGGAAGGGTCAAAAGCACAGGCAAACAACTATTCAGTCACTTAAGGAGAATGTGAACAACCTCTAAAAAGTTCCATTTACAGGGCTATCTGCCTAGTCTATCAACTATTTTCTGTGAAAAGTGTCCTACAGTCTAACCACAGGCACATTCCACAGAAGACATGTTTATACTACAGCACCTTAGTTGATTGGGTCAGAAGTGGCCACTTGACCCAAGCCAGGCCAATCAAGTCCTCCCTCTCAAGAACTTGGAATTCAATCTGATTTCTAGATTTAGACGGTCATGGTCATTTTACACCACGTGTAGAGAGCAGAGAACAGAGAATGAAACAGATCTGCATAAAGAAGGAGAACCTCCCCAAAAAGAAAGAGAGAGGGAAGAGATGTTTTTTGAGAGCTTTCCAATACTTGCTTCTACTCTGTCCTAAAGTGGGGTTATACTTCTTACCCACGGCTTTTGTGTAACACCCTACTATCTGTATAAATAAATCTGCTCCCCCCTTTTTTGGTGATCTGTGTTGCCTGAAACTAAATGATCTCAGGCTATAACAAGTTCACAGTACAATACCAAACTCATTTGTTATTTTAGTTAGCAAGGCACTTACACAGGACTTTCAGAGGCATTATCTTGTTAGCTTATTATAACTGCTAAGTGAAGTGAGCTATTATTCCCATTTTACAGGACACTGAGGTTCAGATGGTTTGGCCAGGATCATACAGCTAGTCAGATGGTTTAGCCAGGATCACACAGCTAGTAATAATAAAAAAAAAAACTGTTGCTGGCAATTCCAACTCACAGTGACCCTACAGGACAGAGCAGAACTGCCCCATAGAGTTTCCAACAAGCACCTGGTAGATCTGAACTGCTGACCACTTGGTTAGCACAACTTGTCTTAACCACTATGCAACCTGGGTTCCTAGAGGTAGTAATAGGTGCAATAAAAGTATAACTAAATTATATAGTAAGTTCTTGAAGAATGGCAGAGACTGTGGCAAAGTGAAGAATGATAGCTCCATTGTTAAGTGGCAGCTGTCATTCAGCTCCAAATCATTGGTGCTATACGTCAATTCTTCCAAAATCATCAAGAGAAGCCAAACCATTTCAATATTTATATTGAAGTATTCTGCACATTTAGTTAGCACACAAATTAGATTAAAGCACTAACAATATTATATGGGTGAATCTAACAAATCACTTATGTGGGTCACCAGTTTTCAACTACTGCTCTGATGTGTAGTACATAGTAGCCACTCATTTGTTCATTCAGCCATTCATCAAAATACATATAAAGCACTTACTCTGTGCCAGGTGCTTTGGTAGTAGCTGGGGATGCAATGATAAGGAAAATAACCAGTTTCCCATTTTCAAGAAGTTTATACTTTTGTGAGGCAGACAGTCAAGAAACAATCACATGCAGTAAGGGGAATAAAGATGGGAAAGTACAGGGTACTATATAAATAGTTATGTGATGCATAACATCCATTTGGGCAATGTCTGACTACATACATGAACATGGTCTTGTATCACTTTGCTAAGGACATATGGTGTACACAGCTTCATAGATACAGTAAGTATATATGTCATCTGGACCCAAGAAGAAATAGGCAGAGAGAGAAGGAAAGGAAAAAGGAGGAACAGGGAGTCCTGTGTAGATGCGGGGACAAGTTCATTAGAGGTCAGTGAACCTTAACAAGTCAGGTGGAGTGGCTAGGCTGAGTAGCTGAGTTGCTGCTGTTTTCAGCAGAACCTCTGCAACTTGTTCACAGTGTACTGTCAGCAGCTGCTCTACTGAACTAGGTTAGCGAAGTCATTCTCCAATAGGATGCAAGGTTTGGGAAGGGGCACACTGGGGAACAGACTAAGAAGTAGGGGCTGTGTGAGGGCTTAGGAATGGCATGGAGTGGGGGATCTGAAGCCAGAGAAGAGGGTTCCTGGAGAACTCACTGAACTGAGAGGACTGGAGATGGGGGTAGCAGCTGAGGAAGTGTCTATACTTTGCTAAGTAATATAGTGTTCACAAAACATCCAAATCACTTAACATCCTATTTCACAGAATACACTGTAGACATTAAGCAACGTATAGAGCAGACGTGCCTAAGCTACTCCAGGAGTCCCAGGAAAAACTTCCCCATGAAGTGATCTTTAATGTGGGATATGAAAGATGAATAGTATATAGATGATACGGTAACAGCTTTCCAGGCAGTGGAAAAAGTATGCAAAGGCTTGAAGGCCAGAGAGTTCAAAGTGAGTTCAAGGAACTGAAAAACATTCAGTGTAGCAAATCAGAGTTGAGAAGAGCCCAGAAATGATGTTGGGGGTAGTGTCAAAGGACTGATGCAGTCTGATGTGTATTTTAGACAATACCCTATGGCTATATATGGCAATTTGACTGTATTAAGGGTAAATGTGGATTTCAGGAAGACAAGTAGGGAGGCTATTACAGTCTAGTTGAGAGATAATAGTAGCCTGGCTTATGGCAATAGTAGTGTACATGGACAGACATGGAGGAAGATAATAGATATTTAGGACTTGATGATTAATTGCATCTGTGGATGAGGTAGATGGGGGAAGTCATAGATGTTTCCCAGAGAAATATTCGATGAACGATTCATTGGCAGAAGACCAGGGCTCCATACATATGCTCTTCCCCTCAAATCAAGGAGGTATTAGTAGGGTGGATGTGCTCCAGGAGGTCAGTTGTGACCTTAGGGAAATGCTAGTGATGTGCATTTTTTTAAAGAAGAAAACCCTGCTACCTGGTCTGAGCTGATGTTCTTCAGAATACTGTAGTCACAGGGGGGCAGCACAGAGAACTGCTCTCTGGCCACAAAGGGCAAGTCCCATCATTCCACCACTCCTGGTCTTACCCAGATCCATGGCGTACACATCTGAGAAGCTCTTGTTTGGATCTGCTCCCCCAACAACGAAGACTTTCCCTGTCTTGGCATCACCAGTTGGGGGTAAATAGGAGCAGCTGTGGCCAACCCGAGCACAAGGGCTGTCTCCAGGGGAGGTCAAGGTATACCTGCCAGAAAAGGAGGATATGTTCAGGAGGCTTAAGCACAGACCAAACACAACAGTGTGTTCTTCCTATTCCTCACGAAATTCACCAGAAAGAAGGATCTTATCCATATACAGACATTTATCCATTTGCACAGAAATTTTGGCTTTTCAAGTTTGTAATTACTTTCAACTCACAGGAATCAGTGGTGATAAGCTGGGCTAGTAATTTTCTAGATAGAGAAACTAAGACCCAGAATTGTTCAATGGCATGTCCAGGGACAAGACGGTGCTTTTAAGCATGGCTTGTGAATTCAAACAGACTTGGTTCAAGTCCTAGTTCAGCTACTTTATAGATGTGTAAACTTTTAGAAGTCACTTCTAACCTTTCTGAACCTTTGTCTCCTCATTTCTAAAGTGAAAACAGCAGTAATTCCTGCCTCAAAACTTAGTTGTACAGACTAAGACTGGTAACAGTGCATAGAAGGACTCAGTGAATGGCGACTGGAGCTCTATGTGCAGTCATACAGGTTTACACAGCCCCAAGACCCTTATCAATAGCCAGAGATGTTTCCTCCTGTCGAGAAACACTTTCTTAAAAACATTGATTTTAAAAGTCTTTCCACATTACTCACAAAGCTCAACAAGACACAAAGGCAAAGCTATGACTTTGAAGAATAAAACACAGCATCTACTCATTCCTCTCTGAAGTTATTCTGAATGCTGACTGAAAGCTTTCTGGTGGGAAAAGAAAATTCCTTAACCATTTTTCAAGTCCTGTTGTATCTGGGAACCCCAGTGGTGCCAGTGATTAAGCACTATGACTGCTAACCAAAAGGCCAGCAGTTCTAACCCACCAGCCACAACTTGGACCCTAGGGGGCAGTTCTACTCTGTTCTGTAGAGTTGCTAATGAGTCAGAATTGCCAGGGTGGCACAGATTTTGTCTTCTTATTTAACCTTACTGGAATTTGGGACTCCTGACCCTTCCCTCCTTTCTTTACCTGTCTCTTTTCCTGGCTTCCCCACACCCCTCTTTTTTGGTTCTTTATGTATTCTTCTAGCTGTTCTTTCTATTTCCTTCTCTGACTCCTTTCTGCCAGCCTCCTCCTAACCTTCAGCACCCTTGGGATTCTCTTCTCTTTCCTTCAGTCCATTTGCTAGGCCAATCTTACCTATGCTAATGACTTCAATTACCACTCATCTACATACAAGGACTGCCAATTAAGTTTGCAAACTCATCCTAGAAAAAGTGCTACACATCTCATTTCTGAACATCACTATGGTCACCTTCAAAGTACTCCCCTGGGGAAACTGCACTGACATCCGTGCCTAGTCCACCTTTCAAAGCAATTTTGGAACTCTTTTTCTGGAATGGCCATCAGAGCTGTCATTGCATTACCACTGATGTCCTGATGTCATCACAATATCTTCCTTTCAGTATTTCCTTTATCTTCAGGTATAGAAAAGTCACTGGGGGCCAGATCAGGTGAGTAGGTAGGGTGCTCCAACACAGTTATTTGTTTACTGGCTAAAAACTCCCTCACAGATGACTATACAATTAAGTTGGCAAACTTGTCACCATGCACAATGGCCATTCCAGAAAGAGTTCCAAAATAGCTTTGAAGGGTGGACTAGGTGCTGGCATCAGTGCATAGCTTCCCAAGGGAAGTACTTTGAAGGTCACCATAGTAATATTCAGCAATGAGGTATGTAGCATTTAGAACAATTAAGTCCGAAGACTTACTTGTCAGATCTCATATTCATCAGTGATTTCCAAATTTCTTTCCTCACCAGCTCTCTTCTGCTATTGAAATCCACATACCCCATTACCACCTGGATAACAGTTAACAAGTTCCCAGGCATGATACTAACTATACTTAATCTATATGAAACCCCTTTGAGGACAGTAAGTAGCATCATCCTGGAATTTTACAACTGAGGAATTAGGGTTCAAAAAGGTTAAAGGACTTAACCAAGAACAGAAGCATCTAGTTATGTGATGAACAAGACAAAACTCCTTGCCTACATGGCCCTTGCTGACTTGTTGGGGAGAAATATTAAACAGATAATTTCGCAAATTACCTATTTCATTTTACTTATGCTATAAAGGAGGAGAGGATATGCGTAGTATAAGAACATATCACCGGGGGCCTTATCGGCAAGGAGAAGTGAGGTAGTAGAGATAGGATGGTGACAGGTGGCTTCCTGAAGAAGCACCATTTCAACTGAGATCTGAAGTATGAAGAGAAATTAGCTATGCAAAGACAGGGATAAAGGATGGAAGCAAAGGATGATTCAGGTAGAGAAACTATAAGCATAATTCCTAAGTGCAATGGTGAAAGGCATGCTCAAAGAATAGAAAGAGAACAAAGGAATGAATGAGAAAATCTGAGGTTGGAATGACAGGCAAGAATAGATTATGCAGGGCCCAGTGGGTCACTTTAAGGAGGTTGATCTTCTCTAAGATGGGGGTGGGAAACCCTGGTGGTGTAGTGGTTAAATGCTACATCTGCTAACCACAAGGTCAGCAGGTAAAGTCCTTCAGGCACTCCTTGGAAACTCTATGGGGGGATTCTACCCAAATGAGTTGGAATTGACTCAATGGCAGTGAGTTTGATTTTTTGTTTTTTTAAGATGAGGGTAGTAGCAATGGCAATAAAGGAGTTTTAAGGTGAGGCAAGTCATGTCAGTTTTATGTTGGGTACAGATCAAGAACAGATGCAGAGAAACCAGAATGGAGGCTGTCCTCCAGGGTCCTGTGGAAACACAGCCTCCTCTCTACAGCCTTTCCTGACCCTTGCTTCAGCAGTGATCCCATCTCGTTACCATCATTTGCTTAGTCTATCTCTCCCACTACAGAGAGTATTCCCCTCTGTACCTCCAACGTCTACATAGCAGACGCTCACAACAGGCCAGAGTTAGTTTTTGACAGTTAGCTGAGCAAGCAGCTGAAAAACAGTGAAGTTAGTTTAATCTGAATTCAATTTCCTAAGAATCTTAAAAATTAGTCATATTTAGGGGAAGTCACAATTTTGGAGCGGAGGATGCCAGATGATAATTGCTTTTCTCTTCCTGGTAAACGGATTTTAATAAAATCAACATCTGCTCTGTGATAACTACTGCTCCACTATCTCTCCTCTGAAGACCTTTTCAGACAGTTTGAGTCTAATTACCAGAAATCACAGAGAGTTTTCTCTCTACCCTCTTCTTTGTTGATAATAAAATGTTTGTAAACTTTTTATAAGTGAGACAAAAACTCATGTTTTTCTGTGTCTGACTCCTTTCATTACAGACCATGTTGCTTTCCTGGGCTTGTCTCCAGGCTTCAAGACAGGCAGCATCCTCATAGCGTCCTATGCATAAAAAAGAAAAGCACTTTTTAGACATTTACTTTTATCTTCTTCCTAAAACAAAAAATAAACCAGATGACTTCTTTCTTTAAAATTTTTCTTGTTAAATGCATCAGTTTCATTTGAATAAGCATTTCCAAGTTAGTGATATAGTAATCTTTATCTGGGAGGCAAAATTCTTAACACTAGTACAAGAAATAAGCTTTGTATTTTTTTTTTGGCTAAAGTTTTCCGTGTATCTCTGATTCTCATGAGGGAATGGAACATATCAAAATAAATTTTCAGCTATTACGAGATGCTTACATTTATAAAAAGTAAAATATTTTAAAAGGAAAAAAATACTGAACTCTAGGATAAATCCTGGCCTCAGCATGGCATTCGAGGCTTTCTGGAAAACACTTCCATGATGTCTTGCAACAGTAAACTTTTTGCTGTTCCTGTAACATGGCAGGCCCTTCATAACTTGCAATGTGTGCTGCTTCCCCTACCTGCAATGTCCCATCCCTCTTGGTTAACTTCTAGTCAGTCTCCAAAACCCAGTTACAATATCCCTTCCTCAGTGAAGCCTCCCCTGATTCGTTACTTTCCCCTTCCATTCCCAAGTTACTTTCTTTTCCTTCAGGGTTCTGAAGTGTCTATTAAGCCATCATCATTTCTGGGGTCACTCTGAATGTAATTACCTATTTAAAATTCTCTAGACTAGACGCTGGACTACTTTCCACTAGGCTAAATTCCAAGAGGACTAGGCCTGTCAGATTCAACCAGGTGTGTCTTCAGAACCTTGCAAAGGGCCAGGCATAGTACAAAAGCGAGTGAATAACGAACGAACGAATAAAAGAAAAGGGATTAACGGATAGATTGTAACAGATAGAACTGACCTCCGGTCTAGGCCACTGACGACCGCCCCCGAAACCCAGAGATCAGCCCCGTGGGCGGGCATCTCCACCAGCAAACATTAACTTCCTAGATGTACCACCGCAGTGCTTGGGGGGAAGTGACAGGACTAGCAGGGAACAGGCTGGTACCTTTCCGTCAGTGTGGCCCGGCCGGAACGGAGATTGTCTTTTACAGGCCCTTCCACCGGAATGGGACTGTTCCCCTAAAAGACTTGGCCACCTTTGCCCATAATCGCCCCAGATGCTCAGCCAGGAGGACCCCTGCGGCACCTCAGGTTGGTCCCAGGACGTGGCCCCGCCCCAGGGGCGGAGTTTAGCAGCGCTCCTCCCCCCAGGCCCGGAAGTGATCTTGGGCCTACCGGAGCAAAGGCTCTGTCTTGGGAAGAGGTGGGGAGGTGCCGTCACCTGCCTGGGTTTTCTGCCAGGCTGTGTATTTCCGGAGAACCAAACAAGACTGACTTAGTCCCTAGAGTCGTGTCCCCAGCGGAGTAGAAAAGCCAGGGCTACTTGGAAACGACTAACAAGCCAAATGCCTTAGTGGTTGGGCGTCTCTTAGGGTGACTCAAATTATTTCAGCAGCTGACTATACCAGGGGCGCTAACGGTTCCGTTTTCAGTAATAGTGGTGGTTAGAACTGGTGTCTGAAGGATAGAATTAAGGCTGCTTTCCTAGGTGTGAAATCGCTCTGCCGCGGTCCTTAAGGTCAGTTTTGAGCTTTAGGTGCCCTAAACAGCTAACTCATTCCATACACGTTGTGAAAGCCTGCTCAGCGCCTGGCACTGTGCTGAATAGGACAGATATGGCCTCTGGCCTCCTGAAAGTTAGTCTAACTATACAGTATTAAACACACAAACCCCAAATAATTAGATACAATTGTAAAAAGTGCAAAGAATAAGAAGTTCATTAATGACAGTACATCTTGGGCAAGTCACTTTTCTCTATGCCAAGAACCTCCATCTTTAAAACGGAGAGAACAAGCTTTATGTCCAAGTGTGGTAATGCATACATGAGATAATGAATATAAAGTGCTCAGTGCCCAAAAGCTAGTGCAGAGATGGCCCTACATAAAGGTAAGAATATTGTTGGCTATGGAGTTGTTGTTGCTCTTAAGTACCATCAAATTGGTTCCAACTCATAATGACCCCATAGGACAGGGCAGAATTGTTTCATGGGGTTTCCAAGGAACAGCAGATGGATTTGTACTGCCGACCTTTTGGTCAGCAGTCAGGCTTTTAACCACTGTGCTCAGCTATGGAGTCACATGGGTTCATCTGTGTTATATCTGGCTAGTTTATAACCACAGATTCACTGTGGCTTTTTTGAAAATAGAGGGTAAGCTCACCTACGTCTGCGTTTCAGAAAAGCCCACTGTCACCACTTACGAGAGCTGAGACCAGTCATTGTGTTCTAGGAATTAGAGGAAAAACCCAACAACTGAAGATGGAAACCACAGGAGCTACTGGAATACAAAGGTAAAGTGAAGTACTGTAATGTGAAACAGTCAGGCACAAACCTCCAAAATCAAACTTGTTGCCATCAAGTCTATTCCAATTCACAGCAACCCCATAAAACAGAATAGAACTGCTCCACAAGGTTTCTAAGTCTATATTTTTTTACAGAAGCACATTGCCACATCTTTCTTGCAGGGAGTGGCTGGTGGGTTCAAACCAATGATCTACTATTTAGCAGCCCAGTGTTTAACTACTGTGTCTTCAGACACTGAAAAGCAAAACCAAACCCACTGCTGTCGAGTCAGGTCTGATTCACAGTGACCCTAGAGGTCAGAGTAGAACTGCCCCATAGAGTTTCCAAGGAATGCCTGGTGGATTTGAACTGCTGACCTTCTGGTTAGCAGAAGTAGCACTTAAACTACTATGGCACCAGAGTTTCCTCTTCAGATACACTGGGGCTCAAATCCAGGATCCAGCACTAGCCTGGACTGACTCTATGACTTTTGGCAAGTTCAGTTATCCTCTCTGAGGCCTAGTTTCGTTATCCATAGAATGGGGATAGTAATACCCACCTTGCAGAGAGAGCTGTTCCAGGTGTTTGATAATAAAGATAAAAGGCTAATTTGGTAAATCTTTTCACTACCTGAAACCATGACCAAAATTTATTGACAAAATAGAATTTGAGGTCCTATTTCAAACACTATAAATCTTTGTGAGTTCCCTGTTAATGGGAAAATCCCCTTTAACTGTCTACCAAAGAGTTTAGGAGTAGTCAGTGATTTTGATCTCCTTCAGGAAAGAAAACCAAGGCCAGGCTGGCTCTGCCATATGTTGATGGTGTGTCTACATGGAGATTTTTGCTAAGAGCTGCAGAATGCTCTGATGCCGTGTGTGTGTGCGTGTGTTTAAAACTAGGTCTACTTCAAGGTGATACGCTGGAGTCACACATAAAAAAGAAAAATTGGAAGAGGTTTGTGGGTAAAATATTGTTGGGCTGTTAGGTGCTGCTGAGTTGGTTCTGACTCACAGCAACCCTATGCCCAACAATGAAACACTGCTGTACCATGCCTATAATCATTTTTATGCTTAAGCCCCTTGTTGCAGCCATCATGTCAATCCATTTTGTTGAGGATATTCCTTTTTTTGCTGACCCTCTGCTTCGCCAAGCATGGGGAAAACAGCAATTTTCATTGTGACACCTATGCTTTTAGCCTAGAAATCATATTTGAGAAAGTAATGGAAACCAAGGCCTAGAGAAGAAAAAATGACTTACCATTGTAATTGGTAGAACTAGGAGTCCCCATCACCAGCTTTGGGCAAGGAGCACTAAGAGTACATTCCAATCAGCAAGCTCTGCACAATATATGACACCACATGTGACTATTACGTTTTTCAAAGACTCATCCAACAGTCCCAGAGATTTTTTTTTCTTTCCTTTCTGTTGTGGATGCAGGACTGAGATTTGCTCAGTGAAGTGGATTGACAGGAGGGAGCGTCTTGCTTGCACTATGGTAATGTGAGGACTGCCACCTATTTTCACTATAAGAGCTTTTGTTACCTATGTGTTCACAGACCCATCAGCAAAGGAAGAAATGATGCCAGTGACTCTTTCCTTTTAAGCATTTTACAGTCTGTGAAGAATGTTCACACCCATCTATTTGTCCAGAGGTTTACAGATGAAGAGAATTGCCGGATCTCTTAAGATGACTGTAATAAAAATAAAGCCAAACAACAATAGCTAAAACAATTTTCCCATTTGGAACTGGAGTCTGTTAGCTCTTTTTAATCCTTAAAGTCTTAAATGTTACCTCGTCCAAAAGACCTTCGCCCCTACTTATTACTCATAGCTAACACTCAGTTTGCACTTACTCTGTGCTGAACACTGCTGTTAGCACATGTTAACTTCACTATACTTCAATACATGGCTCTTCATAAGAGGTAGGAACTTTTATCATCTCCATATTGAAGCTCAGAAAATCAAAGCATAAGAAGAGGGTCAACAGGTTACCCCAAATCATCCAGCTGCTGAGTAGTACAGTCAGGATTCGAACTCAGCCTGTCTGGTGTTAAACTTTATTTCTACCATGTAGCCAACTTAAAGTAGGCCTCTTCTACTCCATTTTCTTAAAGTATTCCTTTTTAGCACTAATCATAATTTGCACTGAAACATTTGCTCATTTATTTGCTTATCTGTCTCCTCTAACTCTAGAATCTATAAGGGAAAGGATAATAGCTGTCTTACTCACATCACAGGCATTCTAGAATTATTTGTTGAATGAATGAAGAAATGAATGCTTATGGGAAGCATTCATTCTGCAACAACATTTCTTTTTAAAATTAACTCAATTTTGAAACAACTTCAAACTTACAGAACAGGTGGAAGAATAATACAAAGAACTTTACTCATTAAAGTTAGTCAGTTGTCCCCAAAACATACTCTATAGTGTGAGCACTCAGTCCAGGGTTACTTAAATAAGAAATATTTACTGAGTACCTTCTGCTACTAGATTATGTAACCTCAGCTACAACCATAGCCCTGCACATTCTCATACAGTTGCCAGAGTGAGCCTTTTAAAAAAGCAGGTTAGCTCATGTTACTCCACTGCTCAAAGCACTGCAACAGTTTCCATTCATTAGAAGTAAAATCAGTGTTCCTCCTTTTCTCCATCTCTCTGATCTCTTCTCCTGCTCTTTTTACCTTCCTCCAAACACAGCTTATTATTTCCCAAAGACTCTAGATATCCTCCGCTCTTAGGGCTTCTCTACTAGCTATTCCTTATGATTTCCCCGAAGTATCTGCATGGCTAACTCCCCACCTCTTTGCCAGTTCTAAAAATGTATCACTCCATCTCCTTTACCTTGTGTCCCCCCACTATAGTGCTATCATTTTGAAACATTCTATAGTTGTTCATTACATTTTTTATGTTCTATCTTCCTCTACCAGAATGCTAAGGGTAGGAATCTTTGTCTATTTTGTTTACTGTATATCCTAAGCACCTGCAACTCTACTACTGTTCTTGGTGCTAGAGATTTAATATATATGTATAGATAGATAGATATGTAGACATACAGTCATTCACCGTATAATGTCTGTTCTGGCAATGGTTTTAATGTTTCTTTGCTGCATACTATGGATGTGAATAGGGAGTCTTCGAATGCTGATGGAAAGGCAACAGATGAACTTGTTGAAATCGCAGATAAACCAACTGCAAACCACCAGAAATCTAAACGCACTGCCCTCCAGTCGATTCCGACTTACAGCGACCCTATAGGGCAGGGTAGAACTGCTCCGTGGAGTTTTCAAGGAGTGCCTAGCGGATTCCAACTGCAGACCTTTTTGGTCAGCAGACTAGCACTTAACCACTATGCCACTAGGGTTTCCACATTAACTGTAGAGGGATTATTTGCTCCAGCAAAATTTTAATATAGGCAAAACCTCTTTACTCTGGAAGTGAATGTCTGAACAGACCTTCATCCTTAAGCCAGCTCAATGCCAGTCTTTAACGCTTTTAAAAACAGACTGACAGTGTTATGAAGAGGCAATGTCATGTATATCACGGTGTTCACAATATCTAAATCAGACACCGTGCTATTTCATGGAATTTATGGTAGTCATGGAAACTCTGTTGGCGTAATGGTTAAGTGCTGTCTGCTAACCAAAAGGTCGGCAGCTCAAATCTGCAAGGCACTCCTTGGATACTCTGTTGAGCTGTTATACAGTGTCCTGCAGGGTTGCTATGAGTCGGAATTGACTCGACAGCAACGGGCTTTTGGTTATGGTGGACATTAACTGATGAATGATTCCCTCTATGTCCGTGCACTCCTGGGACTCACACTGAAGTATGTTTAAGTCAGCGCAGCTATTTTCCAGTCTCAGCTCCACCTTGTATTATCTGTGCTCTTTTGGGCAGATTCTTTAACCTCTATTGTTTCTGTCAGTCATAAGAATTAAATGGAATAACAGCATCTGTAAAGCATTTAGCGTAAGAAATATTTATTTTGTTTTCCATCCTTCCAGGAAAGAAAATTGGGAGCCTGACATCTCTGCCGCAAGTTTAGGCAAGGTTTTCACAAGCCCTTGGAAAGGTGCCAACTTACTACCATACCCAATTTTTAACTGGAGATGATTTGGCTGGAGATAGATGTTCTGGTAAGACAGAGAGTGTTTATAAAGGTCGGAATGAGAAACCAGGAAATGGCTAGGGAAGCCTACGTCGCCTTTTTTCATCTGAAAATCCGTGCCGGGTTCCCAGAGACGAAAGTCTGGAGAGAGAGAAAAGAGGCGTATCTGGCAGAACTTCGAACTACAAATCCCAGCATTCCCCGCGGCGGACAACTATGGTCCCGGCCGCTTTCGGTCGCCGAGCCGGGGGTACTGTAAGGGCCTGCACCTAGGTTCAGCTAGAGAGGGCGTGAATCGTGCCTAAGCAGCATGGGGAATCAGGTCAAGCTTTAACGTAGCTGCGCAGACGCCTCTATCACGGCCGGACGTGACGTAGAAGAGTTCCGGCTTCGGTCTCTGCCGCCGCCGCCGATAGTACAGCCGCTGCCGCCGCCGCCGCGTTAGCGGCTTGTTATCTCTAAAATGGCGCCCCTAGACCTGGACAAGTATGTAGAGATAGCGCGACTGTGCAAGTACCTGCCGGAGAACGACCTGAAGGTGAGCCTGGTCAGGGCGGGAGCCCTGCTTGCAGGGCTCGCCCCTTCCGGCAGTGGGGCTCCCGCCGGCCCGCCCTGCGACCGAGGTGCCACTGCTGGGTATCCCGTCCTGTCGCTGTGGACGGCCCATTAAGATACAAAGCACTCGGTCCTACTTGCTGTCACGCGAAAAGCCCGGGAGCCCAGGTCCCTCGAATGCCGTCCTGGTTCCCTCAGCAGGAATCCTGAGGAAGTCGCGGCTCCTGCCCCAGAATCGCCTTTCCTGGCGTTAAGGCTAACCCAGGACGCTGAACCCTAACAGCTTTGATTAGAAGATTAGTCCCTCGATCTCCACCCTCGGGTCCCAGAGTCCGAACCGAGCCCAGCGGGTTGTGTTTTCGGGATGGGGTCATCTCTGCTAGAGGTGACAGAAGCGCGGGGTTACTGGCGTTTGACAGAACATACTGCCGGCGTCCCGGCATGCAGTCCTGGTGTGTTTAGGTTACTGAAGAATGGGAAGGCAATTGGCCAGAGCGTTTGGTAGTGCTGTGAGAGAATGTCATGTTGTCCCCTTTTCCAGATGCTGTGTAGGAGTGTTGGTTTTGTTGTAATAATTCGTATGTGCATTAAGTTTATGAATGTGTTATTGATCTCTTTTAGGAGTTATCGTTAGTTGAGCTAGTAGGACTTCAATAAATACAAATACTTGTCTATTCTGTAAAGTCTTTCCCCCACAATCTCTTGTTGACTCCAGATTTTCTTCATTTTCTAAAGGAGATGAGTAGTTCTTTGTTATTGCCTACTCCAAATAAGAGTAAAGAAATGAATGTAAAGTATGTTATACTGCTTTTTTAGAGAATAAACAGTATTTTCTTTTTATTTCCTTTAGATGAAGGCTTACAGAACAAACTAGTTTCTCATTAAACAGTTAGTACACATACTGTTTTATGACATTGGTTAACAACCCACCAACAGGTCAGCACTCTCCCCTCTCAATCTTGGATGCTCTCTTACCATCTTACCTCTCCCCTCCAGCTTTCTAGTCCTTGCCTCTTGGCTAGTGTGCCCCTTTAGTCGCGTTTTGTTTTATGGGCCTGTCTGTCCAGTTTTGGGCTGAAGGGTGAACCCCAGGGGTGACTTCATTACTGAGCTGAAAGGGTATTCAGGGCCCATACTCTCAGAGTTTTTCTAGTCTGTGCCAGGGCAGCAACTAGTCTTTCTGAGTTAGAATTTTGTTCTACATTTCTCTGCAGGTCTGCCTAGGACCCACAGTTGTGATCCCTGGCAGAGCAGTCAGTGGTGGCAGCCAGTTATACTGGAGTTACTCTGGTGGAGGCCATTGTAGATGTGGCCCATTAGTCATTTGCACTAATCTTTTCTGTGTATCTTTAGTTTTCTTCATTCTTCATTACTCTGGAGGGGATATACTACTGCTGTTTTTTGAACTGTGTTTCGGCTTGCTGAAACCAGTGCTTAGGTGTCTAGAAGTTGTTTACTTGCTAGTGTTAATAGCTGTTTTATTTGTTCAGTAAACTTGGATCTCGTATGTGGTAAGTCAATAAATTGTTGGTCATTTGAGTTCTTTTTATTCTTTAAGCTGTGGATTTAAAGCAGTTTACCTTTGTCTTTGAATTCTTTATTATAAGGAAAAGATTACTGCCTTTTTATTTCTTCTTTTATTTCCATTAGCATAGGAACTTGATATTTAACATAGCATCAACAAATATGCAGAATGTGTAAGATCACTTGTGCTGTTGGGAATGTAACTTGAATTGTACTGACAAAACCAAACTCTTTGCTCTCTGAATTGATTCTGACTCATAGCAACTGTACCGGACAAAATAGAACTGCTCATAGGTTTTCCAAGGAATGGCTGGTGGATTTGAACTGCTGACCTTTTGGTTAGCAGTCAAGCTGTTAACTACTGTGCCGGGGCATGTTAATTAAATATATAATATGATAGAGGGGAAACCCTGGTTTGTAGTGGTTAAGTGCTACAGCAGCTAACTAAAAGGTTGGCAGTTACAAGCCACCAGGTGCTTCGTGAAACCCTGTAGGGGTTGCTGTGAACTGGAATTGACTTGAAGGCAGCTGGTTCGGTTTTCTGGTCTTATGATAGAGGAGTGATTCTGGTGCATTTTTTTCCTTTTTAATAGGACCATTTTATTTAAAAAAGAACAAAGCAAATAGTAATGTAGCTTTCATGCTCATCAGAGTCCTTCAGATATTAGTTTTGTTGCTTCTTTCTGCTATGCTTTCTTAGGAAACAAGAGTATAACCAACGTTGGGATCCAATATATGGGAAATTAACCATACCTCTTTTGGTAACAATGTTATTTCTAGCATTGTTAATCCCTGAGGTAAATTTGATTATGGCCTGTCAGTTGAGTTGATATGAAATTTTGTTTTTCTCAATCATGCCTGAAGCTGTTTTAAGTTTTGTGTGCACAAGAAGTGTTATACTGTCCTAGGAAAGTGTGTCTTAATATTGATTTGAAATTGGATGCAAAGTTGATTTTTTAAATTAGTTTTTTATTGTACTGTAGATGAACAAACTAACTTCTCGTTAAACAGTACACATATTGTCTTATGACGTTGGTTAATAACCTAATGAGATGTCAGTACTCTCCCTTCTTGACGTTGGGTTCTGTGTTACAAGTTTTCCTGCCCTCTCCTGTCGTCTAGATGTTGCCGCTGAGCTGGTGTGCCCCTTAGTCTTGTTTTTTTGTTCTGTAAGTCTGCCTAATCTTAGGTTAGAAGATGAACCTCCAGAGTAATTTCAGTACTGAGCTTAAAAGGTGTCCAGTGGCTGTACTCTTGGGGTTTTTCCAGTCTCTGTCAGGCCAGTAGGTCAGATCTTTTTTTTTTTTTTTGAGTTAGAATTTTGTTCTACCTTTTTACTCCAGCTCTTCCAGGACCTTTTGTTGTGATCCCTGTCAGAGCAGCTGGTGGTGGTAGCTGGGTACCATCTAGTTATACTGGAGGCCATGGTAGCTTTGGTCTGTTAGTGCATTGGACTGATCTTCTCCTTGTGTCTTTAGTTTTCTTCATTTTCCTGTGCTTCTGAAGGGATGAGACCAGCGGGGTACCCAAGATGGGTACTTACAGGGTTTTAAGACCCCAGACACTACTCACCAAAGTAGAAGGTAAAACATTTTGTTTATGCCAGTTGAGCTGATTGTTACCTAAGACCATAGTCCCCACAGCCCTCCGCCCAGTAATTTAGTCGCTAAGAGAGTTTGGATTTGTTCATGGAGCTTCCATGACCTTATCCTGAACACGAAAATGATTTGAAAGATAATCAGTCAGATTTTCTTTATGCCTTTTGGTTTGGTAAATGTTAGATTTCCTTCTCACTTTAAGGAAATAATAAACCATTTCGTTTTATTATAAAACAGTTGGAAGGCAATGAGTTTTTTTTTTTTCTTTTTGCTTGGTACTTAGCTTGTATCTGCTTATTAATAAGCTTTTTGTTGTTGTTTAAAACCTTCTGGCCATCTGATGAGGAAAAAGAACCTCAATTTTTCTGTATAAGTAGAGGTGTTTCTTCTTTGTCTTGTAAGTTTTCCAGCAGATCAATTTTGTGCTGCTCATCTCTGTTATATTTAAGGAAAATTAATTTTATTTTTCTTTGTTGGCATGAAGTGAAAATTAAAATTAATTGGGCCACGAAAATATTCCAAGAGCACTTTTCTTAGGTTTCAAAGCCAAAATAAAAGATTCTGTTAGGGGAGGGAGAGTTACGAGGACCACTTAATGATCTTAATGGAAACGATTTGTTCTGGTAGAAAAAACAAAATGACGGAAATTTACCTATGTTAATTTTAAAGTGACTAGAAGTTGGAGGTAGTAGATAAAATAGTAAATGCATGTGATATTCTAGATCTAATCGAGATTTCTCTTCAGCTAAATGGGAAGCGATTTTATCACTAGTACTGGATCAAGGCTAATTGTTTTGAACAAATATGGGTGCAGTATATGTGAGTGGACAAAGTGTAACCTTCTTTATGAAAAGCTCATGTGATTCTTAGCTACAAGGAAGATTTTAGGAAGTACCCATCCCGTATTTGGTCAAGTGTGAAAGTGTGTAATGTGAGACAGTTTAGTGAATACCTAAACTTCAGTGGTTTTGGAGAGAAAGGATTCTGTAACTTGGAAAATTGTCCAATCTCTTGGACAGTTATTTTTTTTTTTAATTGAATGAAAATGTACATTCCCATATAAATTCGCATGCTCACCTGTATGCAGCTCCCACTGCTCTCCCTGCCCGATGACAGCACACCCCTTGTCTCTGCTCCATACATGACCTGTCCTCCCAACACAGTCTCCTATCCCCTCGTGTCCACCCACTTCCCTTCCTCCAGCAAGAGGTCAGCAGGATGACCTCTATAGATGCATAGAACCATAAAATTCCTACAAGGTACGGTCACTCTGTGTCACCAAGTCCAATCCATTGCTGTCCGAAAAGTTGACCTTCATTATGATTTATGGGCAGGGTCAGCATCAGGGCCAGGGGTCATGGTCCCAGGGGAACCCTGAAGCCCCTGGACCATCAATTGCGGTCTTTTTTTGGAGATCTCAGGGTGCACCCCTGTTTAATTCTCTGTTGCCAGTGAGACTTAACTTTGTGAGCTTTATTGTGGTTATCACTGGTGGTGGCCGGGCACCATCCGCTTCTTCTGGTCACGAGTCGATGTAGAGACCCATGTGTCTTCTGGGTTCTCTTTTCCCCATGTTGTTCTTGTCATTGGTGATCATCTGTTCCTGTTGAGTTGGGACCATTTGCTGTACCCTCGGATGGCAGCTTGGCAGCTTTTAAGACCCCAGACGCCACTCACCGATGAGGGGTGCAGCGAGACTTGGATAGTTCTTAAGGGTGACGTAAGTTAAGTGCTCCAATACTAACCAAGAGGTTCACAGTTCAAACCTATCTGGTAGCTTCACAGTATAAAAACATGGTAATCTGCTTCTGTAAGGAATACAGCTTGGAAAATCTCATAGGGCAGTTTTCCTGTGAATATGAGGTAGCCTTGAGTAGAAATTGATTTGGCACCTAACAAGAAATTACGAAGTGAGAGCTTCGTGTTCAAGTTTTTACTAAGGATATGAAGGCAGTTATTGTCTGAAGAGTTAGCATTGGAAATGATTTTAGTTCGGGGAGACAGAGAGTCTGGTTACGGACCATGTCTTCTGGGGTCCCTCCTGTCTGTCAGGCCATCAAGTGTGATCTTTTTACTAAAATTTGAATTCTGTGCTCCACTGGTCTCACTTCCATATTCAGTCTAAGCTGTCTCTCATATTTTTATAGAAGACTGCCTGCTGTGCAGAGTTGTACTTCTGTCTGAAATCTCTCCATAAAACTTCAAAGAAATTTCCCTTGCTGTTTTCTGAGATTTGGTGAATAACCTTTTGTACCTCTTTACCCAGCCTCTAACTGATTTTACAGACACTCGATTATATATGGTAGTCTTTGTCTTCGAGACTTGAAGTTTTTTTTGTCTCTTATTGCTTATCTGTTCATCAGTCCACCTAATAGAATCTGTCTGTTTTGAAGGAATATGGGTGAAATATGTGAAAGCAAGTAGAACGAAGTGTAACCTTCCTTACAAATAGTTTTTGTGATTCTTGGGAATGTTATATTTGCCTGAATTTTTGGTTTTGTTTTATATCTTGCAAGGAAACCTGAAAACAGTACAGCAGTTTGGGACACATCATGGCTGTGTACAGTTCTAGAAAAATGTTGTCTGTGTTTTTAAGACCATTTCTGATAATGTTGCACATTCTGTTTTGTCCTTTTGGCCGCTAAATCTCACTCTCCTTGTCTTCTGAAAATAGCCTATAATAGTACTGCCAGTAGAAATATAATGCTCAAACAGTGTGAGCTACAACATTTTCTGGTAGCCATATAAAAATAATAAAGATAAAAAGAGGCAGGTGAAACTTGTTGTAACAGTACTTTATTTAACCCAGTATATTTAAAATGTTATCCTTTCATCCGACTCAACGGCACTGGGCTGGGCTTCAACAGGCAATAAGTATATAATTATTTATATAATATTTTCAGCTTGTTTTTTTTTACTAAGTCTGTCAAGTTTGGCCGCCTCTTTTCTAGAATTTCAGAGCTAAAAGAGTATCAGAGTTCATCTAGTTCTGTACCTTTCCCACTTTACTGAAAGGAAAACTGAGCTTCACAGGGTTTATGATATGCCTGAGAATGTCCAGCTGTCAAAAACAGTCAGAACTTGGGAAGCCTCCGTGTGCAGAGCTCTAGTATAGTTTATAATCTTTTTAACATGCCTGGTATCATACCTTTTTGATCATGTACTCTGCTACATCACGTTTCTTTCTACACATTCTTTTCCTAAGCACTTTGATGTCCTCTTCTGACATGTTCTGTACTTTCCTGATTCTTTGCTTTCACTCAGTCTTTTTCTTTCACCTACTTATACAATATACAACACAGTTTTTAAAGTCTCTATTCATATACATGTATTACGCTTTAAGTGAACGTTTACAATTTAAGTCAGTTTCTCATACAAAAACTCATAGACAAATTGTTATGTGACCCTAGTTGCCCGCCCCACAATGTGGCAGCACACTCCTCTCCACCATGTATTTTCCTTGTCCATTCAACCAGCTGCTGTCCCCTTCTGCCTTTCTGTGTCCCCTCTGGACAGGAGATGCCCAGTTAATCTCATGTCTACTTGAGCCAAGAAGCACACTCTTCACCAGTATTATTTTGTCTTGTAATCTAGTTTAATCTTTGTTTAAAGAGTTAGCTTTGGAAGTGGTTTTAGTTTGGGGCAAACAGAGAGTCTGGTTGGGGGCATGTCTTCTGGCATCCCTCCTGTCTGTCAGACCAGCAAGTCTGATCTTTTTACTAAAATTTGAATTCTGTACCCCACTTTACCCCCATGCCATCAGGAACTCTTTGTTGTGTTCTCTGTCAGGACAGTCATTGGTAGTAGCTAGATACCATCTAGTTCTTCTGGTCTCAGGGTGATGGGGACTGTGATTTATGTGGCCCTTTCTGTCTCTTGGATGGATATTTTCGTTATGACTTGCATGTTCTTCACTTTCCTTTGCTCCAGGTGGGTTGGGACCAATTGATGCTTCTTAGATGGCTGCTTGCTAACTTTTAAGACCCCAGGCACCACTTGCTAAAGTGGGATGTAGAACATTTTCTTAATAAACTTTGCTATACCATTTGACTTAGAAGATCCCTAAAGCCGTGGTCCCCAGACCTCCTCACTGCTGTTCTGTCCCTTGAAATATTTGGTTGTATTCAGGAAACTTCTTAGCTTTTGGTTTAGTCTGGTTGTGACAACACAAATACTAATTCATTTACTGCTTGTAACAAACCTGTGAAAGAAACCAAAACACCAAACCCATTGCCATTCAGTCAATTCTGACTCGATGACCTATGGGACAGAGTAGGGCTGCCCCATAGGGTTTCCAAGGAGCACCTGGTGGATTCGAACTGCTAACTTTTGGTTAATGGTTGTAGCTGTTAACCACAGTGGGTAAAATTATTTGCCCCATTTTATAGATAGATAACTGAAGTACAGAGAGATTAAGTAACTTCCCAAAATTATACAGTGGAGGAGGAATTTGGATTCAAACCTAGGCAGTCTGACTCTAGCATCCACATTCATGTCCACCTCTTACGCTTCCTCAGTAGAATACCTTGTGTCCTCACTGATACCTCCCTTTTGAGTTCAGCTCAGACACCACTTCTGTTCATGGTTCTGGATTTGTAATAGGCAGAACAGGTATCGGAGCCAGGACTTAGTGAGGTTTGAGTGACTCAGCAGAGCATACATCTGAATTTTTATTTAAAACCCACTTCTGTCGAGTAGGGTCTAACTCATAGCAACCCTAGAAGTCAGAGTAGCACTGCCCCATAGAGTTTCCAAGGAGAGTCTGGTGGATTTGAACTGCTGACCTTGGTTAGCAAATGTAGCACTTAGCCCACTATGCTGCCAGGGTTTCTGAATTTTTACTTACTGATTTAAAATTCCTATTATTCTTTTCCGCACTCAGATTGTTGTGCCCTATAACTCTTTGTTGCTCCATTTTGCCACTTAGAATATTTTCCCTTGTATGATAGCAAACATGAATGTATCCACTATTAGACTGTAAGCTTCTTGAGAGCCAGTGTCATGCCTGTTTTTTCTATTTACCAGTCTTAGAACCTACCTTGTAGTAGTAGGCAATAAAGATTTGTTGAAATAAATTGTATATAGCTTTATAGCAAACATTTCTTTGAATGACTTCCTGTTCCCTGAGGGTGCCAGAGATAGAGTCAGATACTTCTTTCTATTTCTGTCAGTACAGTAAGGGAGATGGAGAGGTAGGCAAATGATCATTATATAATATAGTGAATACAATAATAGAGGGCTGTCCACAATGTTGGGAGACACTGAAACAGCATTTAACTCAGAAGTTAAAGAGATTTCACAGTGGGAGTATGAGCAGAGTTTGTTCAGGTAGACAAATCATTAACCATTTCTGTTGAGTTGATTCTGACTCACAGTGACCCTGTAACAGAGTAGAACTGCCTCATAGGGTTTTCAAAGAGTGCCTGGTGGATTTGAACTGCCAAACTTTTGGTTAGCAGCTGTAGCTCTTAAACTACTGTACCACCAAGATTTCTAAGTAGACAAATGAGGAAGGAAAGAACATACCAACAGAATAAATATCATGTGCAGTGTTATAGCTTAATCTGACACAAAGTGTTCAGGGAGTTAGAAGTAGTTTAGTGTTGCTGGTGGTGGTGCTGGGAAGACAGAAGCTACATCATACAAGATCAAGCCAATAAACTTATATTTTTATCTTTTAGATGGTGCGTGAGTAAACACTTTGAAATTCTGTTTATTTTAAGGAAAAACAAATCACATGTAATTTTGTGATACCATTTAAAATGCAGCTAACTAAAAGAAAAAGCAATTCAAAGAAAACTAAAGATAGACTTCTGTAGCCAAAACCAAACCCAACCCACTGCCGTTGAGTCAGTTCTGACTCATAGTGACAGGACAGAGTAGAACTGCCCCGTAGAGTTTCAAAGGAGCACCTAGTGGATTTGAACTGCCAGCCTTTTTGTTAGCAGCCATTGCACTTAACCACTACGCCACCAGGGTTTCCTAGACTTCTGTATAGGTACAAATAATATAAAACCATGAGGATGGTGTCTGAATGGAGTTTAGTGTGTCTTATTTGTTTATAGTACTTACTAAGTAAACCATGCCAGTGACTAAGAGAACATAGTGAGTGCTTCCGTCTCTTTCCTAACCTTCATAATCTGTCAACAGATATGCATCTTTCATATCCTTTCTTACGCCAGAATCACTGGTCACTGCCTTACTTCAGGTCCTCATAATGTGTCACTTGGCCTGTTGCTCCTGTGACATTTTTTTCTCATTTCAATCCATGGTCCACAAGGCTGCCGGAACAAAAACCACCAAGTGGATGGCTTTAAAAAACAGATTTATTTACTCAAAGTTCTGTAGGCTAAAAGTCTGAATTCACAGAGTAGACATGGCTATGTACTTTCTCTGTGGGCTCTAGGGGAGAATCCCTGTCTCCCTCAATTTCTGGTAGCCCTAAGCATTTCTTGGTTTGTAGATGGATCCTTGCATGCTATTTCTCCCATGTGTGACGCTTTTCACACTTTTGTAAAACATCTCTCAGAAGGAATTAGGAATAGGACCCACCCTGCTCTGGTATGATCTAACTACTGTCTTCAAAGAAAGAGTCTGTTTCCCCAAACAAGATCACATTCACAGGTACAGGGTTAGGACTGCCATTTATCTTTTGGGGAGGGGACACAATTCAATTCATAACATTTGGAAATGACCACCATAGACAGAGGAGTCCTTGAATGACTTTTTTTTCTCTTGAAAATATTGTTTTACAGTGGTAAAATTATGTAACAAAATATTTACCATCTTCAAGTATATAATTGAGAGGCTTTAATCACCCTTATCAGCACTATTTGTTTCCAAAACTGTTTTACCCATCTTGAAAAATTTTAAGGATAATAGTGATAAAATTTAAAAATTTTAAGTGATAATTGGTTTCACATACAGCATTCTGGCAGCCTCGTGGATCATGGATCAAGATGGGACAAAAATACAGGAGCAAGAGACCAAATAACACATTCTGAGGACCTTAAGTAAGGCAGTGACAAGTGCTTCTGGTGTAAAAAAGGATATGAAGGAGGTGTATCTGTTGACAGATAAGGTTATAAAGGAGAGGGAAGCATTCAGTATGTTCTCAGCATGGTTTACTTAGTAAGTACTGTAACTAGGTTAAGAAATGCAAGGGGTTCAGGTTGGGGTTCACTGAATTTGAGATGTTTCCAAGTGAAGGTGCTGAAATTGAGATGTTCAGAAGACTGTTGGATACACAGGCAAAACATTTGGAGCCAAATGTGTGCCAGATGCTGTTGTAATAATATTCAACTCAGGTGAGAGGTCTAGACCAGCGGTTTTCAGTTAGGGCAGTTTTGCCCCTTGGGGGAACATTTGGCTATGTCTAGATACATTTTGGACCCCTGGTATCATAGTAGTTAACAGCTTGACTCCTAACCAAAAGATCAGCAGTTAAGTCCATCAGGCACTCCTTGGAAACCCTATGGGACAGTTCTACTCTGTCCTGTAGTGTACGATTGCTATGAGTTAGAATTGGCTTAACTGCTACAGGCGTCTGGTTAGCGGAAAGGCCAGGGATGTTGCTAAACATCCTACACTGCATGGGATGGCAGCCTTTAGCAACCAAGAATTATTTCGTGCTATGGTTGATAAACTTAGAAGCAGACTGAAGACACAGTGTAACGTCTTGGATTGTAAAGGTGTGAAAGGCATTGTCATCTCAGATTGCCACTCTCATGCCAGTGCTTTGCATTATAATAGAGGCTCTATACAAAGACTGTAAAATATAATTTTAACAGCTTTTTATTTCTTAAGCTAAGGGTATTTTGTAAATACTAGTCTATAAAAGTAAAGAAAGAAGTAGTACATTTTAGGTAGCAAGATCAGCTAAACAAAGAATTACAAAAATTTAAAATCCAAGAGATTTGAGGGGCAGGAGGGAACAAAGAGACAGGATGCAGTGAATGCAATGGAACTGTGCACAAATATCTTAAAAGGAGAAAAAGAAGGGCTCCTAGGAATGGGTGCCTTGAGAGTGCTCCCAGTTCAAGGGTTAGGAATTGGTTGGACAAGGTGAGGAGTACAGTGACCTCAGTTTGGGGTGAGATTGAGAATCTTGCCTTAGTAACTATAGCAGTAAGAGAAACCGTAATGCTTTCTTAACAAAGTAAGCAGCAAAACAAACTGGGAATGGGCTGGGAGGACAGGAGCATTTGTCTTGCCCATGGCAAGGCTGGGCTCTGTGAGGCCCCAATTTATGTGTAGTTAGCTGACCCACATAGAGTTTTACGGAGATTTCATACGCTTTTTTTACTTGTGTGTGTGCGTGATATAAATCTATAAGCTATTACTAAACGGAGATCAAGGGTAAGGGCTTTAGTTTAAAGACATACCTCTTTACATCCTCTGTTGGGATCTGCAAAAGTAGCAATCGTAGCAGGAGGCAGTTGCTGTTTTACTCTAGTTATCATGCCTGAGCTCTGGTAGAAGGATGCTGCTTAAGTAGCTTGTGTGTGTTCTTCAGATACTCACCAGCCTTTGAGAATGACGACATCTCACAGTGATGTTCTTCAACTTATGATCCAGTGACAGTTGCACATGATCCCCAGGAATGATGGGCCAATAACAAGGCCTGATTTACAATTCAGCAGATTATGGGTGCAGATTCTGGCATGCTCATGTATAGGAATCATGGAGTCCCTCAGGAACCTGTGCTGCAATTAGTTTCAGAGTGTTAATTGATTGGTAAATCACTGTGTTCCAAGAAGTACATAGGATGGTTTATCAGTATGTATTCAGTTGGCAAGTTACATGTAGAATAAATAAGAAAAATAAGATAAGAAGAAAGTAAAGATAGGAAGGCAACAAGTAAAACTAATAGTATATAACTACTGTTATATACTGTAACCAAAATGGAGCCAGCAGTAAAAGGATAGTATATAAAATAAAAGCTATGATGACCAGGTTACTTTTTAGAAATTAGACTGTAAGCTTTCTGGGAGATTATAGAAAGATGGAAATGAATGAGTTTAAAAATTCAGAGTTTGTAAAATGATAAAAACCAGCTACTCAGGGAAACCTTTTTCCCTGCTAAGAAGTAGCAGAGAGATACTCCTCCTCTGAATTCTCCTTGAAGGATATTGTTTAATCCCAGTTTCCTCTGCAGCTTATTTATAGTCTACACAGTGACAGACTACACAGAGGACTCTTCTTTATAATGTTCCTGAGTTGCTATGAGTTGGAGTTGACTTGACGACAGTGGGTATGTTTTTTATAGATTCATGACATGATATGAGGTACAATTTGGGAAAAAGCAATTGGGGAAAGAGTGCAGTATAATTAATTGAAGGTGAAGGCAAGCCCGTCTGGAGGACCAAACCTGTTGCTGTCAAGCTGATTCTGGCTCATAGTCACTCTTTAGGACAGAGTGGACCTTCCCTGTAAAGTTTTCCAGGGAGCAACTGGTGGATTTGAATTGCTGACCCTTTGTTTTAGTAGCCTGAGTTTTTAAACACCATACAGCGAGGGTCTCCTCTAGAGGATAGTGGACTTAATTCGAGATGGACTTTACAGTAGATAATATTCTTTTTTGGTAACATTTTGATAATCTTTATGAAGAGATGTACACAATGGAACCCTCAGGTTTACAGGAAACATACCAGTTTCCTGAGAGTAGGCAAGTTGTAAAAGTCAACAGTGTAGAAAATAGAGAGCTTTTCTTTTTCAGAGATGCAGTGTGGGAAGAATGGAAGATGAGCTTCCTTGGTGGCTTGTGTCACAGAATGTGATAGTGGAGAAATACACAAATTAAATTCATGGTGTGATGGGCATAAACCCTTACTAATGGAAGTTAAGTCTCCTTAAAAGATGTAAAGTCTGAAAGGCAGTGTGCAGGGGATACATGACTAACAACATGCAGGCCTTACAGGGAGTGGACTGGAAACAGAAAACTGCTCACTCTTGTGCAAATTACAGCAAAGGACTTTTACCAGTTCTACAGTAGAGAAGGTTTGGTGTGTGTACCTGAGGAAATATTGCAGATTTTAAATGAGCAACAAAGCATTACACCTAAAGAAGATGTGAGTGAGGCACTTTGAAGCATTAAAACTGTATTGATTTAATTTTTACAGTTGTGTGGTACCAAAAAAAAGTTTTAGTTTGCACAGTTGGTGAAGCACTTGACTACTAACCTAGAGGTTGTTAGTTCAAACTCACCTAGAGGTGCCTGAGAAGAAAGGTGTGGTGATCTGCTTCTGAGAGCTTTGAAAATCCTATGGAGAGCAGTTCTGCTCTGCAACACATAGAGTTGCCATGAGTTGAAATTGACTCAGTGGTAACAGGTTTGTTTTTGTTTTTTTAATATCAGAAAAGAAAAATATCTTCAGAATATTTATTGCTGTTCTATAATGCTGACCTTAAAAGAACACTACTCTTTATTCTGGAAAGATGAAGAGAGGGAAGGTGAGACTATAATGAAAAATTATAATATAATACAGGCCGAGTATAGAATTATTCACTGGTTCCTGGCATACTTGTTCTTTGGAACTACCCTTAAACTAGATGGAAGTGAGTTAGAGTTACAATAATAGCAGGTTATAGGCTTTGGAACTAATAGCTTTCAGAATAATAACAAATTCTGTATCTTGATCTAATGGATTTTTGATGGAAATAGAATGCTGTACAAAGGTTCTTTTTAAAAAAATCTTTATATCATAACAATTTGCCATTTGAACTGTTTCTGAGGGTATAGTTCAGTAGCATTAAATACATTCACAGTCTCCTGTAATTATCAGTGCTGTCTACCTTGGTGGTATAGTGGTTAAGTGCTACATCTGCTAGCCAAAAAGTCAGCAGTTTAAATCCACCAGGCGCTTCTTGGAAACTGTCTGGGGCAGTTCTGCCCCTTTCTGTAGGGTCACTATGAGTCAAAATCGACTTGATGGCTTTGGGTTTGATTTATTTCCATATATTGTTGTCATACCAAACTACACTCATTTGAACAGTAACTCCTGTTTACCGCCACCCCACAGCCTCTCTAGCCTATTTTCTTTCTGTATGAATTGCCTATTCTAGATACCTCATACAAATAAAATCATAATTATTTGTCTTTTTATGATTGGCCTATTTCACATAGAATAGTGTGTTCAACATATGCTGCCCACATTGTAGCATATATCAGAATGTCATTCCTTTTTGGGATTTATAGTATTCCATTGTATGGATATACTGTAAATTGTTTATACATTTATCAGTTTAGTGGACACAGATTGTTTTCGCCTTTCGACTATTTTGAATAATGCTGCTTTAAATGTTGGTATACAAGTATCTGTGTCCCGGCTTTCATTTTTTTCGGGTATATACTTAGCAATGGAATTGCTAGATTATGATTTATGTTTAACTTTTTGAGAAACCACCAAACTGCTCTCCACAGTGGCTGTGTGATTTTGCATTTCCAATGCATGAGAGTTTCGCTTTCCCCACATCCTTGTGAAAACTTGTGATTTTTTTTTTTTTTAGTAATAACCTTATCAGTAATTATTGAAGTGGTATTTCTTTGTGGTTTTGATTTGGATTTCTCTAATGGCTAATGATCATGACCATTTCCTCATGTATCTCTAAGTGTCCTGGATATCTTCTTTGGTGAAGTGCCTGTTCATGTCCTTTGCCCACTGTTTAATTGGGTTACTTGTCTTTGTCTTGTTGAGGTTTTACAGTACCTTGTGGATAATGGAGATTATAGACACTGATGTGGATTCATAGTAGCCAAAAATTCTTTCCTAGTCTGTAGGTAGTTTTTTTGCATTTTGGTGAAGTCTTTGGATGAGCAGAAGTGTTTGATTTTTAGGAGTTCCCAGTTAATCCATTTTTCTCTTCTGGTGTTTGTACATTGTTGGTAATATTTCATAGTCTCTTTATGCTTTGTGTTAGGGCTCCCAGCACTGCCCCTGTTTTTTCTTTCATGATCTTTACCGTTTTAGATTTTATATTTAGGTCTTCGATTCATTTTGAGTTACTTGTTGTGCATAGTATGAAATAGGGGTCTTGTTTCATTTTTTTGCAGGTGGATATCCAGTTATGTCAACAACATTTGTTAAAGAGGCTGTCTTTTCCCCAGTTTACGGACATTGGACCTTTGTCAAATGTCAGCTGCTCATAGGTGGATGAAGTTATATCTGGAGTCTCAATGCTGTTCCACTGATCTGTGTATCTGTTTTTGTACCAGTACCAAGCTGTTTTGATTACTGGGGAATTGTAATAGATTCTAAAGTCAGGTAGCATGAGGCCTCCCACTTAGTTCTTCTTCTGAAGTAATGTTTTTCTTATTCAAGGCTTTTTCCCTGTCTATTTGAAGTTGGTGGTTTGTTTCTCCATCTTGAAAAATGCCATTGGAATTTGTATTTGGATTACATTGTATCTATATGTTGCTTTAGATAGAATAGACATTTTCAGGATGTGAAGTCTTCCCATGTGTCAGCAAGAGAAGTTTCTCTACTTACTGAGGTCACTTTTGGTTTCTAGCAGTAGACACTTGTAATTTTCTTTGTATAGGTCTTTTGCATGATGGTTAAATTTATTCCTAGATAATTTATCTGCATGGGAGCTGTTATAGTAAGGGTTTGGAAATTTCCTCTTTGATGGTCTCATTGTTGGAGTAAAGGAATCCCGACTGGTTCATGTATATTTAGCTTGTATCCTGATCCTTTGCTGAATTCTCCTATTAGTTCCATTAGTTTTTTGTGGATTCTTTATGATTCAGATATTTTGAGTTCTTCCTTACCAATTAGAATACCCTTTATTTCTTTATCTTACCTGATTGCTTTGGCCAGAACTTCTAGGATGCTTTTGAATAAGGGTGCTGACAGTGGTCATCCTAGTCTGGTTCTTGTTCACAAGGGAGATCCTTTTGGACTCTCATCATGTATGATCATGTTGGTTCTTAGCTTTGCAGAGAGCCCATTTATTATGTTGAGGAATTTCCCGTCTATTCCTATTTTGCTAAGAGTTTTTAACGTGAATGGGTGTTGGACTTTGTCAGATGCCTTTTCTGGATCAATTGATAAAATCAAGTGGTTTTTTTGTTTATGTGGTTAATTATATTAATTGTTTCTGTACTGTTGAACCATCCCTGCATCACTTGTATCAGCATCACTTGGTCATGGAGAACTAGTTTTTTGAGATGTAGTTGAATTCTATTGGCTAGAATTTAGCTGAGGATTTTTTGCGTCATAAGTTCATGAGAGATTTTGATCCGTAATTTCCCTTTTTGTGCTGTCTTGGGTTATGCTGCGTTCATAGAATGAATTTGAGAGTATTCCATCCTTTTCTATGCTCTGGAGTACCTTTAATAATAATGGTATTAACTCTTCTCTGCAAGTGTGGTAGTATTCTCCAGTGAAGTCATCAAGGCCAGGGCTTTTGTTAGTTGGGAGTTTTATTGTTCCAAATTGTGATTAAGTGAAAGTATGCAAATCAAGTCAGTTTGCCATATAAAACCCTGAGCACCCACCTCTCTACAAGTGTCTGCTCTCCTTATCCTGTGACAGCATACTTTTCTTTTCCACTCTTTACTTCCAGTATCAACTCAACCAGCACTTATCCCCTCCTTTCTACCCTCTCCTGTCCCCTCTAAAAAGAAACCAGTAGGATAGCTTCGTATCTATATTAAAGTGTAAAGGACACACACCACCTGCATCATTCTGTGTCCACAGGTCCAGTCCATTCTTTGTCTGAAGTGTTGGCTTCAGTGGTGATTTCGTCTTTGGGCTAATGGAAACTGTGATGGTATACTGGTTAAGTGCTACAGCTGCTAGGTCAGCAGTGTGAACCACCAGGTACTCCTTCCAGACTCTGTGGGGTAGCTCTAGTCTGTCCTATAGAGTCCCTTTGAGTCAGAATTGACTGGACAGTAAGGGTACTTTTTTTTTTCACTGCCTGTGATTATAATCCCAGTTGGGGATGAATTGTCTTTGTTATGTTAATGAAGCAGTGTAGGGTGTGTATTGGGTCAATTTATTATAAAATACAAAAGAAGCAGACTAAGTAAGTAGAGATGTGGAAAGACAGGTGTTAAAACACATTGAGATCTCCAAGGAACCAGGAAACAGAAGCTTGAGAGGCAAGAAGCTCCCCCTAGATTTGAACTGCGGACCCTTTTGTTAGCAGACCTAGCACTTAACCCACTATGCCACCAGGGTTTCCACTACAAGCAGAGAGGCTAAGATTTGCAACACATATTTTTTTTTAATTTATGGACTCTCAGTCTGTTCCATAGAAATATTTGTCTGTTCTTACTCCAGTACTGTGCTGTTTTGATTAGTGTAATTTTACAGTAAAAAACCAAAACATTTGTCATTTAAGCCTTTTTAATGTATAGAATAAGGAGCTCTGATGGCTCAAATGATTAAGTGCTCTACTGTTAACCAGAAGGTTGTTGGTTCAAACCCATGCAGTAGCTCCAGGGGAGAATGACCTGGCAATCTGCTTCTGTAAACGTTGTCATTGTGCTGTTGAATTGATTCTGACTCAGCAAAGTAAACCCTGTGAGGCAGTTCTGCTCTGTCACATGGGGTTGCTACGATTCAAAATCCATTCAGTAACACCTAATAATAACATATCACATAGGTGGTAATATTTATTATTATTATGTTTAATTTGTTAATAATTATTTTTATACAGGTAATACAATCGTAAGGCTCCAAACTTTAAAAGTATAAATGACTATAAGTGTTAAGTCTGTCTTCCATTCCTGTGCCCAGACACCCAATTACCTTCTTCGTATTGATAGCCAGGGTTATGTTTCTTATGGATCCTTCCAGAAATAATAGTTTAAGCTTGTACACGCTAATGTAAGCAAGTGTTTTTTTATGCATATGTGTGCATGTATATATGTTCGTCCTTTACACAAATGGTAGCATATCATATGTATTCTACATCTTGCCTTCTTTTAAGTAAGGACTATTTTGTAGTTTCAAAACATCATTTATTAAAAACCTTTTAGTGCAATAACTACAGATAGGTATGATGAGTACCTTAAATCTGTAATTCCTTCAGCCAAGAATATAATTTTTTCAAGGTTTTTAACAAAGGTAAAAGAAAGAAACAGTTGAAATTGGAATCTCATTTGTTTAACATTTCTAGCAACTATTGTGACAGGTTTGATGCATATGCTAAGCCATCTGGTCTCAGATAGAAAGTTTCCCCCACCAGTTTCCTGTCCTGTGCATAACCAACCAACCAACCCAGTGCCCTCAAGTTGATGCTGACTCATAACGACCCCTTAGGGCAGAGTAGAACTGCCCCAAAGAGTTTCCAAGGAACATCTTGTGGATTTGAACTGCCATCCTTTTGGTTAGCAGACATAGTACTTAACCACTACACCACTAGGGTTGCCTTCCTGTGTGTAGCAGGGAAATTATACTTCATACTCCAAGAGAGCTGCTCTAAGTATCATTTACTTTCTTTGAAAGTTTTTTATTTGATTTGTCTTTTGAGAAGGCAAGTATTTTTGAAATGCAGACATTCAGAGTTCTTTTTAAAAGTAGTGTGACTCTTGAACTTTGGGGTTAGATTTTATAATTATTTACTTAAAGGAACCTTTTTATTTTGAGGTAATCGTGGATTCACATGCACTTGTAAGATACAGTGCAGAGACATCCCATTCATCCATTACACAGTTTCTCTAACAGTAATATCTTGCAGAACTGTAATACAATACTACAACCAGAATAATGATACAATGCAAAGTCTTGTTTAGATTTCCCCAGTTTTGCTTATGCTCGTTTGTGTATGTGTATTTGATTCTATGCTGTTAGCACAAGGAGTCCTCATACTACTGTTTTATAACCATATCCACCTCTCTTCTACCACGCCTGGCCTGTGGAGCACTGGAAACCACTAGTCTGGTCTCCATTTCTATAATTTTGTCATTTCAAGAAGTTTACATAAATGAAATCACACAGCGTGTAATTTTTGGGGATTGCCTTTCTTTTTTTAACTTAGCATATGTTCCTTATGATTCATTCAGGTTGCTGTATGTCAGTAGTTTTCTTTTTATTGCTGAGTAGTATTGTGTGGTATGGATGTATCACAGATTGTTTAACTGTTGATTTGTTGAAAGACATTTGACTTGTTTCCAGTTTTGGCTATTATAAGTAAAGCCATTATGAACATTCATGTGCAGATTTTTATGTGTTTCATTTATCTGGATGAATACCCAAGAGTGCAATTGCTGGGCCATATAGTAACTATGTGGCTTACAATTTACTTTTAAAATGAAGAAATAAAAACATTTTCTCGGTATAATCATTTATTCTCACATTTCTTATGGTGAAAAGTATCATTTCCAAGTCCTTGTAAAGCTATCTTTCTCCTGCCTAAGTGGAGAGAGCCTATTTTCTGTATAGTGAAAGAGTTTGAAGTTTGCAATCATTATTCTGTCCTTCTTAGGCTTTATCAGCTATAGGTGAAAGCTGATGGAAATCTAGCTCCAGAATCATCATAGGCTAGTTTCCTTTTCTTTCTTAGTCTTGACAGTTATTAGCTCCTTCTAGTAATTTTTACATTTGATCTTTATTTTAATATTGTAGTAAAAGTTTGCATTTTTCTCTCCTTACAGCGGCTGTGTGACTATGTTTGTGACCTTCTCTTGGAAGAATCAAATGTTCAGCCAGTATCGACACCAGTAACAGTGTGTGGAGACATACATGGACAGGTAAAATTTTGTGAGATTTTTAGCACATGGTCCATGTGTGTTTCAACTGTGTTGCAAAATACAGAAAAGAGAGTTTCAAAACAGGCACACTTTGGATTCTCATTGTTAACATTCAGCCTAGTTGGAAACCTAGGTGTAGCTGTAGGATTTTTTTCACCAGGAAATGAAAGCTGACCTGAGTACTCATTGTTTGTGATATGCATACACATATCACATACAACATTGGTTTTGGGACTATATCCAAAACCAAACCCATTGTCATCAAGTTGATTCCTACTCATAGTGACCCTATAGGACACAGTGAAACTGTCCCACAGAGTTTACAAGGAGTGCCTGGTAGATTTGAACTGCCTACCTTTTGGTTAACAACTGTAGCACTTAACCACTATGCCTACAGTAAGGTTTCTAGTTGGGGCTATAAGACATATTAAAAAAAAAAAAATTAGTCAACAATATAGCATTAATGGATGCCAGTAGGACTTCTAAGTGGTTAGGAGCTCTGACTGTTAAACAAGTCGGTAGTTCAAATCCACTGAGTGCTGCTTGGAAACTGTGGTGCAGTTAGTTCTCGTCCATCCTACAGGGTTACTATGAGTTAGAATCAACTTGGCATCAATGGGTTTGATATATTTTTTTTCTTTTTGGCACAATTTCTCTGCCTTCAATATGAATGCCTAAAGGAGTAGAAATTTGTATAAATTGGCTCTGAATGTGGGCTGCTTTGGCAGTCAGATCCTATTTTTAGCTACTCAGAGTGCTGTTTTCCTTTTAGAGTTTCAAAGTGTTTTCTTCATGGTTGAAGCCACAATAAATCTGACATCTACATGTTATCAGCCTCTTAATAGATGCCCCATATGTTCTCTTTGATCTGTTAAAGTTGTGGTTCTCTAAAGTTGACTGCAGCAGGGAATTTCTCAACATTTTCTCCCCCTAAAACAACAATTATTTGTATTGTGCTAACATAAAGGATAGTAAAATAAGCAGTGCCTTAACACATTCCAGAAAACCAGAATAAAACTGATCATAATATTAAAATATAGGAGTTACCTTTGTGATCAAGGACTTTTCAATTTATAAATTATAGCTGTAGTCAAAGATCAGAAAGTTAGAGATAACTTCAAACTATTAAAATAATTAAAATCATAAAATTGTACTTCTATATTATATACATAGTTTTGGTCAAATGTGCTGCTTTTGCTAACATTTCTCTTGTGTTTTGAGGTTAACAAAGTTCTTTCTACTTACATCATGGCAGTAACCTTTTCAAAAGCCATATGAGACAGAACTGTTTTGTAGAAGGAAACTAAGGCTGAAAGTTTCAAGAATTAGCCCAAAGTCATATGGCTTCTAAGGGGCAGAGGTGAAATTTGAAATTCATTTTTGGGCTTCTCTGGTCCGTGCTTATTTACGATTACCACCAAAATGAGTGTTGTCTTGTGCTTGATCTTTAAAAACACGTGGACTTAACGATGAGATGGCAAGGATGACAAAAGCCAGATTAATGGAAACCTAACAGCCAAAATGGAAATAACAGAAAATCTGTTGTGCTGTAAACAATGTAACTAATGCTACTGAACAATATACCCGATGCTGTTGAGTCAGTTCTGACCTACAGTGACCCTAAAGGACAAAATAGAAGTATCCCCTAGGGTTGCCAAGGAGTGGCTGGTAAATTTGAATTGCCAACATTTTGGTTAGTAGCCAAGCTTGTAACCAGTACATTACCAGGGTTCCAACAATATGTATACCAAAAACCAAACGAAACCCACTGCTTTTGAGTCAGTACTGACTCATAGCAGTTGTATAGGACAGAGTAGAACTACCCCGTAGTGTTTCCAAGGAGTGCCTGACTGGTGGATTTGAACCGCTGACCTTTTCAGTTAGCAGCTGTGGCACATACCCACTATGATGCCAGGGTTTCCAACAATATATATAGAAATCGTTAAATGTGAACCTAATTTCATGGGTGAAATTTCACCAAAAAACACAACAAAATATTAAAAAGAAAAAAAAAGTGGACTTGAAGAGCTTCTAAACATCTCCTTGACTGATGCAATCAAATGTAAGATGTATCCTTTGGGGCTTGTACAGTTGTCTTATCCTTGGAATTGCAGGATTAGGTTATCAGTGTGAATACACGTGTTGGCATGCAGGTGGTACTGAGAAACATGGGAGAATGTAGACTTCAGTGTCTGAGTGTAGTTTAAATCCTGGCTTGGCCATATACCAGATGTTTGTTCAACAGCAGCTGTTCAGTTCATCTAGTTCGAGAGTTTTGTAAATGTAGTTTATGAAGGTTCGGATTCCTTTAAACCAAAACCAAGCCCATTGCCACTGAGTCAGTTCTGACTCGTAGCAACCCTATAGGACAGAGTAGAACTGCCCCATAGAGTTTCCACGGAGCACCTGGAAGATTTGAACTGGGAACCTTTTTGTTAGGAGCCGTAGTACATAACTCCTGTGCCACCAGGGTTTCCTGAGGGTCTTTTAGAAGGTTCAGAAAACCTTAGCATGAATAAAGAGAGTTGCACAAGGCCATGCTGATCATTACTGTGTTCTTCACTGCCTTGCCTGTGCTGTATAAAAAAATACAAGTTTCTCTTAAGAACATCCTTAAGCAGTAAGGGTTATTAATTTTGAACCGTTAAAAATAACCATTTTTTTAATATTCTGTGTGATGAAATTGAAAGTATATATAAAGCACATCTGCTGCATACTGGAGAAAGCTAGTTTATACAAGGATAACTACTTGCATAATTCTTTGAGTCATGAGCTAAAAGAGCTGCTTTTTTATGGAACACCATTTTTACTTGAGAGAACAAATGACAGGCTATGGTTATTCAGACTTGGATATTTGACAGCCATTTCTGTTACGATGAAGGAAGTGAGCCAGTCACTTCAAGCAAAATGATGGTATTTGTTACCAGTGACAAAAATTGAGCTTTCCAGTAAAAATTGGAATTTTAGAAATTTGAGTCTACCACTCCAAGCCTAACAGCTTACGTTATCTGAAGACTTCTGTGGAAACGGGTGGTGGTATTAACAAATACAGTTTTTCATACTGTATAGTGAGATGGCATTTCCATTTTCCAAATGACCAATTATCCTCTCAAAGTATGAGATTCACCACTGTGCCAAAGGATGAAAAGATCGTTGATATGGTTTCAGATTTCACATTGTGGCTAACCTGTAAGATCTCTCGAACTACTACTTGTTGAATTTTGGTACAATATTAAAGAAGAATGCTGTATACATAGTTACTTGAGAAGTCTATTACATTGCTCCACCTTTTGTCTTTGAGGCCTGGTTTTCTTCATGTACTCCAATAAGCATATCCCAACAAATTGAATAAAGAGGGAGCTATGAGAATCTAGTTGTATTCTGTCTTAGGAAACATTAAAAAAATCTGCAAAATGAACTAATGCTACACTTCTTATTACTTTAAACTTTAAAAAAAAATTTTTTATTGTGATTAAGTATACAATCCAAATAAAATTTGCATGCCTACCTGCCTGTGGCTCCATTTGCCATCCTCACCCAGTGACAGTGCATTCCTCCTTTTCACTCTATACTTCTAGTATCCTTTGAATGAGTGTGTATCTTTCCCATGAAGAAGGAAACCAGTAGGACAGCCTATAAGTGTATAAAACCATAAAGTACACACACCATGTGGTCACACTGTGCCCCAACGTCCAGCACATTCTTGTCTGAAGAGATGACCTAAGTACTGGCTTCTGGTCAGGGCCAGCAGCAAGTCTAGGGGCCATGTTCCCAGGGTACTCTCCAGGCTATCGGACCATCACTTCTGATCTTTTAGTAGAGTTCTTGAACTGCACACCTCTTTTTCTTGTGTTGCCTCAGAGACTCTACATTGTGTCCCCCTTTGTGGCTGCCATTGGTGGTGGCCGGACACCATCTGGTTCTTCTTGTCTCATGTTGATACAGTCTCCAATGCATATGGGTCTTTGTATCTCCTGGGCTCTTTTTACCTCCTGTCTTTGCTGTGCTTGGTTATCATCTGTTCCAGGTGGGTTGGGACCATTTAGTGTATGTGAGAGGACAGCTTGCTAACTTTTAAGACCCCAGATGCCACTTTCCAGTATAGGTTGCAGAAGACTTTCTTAGAAATAGGCTAATTATGTCAGTTGCCTTGATGTCCCCTGGAGCATGTCCCCATCTCTGCTTCTCTATCCTGTGAAATATTGGGTTGAGTTTATAGAATGTTGATCTTCTTTCTAGCAAGTGCTGTCACTACTTTCACCGAATCAAATTCCTATCAACTAACCTGTAACCAACCTTCTCCTTTCCTCCCCACCCTTGCAGCCATCAAAGAATGTTTTCTTCTGCGCATAAGTCTATTTATTTAACTCCTTGTAGCAGAGGTCTCATACAATACTTGTCCTTTTGCAGCTGACAGATAACGCTCAGCATAATGTCTTCTAGTTGAAACCAGGTTATGAGATGTTTTCTAAAATCATTATTGTTCTATATCATTTGCATAGTGTTCCATTGAGTGTATGTACTATAGTTTGTTTATCCATTCATCTGTTGATGGGCATGTAGGTTGATTCCATGTTTTTGCTGTTGTGGATGGTGCTGGGATAAACATTTGTCTGCATGTGTCTGCCATTATTTCTGTGTATGTATTCTGAGCAGTGGGATTGCTGGATCATATGGTATGCTATTTCTTGCTTTTTAAGGAAGCTTCAAATTGCTTTCCAAGGAGGCTGTATCACTTTGCATTCCCACCAGCAGTGTGGGAGAGTTCCAGTCTCTCCACAGCCTCTCCAGCATTTGCTGTTTTGTGTTTTCTGGATTGTTGCCAACCTTGTTTTGGGGTGAGATGATACCTCACTGTAGTTTTGATTTGGATTTCTCTAATAGCTAATGATTGTGAGCATTTCCTCATGTGTCTTTTGGCTGCCTGGATGTCTCCTTTAGTGAAGTGTTTGTCCATCTCTTTTGTCCATTGCTTAATTGGGTTGTGTAGTTTTTTCTTGTTGATATTTTACAGTACCTTGTAGATTATGGAAATCAGGTATTGATCTGAAATGTAGTTGCCAAATATTTTTTCTGTAGGTAGTCTTTTAACTCTCTTGATAATTTGCATGAGTAAAAGTGCTAGTAGCTCCCGTTTATTAGTTTTCTGCTGTTTGTGCATTGTTGGTCAGATTTTATAGTCTGTCTAAGCTGTGTATTAGAATGTCCATTGTTGATTCTATTTTTTATTGCATGATCTTTATCGTATATACTCTAGAGAGTGGTTCTACTCTGGCCTCTAGGGTCGCCACGAGTCAGATCCAACTCGACAGCACCTGGCCAGCTGGCTTATCGTTTTAGATTTTGTATTTAGGTCTTTGACCCATTTTGTGTTAGTATTTGTGTAAGGTATGAGATACAGATCTTGTTTCAGGTTTTTGCAGGTGGATATCCAATTTTGCCGACACCATTTATTAAAGAGACTGTTTTTCACCTGAGTTTATGACCTTTGGGCCTTTGTTGAATATCAGCTGTTAATAAGACCGTGGTGGCATCTCTGGGGTGTCAGCTCTGTTACACTGGTCTATGTATTTCTCTTTTTGTACCACTATCAGGCAGTTTTGACTGCTGTAGCAGTGTAGTAAGTTCTAAGGTCGGATAGTGTGAGGCCTCATACTGTGTTGTTCTTCTTCAGTAGTGCTTTACTTAACCAGGGTTTCTTCCCTTTCCAGACAAAGTTGATGATTTGTTTCTCTGTCTAATTGAAAAGTGACACTGGAACTTGTATTGGGATTGCATTGCATATGTAGTTTGCTTTGGGTAAAATAGACATTTTCACAATGTTAAGTCTTCCTGTCCATGAACAATGTAGGTTTCTCCACTTATGTATGTCTCTTTTCGTTTCTTGCGGTAAGGTCTTGTAATTTTCTCTCTATAGAGATCTGTTATTTCTCTAATTAGATTTATTCCTAGGTATTTTGTCTTCTTGGGGGGCTATAGTAAATGGTATTGATTTGATGATTTCCTCTTTGATGATCTCTTTGTTGTTGTAAAGGAATCCACCTGATTTACTTATGTTTATCTTGTATCCTGATAGTTTGCTTAGCTCTTTATTATCTCCAGTAGTTTATTTATGGATTCTTATATGATCATATGGGAAACCTTAGTGGTGTAGTGGGTTAAGTGCTACCACTGCTAACCAAAAGGTCAGCAGTTCAGATCTACCAGGCGCTCTTTGAATATTCTAGGGGTGAGTTCTACTGTGGGCCCTAGGGTCGCCATGAGCCTGATCTGACTTGATGGCACTTGGCTTGGCTGGCTTTGTATGATCATATGGGTTCTTATATGATCATATCATCTGCAAATAGGGATATTTTTAGTTCTTCTTTGCTGATACAGATCCCCTTTATTTTTTTGTCTTCTCTACTTGCTCTGACTAGAACCTCTAACATAATGTTGGATAATGTGGTGACAGTGGGCATCCTGTCTAGTTCCCGTTTGCAAGGGAAGTTCTTTCAGTCTCTCTCCATTCAGGATGATGTAGATGGTTAGCTTTGTGTAGATGTATCTTATTACATTGAGGAATTTCCTTCCATTCCTGTTTTGCTGAGAGTTTTTAACATGAACGGGTATTGGACTTTGTCAAATGCCTTTTCGGTATCAATTGACAGAAATCACGTGATTCTTACCCTTTGTGTTATTCATGTGGTTTATCACATTAATTGTGTTTCTGATGTTGAACCAGCCGTGCATAACTGGTATGAATCCAACTTGGTAATGATGAAGTATATTTTTGATATGCTGTTGTATTCTCTTGGCTAGGATTTTGCTGAGGATTTTTACATGTAGGTTCATGAGTGATACTCGTCTGTAATTTTCTTTTTTTTTTGTGGGATCTTCCCCTGGCTTTGGTATCAGAGGTATGCTGGCTTCACAGAATGAATTTGGGAATATTCTGTTCTTAGCCTCAGTAGTAGTGGAATGAACTCCTCACCTGAAGTTTGGTAGAGTCTTCCAGTGAAGCCGTCTGGGCCAGAACTTTTTTTGGTAGTTAGTTGTTTGATTACCTTTTCAGTCTCTTCTTTTGTGATGGGCTTATTAAGTTGTTCTCCGTCTCCTTGTGATAGTTTTGGTAGGTGATGTGATTCTAGAAATTTGTCCATTTCTTGTAGGTTTTCAAATCTTGTTACAGTTTTTCATAGTATTCTGTTATAGTCCTTTTTTTGTTTGTTTTGAAAAACTATTTTCATTAAAAATGTTATTTAATGGGCTTATTATTGATATTTCTGATGAATTTAAATAATTAAATTTTCAGTTTTAGTGTCTGTTAATGGTAATAGGATTGACTTAACTTACATAAACAAAAGTTTTTGGGGGATCTCTAATTTTTAGGAACATGATTAGGTCCTGAAACTAAAAAGTTTAGAGGTATTGAGCTAGCTGTTTCTTTGCCTGAAATGCTAAAATAAAATCTACATTTTAGGATTATTTATGATTTAAAATGAGAACATACATCTTGAGATAAGAGAAACATAATAAATGGTAAATAATGCTTGTGAAATGGTGATGTGAGCTGCCATTAATGACAACAAGGACAATCATATATATACATTTTTAGTAAATGTTTATTATATGAATACATTAGAAAAAAACTTCCAGTATGGACTAAGGGTCACTGAAACAGATTTGATCACCTAGCTGTTAAATGTATTTGGGTAAATGGAAACTTGCCAAGCCAAAAGCCAAGTGCTGTCTTAGAAAACTTTTATTCAGTGACATTTCTGTAAGCATTGATATAAAAGTTGAAGGGCTCTTGATCTTCCATTACATTTTTGTGAAAGCAAGTATTTTATAAACGTTTAAAATGTTTCCTTTCCAACTTTGTATGTGTACATACTTAGTTTTGTGTTCCATTATTTTCCCTAATTATTTTTTCATTTTGTTACACAACTTAGTCATGAGGGTTGTTTCTTTTGTTATTATAAATAATGTTTGAGGAATTATTTGAGATTCACACACATATGCACATGTATATATTTTGCCTTTAGGCTCTAGTCATGGAAACAGAATTACTAGGCTAGAGTTTAAAAACATTTAATTGTCTAGCAATGTTTGACAGATTGTTTTCTAAAAAGATTGTAACTGTGGGAAGATATGTGTAATATATATGAATGTATCTGCATCTATATTTCCTTGTACTGTTCATACTAATATATGTGTTAATTATGTGTGTTTACATATGTGTACATATACACATGCATATATATGAGTGATATATGATACACATTGTATACACATCAATAGTGTGGGAAGTATCTTACCCCAGGGAGGGCACCAGGGACTTTATCTGGTACAAAGTAGTAGCAAATATTTTTAATAAATAATAGTCTATCTCTTAACTGAGATTAAATATGATGCATTTATTTTCTTGTCAGTTTTATTAGAAGGTTAGAAAAATTTATTTTAAGCTTCCAAAAGTGGTTTTTTTTCTTTTATCTGAGCAAGTTATGAGTGTATAGGCTTTTGGAACATCACTAGTTAACATTTAAATCTCAGTTTTGTGTTTTACTCATGAGAGTCTTTGTCTTTTAAGTGTTAAAAGTTTTGTTAATTGTATTTTCAAGTTTAAAAGGTAAATGTTTTGAAAATTATTACTTGTCATTACAGTGAATTCCCTTAATCTAAAATCTTTTTTCAGAATAGCTGTTAAATGTTTACCCTGAATGACAGGCAGTTAGGATAGTCCAGTTGACTGAAGTTTCCCAAATACACAATTTGTCATTTCCCAGTTTTCTGTCAAACAGAATGTGGTGAAACATACACTTATTTCTTACTGATTACTTCTTCACTGACTATTCAGAAGGCATTCCATGTTTGTGGAGCATTTAGGATACATGTTAAGAATATCACTTCTCCAACATAAAGGTGTAAGAAGGCAGGTTGATTTACACTGGCACTGTGAAGTGTCATGTTTAAGTCCACATTTGGACTAAAAAACCTTTCTGCTTGTGTACTTCTGTCTTACAAAAATAGGTGCTGAATATGAAGGGGGTAGTTAACTTAATGAGAAATCAGATAGTAGACAAATTCATTTTGAAATTCTCAAGATGTAGATGGTGAAATCTATGAAAAAAATTCGAGAGGGGGTGTATAGCATTAGTGATCTAGGAACAACTTAATGGTAACTGTGAATTTTATTTAGTGGTTTTTCTAGGTGTGGGAACTGTGTGCTTTGCAGTTTTGCTTACACTTTCTTTTTATAAATGTGAATATTTGGAGTCTCTTAATTACTTCTTTACGTGTTTCAGTCTCAGCTTTATTATTTTACTCCTTAATAGGAATTTATAATCAGCATATATTGTCTTTCTTTTATAGTTTTATGACCTTTGTGAACTATTCAGAACTGGAGGTCAGGTTCCTGACACAAACTACATATTTATGGTATGTAAACAAGAGTGATACCAAGTACTTACTTATTCAAAGAATATGATTTATTACATGTAAATTGTGTAATAATTTTATTGCTCTGTGACAATTATTTAAAATATGAAGAGGTGATTTTCAGTGGGCTTTAGAAGGCATCTATCTGAATGTGGAGATCACTTGAAAGGAATTTTTTTTTTAATTACACTTGCCTCCATTTTACTTTGTCCTCTAATTAAGAATCATTACTTTAGCAGACTACTGTATAGATGGTACTGGGCTATGACCTTCAGTAATGATGAGGTAGAAAAATAGCCCAGAACCACTGGTTTAAGTCATGCATCTTCAATTTACTTTTATCTTATCAAACTTTTTGAACATTCATTTTTATCTTTTACTAGATTAATCTGTGGCTATATGGATATACACACAGACATCTGTTATTAGGGTGGATGTTTGCTTATTTTCTTTTTGTAATGATGTGTTATTGTTGGACTTTGCTGAGTCCTCTGTTGTTTTTCTTCTGAAAGTTTCTGGGTCACCTTCTTTTACCTGTGTTCTTTCTGGCCAAATAAGTCACCCAAGTAAAACTTTAGGAAATGTAAATATATAAAGTTGTCATATACTGTTGTTAAATAAAAAGCTGAATCTAGAAAATTGTTTCAATTTTGGTATGTGCTTTAAAAAAGTAAGTTGGTGGCTCTTCTAATATACTTAAACTGCTTTTTAAAATTTAAAATTTAAAAATTTTTGATTCACACATGACCTTTTAGAACCATCTAATGTAGGTAATAGAGAATTGTAAAATGATGATTTTGCAGGGAATAGTCGAAACAACTTATTTACCTCTATTTGAATATTTTGTTTACACCTAATTTCCAGATAATTCATTGTGTAATTGTGTATTGTTATTTTGGGACTGTTTGAGTTCACACAGTTTGGTATAATTTTAAGGGACTATTTTGTCTATTTATAATTGTAAACTTCTACTTTACAGGGTGATTTTGTAGACAGAGGTTACTATAGCTTGGAGACCTTCACTTACCTTCTTGCGCTAAAGGCTAAATGGCCTGATCGTATTACACTCTTACGAGGAAATCATGAGAGTAGACAGATAACACAGGTGTATGGATTTTATGGTAAGACCTTCTGTTTGTCTGATTCTGAATATTTTCCTTTCCTCCTTGGAGAAAAAAGAGGCTTAAGTTATATGTGTTATATATGTGTTATATAACTACCTTATGTCCCCCATTAATTGAAAATCTTTATATGGGGAGAAAAGCCACTGTAAACTTTTTGGTGTAATTTCAATTCACTTGTATTGAGTAAACTGGCCAAGCCAAGTGCTGTCGAGTCCGATCTGACTCATGGAGTGCTTGTTAAAAGTGTAGATGCTGGGCTCTGCTGCAGACCTGTAAATTCCAGCGTCTGGTGAAGGTGAATGTTTTGAAAAAGTAAGTTTGAGAATCTGGCCTAATGTAGGTCACACACACAGAGACACGGACACACACACAGAGACAGACATAGACACACAGACACGCTAAAATGGAGTCATGCTGTGATGTCACTACCTTGTTTTACTTCACTGACATTTTTGTGATTGCACCCTGTAACATTGTATAGATGACCATAGTTGGTTTAAGCAGTTCTTTTATCATTGGAGTTGTTTTCAAGTTACTGTTACAAACATAGCTGAGTTCAATTTTTTTATGTTTATCTCTTGTCCCAGAGAATGCCTGGATTGGAGGGCTCAGAAACAGAAGAATTAAGTCATTAAAAGGAGAGTAGCTGCTTCTATAAAGTTTACTTGCTTTTGAAAGTGAGAAAACGAGGTTAGAAGTTCTTTGAAGGAGATAGAAGAGCTGTTGAGATTATGAATATTCTCCTTGAGAATAGTTGAGTCACATACTGAGAGATTTGCAAATACTAGTGTCAGAACCCTTTAGTTTTAAATGTTACATTTTGAATTGTCTTCTGTTATTAACTACACTTTCTTACTCTTTAATTTTTCAACCATTATCAGTTATTAGGTTGAAGGATTTTGGTCACTTATGATTTCTGTATAACTTTCTTATTAGTGATTGCTATGATGAATAATTAACATTTGTCTCCTTGCTATAAGTTATTTATTTTCATTCACACAATGTATATCATTTGAAATACAAATTTTTATCCTTTTGCAAAACAATTGGTATTTTGTATAATACACTGTGATGTAGTGCTTGAGCTCTCCAAAAGCAGCTAGCTCCAACTGTCTAAAAATGGTGTTTTACATATAATTTTACCCCAGAATTTGATCAGTATTTATCAATGTAGGGCAAAAGGAAAAAATGGGGAGAGGAAAGAGAGTTTTAATCAAGAAGTTTTCATGGAAGAAAAGGGTAACAGCAGGAAATCTAGTATTGAATTTTCATGAACAAATTCAAAGTTTTACTCTCCTAGTGGTTTTATGGTGTGGCTTAGTAAAAAGAGACCTACCAGCATCTCAGGAAGGAGATAAGTTTAGTTATCATGGGACATGATTTTGATTTTAAAGAAATAAAAGTGTCCTTATATGGTTATTAATTATATTGACCCTTCAGTCCTTGCTATGTTATGAATACTAGGCAGTTCTGTCACACTGATTAATGAATGTATCTACCTTATCCTAGGAGTCCTGGTGGCACAATGTTAAGTACTCAACTGTGAACCAAAAGGTCTGCAGTTTAAACCCACCAACTGCTTGTGAGAGAAAGATGGGACAGTCTGCTTCTGTAAAGATTTCAGACCAGGTCCTTTGGTAGAAGACCGTTTGTGCTCGACCGCTAACCTAGAGGCTGGTGGTTCAAACCCACGGAGTGGTACTGGGGAGGAAGAGGCCTGGGGATTGGCTTCACTTTAGGATTATAGCCACAAAAGCCCTGGGAAGCAACTCTGTTCTGAAACACATGACTTGATGGCAACTAAGAACAGTATCATAGTGACCAAGAACATTTGTTTTGGGTTGTGTTAAATTCTTCCTTAGCCCTTTCTAATGATAATAATTTGGCCAGTAATTTCAGGTGCTTCTTTAGGGCTGTACCTGAAATGGAAAGACCACATCCTTAGCATGTATATTTGTGTGTACACACATGCACATTCATGCATATATAGAATGAGTTGAGAATCGACTCATCAGCAATGAATTCAGTGTATAGAAATACTGAGACACTTGTCTCCTTTCAACTTCACTTCACAGACCTGTGATGGCTGAATATGTGTTGTACTGTGTGATCCTAACTGAAGCTGAGTTTCTGTTTTCTGAAGGCTGCTCTAGTATTGGGTATATTGTTTATTTTCATTTGCTGATTCAGAACTTCATTAATGAGAGCCCTTGTATTTCTTTAATAGATGAGTGCCAAACCAAATACGGAAATGCTAATGCGTGGAGATACTGTACCAAGGTTTTTGACATGCTCACAGTAGCAGCTGTAAGTTTATATAAATCTTTAAAACCTCAAATATTTTCCTGCTGGTAACATGTTGCATATTTTTGTCTAAGTGCCATCTCAATTATAGTGGGATCTTTAGCATTCATTGATGAATTTGGGTATGAATGAGTTGTTATTCTGTATTTAACTCTTTATTATCCTTTTTTTCCTCAGTTAATAGATGAGCAGATTTTGTGCGTTCACGGTGGTTTATCTCCCGATATCAAAACACTGGATCAAATTCGAACAATTGAACGGAATCAGGAAATTCCCCATAAAGGAGCTTTTTGTGACCTGGTTTGGTCAGACCCTGAAGATGTGGATACTTGGGCAATCAGTCCTCGAGGAGCAGGCTGGCTTTTTGGAGCAAAGGTCACAAATGAGGTAAATTCACCATTTTTGACAAGTAGTTTGTTAGTTGCTAATGAATTGCATAAAGACCTATGGTGACCATAACACACTTTTGTCTAGTTTACACAAAACTGTTTGTGGCACAGATATCAAATTTCCAGTCTGTTTACTTAAATATGTCTTCATTTAGTGGTTAAATGTGATCACACAGTGAAAAGTGCCTATTCCAGCATCCACTTGGTTAAGATGTGTAAAATAAGCATTCCTTTCCTTTCCTTTCCAAATACTGCTCTTAATAAAAAATAGAAAAGGGAAGATAGGGAACTTTCTCAAGTTCAGTTATTTTCAGTTAAAAACAGTACACATTATGTATACATAAATGTAGGGATGAGCTTATCCTGGGAAGAGATGCAGCATAATGATGTCAGAGAACTATATATATTCCAATCCCATTGGTGCAACTTGGGTAAATTATTTATCCTATTTAAGACTTTATTTCTTTAAGTTACAAAAGAAGGATAAGGAATCTTTCAGAATTATTGGAAAACCTATATATACTAAACCACTAAGCATTCACTAAATGCTGGATGGAGTCCTTGGGTATGGTGTAAGTAGTTAACGCATTTGGCTACTAACTGAAAGGTTGGCGGTTTGAGTCTACCCAGAGCCTCCTCACAAGAAAGGGCTTTCATTTCCAAAAACATCAGCCAGTGAAATCTCATGGAACACAGTTATACTCTGACATTATGGTGTCACCATGATTTGGAATCTACTGGGTGGTACAAATTTAAATGCTAGATTTTAATAGTATTTATCTTTATTATTAAACTTTAAAAAGAGAAAACCTTGTTTGTTTTATAGCTTGATGATATTGAGAAAATACTTTTCTTCCCAGAAATGTGTAATTAATTATATGACTCCGCAGTTTGGTAGCTCTGTCATTGAGTCAGGCCAGAGTAATTTGGTTTGCTATTGAACTTACTGGGGATAACTGTAGAAAGGATTCTGTAATCATGAGAACTTTAATTGTCAACAAAATGTGACATTTTATTTAAATGATTATGTTCTGATTTTTTTTTTATTCTAATGTACTGGATACTTACACAATCTTTCTAAATTACAGTTTGTTCATATCAACAACTTAAAACTCATCTGCAGAGCACACCAACTAGTGCACGAAGGCTATAAGTTTATGTTTGATGAGAAGCTGGTAACAGTATGGTCTGCTCCTAATTACTGCTATCGTTGTGGAAATATTGCCTCGATTATGGTCTTCAAAGATGTAAATACAAGAGAACCAAAGTTATTCCGGGCAGTTCCAGATTCAGAACGTGTTATTCCTCCCAGAACAACGACGCCGTATTTTCTTTGAGGCCTTCGCCCATCCTGCTGACCAGTTTTCCTGCCCTCTTCTTACCCCAACTTTTCGTGCATTATCTTTTACAGTATACTTTTTATTGAGCACTTTGCTGCTGAAATGCTGCCTCTTGCCTTTTTTTAATTTTAAATTATCTAAATTTATGGTTTGTTTTGGTATCTATAGCAATGTTTTTCTATCAGTTTTCTCCCCCATCCCATCCTCGCCTGGACTCATTTGAGAAGACTTGAGAAATGTCTTAATATACTGCTGCATGTAGCTCTTGCTTATTTACTGGTCTAGGGGAAACAAGGTATGTTTCCTTTGTTTAAAAAGCCAATTGACAGAACAGTCTACATGGACATAACCCCTCCTTTTGTATCATTCACCCTTTTGTTTTAGTTTGGTAAGTTTTAAGAAATTTCAGCAGCAAAGTTGTTATTCAGTGGGCGTGATGGACTGCAGATGCCTGGAGTTATGTATACTTGTCCCAGCTGTAAACTTCATTGTCCTTTGTTGGATGATATTTTAAATGGATATAAAATAAATTGGTCTAAAGGGCTGCCATCCTTGTTGTGTTTTTAAATTTTAGTTAAAACTGATACAGTATATGACTTTGTACATTAAGATAATTGTACTGATCTTTTTTCAGATTCCTTGTATTTTTTAATAAAGTAGTCGTAAATAAAACCCAGATAGGTTAAGTAACAAATTTTAAACAACTTACATTGTTAGGTTAAAATAATTCTTTTTTTTTTTCTCCTTTCCTGATCAGAGTTCTTGACCCTTTGGTTATTGATTTTCAAAACTTCTATTGAAATTCATTAGTATTTGTTTAAGAAAAAAAATCACTAAACTGTGCCTAAAGAACGTGACTGCCATATTAATATTTTGGTTTATATCCTCTATCGTAATAGAAAAACATTTAATACTTGTAATGCAATGTGTTCATTTGATACCAGTTGGGTAGAATGTGATCAATCCAGTTTACAATCTATCATGAATATCATTAAATAAAATCTATGTATTTTTCAGTAGGAGTCATTTCTCCTCTTGTTGTAACACTTGACCTTGACTTTTACCAAGTGTTCATATTTTAGCTACAACTGGAACAGTTGAAAAGTCAGGCCTCCTGTATTTGTGAACTATAATCTGAAGCAGATTTATGAAAGTGTGGAAAGAAACAAATTGTCCTTTTTGTAAAGGTCTGTCATACCATGTTTTGGCTTTGTGTAAGTAATTTGAATATCCAAAAGGTTGTGATGATCAGTTCTTGATATGCAACTGTCCACTTAATAAGGACAGGTATATACCAGTATCTCTTATGACTGTGGTCATAAACAGTGTTGGAATTTACCATTTTTTGAAATAGTTGGTATCTCTTTACTATGATTTTTATCATTCCGGGAAATCCTTGTGAAGCCAGCCAATTATAGTAAAGCACTTTAGTATCTGTTCAGGTAGTTTTGAAAACCAACTTTTCACTTTCAGGATAAGAACTTCCAGGTTACCTAAAAATGCAATAAAATCCTTATAATCTAAGATTCTTGGCACATAATTTTTCATCAGGATTTTCTTTCATTAGGTGAGCACAACATTGTTTTGATTTTAAGTTTTTTTTTCTTCACCAGCCAGCTCATTGTGTAATTTTTAATTGTATAGCTATGTGAAAGAAGTGGTTGAGACTCTTGCTGCACACACTTGAACTATGTCGGGTCAGTAGCTTTGTGTTAATGCCCTGATCCCAGTGTAATTCAGGGGGAAGAGGTTTTTATCTTACGAGGATATGAAGCTGTGTATTTTACTAACTGTAATACACTGGAAATTAATGATGCAGACAAATTGATGTGGTCTTTGAACAGCTCTCTACAGTGTATTTTTTTCCATCACCATTAAATTGTGTTTAAGTACTTACCCTCCACTGCTTTTACTTGTACCAATAAAAACTGGTAACCTTGAGCCCACTCTTCCCATTTGACGTTCTTTAGCTTAGACTGATGTAGTTGTTTTAGTCACCCTGTAATGTGACTTTTAAGTCATGGTATACTGCATTTGCTCTCACTAGCTGGGCACATGCCAGTAATACTCTGTCCATTCCCTAACTGCCATCTGTTTTGCCTGATTTGTCTTGAACTGAATAATGGCTTTTTGCATGGAAAAAAAAGTTTTTACTATAAGACGTGTAAAGGGAAGAGAGAGTGAATGTATTGAACTTTGTAAGCCTAAGAGGAATATTTGGATCCCTCTAATAAATAAGGGCTATGTACTATGTAGTGTAATCATGTGGTGAAAGATACTTGCAAGTCATAGATTTGTAGGCAGGAGCATCTGTCACTCCCTGTACCTAGGCTGAATGTAAAATCCCTTATGTTGTATTAATGGGGGGAGGGGTAACTTTTTATTTGCCTATGATATACTTGGTTTCTAATAAAATGTCCTAGGCTCTAGTGAGAACTGCCTACTTTTAATTGCCATTTACTCCCTTTCCTCACTTGCCTGATATGCTCTTGGCTAGCTTTTTATAGCTTATTGCTTTTCCTTGAAAAATCTCACTACTTCAAATATGTTCATCTGAGTGTGATCCTTAAAGCCTGAATCAAGAATGCAGACATCTGATATGCAACCTGCATCAGCTCCTACTCTGTCTGGATGTCTAGAACTGTTGGAAGACTTTGACGTCTTAAATCCTGGGCTTTGCTTTTCTAATTGCATTAAGGTGTGTGTGTTTTTGCCCTGTAAGCCCAGAACCAGGTTTTGGAAAGTACTTGGATTGTGAAAGCAAAACAGGACTCTTTCTGAGCTTCTTCATTGTCAGGAATAGAAGCGCTTTCCATCAGCTTCCAGAAATTGTATATCTGGAGTCAAAGAGACTTAACAACAAGACTCCAGATTTTTTAATGTAATTGTTTTTTAAAAAAATGCTAATGTTTGTAAAGCACCTTCAGTTCTTGGGATGAAAGGTGCTGTATATGCTCAGTGTAAATTAATAAAAAGATTATAGGAAGTTTGTGAAAATTTTATCTATTGCATAGTTTGTAGTGTGTCTTCAAAAGAAGTTAGCTGTTTATATAACAATTTAAATTAAAAAATGTGTATTCCTTCACTTGGTTGCTTGACTTTGGTGAACAAAACTGAATTTTTTTTTTTTTACGTTCTGCCTTTGACTGTGAGCTAAGTCTTCCAGTTCTTTAAAGTCAATGTTCATTGTTATTCCCTACATCCACTACCCAGAACCATGCTTCATGAGATAGAATCTTTCAGTTTTGTATTTATAGTGTGCAGTAGTGCTGACAAAATAAATGGGAGCATAAAAACACCACACACACAAGCACAAATTTTAAAGTGCCATATCATGACGCCAAACAGAGTAAATGCTCTGGGAAGCGTAGTTCCTTATTTCCTTCCTCCTACTTGGCTATTTGCTTGTCAGTCAGTTGGTGAATATGTGCCTTTCTTACCCTCATGGCAGCAAGAGTCTGCTGACTTGGATCATTGAGGTATTAATATAAAATATGCATTAAATTTCTAGAATTTTATTTTTATATCAAAAGCATATGAGGTCTGACAAGTAAGGTCACAAACTCATTCTAGAAAAAGTGCTACATACCTCATTGCTGAATATCACTATGGTCACATTTGAAGTACTCCATTTGGGAAGCTCTTCACTGACACCAGTGCCTAGTCCACCCTTCAAAGCAATTTTGAAACTCTCTCTGGAATGGCCATTATAGTTGTCATCATATTACTCTTGATGTTCCGAATGTTATCCAGATGTCGTTCAATATTTGGTATATCTTCAGGTAAAGAAAAAAGTCATTGGGGTCCAGATCAGGTGAGTAGGGAGAGTTTTTCAATATAGCTGTTTGTTTACTGGCTAAAAACTTCCTCACAGACAACTATGCAATTAAGTTTGCAAACTTGCTACGTTGCTACTGTGCACAATGGCCATTCCAGCAAGAGTCCCAGACTTCATTTGAAGGGACTAGGCACTGGTGTCGGTGCATAGCATCCCAAGGGGAGTACTTTGAAAGTGACTGTAGTGATATTCAGCAATGAATTATGTAGCACTTAGAACAATTAAGTTCATGAACTTGTCAGACCTCGTATTTTGGATCCCTCAACACCCGCTTTGTTCTCTGCTCTGTGCTTTCGAGTATAAATGGGAATGGGATATAAATACTGCATGGACACATTATGGAATAGTGGAGAGAATACAGGTTTTGGACTAGGTATAAAACAGCTCTGCCATGTAATGCCTACATTGAGCATACTTGGCTATAGTATACATGTCCTATTTTGTGAAATGCTTACTGATGCTACCTCTTTTTCAGATGATGAAACTGGCTCAGAGAGGATATGTATAACTTGCCCAAGGTTGCACAAAAAACTTAAAAACTTTGAACCCACTTAGGGGATACCAGAGTACATATTAAGCCTTTCAACTTAAGTAGTATTGGTTATTATAACTGTATGACCCTGAGCAAATTTGGTCTGAGTTTTAAATGTCTTACATATTAAAAAAAAAAAAGCTAATACTGTACAGGGTTGATCTCAGAAAAAAAGAGCATACGTAAAACACCCAGGGCCTGGCCCAAGTATTCCTTTTACTGAGGGCTCATACTTAAATAGCATTTGCCAAATTCGATGTAATTGGGGAAGTAATAATCAAAGGCAGTATAGAATTGCTAATAGAGTGTGATATATGTAAGTACAGCAGAAATTTGGAGAAGGAGATGTTCAGTGCAGGATGGAGTAAGTGATGTTGACTGGGGAAGACGTTAAAATGCAAAGTAAACATGAATGGCTTTGCAATTTTTACAGAGGAAACACAGAAGCAGAGGTTACTAGAATTTGTACACACAGAGACTTCATATAAGCCTTGAGGGTATTTCTTGGGAGGAGACCTGAGAAATGAATAGGTGCAGTTATATAGGCAAAGTATCTACGATGTATCACATGTCTAAATGAATATCTTGAGAATCAGGCAGAAGGTTTTAATAAAATGTTTTAGGAAACAGGTAACAAGTGATATTTCAAGATTAGCCAGTCAGTGAGTGAGTGGATGATCCTTCCTCACCAGAATTCTCCTTTTCTTCTAGTCTTGTATGATGCAAATTGCCCTGAGATTCTTCTTTCCCGTTTCCAGTTTATTGGTGATAAGGTCGGATATTATTGGTAGCGACTGAGCTTTGTGGTTCTGTGACTTTGAGACTGCATAAAATATTAATTTGGAGAGCAACAGAAATTCTACATTTTTCTTGATCAAAGCCATTAAAAAATTTTCACTACAATTTACCATCACTTGTGAAAGAAAGGCCATTTTAACACCAAAAAATGTATAAAGGACAATCTCAGAATAAAGCAAAGTATTTTATACCAAACAAATTTGGATTTGGAAGAAAAAAATAGTATCCTCGTTTTGGCCATTTGTGAAGATCAGTGAGAAATTTGTCGACCTTTTGTGTGTGTATTGCTCTAGGCTGTCACGTTACTGATGTGAATGGAAGTGGCTAAAGAAAGTTATTTTTGCCTCACAGCTCCAAACATGTTAAAGATCAACCGAAAACCACCCATACAAGCTATAGAGATGTTAAAGAGGTTGAAAGGGTACACCTTGCAGGATTAATTTCCTGAATATGTTAATAAGCTGTGCCTTATTTCAAGGATAGTTTTGCATATTTACCTCTATCAACAAAAAAATGCAGAGGAATTTCTTTTAAAGTTGATTAACTGGCAAAAGTGACAATTATCTGCAGTATACAGACGGTTAGCACACTCAGGAATAAATTCTGTTTAGGCCTTTCAAAATAGAACACTTGCTTTTAGTTATGGCATCTATTTTGTTTGCAGTGTTGAATATTCTTTCATGGTTAAATTTTAAATCTGCCAAGAGGAAGCCTCCACCCAGTCTTGTGATCTTTCCTTGCAGTGGGTTGAGAACCCAATCCAGGCTTTATTTTCGTGTTTTTTTTTTTTCTTAACGGTTTTCTGGCTGTGTCTTCCACGAAGAGTAGCTGTAAACTATGAGATCACTTCAGCTATGATGTAAGACAGAGATCGCATTCGAGGTGGTTCAGTAGGAAGCTCGATGGGAAGTGTTGCTCCCCGTTGCACCTGCTTCAGGAGTTTGGGAAATTACGGTGCTTGAGCTTGCTTTAGTTCCTGGCGTGGTGCAGCAGTGGTAGTGGTGCCAGCAGGTGTGTGGGATGAAGGACACAGAGAGTGGAGGACCTGAGGACAGGTGTCTGGCTCCGAGCTGCAGTTCCAGCTTTCGAGCGCACGGTGGCACTTAGGTCTTCCCGGGTCCTGCCAGCAGCGTCTCTAAGGCTTCGCCGCCGCCACCTGCAGTCTCAACCAAACCTCTGGGTGGGCAGCGCGTAATATGACAGTCTGAGTGTCCAATCGGCTACTCGGCTTTCGGCCACACAACGGCTCTAACCAATAGGAGACGAGAAGAGGCGCGAAGGAGGCGGGCCCGAGTCTAGTCTTGCAGAGGCGCGAGGCCCTCCTCCCGCCCCTCCGCCTACTCCAGTCTCCGACGCCTCAGCTTTCCGAGCGAGCCCTGCGGCCGCCGGAGCAGCTCCCGCGGCGGAGCCAGAGCCGGATGGTCAGAGGAGCCCGGCAGCAGCAGCAGCAGCCGCGGAGTCGCCTGGTCCCCAGGTGGGGCGGGGGTTGTGTGGAGGTAGGGGATGGGGACGGGGCCGAGCGGGGCGAGTGAGCGGGCCCAGGGGCAGTGGCTTGGGGCCGTGAAGCTTTTGGGGAGCCAAGACTGGAGGGGCGGGGGTGCATGTTGTGCGGGGTCTGGAGGGACCGAGGGTCCGGGGCTTGGTCTGCGTGGGGATTGCATCCTCAAGGCCAGACGAATGGAGCATGTGAGGGAACGGGCGCCGAGGGGAGAGGCTGGGGGGCGCTGGGCCAGAGGGGCAGGGCGCGGGCGCCCCGTGGAGGGGCTGTGGAATGCGGGGAGCGCCAGGTCTGGAGGGCGGGGCTCGGAGGGGCAGTTTATATTTGGGAGGGGAGTGAGCACGGGAGAAAGGAGGTCAGAAGGGCTTGAGGGGGTGATGAGGAAGACAATGAGTAGGTGGAGATGGGTGGTTTTGGGGAGCTGGGCTGTGACGAGTAGGGGGGCTGAGACTAAGGTGAAAGAGTAGAAGGAGGCAGAGCAGGTTTGAGGCTGAGAGGGCGTTAGGGGAACAGTGAGTCCCAGGATTGCTTAGCCTTGGTAAATAGGGAAAACGGCATAAGGCGTTTGTAAGGTACATTATGGATTTAGTGAGCCTGTAGTCCCGGAAGGTGGTGCATTTAGTTCTAGATCGGCGCAGTAGGTCCCGGAGATGTGTTCTCGTGAATTACTTTTAGTTACTGTCTTATCTGTTTGTCTATAGACTGAGTGGCACAGTGGAGAAACCACCTCGAAAACGGAAAAGCAGGTAAGGCAAATGCATTCCTGGTTTGCTTCATGTTTTTCTGTTTGCTTGGCTGCACCTGTGCCATACTGCATAATTACAGTCTGTCAGTAGATGGAAGTTTTTTATTTAGCTCCTTTTTTAATGAGTGTAACTATATTTAATACCTTTCTTTTGAGGATGTCAAAGTACAAGCTGTACACCTTTTTAAAAAAATCTGATACAATGTTGGGAAGAGACATGGATACTTGAAAAATCTCAATTTTTTATTTGCCTTGGCCATAATTTCAGCTTTTCCTCTACCAGCTCTGTAAAACGCACGTGTTTGTTGAACATTTATTATATGCCATATACCAGGTACCAATTGATTATGTGCATTATCTCTTGTAATCCTTGAAACGTCCCAAAGAAGCATGTACATTCTTACTATGTTGCAGAAGAGGGAACTGGAACGGAGACACAGAAAAGCCAAGTAATATCCCAAGATCACACAACTAATAACTGATAGAACTGATTCCAAGAGGTCTTACTCCGGAGGTTAAAGTCATAACCATTTCACTGTACTACCTCTAATAAACTATTGAAAATAGATTTTCTTATGGCTTTTTCTTTCTTGTATTGGTGTTGTGTGCTGTCAAGTTAGTTCTGACTCACAGCAGCCATATTTGACAGAGTGGACCTTCCCCATGGGGTTTCATAGGCTGAAATCTTTCTGGGAGCAGATCACCAAGTCTTTTCTCCTGCAGCTGGTGGACTTGAACCTCCCAACCTTTCAGTTAACAGCTGAGCAATTAACGACTGTGCCACCAAAGTTCCTTTATTGTGTACAGTATCTAGTGAACAGTGAAATGGTCAAACATTAGATGAATAGAGGGAAACAAAGGACTTTAGTCTGCAAACGAGTGAATTAGTCTATGAGTAGTGAAGAGTGTGTTTTCCATCCCACAAACATTCTTGGTGCATTCCATGTGTTGAGTGTTGCATAATTCTTTGTAGTCCTTTCTTTTCCACAGGTGTAGGCAGTGTCCTAGAGAGTGTAAGCTACAGTAGTAAGTAACCAATAGGGCTCCTGACATAGTTAATACTTGATAAGTGATTGCTGAAGCAGCCCTGGTGGCACAGTCGTTAGGGAAGCACTTGGCTGCTAACTGGCCCACCAGTTGCTCCTCGGTAGAAAGATGTGGCAGTGTGCTTCTGTCAAGATGATAGCTTTGGAAATTCTATGAGGCAGTAGTGTTCTTTTATATCAGGCCACTGTAAGTTGGAATCGACTCAGTAGCAGTGGGTTTGGTCTTTTGATTTTCAGTTATTGCTGTTTCCTAACACCAGTAACTGAAAAGAAAACTTAAGTAGTAACCAAACCTGATTACTGTCAATTCTGACTCACAGTGACCCTATAGTACAGAATAGAACTGCCCCGTGGGGTTTCCAAGGAGCACCTGATGGATTTGAACTGCAGAGCATTATGGTTAGCAGCTGTAGCACTTAACCACTACACTACCAGGGTTTCTAACAGTAGGTTGATGTGAAATGTTGAAGGTGAAAATGCCAACAGCTACAAGTCTTTTGTTACTCTTTTTTTTTTTTTGGTGGGGAAAAAATGTATTTAGAATTAGCTGTCTGGACTCAGTTTAGATGATTCTAGTTTTGTCGGCAGCATCCTGAGCATCATAGTCAGGAGATAGATGAACATACGCTTTCTTCTCTCCATCAAGTCTGTTCAAGGTGTTGACTTTGGCCACATCAGTGTCATACAACTTCTTCACAGCCTGTTTGATCTAGTGCTTGTTGGCCTTGACATCCACAGTGAACACAAGTGTGTTGTTACCTTCTGTCTTCTTTGTGGCTGATTCAGTGCTCGGAAGGAACTTGATGATGGCATAGTGTTCCAGCTAGTTTCCCCTGGGGGCCCTCTTCCGAGGATATTTGGACTGCCTTCACAGTCTGAGTGTCTTGGGCCCCCAGAAGGTGGATGAAGTATGGATCTTCTTTTCTTTATGACTGTGGATGCCTTTCAGCGCTGCCTTCTTAGCCTTCAGTGCCTTGACTTTGGCTTCAGTTTTGGGAGGAGCAGGTGCTTCCTTTTGCTTTTGGTGTCATCTTCATGAAAAAGGTATTTTGTCACTCTTGACGCCTGTACTATTCGATATAGTAGCCACATATGGTTATTAAAGCATGTGGCTGTCACTAGAGAGGAACTGAAATTTTAGTTTTATTTAACAGTATTTAGTTTAAGTTTAAAAACTGATACTGGGTTTAACTGCATGTGGGAATTTACTTTTTCGTTTGTAAATTTTGTGAAATCTTAAATGTAGACCAGAGATTTTTTTTTTTTTTTACTTCATAAGCATTGATTTTATTTTAAAGCAGCATATCTCAACCTTGGCACTTTTTTTTTTTCAAATACTTTATTGTGCTTTAAGTGAAAGTTTACAGTCCAACTCAGTTTACCATATAAACCCCCACCACCGCTAATGCAACTCTAACTGCCCTCCCCATTCTGTTATAGCACATTCTTCTGTTCTGTGTCCTTCCTGTTAGACCAAAGATTTCTAATTTAATATGCAAACTGAGATCCTCTGTAAGTATAAAATACATGCCAGATTTAAAGTTAGTGCAAGAAAAGGAAGGTAAAATTTCTCATTACTAATTTTTTTGTTGATTACATGGTAAAATAATACTTTAGATATATTGAGTTAAATACAAAGATTGCTAGATAGAATTAATTTCACCTTTTTAAATGTGACTACTAGGAAATTTAAAATTGCACTTACGGTTTGTACTATATTTCTTTTGGACAGCATTGGATTAGCTCTCAGTATCTTGCTACTAGACTCTTCCAGTAGCCTCCTGACTGATTTCCCTGCTTTGAATCTGATGTCTTTAATTCATTGACTATACTCTGAAAGTTGATTTATGATTCTCATCATTAAGGTCATTCTATGGCTCTTCATTGCCTTTTGTACATGATTCAGACTCTGACCTACCTTTCCGGACAGTGCTGTGGTCATAGATATCCTCACTAATAAACCTACTAACTTTCTACTTTTAAGTGATTAACTTCCTGATGAACCCTTGAAGATTCAGTTAACTGCCGAATGTAACTCTGTGTTCTTGTTTGTGATTTCCAAACTTGTTACGTTCTCTCTTTGCTTTGGGTTTTTGCCCACAATTTCTGTTTCTCTCTGGGGTACTTTCTCCTTGCTTCTTGACAAGTCCCCCCATTTAAGACTCAGCTTAAACATCATGTCTTCAGTGAGGGCTTGCACCTTCTCCTTCCTATATTCTGTTGTGTTTGTGTCCATGATAACCTGTATATATACTGTGTATAATGGTTTGGACTGAATTTGAATCCCCTATCTTCAGATACTAGTTGTGAGATCATATGTGAATTCATTAGCCTCTCTGACCCTCAGTTTCCTCATCTGTATAATGGAAATAATAATAGTCCAATCCTTTAGGGTTGTAAAGTACTTAGTACAGTGCCTGGCATGTTGAAAGTACACGATAAATTTTAGGTTAAAAAATACCCATCAAATACCTTTTGTTTTCCATCTCTTATATGCAGTATAGGAGATTAGAAATAAAGAATGCTAAGGCAAAGAAAAAATGAGAAAATAATGATATAAACCAGTGGGAAAGTTAGTTCATAGAAAGTACTGCACCCCTATTAATGGCGGATTCCATATTTAGCTGAGTTTCTTAGAGCAAAACAAAGAAGAAAATAATGCTTTATTATCAGATCCATACTGTTTATAAAGTTAAATACATGCTGTTCAAGAGAAGTACAACTTTGTAAACTGTCCAGTCGAAGAGAAATTTCTCTCTAGTCTTCTTACTGGGGATACTGTGTGATTTTTGTGGACGAAATTTCAATGATGGAGTATTAAGTTTTTTTAGGATTGCTGCTTCTAATGCTTCTCAGTCCAAGTTGGATCAATGCTAGTGAAAATTCTCCAGAAGGTTAAGGTATACATCTGTTGTTTAGATATATACTTCTCTGATGGTTTGGCTTGATATAGCAGTAAATAAAGAGGAATTAATAAGCTACAGGGACTCTTTTCATTGTTTATTCCCAGTATGTATAGTAGTACCTAAAAAACCCCAAACAAAACCCATTAGTGCCAAGTGAATTCTGACTCATAGTAACCCCAACTCTTGGGAAAACATGTTATCGAATGAATGAGTCTTTGAATGACCTTAAGTATTTCTTGTAACTAAGTTTTGTTAAGCATCAGGCAGTAGTGAGTTTAAGCTAATATTCTCAGTGAAGAATCTTGAGGGCCTGTTTCTGCATCTGTGATGAAGGTCAGATCCTAATCAGGTCAGGACTTTTTGACCTGAATGGACATTTAATGTGCACCTCTAAAGAGATCACGTAGAAGAGATTTTCCTCACAAAAACAGTTCTGGGACTGCTGTTGGAGAGTGGGAGAAGGCCAATTAAGACTCTAAAAAGGAAGAGTATAATAATTGTAGCCAGAAATTTTTATAGCTGTTATTATCAGTTTTGTACTGTGACCATAGAAATTCCCAGTATCAAAGATCAAATAATACAACTTCAAGATGAACTCTTCAAGATGGATTAATTGCTGAATATGGCCGTAAGTATCAAATTGAATTGATCTTCTGTGTGAAGTTGTTGACTGTTACATATCCTGTTACATTTTGGAAAATAGTTGCCAAAAGTATGTCTTTGATTTTAATGTTTTTTTTTTTTTTTTTTTTTAAAAACCTGAAACCCATTGATGTTGTGTCTATCCTGACTCATAGTGACCCTGCAGGACAGGGAAGAACTGCCCCATAGAGTTTCCAAGTAGCGCCTGGCATATTTGAACAGCTGACCTTGTGGTTAGCAGCTGTAAGACTTAACCACTGTGCTATCAGGGTTTCCACTAGTTGACAGTAAAACAATTATAAAGCCAAAGCCACTGCCATATAGTTGATTCCTATTCATAGCTTGACATTCATAGCTACCCTACAGGTCACAGTAGAACTGCCCCATAGTTTCTGAGGAGCATCTGGTGGATTTCAACTGCTGACCTTTTGGTTAGTAGACATAGCACTTAACCACTGTGCGACCAGAGTTTCCAAAACTGTAGTTGATGTTAAAACATAAGGTCATTCTTTCTGATAGGTATTAGTGTCTGAACTATATTTTGAGAACATTGCTAGTGCAAATCCAACTGTAAGACAGTTAAGTACCACATCTTCTGCAGTTAATATTTTGTGTGTGTGTCTTTTTACTACCTTGAGGATGGGAATGATGTCTTCATTTATTTTTTTACCTCTAGTACTGAGAGGATGTTCCATAAAACTATAATGAACCAATAAATAAATTGGTGGCAAGAGTCAGTGTGGCCTGGGGCTTTGGTGATCCAAAATAATGTAGTACTATTTAATGCCCGTGATAAACTGTACTTGAATGATAAGAATTTTAAGATTATGAAACTTGATATCTGGTTTTGGAAAATTCTGAAGACTTCAGTGTGTCTATTAATGATGTTTGGGTTATGAGTTAGGGAATCCTTTCAGATCCTGTTAGAAGCAAGACTCGCTTATTTAGTTAGGATTCACATTGATTAGAGCTTTACTGTACCATTTAGGGTTTTCTTTTTCTTTTGGTGATGGGTTTAAAGCAAAGGGATCTAGGCATTTTGATGGTGTTTGTTTAAGAAACATTTGAATGTTTTCTAATTCTGGCTACTAGAGATACAAACATGAGTAAGAGATACCCTTACTATGAAAAAGCTCATTTAGTAGTGGGAATGATAGCCATTAAAATATGAGATAGTGTAGCAACTTTGTATGTACAGGATTTGTCATATATAGTATATGCAAATGGTTTATAGTGATTCTGCATGCGGGGAGTGCGGGACCTTCCAAAACATTTGATGTAGGTGCTGAAGATTTTGAAGATTACTTCTGGCAGTAGTGTGGTAGTTCAAATGATAGAGTGGAGTCTGATTCTAAAAGGACTAATTATGCAATCTTAGGTGAGCCGAATCCAAGATCTGAACTAAAGTAGTGTCAGATGTGGAGAGATATCTTCAAGAGCTTGGGCTGTCATGTCAGACTGACTAAACAGTTGTTCTCAGCCAGGGCCAGTATTGCTTTCCAAGGGACATTTGGTAATGTCTGGGAACATTTTTGCTTGCTGTAACTGGGACCCTGTACTGGGTAGAAGCCAGGGATGCTGCTAAACTTCTCACAATACATAGCACACCATCCCTAAACAAGAATTAATCTCGCTCAAAATCTCAATGATATTAAAGTTGAGAAATCTGGACTTCAGTGTGAATCTTAAGTGCTCCAAAAACTAGTTTTGGGCTATAGGCCAAATAGTTAACCTTTTAACCTATTTGCTTTTCTGCAAAATGCTGTGATGATAGTACCTACCTTGCAAGATTATTACTTTCCTCTAATAAAATTCCGACTCGAAGGCACTTGGCTTTGGCTTGGCTTGGCTAATAAAATTTAAACTCTTTGGGTGCAGAGATTTTTGTCTGTTTTGTTGACTACTGTATTTCCAGCACCAGAACAGTGTGAGACATCTTACAAGTACACAGTAACTCTTTATGGAATGATTCAGTGAATGGCTTATTGAGAGAATTCAGTGAAGTAATGCACCTGTAGTTAAGTACATGGATTTCATTTTACTTGGATTCACAGTCAGCACCTGTGGGAGGGGCAGTCAGGAAATCAATTGATGCATTGCCTTGGGCAAATCTGCTGCAAGAGACTTCCTTAAAGTGTTAAAAAACAAAATGTCACCTTGAAGACTAAGGTATGCCTGGCTCAAGCTGTGTTTTCAGTCACCTCATATGCATGAAGACAGAAGAAGAACTGACATTTTTGAATTATGGCATTGGTGAAGAATGTGAATATACCAGGACTGCCAAAAGAATGAACCAGTCTATCTTGGAAGTAGTATAGCCAGAGTGATCCTTAGAAGTGAGAATGGTGAGATTATGTCTCAGATACTTTGGACATTGTTATCGGGAGGGACCTGGCGAAGGACATGATGCTTGGTAGAGGGGACAGTGACAAAGAGGAACATCCTCAGTGTGATATATTGGCACACAGGCTGCAACACTGGGCTCAAGCATAACAATTATGGGTCAGGTGGTGCAGGACTGGGTAGTATTTTGCTCTGTTGTGCATAGGGTCATTATGAGTTAGAACTGACTTGACAGAACCTATCAACTGCAACAGCAGTAGATGGTACAGTTATCTGACACACAATAAAGACTCAATAAGTGACAACTGTGACTAGGTGGTGCAGTGGTTAAGAGCTCACCAAAAGGTTAGCACTTAGAGTCTACTAGCCATTCCTTGGAAACTGCCCTCTAGGGTTGTCAGGAGTTGGAATTGACTCAGTGGCAGTGGTTTTTTTTTTATTATGACTGAGTGAAAATGTACATTTCCGTATAAATTTACATGCCCACCTATATGCAGCTTCCACTGCTCCCTGCCCAGTGACAGCACGCTATTCCTTTCTGCTCCATACATGTCTCATCCTTCCAACACTCTCCTTTCCCCTCCTCTCCACTCACTCTCCTTCCTCCAGCCAGAGGTCAGCAGGATGATATCCTATAGATGCATAGAACCATAAAGTGCATCCAATATATGGTCACTCTGCATTGCCAAGTCCAATCCGTTCATGTCTGAAGAGTGGACCTTCGTTATGACTTATGGGCAAGAGCAGCGTCAGGGCAGGGGCCATGCTCCCAGGGGGATCCGAAAGCTGCTGGACCGTCAATTGCAGTCTTTTAGTGGAGATCTCAGAGTGCACCCCTTTTTATTCTTGTGTTGCTAGTGAGACTCAACTTAGTGAGCTCCATTGTGGCTATCACTGGTAGTGGCCGGGCACCATCCGGTTCTTCCGGTCCCGAGTCTATGTAGGCACCCACTCATGTGGGTCTATCTTCTGGGTTGTCTTCACCACATGTAATTTTGGTTTTTTTTTTGTTCGCTCTCATTCATTAGTCTGGTATCTGGTGGTCCAATGGTTAAGAACTACAGCTGCAAACCAAAAGGTCAGCTGCTGTCTAAAGCTGTATTCTTTAGAGAAGGAAAACCAGTAAAGCATGTGAATATGTATATAGAAAGGCTTATATCAAGGAATCAGCTCATACAGTTGTAAAGGCTGAAATTTCCCAAGTTTTGGATGGGGATACAAGCCTCACGTTGTTGTGGAAGCTGGCAAATTGAAGGTTGGCAGGTCAGAGAGCAGGGTTCCCACTCATAGACTGTAAAGTTGGTGAATCTCAAAGTGGCAGGCAAGACTGCAAGGTTTCTCGTGATTTCATGCAGCTGCAGCCTGGTGAACCTAGGATGGGCAAGCTGGGGAACAGGAGTCTTACACACAGGCCTTGAAGGTGATAAATCCTAAAGTCAACAAGTAAGCTGCTAGCTCAAGTCTCCAAAATTGGGCATTAGAAGATGAGAGAGTGGCAGCTGCTGGATCCATAATAAGCCCAAACGTTGGCAAGGTGAGCAAGCAGGAAGCAGGTGACAGAAGGCAGAAAGGTGAAGGCTGTGGGTGCAGTGAGGCACAACAGACCCTACCCTTGATGGTACTATAGCATGTTCCATCATGGTGGTGACCACAACCTTACGCAACTGCCAAAACACTGGAAATCATGGCCTAGCCAAGTTGACACAGTCTTAGCCATCACGGCTACTAACCCAAAAGGTCAGCAGTTCAAATCTACCAGCTGCTGCTTGGAAATCATTTGGGGCTGTTCTGCTCTTATTTAGGGCCACTGTGGGTTGAAATCAACTTGATAGCAGCTGTTTTTTTTTTTTTAATCATTAGTTTATTTTTTTCTTTGCTTTCCAGTCTTAAAAATCATCTTTATAGAGGTATTATTCACCCAGTACAATCAAGATACAAAATGTTGTCATCCCTGCCACTCTCATCCCCGAATAGTCTTGTATTCCCCTGCATTCATGGCCCGTGCCACTGATGTTTTTTCTGTCACTGTAGTTTTGCCTTCTCTAGAATTTTATGTATGTAGAATCATACGTTATGTAGCCTGTTGTATCTGGCTTTGTACCCCTGGCATAATGTCTTTGAGATTCATTCATGTTACTGCATGTAGCTTTAGTTAATTCCTTTCTATTGCAGAGTCAGTAGCATTACATTGTATGATTTTACCCTAAGCTGTTATTTATCCTTCCCCAATTGATGTACAGTTGGCGTGTTTCTAGTTTATGGCTATTATGAATATGTCTACCATGAACATTTGAGTATAGGCCTTTGTATGGAGGGATGTTTTTAACTTCTCTTGAGTAAATACCTAGGAGTGGATTTGTTGGGTCTTATGTGAGTGTATGTTTTACTTAGAATTGCTAGCCTGTTTTCCAAAGTAGTTTACCATTTTGCATTCCCACAACTAGTGCCTGAGGATTGTTTTCTGTATATCCTTCCAAGTAGTTTGTGTTATCATTCATTTTTTTAAACAGCTTTTTTGAGGTATAGTTGACATACAGTAAACTACATGCATTTAAAGTTTACAGTGGATAAGTTTTGACGTATTTACATACCTTTGAAATCATCGCTATTGTCATTCTGTTTAATGTTTGCCATTCTGTGGGTGTATAATGATATGTCATTGTGGTTTAGAGCCAAGAAGAAAGATTAGGTCTTAGGATATACATTTAGAAGTCATCAGCAAACACTTGGAGATCAAAGTCATGACAATGAGTGAAATAACTAGCAAGAATATTTTGAAGGTAACCTGAAGAGGATAGTAGAATGATACAGTAACACCTTGTGGAAAGAGACCAGACTGTTTTCTGTCTTTTGTGACTTAGCAAGGTGTTGTCCCTTTCTTTGCAATGTTATCATTGCAAAGATAAGGTGTTGTCCCTTTCTTTGCAAGGCCTTTCTGCAGGTAGGTGATGTTTTATCTCTAGTAGGAGATAGATCATTGTACTTCTTGGTGAGCAGCAGATCTGGAGGTAATTATTTGGAAAACTGGGAGAAGGCTTGCCATTCTACAACAGAATACAGGAATATTCTGTAGTTACAGAGTGTCTTTATCATAGTGTTTGCAACATCTGTACAGCAAGTGCACTGGTTGTTACTTGAAACAGGTGTCAGTGGAAACATGGGTATGGTGCCAAATTTAGTTCTCTGAGAGCTTGTTCTTCAGGGGGCCGAGATAACTTGGGCAAAGTATTCAGTATTTTGATTACCATTAAGAATGAAGCCTCGAATAGCTCAAGCAGTGATTTTCAAGGATGTTCGGAAAGAGCCAGAGGTTCCTTTGGACTAATTCTAAGACTCCTTGGAGGGTAAGATGCCAGGAGGACCCGGGGCGGGGGTGGGGGATTATTCTTCAAAACTGTACTACTGCTTTTATCTATCTGTCTCTGTGTGTCTGTTTTTTAGTATGGGAATTTTCAAATACAAACGTAGAATACTGCAATAAACCTGGATTATTCAGATCTTAGCTTCCTCAGTTACCAGCTTAACTTGTTTTGTCTTAGACATCTTTTATTGCATCTAATACGTAGTTCCATACATCACATTATTCATCTGTAAATATTCAGTATATTCTGCTGAAAGATGGACTCTCTTATTTTTCTTTGCTGTAGTCTGTGTTTTTTTAAAATTTTTATCTTATTTTTAAAGACTCTTAAAAAACATAACCACAATACCCTAAGGGTGACCCAGAATTAATAGTGTTTCCTTAATCTAGTTAGATATCTAGTCGGTCTTCAAATTTCCCTAACTGGCTAATCATTTTTCTTTTTTAATTTTTATTTTTATTTAACATAACTGAGTGAAAATGTACATTCACGTATAAATTTACATGCCTGCCTATATGCAACTTCCACTGCTCTCCCTGTCCGGTGAGTGCACACTATTCCTCTCTGCTCCATACCTGTCTCATCCTCCCAACAGCCTCCTTTCCCCTATAGATGTATAGAACCATAAAGTGCTTCCAATATATGGTCACTCTGCATTGCCAAGTCCAGTCCATTCCTGTCCAAAGAGTGGACCTTTGTTATAATTTATGGGAAAGGGCAGCATCAGGGCCGGGGGCCATGCTCTCAGAGGAACCCCAAAACCACTGGACCATCATTTGAGGTCTTTTAGTGGCGATCTCATGATGCACCCCTTTTTATTCTTGTGTTGCCAGTGAGACTCCTCTCTGTGATCTCCATCGTGGCTATCACTGGTGGTGGCCGGGCACCATCTGGTTCTTGTGGTCCCAAGTCAATGTAGGCACCCACTCTTGTGGGTCTCTCTGTCTTCTCGGTTGTCTTTACCACATGTCATTTTGGTTCTTGGTGAGCATCCGTTCCTGCTGAGTTGGGACCATTTGCTGTGTCCTCGGATGGCAGCTTGGCAGCTTTTAAGACCCCAGATGCCACTCACCAATGTGGGGTGCAGAGAGCTCTCTTAGCAAAACGCTAGTTGTGCCAATTGGCCTGGAATTCACCTAAGAGCATGGTCCCCCGCCCCCCGCCCCAGCTACTCTATCCTTGCAGTATTGAGTTAAGATGGAAGGAGTACTCAAGTTATGCTGAAGTCCACAATGTTGTTCTTGTTCCTAATGTGTGCTATCACCGCTTTCTCCCAACTAGATTTCTAGTAACTATCTAAACTAAACCCTCCCCCCTCACACTCCCTCTGTCCCCTCCCTTGCAGCTGTCAAAAGAGTCTTTTCTTCTATACACGAATCTGTTTTTGAGATCTTGTCGTAGAGGTCTCATACAGTATTTGTCCCTTTGTCGCTGACTACTTTCACTCAACATAATGTCTTCCAGTTGAAACCAGGTTAGGAGATGTTTCCTGGAATCATTGTTATTCTTTATCATTGCGTAGTGCTCCATCGAGTATATGTACCATAGTTTACCTATCCATTTTTCTGTTGTTGGGCATCTAGGTTGATTCCGTCTTTTTGCTATCATGGACTGTGCTGCGGTAAACATTCTGGTGCATGTGTCCGTTGGTGTGAAAGGCCTTGATTCTGTAGGATCTATTCCAAGTAGTGGAATTACTGGGTCAAATGGTATATCAATATCCATTTTTTTAAGGAAGCACCAGATTGCCTTCCAAAGAGGCTGGACCATTTTGCAACCCCACCAACAGTGTAGGAGGGTTCCACTTTCTCCACAGCCTCTCCAGCATTTGTTGTTTTGTGTTTTCTGGATCATGGCCAATCTTGTTGGGGTGAGATGGTATCTCATTGTTGTCTTGATTTGAATTTCTTTAATAACTAAAGATAGTGAACATGTCCACATGTGTTTTTTGGCTGCCTGGATCTCCTCTTTAGTGAAGTGTCTGTCCATCTCCTTTGCCCATCGCTTAATTGGATAGTTTATCTTGTTCTTATGATATTTTGTAGTATCTTATAGATTATGGAGATCAAGCATCGGTCTGACATAGAGTTGCCAAATATTTTTTCCCATTCTGTGGGTGTTCTTTTAATTCTATTATTAAAATCTTTGGAGGAACAAAAGTGTTTGATTCTTAATAGTTCCCTTTTATCTATTTTCTCTTCTGTTGATTGAGGTTTCTTTGACAGATTTTGGAGTCTGTCTTCATTGTGTATTAAAACTTCCATTGTTGTTCCTACCTTTTCTTGGATGAGCTTTATTGTTTCAGGTTTGATATTTAGGTCTTTTATCCAGTTGGAGTTGGTTTTTGTATAAGGTGTAAGATATGGATCTTGATTCAGTTTATTGCAGATGGATAACCAATTTTGCCAGCACCATTTGTTGAAGATACTGTTCTTACCCCAGTTTAATGTCTTAGGGCCTTTGTCCAATATCAACTGTTCATAGGCAGATGGTGTCATCTCTGAGGTCTCAATTCTGTTCTATTGATCCATCTGTCTGTTCTTGTACCAGTACCAGGCTGTTTTGACCATTGTGGCAGTGTAGTATGTTCTAAGGTCGGGTAATGAGAGGCCTCCCAGTGTGTTCTTCTTCTTTAGTAGTGCCTTACTTATCCAGGGCTTCTTCCCTTTCCAAACAAAGTTGGTGATTTGTTTCTTCATCTCATTAAAAAATGATGCTGGAACTTGTATTGGGATTGCATTATATACATAAATTGCTTTGGGTAAAATAGACATTTTCACAATGTTAAGTCTTCCTATCCATGAGCAGCTGATCATTTTTAAACACATCTTTTAAAAAAAAAAAATCAGGATTGATATCTTATACTTAGTGGACTGGATACTAAGTCTTTTTTAATTTATGGTTTTTCTCGTCTGTCTCTTTTTCCTCATGTTATTTACGTGATGAAAAAGGGACGTTTGTTATTAAAGGTTTCTCACAGTATGAATTTTTCATAGCTTAAAAAATGGAGGTACAATGTTCATTCAGTAAGTTTACCTGTCTTAGTATACACTTTTGCAAATGTGACAGATGCATGCACTTGGCATTGTCATCACTGCAGTTATAACATAGAGCAGTTGTATTACTCCCTAGGGTTGCCTTCTGTCCCTACTGACCACTCGACAGCTATAGACCAAATTTTCACAAAGTCTGAATTTTCAGACTGTAGTCTTCATGGTACCATTCAGCGTGTTTCTCTGATCCTTACGTGTCTTATAAATTTTTCGTTAGATCTAGTTTTAGAGACTTGATGGGATTCAGGTTGTATTTTTTGAAAAAATACTTGTGGGGGATAGTGTGTATTTCCATCAAGGCTTCCTTTTATTTGATGTTAGCATCCTATAATAATCAGGGTCTAGATTTATAATTTCTTTTAGGGACCATAAATGGTAATTTCCAGTTAATTCTAGGCTGGAATATTTCTATACAGAGAAGTTTCCCTTGTTGACTTATATTTTTTTTTAAATTAATGTATAGTAAAATTTATTTTGTGTGTTTAATTCTATGAACTTGTACACACGAATCCATTTGTATAGCCACTAACTACTACAGTAAGGGTACAGAACATTTCTGTCACCCCCAAACACTCCTTTGGACTGTCCCATTGCAATCACATCCTACTTTCACCCCTAGCCCTCTGGCAAACAGTTCTCCATCCCTTCATCAGTTATTTGATTGTCTTGTGGTACAGTTTGGAGAAGTAGGATAAATACTTGTTTTTCTTCCTTTAACAGTTTTCAGTATAAGTTTGTTTTACAGAATGCTTCTAAAACAAAATTCTGTATCTTTTAAAAAATTACCCATTCATGGGTTAAACATAGTCACTGAGTGTTAACCCATTATAATTGTTCTTGAGACTCATGCTGACCTAGTTTCGCCCAGTGGGAGACTCTTCAGGTTGACCCTTGGATCTTTTAGACACAGTCTTAGTAGACTTTGATGGCTTCCTTCCTGATTCGACAAGATATCCCAGGCATATCTTTATGTTTTTTGCTCAGACTTGGCATTTGTCGTTTCTCCAAGAGGACTTGCTCTTTTTAGCATCACTCTGCTTCTGACTAGAAAAATTCCGTGCATATCTTTTGTATTCTGAGAGTCTGTCTGTCTAGGATTTTGTTTGAAAGAACGGTTGTACAACTGAAAAGTAGGTTTTGAAAGCAGCAACTCTAGGATGAATGAATTATACTGTCATTCAGTAACCATTATCAATGTAATTTCTATTATGCAAATTTTGGTAAAAGCTGAGTGAATGACCCACAATTGGGAGTTACATTTTTGATGAGATCCTGTAATGCTAATTATAGCTACATGTTTTGAGAGATAAAGTGACCAGGTGGTTGAGTTTATTTTTTCTTTTTCATGGAAGTTGTGGATCTGTACTAACAATTCTTGCCTAAATGAATGGCTTTCCCCCCAGATTTTTCTGAGGAGGAGGAAGACAGCCCATCACTGCATATGTATGTGTGTGTGTGTATGACTAATTACTTAACTTTCTATACATTAGGAAAGTAAAGCCTGGAATATTTGGGGGTAAAATGTTACTGATGCAAAAACCTTACTGTTTTCATGGAGTAACTTTTTGGGAACTTTATGTGAAACTACCAGGATTAATTAGTTGAAAAAGGTATTGGTAAGTGAGCAAATTAATTGACCACATAGTAAGTATGAATTTTACCCTCCAAAAGCAGATAAGCAAGAAATATTACAATATTTCATTTCCTGTAAATGAAATTAAATGTAACCTGAGACACTCCCCTTAATTTCACCATATGGAGAAAAATTCAGTTTCTATGATTGATCTAAGAGATATATGAGGAATCAGGAAAAAGTGGAAGGTTAGTTTTCAGTGCCTTTGACTGATACTCTTATTATCCAAGAGAGCATGATGAGTCCTTGAAGTTAGGTGGCTGTTTTGTTATGGTCAAGCTGAGGCACAAGATCTTGGCCATAGCATGGGTTTTGGTTTACAAGTTTCAGCTTTCCTAGGTATGACACATATCCCTCCTCCTCTAAGGTCTTGCCATTGATCTAGAGCACTGCCAAGAACTAGTTGCATGTCTCTTCTTCACTGTGGATCCATTAAGGAACTCCTTTCTAGATAAATTACTGCCTCCTTTTTTCCCCTTGTTTCTAGCTTTCTCTCCTCAAAGGCAGTCGTCTTTCAGTTGTTTCCCTAGCATAGTCTCCTCTAAGATTCACATTTTCACAAAACAAACACAAACCTCCCTTGAGGCAAGGAAGCAAATAGGGCCTTGTTTCTTGGGCATTGGGGAATACAGTGAGAATAAAACATCTACTGATGTGTTAGTAATTTATCCAGCTAGTTTTTTTTTCCTTTTATAGTTCTTTTAGTCCCTGAGGTGGTTTTAAAGCTGTCAACATATTCTTTGATTCTTCTGTCCTAAAAGATGGAGCTTAGTTCTCCTCCCCTTGAGTATGGGCTAGACTTAAACTCACTTTTAGTGAATTGAAGATAGCATGAGTTAAGGGGTATCACTTCCAAGATTAGGGTATAAAACAAGTGTGGTTTCCATCTTGGGTATGCACTCTTGCTCACTCACTCTTCAGTTACTTGCTCTGTAGGAAGGTATCTGCCATGATGTGAGGTATACCTGTACAGGAGAAAGCCAGCTGCTTTGTTGTGAGGCCTCAGGCAAAGTCTACAAGGTGGCAGATGAGGCTAGCCAGCAACCACATGTATGAGCTTGGATGCGGATCTTCTGAGGCCTGCCAACAGCCATGTAAGTGAGCTTGGAAGGGAATCCTTTTCTAGTTGATCTTTGAGGTGGCGGTAGCCCTGACTGACAGTTTGACTGATTGTCCTGAATTCAAAAGGGCTGAACTATGTGAACCTGAAGTGTCTGTTTCCAGACACGGACTCCATTGTACCCAAAGGGCTCAACCTCTGGCTAAGCTTTTTTTCATTCTTGATAGTTCTCTGATGGGCAGAAATATATGTATATGTTTGTGTTTTGTAAGCAGCTATCTTGTGACTTTCAGGCCATGATGTGTGGGTGTCCTAACAGCTGAGGCTCCAGCCGTTTGTTTTCCATATTCAGAGTCATCACTTTCTCCCCTGTCCCTTGCTCCACAGATTGGTAGGTAGTCTTTTGCTTATGGTTGCCTTTGTCAAGGGAAGCATTATAAAGTAGTTGCCCAGTGAAGAGTCATTTTCTTCTGCCTGGTGCTTTCAGTAGGTTTTTTTTTTTTTAACCTTCGTCTTGGCTGTCTGGGAAGAGTGGGCAATTCAGTTAGCTAAGCCTAGTCTTTTTATGGCCCTACTTTCTGATTCATTTATGGTTTCCCATAGTGTTCCCAAAGCCATCATTGCTTCTGCATTACTAGCTGTAGATTCTCTGCATGAAAACCATGTGCCATGAGATGTCCATCTTCACTACAACCTAAGCAGGAGAGGTGCATAGGTTTCCATAAACTTGGCGGCTATTTTGGAAACACCTCGCCCTATGGCTAGGTACCACTCACTGTATTTTTGTTTTCCAGCTGTGTTTCTTTCTCTTAGGTGCTGTCTCCTTGTTCCATAGGCTTTAACTACAGATTTGCCTGCTTTAGCAGGATTCTGGGAGTGCTTCTCTGGAGTGAGCTCCCATTGAAGATGCTCTCACATGGTTTTCTGAAAGTCGACAGAGTGGCTGTCAGGGCTTTTAAACTGCTGTGATAATTTCCAGACCATGGAGTTATTAGGTACAGATTTTTAGAAAGCATCTGTCGGAAATAAAGATTTTAGATTTAGAGTAGTTGTCATTGAGTCTGTCATCGTAACAGTAGACAAGCAAGTCATTTATCTAATGAGACAACTCCTAGTTGTGATAGTAAAATTTTCTTTGATACATAAGAGACTTACTTTTTTATGACAGGAATATGCATTCATATTGCCTAGAATCAGATTTAAATAATTAAGATTTAAGTTACAAATAAAAGGTTTTCATCACTTACCACGGAACTACAGAATCAGTGTGTTAGAAGAAATTGGTTATTGAGTTGAATTACAAACTCAGTATAAGAAGCTGTAGTACTTCTACTGGTGTAAAATGCCTGAAGAGGAAATCTTTAAAAATTCCTCTGTCGTAGTCTTTTCAAATGCAGTTATTAACATGTTTGGTAATAATTGAAAAAAAAAAAAAAAGCCGTTGCTGTTGATTTGGTCACCTCAAAGCACAACACCTCAGGACTAGAGGATTACCTATGGGGTAAACTAGAGCTACCGTATAGGGTTTCCCAGGAGCAGCTGACAGACTCAAATTGCTGACCTTTTGGTTAATAGCCAAATGCTTAAACCACTGCACTACCAGTACACCAGTTGTTTGGTGATAACTGACATGTATGCAATAAAATTGGAATTTTATCTAAATTGAATGCATCACATGCATAACTAGTGTATATGAATGACCTTGTACAAGCAGAATACAAAAAACATTTAGTAGAGGTATTCATTGAACTCATGGTAGCCTGTATTATTATTTCTCAATATTTTTTTAATAATCAGGTAGTAAAAATCACAATGTCATTTGAATGTCCACAGAAGTTTTTACTATTAAAAAGAAATTCTTTTACGAAAATGTTAGAAACTCCTGGAATCTTTTCTAGGTTTAATCTTTAAAACTTAAATGGAAAAAAGGACCATGGCTTAAAGCTGAGGTCCTCGTATAAAGACTTGTTTAAAGAGCATGTAGTGTTAGCATAGCTGGCTGATGAATTCCCTAGAGGTTTGGCTGGTTTCTAGTCACTTTTATTCTTCTTTTTTTTTCTTTCTCTACAGGCCCCAGGGGTTTGATTCATATTTTTTCCAACGTTCAGTGTGTAATCTATTGTTCCCTTCTGCCCATAAACCCTTTTTGGAAACAGAATGCAAGTGCTTTAGCTTTTCCCTTACCTTGTTAACTTTGTAAGTATTTGATGCTTTCTCACTTTTAAGAGTTCTTACTGTTACTAACAATAGAGAAGGAAATAAATGGATCAAAATTAACACATTTTAGAATTTTACTAAAAACGAAGAGTTTTTTCTTGCTTTCATTGAAAGAGAAGAAAAGTTCAGTTTTCTAGTAGTTGTTGGAAAAAAAGGAAGTAGACAAAAGGATGCCAAAGTTTTCTTCTAATCTTGTTTAGTTTTTCAATAAATGATCACTTATTTTTCTTATTTTACCACACTTTTATTCCAGAAAGTATGTAACCATCCTTTCTCCTCTCGTTATCATTTTGCCCTTGGATTCACCTCGCAGGGAAGAAAACTCCATGTTTTTGTCTCCAACCTTTTTGGCCATTGCTTTTTACAGGAAATGTCTACTTAGAAATTAGTAAATGCTATTAAAGAAAATGACCTTAGTTATATTCTGACACATAACTATTCTGTTGGTGTGACAGATTATATTGTCCAAAGATGTCTACAACAGTGCCTTTCATTCTGCATGCTATGTAATGTGACGCTGATACTCCATCCATCTAGTAGTGAGGTCTCCTCTTAGTTAGGGCAGGTCTTTGTAACTGCCTTAACCAACAGAGTATGGCTCAAGCACAACTCTGTGATTTGGGAGGCTAAGTCATCAAAATGCCATGAACTTCTGCATTCCTCTCTTTGGACAGTCACTTTTGGAACCTAGCTACCATGCTGTGCTGTGCTCTGCAGAGTCCAAGCAACTCGTGCAAGGCCTGTACAGAGAGGAACTGAAGTTCCCGGCCAATAGCCCCCCAAACTCCCAGGTGACATCTAGCATCCACCTGTCTGTATGTGAGCAAGCAAGCCATCCTGAAAGTGGATGTTGATCTTCTAGGTCCACTGAACTGCCCCGGTGGGTGCCCATGTGAAGTAGAGATGAGATGTTCCTGCCGTAGTCTCCCAGTTTGTAGATTCACAGGCAGAATAAATGGTTACTGTTTTAAGCTGCAGAATTATCCATCAGTAGATAACCAGGTGTACTCTGTTTTGCTGAAGTGTAGAACAGAGATTGTACTATATATTAATGTGCCTCAGCTGTAAGAATAAGACGTGTTTCTACCTTTAAGACCAGTTAGCTTCATAAAAGAAGAAAAACATTCTTTGTTCTCAGCCCTTAGAAATTCTTTTATTGACTTTCATTTTATGTATTAAATTGTTTTTTTTTTTAATTGCAGCATATCACAAAACAAGAAAGCAAAAAGTGAATAATAGTATCTCTTTGCAGATAACTCTATTCTGATGTACTTCTAATTTAGAAGGCTATGTGCGTGTTAGCAGAGCCCCGGTGGTGCAGTGGTGACATGCTGCTAACCAAAAGGTTGGCACTTTAAATCCATTAGCTGCTTCCTGAAATCCTATGGAGCAGTTCTACTTTGTCTTACAAGGTTATTATGAGTGTGATTTGGATCAGCAGCAACTATTTTGGTTTTGGTTTGTTGCATGTTGGTAAAGAGCAGTGACTGTGGAATGATTTAGACTAGATATGTGACTTAGGCAAGCAGCATCTTGTTTGTAACTCAGTTTCTTCATTTGTAAAGTGGGTATCTACTTCATAAGGGTTTTTGAGATTTCAGTAATATGTGCTTATAAAATGTTTAGATAGTGACTGTAACAAAATGCTAGCTATTCCTTACTGGCATTTTTAAAGACTCAGTAGGAGAAGGAAACCTTGGTGTTGTAGTGGTTAAGTGCTATGGCTGCTAACCAGGAGGCTGGCGGTTCAGATCCACCAGGTGCTCCTTCAAAACTCTACGGGACAATTCTGCTTTGCCTTTAGGGTTGCTATGAGTTAGAATCAACTCAATAGCAGTGGGTTTGGTTTGGGTTTTTGTAAGTAGGAGGGGGGATAACCAGCAGAAGGGTTGTAGTCTGAAATTGTGGAGGAAATATTCCTGAAAAGTTAGGGACAGAAGAGTGTTGGAAAGGCCGAAGGAATAAGGAATTAACAAAAATGATTTAGATCTTTCTAAACCTGTCAAGGCTAAAGGTTCAGCTATGAAGTGAAGACCAGAAATGACCTCTTTAGGAAAAACGGTTAGGAGAAAGGTGATAGAAAAATTCCAGAACCAGCGTGGAAGTAGGCTGGTGCTAGTTTCTGGACTTCTTGATAATGAGTGACAGTTACTATGTCATGCCAGTTAAAGAATATGAAATCTGATCATTAAGTCTGTGAACTTAATTGTTCTAACTGCTACTCATTGCTGAGTATCACTGCAGTCACCTTTGAAGTACTCCTCTTGGGAAGCTGTGCACCGATGCCAGCGCCCAGTCCACCCTTCAGAGCAATTTTTATGGTATGGTCAGTGTGAAAGGTGGCAAGATGGCACGTTCGTGAACTTAGTTGTCTGGTTGTCTGTGAGGTAGTTTTTAACCAGTAAACAAGTGACTATATTGGAACACCCTCCTTACTCACCCGATCTGGCCCCCAGTGACTTTTATCTTTACCCAAAGAAAAGGAAATATTGAAAGAAAGACATTTTGATGCCATTCAGGACATCAAAGGTAGTACAATGGCAGCTCTGACGGCCATTCCAGAAAATGAATTCCAAAACTGGGCTAAAGGGTGGACTAGGTGTGGCATCAGTGCATAGTTTCCCAAGGGGAGTACTTCGATGGTGGTTGTAGTGATATTTAGCAATGAGGTATGTAGCACTTTTTCCTAGGATGAGTTCACGAACTTAATTGTCAGACCTCATCTTTATTGGTAAACGATAGATTAGGCAGTGGCCTACTTTCTTTTAGATCAACAAGCACTTTAAGTTTTTTAATGAGTACTTTACGTGGAATAAAATGTATGGATCTTAAGTGTTTAGTTCACTATGCATTTTTATAAATTATTAAATTGTTTAATGTACAGGGTGATTACGCAAAGTAGTATATTAACAAACACCAAACTAAAGGAAGGAGGGGACCAAAGGTGAGTAACTTAATTCACAGGTTACTGGTGTTTATAAACAGATAAAGTTTATATTTGTTACCTCATTAGAAGACAGGTGGTATTATTTCCATTTCACAGCTAGAAATTCTGAGGCTTGGGAAGGTGAATTGACTTACTTGAAGTAACATAGCTAGGAAGTAGCACAATTAAGACAAAGCACAGTTTTGTCCTGCTCTAGAAAGTTTATTGTATTACAGACTAAAGTAGTGGCATCAAAATAAAAAAAAAAAAAAAATTTTGTAACAGTAATTTCCTATGAGGGCTTTATTAAGATCCTTACAGGTAGAATGAAGACAGCTCTTAGTGTCTTCTGGTGTCAAATGCAGAAATTCTTCAGCTAAGAAAACCATTATTTTCAAGTTCTTCATCACCTTCTATAACTAAGGTTATGTTGTTTCCTTAAACACTTCTGTCTAATGACTCAGGTAATAGGTAAAAGTAGCTGTGTCAGGTAATCTAGCTGCATTTTTGCTTTTAAGTATCAAAGAAAATAATGACCACTAAGAATGTAAAGAATTTTGTTCGTGTGTATGTAAAGAATTTTGTTTCTACACAGTTCATGTTCTTGCAAGTCTCATAGATCCAAGATTTAGTGGCACAGATACAGATAATGCTACTTGATTTTGCAGGATAACAAGCCACATACTTGAGACTAGGTGACAGATGTGTAATTTCAAGTGTTATAGCCGAGGAGAGAACATCTACAGATGCAGGAATGTAGTCTCATTCAATCAGCGTAGTATTCCTGAAGGCCTCTAATTTTCCTTCTGTCATATTTCAACATTTTACAGCATGTGAAAAAAATTCATGTTTCCATACTGCCACCAGATAAAGAGATAAGTATAATAAGTAAAAGGAGACATGAGAATTCTGCCATTCATTTTTATATATTCTTAAAAAAAGTTATTTATTCATTGTATGAAAATGCTAGCTGAGAAAATGAGATAATTAAGACAGATTTTCATGTGGAAAATAATAATTTGATCAACAATGTTTTTTAAACACTTAGACTTAATATATTTTAAAAATACATCCTGCAGACTTTTGGTGGATAGCTGCTTGACTTTTTCAGGAGTACCGACAGCAGAAAATAGCTTTCTCTTAATACCTTGCTGAAGGTTTCATCTCTTGGGTTTTTCCTAGTTTTCATAAATTGGTAACAATCTGAGAGTTTTAATTTGTATAAAAATTTTATTTGTAATAAAAAATGCAGTCACCTGAAATTCAGTGAACATTTCATATTACACCTGCCCTGTACTCCTGATAGTGTTCTTCCTACTCTACTTTTAAAAAAAATCAGCATACACACACGCGCACACGCATGCACACACACACACACACACACACACACACACACACACACACACACACAGAAGGTCTGACAATGAACCTAATTGTTCTAAGTGCTACATAATCTCATTGCTGAATTTTACTTCACATTTGAAGTATTCCCCTTGGGAAGTTATGCACTGATACCAGTGCCTAATCCACCCTTCAAAGCAATTTTGGAACTTCTTCTGGAATGGCCATTGTGCATAGTGGCAAGGTGGCAAGTTCATGAGCTTAATTGTGTAGTTGTTTATAAGGGAATTTTTAGCTAGTAAACAAACGTATTGGAACACCCTACCTGCTCACCTGATTTGGCCCCCAATGATGTTTTTCTTTACCTGAAGATAAAGGAATATTGGAAGGAAGACATTTTGATAACATTCAGGACATCAAGGGCAGTAAGACGACAACTCTGATGGCCATTCCAGAAGGAGTTCCAAAATTGCTTTGAAGGGTGGTCTAGGTACTGGAGTTGGTGCATAGCTTTCCAAGGGGAGTACTTCAGAGGTGACCATAATGATATTAAGCAATGAGATATGTAGCACTTTTTCTAGGATGAGTTTGCAAACTTAGTTGTCAGACCTCGTATGTGTGTTTTCCATTTTTTTCATTTTAGATTTTGCTTTCTGTCTTCCTTTCTCTGTAAGAATATGGGTTCTGTGAAGGCAAAGAAATTTCTCTGTTTATAAAATATCCTAAGCACAAGAAAATATCTGAAACACAGTAGGTACCCCAAAAATATATTGTTGAATGAATGCTTTTATTTAATCATTTTTAAATGAATATATACAGAGAAGGCATGTATAACACATGTATATTCTAAAGAATAATGAACACTGTTGTTTCCACTGGTCAACTTAAAAAAAATAGTACATTATCAATACCATTTCAAGTTCATGTATGCAAAGTTCCATGTATGCCCCTCTCTCTTCTGTGGCATTCATCTCTTTCCCTCCTTATCAGAGGAAGGCATACATTGGTATTTTTTTCATTCCTTTCTATTCTTCTCATATGGTTTTATAATATATGGATATAACTGTAGATAAATTATCTAATCTTAGATTTGTTAAATTATATATGTATGGAATAATACTGAATGTATTCTTTTGCAGTTTGCTTTTCATTTAGCATTAGGGTTTTGAGATGCATTTATATTGATGCATTTGGATGTGGTCCATTCATTTTCACTGTCATGTAGTATTAAATGATTATGTCACAGTTTATTTTACTATTGAGTAGTTGAGTAGTTTCTAAATTACAAACAGTAATTTAGAATTCAGGTAACAAATAATGTAAACGTTATTTGTATCTCCAGGAGTACATGTGCAAGAGTTTTTTAAGGATATGTACAGAATTTTTAGAAGATATAAAATGGACATTGTTATCTAAATATTGACAGTTGTTTTTTTTGAAGTGGTTGTATCAATTTGTACCTTTATCAGGTACTTATATGAGAGTTCCAGTTTGCTTCCTTGCTGGCACTTGGTATTTTTTAATTTTAGGGATTCTGTTAGATGTATAATAGTGTCAGTATTTTTTTCTTTTTTTGAGATAAAGGAATTTCATTCCTTAATAACTACAGTTACCAGTGGAGTATGTGATAGGCACTGCACAGCCTCTCAAATCTTACTGGACACTGTTACCTCATTTCCTGTACCATAATGATATGAACCCTGGTGGTACAGTAGTTAAAAGCTTGACTGCTAACTGAAAGTTTTGCAGTCTAAACTTCCTAGCCACTCTGCAGAAGAAAGATGTGATACTCTGCTTCTGTAGCGATTACAGCCTTGGAAACACTGTGGGACAGTTTGTTCCATTCTCAAGGGTCACTGTGAGTTGGAATGAACTTGACAGCAAATGGTGCGTGTTACGTGTGTGTATATGTTATATGTATGTGTGTATATATATGCATATATATGTGCGTGTATATTTATCCACACACATATAATATATACACATATATAAAGTTACTCTTATAACAGAGTATATGTATTTTTAACTGAAGTTTATACTTTATTCTGATATCCTTAGTTTTTATCTCATGTTTCAGGATCTTATCCAGGATGCTGCATTATATTTAATTGTCTTATTTCCTTTGGCTCTTCTTGTACTGGACTTCTCAGACTTTCTTGATTTTTCAAGACCTTCACAATTTTGAGGAGTATTGGTTAAGTATTTTGTAGAATGCCCCTCCTTTGGGATTTTTTGATGTTCCCATGATTAGACTAGAGTTATGGATTTTATGCATTTTCTGTCTTACATATTTCATATGAAAAACCAAAACCAAATCTGTTGCTGTCAAGTAAATTCCAATTCATGGCAACCCTATAGGACAGAGTAGAACTGTCTCATAGGGTTTCCAAGGAATGGCTGATGGGTTTGAACTGCTGACCTTTTGGTTAATAGCTGTAACTCTTAACCACTTCACCACCAGGACTCCAGATATTTCATATAAGTGTGATTGTACGAATTATCCCTTTTTTGTTTGACTTCACTCAGCATAATGTTTTCAGGATTCATCCATGTCATAACATGTATCAGAATTTCATTTCTCTTTTTGGCTGAATTGTACTCCGTTGTGTATATATACCACTTTTTGCTTAGCCATTCATCTGTTGATGCGCATTTGAATTGTTTCCACTTTTTGAGTATTGCAGATAATGCTACAATGAGCATTGGTTTACAGGTGTCTGAGTCTCTACTTTGAAATCTTTTGGATATATCTACAAGAGAAATTGCCGTACCATGTAATAATTCTGTGTTTAACTGCTTGAGGAACTACCTGTTTTCTGTAGCAGTGGTAGCAGTTTACAGTGTCACCAGCAGTAGATGAGTGTTCTGATTTTTCCACATCATCTCCAACACTTGTTATTTGCTATTTTTCTGACAATAAACATCATAATGGAGGTGAAGTAGTAGCTCACATGTGATTTTGATTTGTGTTTCCCAAGTGACTAATGTTGCTGAGCATCTTTTCATGTGTTTACTGGTCATTTGCATATCTTGTTTGGAAAAATGCCTGTTCACATCCTTTGTCAAGGTTTTGATCGTGTTGTTTGTTTTTTTCTTGTTGAGTTGTAGCAGTTCTTTATATATGCTGGGTGTGAAACCCTTATCAGATATATTATGCACAAATATTTTCTCTCATTTTGCAGGTTATGTCTTCACTTTTATGACAGAGTCCTTTGATGCACAAAAACTTCATTTGATGAAGTCTAACTTAATTGAGTTTTGTCTTTTGTTGCTCATGCATTTGGTGTGACATCTAAGAATCTAGTTTTGAAAACTAGATCTTGAAGCATTAATCCTGTTTTGTTCTAAGGGTTTTATGGTTTTAGTTCTTACATTTAGGTCTTTGATCCATTCTCGATTACCTTTTGTATGTGTTGTGAGATATGTGTCAAACTTCATTTTTTTTTTTTAAAAGCAGAGATCCAGTTTTTCTGGCACCATTTAATGAAGAGACTATTCTTCCCCTGTTGATGGATTTAGCAGCCTTGTCAAAAATCCTCTTATCATAGATATATGGGCTTGAGGGAAATTATGTGAATATGTAGCATTTTAATACCATAAAATATGTTCCTTTTGTTACAGAAAACAGTTTAAGATTCACACGTTAGGGGAGAATGTCGACGAGTGGAGAGGGTTCAATTGAAGGTCTCCTTCTATAAAGTATGTATTTACGGCCAAAAGAAATATCACCTAGCAGCACTTTACATGTGCCAAGAGAGGCCAGTGAAGTCTTGGAGGAGAAATTGTACAGAGTAGCTGTCAAACTGGATCCCTGAGGATGTCAGACAGGAAACAGAATTTACGACAAACTATACTGGATGGCTCGGCCATTGAAAGATAACCTTCCAATGCTTGTATTTTTATCATGCTTTATGGTAAATAGACAGTTACTTAAATTGTTTTTAGAATTTCAAACCAAACTTTTAAGAAATTTTCTGTGATCATATTAACTAAATAGTGACTCATTTCTGTTACCTAGAAAGTGTTTGTCTTCTGAGATTAAGATTTGACAATTTATAAGGACTAAGTTTTTATGTTCTTAATAATAAAATACAGTAATTTAAGCAGTTTCCTTCCTATGACAAAAACAGAAATATAGAAAAATATATTACTGATTGTGCCAAAATATCTATCTGGTTTTCCTTATTTAAAAGATACAGCGTTTTCTGTTTGTACTGTACATATTTGAATGTGGATGGAGTACACAGTCCTAGAATTATAGAGGTTTTGAGCTTGAGGGACTTTTTTTAGTTTTTAGTTTGGTAAACTATATATAACAAAATGTTTGCCATTTTAACTGTTTTAAGTGTACAAGTCAGTGACGTTACTCACCACTATCTGCCTCCAAAAGTTTTTCATAACCCCAAACTGAAACTCAGTACTGCTTGAATAATAACTCCCATTCTCCCCTAAGTTCCATTAATTACTCCTAAACTTTTATCTCTGCGTTTGCCTATTTTAGGTATTTCGTATAAGTAAGATCGTGCACTGTTCTTTTGTGTCTGACTTACTTCACTCAGCATAGTGTTTTCAGGGTTCGTCCATGTCATGGTATATGTCAGAAATTCATTTCTCTTTATGGCTGGATAATATGCCATTGTATGTACATACCACATTTTGTTTATCCATTCGACTGTTGGTGGACACTTGGGTTGTTTCCACCTTTGGGGTATTGTGAATAATGCTGTGTTGAGCATTGGTATACAAGTATCTGTCTGAGTCCCAGCTTTCCAGTCTTTTGCATATACACATAGGATAGGAGTGCACCACAGAGTAATTACATGGTTAATTTTCTGAGGAACTGCCAAGTTTTTTTCTCAGTAGCTGCACCATTTTATGTTCCACCAATGATGGACGAGGATTCTAATTTCTTGACATGTTCTACAACACTTGTGTCCTGTTTTCCTGATTATAGACATCCTAGTGAGGTCACTGTGAGTGATAATCTACAGGATAGTAATTGGTTTTGGTAGTAGGGATGAAGTGGTATCTTATTGTGGTTTTGATTTGCATCTCACTAATGGCTAATGATATTGAGCATCTTTTCTTGTGTTTGTTGGATATTTGCATATCTTCTTTAGTAAAATTTCTTTTCAAGTCCTTTGCGCATGGATTGTTTGTCTTTTTGCTGTTGAGTCTTAGGAGTTCTTTATTTTGGATTAAACAAAAACAAACCTGTTACTGTGAAGTTGATTCTGACTCATGACAACCCCACGTGTTCCAGAGTAGAACTTCTCTGTAGGTTTTCTTTGCTGTAATCTTTTTGGAAGCAGATCACCAAGCCTTTATTTTGTGGTACCTCCAGTTGGTTTCAAAGGTTCCTAGGAAAAAAGTGCAAACTGTGTACGTGACCTGGGGTTTTATGTATTATGGATATTAAACCTTTATTAGAGATCTGATTCTGTGTTGGATTCAGTTACATTCTATTGTTTTCCTGTTTCATTTCTGTTGTGATAGCAACTGCACATGTAGTACTTCTTCCTCTGGTTCTAACCACCACAGTTAGGTAAGATCTCACAAATTAAAAGGACATAGTCCTCCAGGCTGCCTATTCTGCTCAAGACTTTAGATGCCAGCTGCAAGCTCAGAAGTCCCCACCACACTGGTTGAAATTGGTAACAGCACACATTAGAAAGAAGGTTAATAATAACTGTACTTCAACACAATTTGAGCACTCCTCCCATCTTAACCCAGTATTGCAAGGACAGAGTAGCTGGGGCTGGGGGCTGGGGACCATGCTGTCAGGCGAAATTGAGGCCAACTGGCACAGCTAGCATTTTACTAATGAGGACTCCCTGCACCCCTCATCGGTGAGTAGCATCTGGGGTCTTAAAAGCTGCCAAGCTGCCATCTGAGGGTACAGCAAATGGTCCCAACTCAACAGGAATGGATGATCACCCAGGACAAGAATGACATGGGGAAAAGAGAACCCAGAAGACAGAGAGACCCACTTGAGTGGGTCTCTACATCGACTTGTGACCAGAAGAACTGGATGGTGCTCAACCACCACCAGTGACAGCCACAATGGAGCTCACAAAGTTGAGTCTCACTGGCAACAAGAGAATAAATAGGGGTGCACCCTGTGATCTCCAATAAAAGACCGCAGTTGATGGTGTGGGGGCTTTGGAGTTCCCCTGGGAGCATGGCTTCTGGCCCTGATGCTGCTCCTGTCCATAAATCATAATGAAGGTCAATTTTTTGGACAACAATGGATTGGACTTGGCAACACAGAGTGACTGTACCCTATGGGAATTTTATGGTTCTGTGCATTGATAGGATGTCATCCTGCTGACCTCTTGCTGGAGGAAGGGGAGTGGGTGGAGAGGAGGGGATAGGACATTGTTGGGGGGATAGCACATGTATGGAGCAGAGAAGACGGGTGTATTGTCATCACACAGGGAGAGCAATGGGAGCTGCATATAGGTGAGCATGAAAATTTATATGGGAATGTACATTTTCATTTAATCATAATCATAATCATAAAATAACAGTCCCCACCACATCCTTGATTCTGACCTGCCGTCTACAAATTTGGAGATTTCTCACTATCATTCAGGATGCCAACTGTTTCCAGGGGCCCCCCTCACTTTTGACCTGCTAGCTCCCACTGTAGTCTCAGGTTTGATGATTTGACACCTGAACAACTTAGTAGAACTCAACAAAGCTCTGTACTAAAATTACCTTTCGTTAGAGCAAAAAGGATGCAAGTGAAGAGATGTTCAGGGTGAGGTCTGGGAGGGTCACTGATGTAAAACTTCCATATTCCACAAAAGGGGTGCATTGTCTTCCTGAGCACTGGTTGAACTGGCACCAACCCAGATGCCCATGGAACATTTGTGTTCAGAGCCTTTTTGGGGCCCTCATTACATAGGCATTGTTTGAATTGTTTCTTCATATGATAGAACTCAGCTTTTGGCACTCCACCCTCCTTGATATCAAATGGTAGATATTTCTGAATATAATTCTTTACAACAGTAAAGAACTTTTAAAAAAAAATTTTTATTTAATATAACAGTGAAAATGTACATTCACGTATAAATTTACATACCCACCTATATGCAGTTTCCACTGCTCTCCTTGCCCGGTGACAGCGCACTATTCCTCTCTGCTCCATGCATGTCTCATTCTCCCAACAGCCTCTTTTTTCCCTCCTCTCCACTCACTCTCCTTCCTCCAGCCAGAGGTCAGCAGGATGACATCCTATAGATATATAGAACCATAAAGTGCATCCAATATATGGTCACTGCATTGCATTGCCAAGTCCAATCCATTCCTGTCCGAAGCGTGGACCTTTGTTATGATTTATGGTCAAGGGCAGCATAAGCGTGAGAGGCCATGCTCCCAGGGGAACCCTGAAACCACTGGACCATCAATTGAGGTCTTTTAGTGGCAATCTCAGGGTGCACCCCTTTTTATTCTTGTGTTACCAGTGAGACTCAACTTAGTGAGCTCCATCGTGGCTATCACTGGTGGTGGCCGGGCACCATCCGGTTCCTCCAGTCCCAAGTCGATGTAGGCACCCACTGATGTGGGTCTCTCTGTCTTCTGGGTTGTCTTCACCCCATGTCATTTTGGTCCTCGGTGAGCATCCGTTCCCGCTGAGTTGGGACCATTTGCTGTGCCCTTGGATGGCAGCGTGGCAGCTTTTAAGACCCCAGACACCACTCACCAACGTTGGGTGCAGAGGGCCCTCTTAGCAAAATGCTAGTTGTGCCTATTGGCCTCGCTTTCGCCTAAGAGCATGGTCCCCCACCCCCTGCCCCAGCTACTGTCCTTGCAATATTGGGTTAAGATGGAAGGAGTACTCATGTTTAAGTCTACTTAATATTGTTCTTGTTTCTAATGTGTGCTATCACCGATTTCACCCAACCAGATACCTAGGAACTATCTAATCTAAGTCCTCCCCCCCTCCTTCCCTCCCTCCCTCCCTTGCAGCTGTCAAAGAGTCTTTTCTTCTATACACAAGTCTGTTTTTGAGATCTTATCGTAGAGGTCTCATACAATATTTGTCCTTTTGTCGCTGACTACTTTCACTCAACATAATGTCTTCCAGTTGAAACCAGGTCATGAGATGTTTCCTGAAGTCATCATTGTTCTTTATCATTGCGTAGTGCTCCATTGAGTATATCTACCATAGTTTACCTATCCATTCTTCTGTTGTTGGGCATCTGGGTTGATTCCATCTTTTCGCTATTGTGGACTGTGCTGCAATAAACATTCTAGTGCGTGTGCCCGTTGGTGTGTAAGGCCTTGATTCTGTAGGATATATTCCAAGTAGTGGAATTATTGGGTCAAATGCTATATCAATATCCATTTTTTTAAGGAAGCACCAGATTGCTTTCCAAAGAGGCTGGACCATTTTGCAACCCCACCAGCAGTGTAGGAGGGTTCCACTTTCTCCACAGCCTCTCCAGCATTTGTTGTTTTGTGTTTTCTGGATCATGGCCAACCTTGTTGGGGTGAGATGGTATCTCATTGTTGTCTTGATTTGAATTTCTTTAATAACTAAAGATCGTGAACATGTCCGCATGTGTTTTTTGGCTGCCTGGATCTCTTCTTTAGTGAAATGTCTGTCCATCTCCTTTGCCCATCGCTTAATTGGGTGATTTATCTTCTTCTTGTTGATATTTTGTAGTATCTTATAGATTATGGAAATCAGGCGTCAGTGTGACATAGAGTTGCCAAATATTTTTTCCCATCCTGTAGGTGTTCTTTTAATTCTATTAATAAAGTCTTCAGATGAGCAGAAGTGTTTAATTCTTAATAGATCCCATTTATCTATTCTCTCTTCTGATGATTGTGGTTTGTTTGACAGATTTTGGAGTCTGTCCATATTGTGTATTAAAACTTCCATTGTTGTTCCTACCTTTTCTTGGATGAGCTTTATCGTTTTAGGTTTGATATTTAGGTCTTTTATCCAGTTGGAGTTGGTTTTTGTATAAGGTGTAAGATATGGATCTTAAGAACTTTTTTAAGAAGCGAAAGAAGTTGCTGTTTACTTTGAGGAAAGGGTCTTTTTACAGAAAAGTTTTCTTAGAGTTTATATTTATTATTCATCTTTATAATGGGAATAATAGTATGTACCATAAAGGCTTGTTTTGAAGACTAATACGTGGGAAGTATTTAGAATAGTGCTTAACATATGGTAAATACTCAGCAAGTGTTAATTGTTGTTGTAACATGTACAATCTTCCTATAAAACTCTTAGGAGGAAGCAGCAGTCTGTATTTGTGACTTTGGATTAGACAGTGATTTCTTAGATATGACACTAGAAGCATAATGATGAAAGAATAGATAATTCATCTTAATCAAAAGCTTTTTACCTTAGAAGATACAATAAAGAAACTGAAAAGACAGCCCACTGAATGAGCAAACAGGTTTGTAAGTGATATATCTGATAGGGGTCTTGTATTCATAACGTATAAATAATTCCTACTAAATAAAAAGACAACCCAATTTGAAAAGGAGCGAAGGTTTTGAATAGGCATTTCGTGAACACATGAAAAGATATTCAATGTCATTATTGATTAGGGAAATGCAAATTAAAACCAGATTGAGATACCATTCTCATTAGGATGTCTATAATCAAAAAAAGACACACAATCACAAATGTTAGCAAGGATGCAGAGAGGTTGGAACCCTTATACATTGTTGGTAATGTTGTAAAAGGGTGTAGTCTGTTTTGAAACAGCTTGGCAGTTGTGTAAAAAGTTAAACATAGTAATATTATAAAACCAAACCTGTTGCCATCAAGTTGATTCCAACTCCTACCCACTGTATAGGACAGCGTCAAACTAGAGTTTCCAGGAAGTGGCTGCTAGATTCAGACTGCTGACTTTTTAGTTAGCAGCTGAGCTGTTAACCACAGAGCCACTGGGTCTCCTGTGACTTTCATGTTGCCATAAACCAAAGAACCAAATCCTTTGCTGTCAAATCAATTCTAACTCACGGTGACCCTGAAGGACAGAGTAGAATTTCCCCATAGGGTTTCTCAGGAGTGGCTGATGGATTCGAACTGCTGGCCTTTCGCAACTGTAGCTCTTAACCACTGTGCCACGAGGTCATCAGTGTTACCATGTGACCCAACAATTCCATGCCTGTATACTTAGAGAAATGGAAACACACATTGACTCAAAAACATGTGCGTGAAGTTCATAGCAATGTTATGATAGCAAAAAGTAGAAACAGCCCAAATATTCATCACCTAAGGAATGAATAAGCAAAAGGTGTTGTATCCATACAATGGAATATTATTCAGCCATAAAAAGAAATTAAGTACTGATGGGTGCTGCAACATAGATGACTCCTGAAGGTATTATGCTAAGGGGAAGAAGTCAGACACAAAATGCTACCTTTTATATAAGTGCTCAAAATAGACAAATCCATAGAGATGGAAAGTAAGATCAGCTGTTTTCTGGGCCTGGGACTGGTGAATGTGAATGACTGCATGAGTCGGATCCGACTCGAGGGCACTTGGCTTGGCTGGCTAGTCGGCATCAGGTTTCTTTGTGGGATGATGAAAACATTCTGAAGTTAGTGGTGATCAGTGTATAAATTCATGAATATACTAAAACCCTCTAAATTTTACACTTGAAGATGAACTTTATGGTGTATAAATTATATATATAATTACATATCAATAAATCTATTAACAAAAACCTTTATGGTTTTGTGACATAAAAGATTGTTTTGTGATAAAATACGAATTGGAATAGTAAAGTAATTCTACATCAGGGGATGTCAGGGAAGCAGCTGGGAGAAAAATGCATGAGCTTCCAGTAGACACCAAGTGAAACTTGGCATAGAGTTACTAATAAACTGCCAAAAATAAGATTACATTTTTTTGTTGTTCTATCTAGATTCTTTGAGGGTAGGCCATTTTCCTGTAGGTTTGAAGATGGTTATTGGTTTGAAATAAGTAGCTTGTGCCTGTAACATTTTTTCACTTAGGTGCTTTGGAACAGTGAGTATAGAATAAGATTGTGACAAAGTAAAACACTGTCTTTTTAATTCCAGTACTAAACAAATGGGAGAAAGAACTATTCTGTTTACAAATATTCTGCCTCACTATTGTGTTGAGACATAAGTCAGTGCTCTCTTTTGGGAAATAACATGAGTTACTTTCAATGAATCGTGTGGTGGTTTTGCCAGATAAAAACCCAAAAAACCAAACCCACTGCCATCGAGTCGATTCCAACTCATAGCAACTCTATATGTCGGAGTAGAACTACCCCAATAGAGTTTCAGGGAGCACCTAGCGGATTTTAACTTCTAACCTTCTGGTTAGCAGCCATAGCACTTTACCACTTATGCCACCAGGGTTTGCCAGATAAGGGACAGGCAAATATTTTAATCTTACCCTTTATATTTAGTGTTTCTGTTGAATGTTAGTTTTAAAAAATGGTCAACCTGTGACCTATGTTTTTGGAATTATACCAACACTACCATTATAATTTTGTATAAACATTTCTTTAGTTTTATCAGTTTGTGTATGTTGCCACTCTGTGCCACATTTTAATGAGATGATGGGGTTCAACAGTTATACTTATGTGATTATACACTGCAATTTCCTTTAACCATTAAAACTAACGAACTTAATTTTACAGTCTGATTTCGGTCAGGGGATTATGTGGTTGAAGTAATTCTAAAGCCCTCCTAACTTCGTGAAGATGAATGCTCATATGGTTAATTTGGGAGTGTATTTGAGTTAGGGCCAATTAAATTTCTTGTGTCAGCTCTAGTTAGTAGCTCTTCCAGAGAATTGTCTTAAGATGACATTAACTTTCTACTGTAACAGACAGTACAAAAAACCTTTCTTTTTAAAGTAAAACGCACTGAAAGCTCTTTGTTTTCCAATATTTGTGAAATTTTTTCTTCTTTTTTTTTAATGTGTTGAGGGCAGGCAAAGTTGATCTGACAGGCAGTTTAGACTGAAATCTCATTGGGTAGTTGTGAAGTATTTGAATTCTAAAGCCTGGAGCTAAGAGGAAGTAACAGCAAGGATCTAATTATAAAACCTCAAAGTCTTGCTGATTGATCATGCGTTCATTCCTATTCTCCATTAAAGATTTCGAGTTAACTTTTTGAAACTAAGTTACTGCCATGTAATATGTATGTATTGTAAAAGAATCTCACTTATCATTTTTCAGTTATTTCTGCTAGAGGGGTTTTAACCTAATGGGAAATACAGTTACAGTGTTGGTCAGTTCTTTGTACTTTGCGCTAGAAGGATTTTGTTTTCTTGTCAACTTGATGAGTCTACTGACTAGCTTTTTTAAAATTGTGTTTTAAGGTGAAGCTTACAGGAAAAATTAGCTTCTCATTGAAGAATTTATGTATGGATTGTTCTGTGACGTTTTTTGCAATCCCTGCAATGTATCAGTACCTTCCCCTTTTCCCTTTCTAACCCGGATTCCCTGTGTTCAGTTGTCCAGGTTTCCTGTCCCTTCCTATTTTCTTTGCTTTTGGGCATGTGTTGTCCATTTGGTCTCACATACTTGATTTATCTAAGAAGCGTATTTCCTTACTTGTGTCACTGTTTGTTTTATAGGCCTCTCTAGTCTTTGGTTGAAACGTGGACTTCAGGAGTGGCTTCAGTTCTGAATTAGCAGGGTGTCCAGGGGCCATAGTCTCAGAGGTTTCTCCAGTGTCTGTCAGACCAGTAAGTCTGATCTTTTATTTTTTTGTGTGTGTGAATTTGAATTTTTTCCACTTTTTTTACTCTTGCTCTGTCCGGGACTCTCTGTGATCATCCCTGTCAAAGGGATCGGTGGTGGTAGCTGGGTACCATCTACTTCTTCGCTTGGTCTGGTGGAAGCTGAGGTTCATGGGGTTTATTAGGCCTTTGAACTGGTATTTTCCGTGTCTTTGGTTTTCTTGATTTTGTTTTGCTCCAAATGTGATAGGACAAATAGGTATGTTTTAGATGGCCTTTTACAAGCTTTTAAGACCCCAAATGCTGCTCACTAGTGTAGAATGTAGATCATTTTCTTTATGAACTGGATTATGCCAGTTGAACTGTATGTTCCCTGAGACCATAATCCACAGCCTTCAGCCCCAGAAACTTGGTCCCTCCAGGTGTTTGGATGTGTCTGCAAAGCTTCTATGGCTTTGCATTACTCAAGTGTATAGGTGTTCCAATCTCCCTGCAAACTCTCCACCATTTGATTTTTTATTTTTTTGATGAGTGCCAATAATGTTGGAGTGGGACAGTATCACTTAGTTCTGATTTGTATTTATGTAATGGCTAGTGATCATAAGCATTTCCTCATGTGTCTTTTAGTTGCCTGAATATTTTCTTGGTGAAGTGTGATTTCCCCTATACTGTATATTGTCTTTGCTTTCACTAAAATCAACACTTGGTTGTCTAGTTGGGATCGCTGGTGTCAGCAGTTAAGTGCTTGGCTAAAACGTTTGGTAGTTCAAATCTGTCTATCATTTATACCTTGAAAACTGTGTGGGGCAGTTCAGCTCTGTCTTATAGGGTGACTGTGAGTTGGAGTGAGTTTTGTTTTTTTGGATTATCTGGTTAATTCTTCCTCCTTTTCTTGGCTTTCTAGAATAATTGCCCTTTTGTGATTGATTTATTTCACTCAACATGATACCCTCTAGGTTCATTTATATTGTAATGTTTCTTGAATTCATCGTTGTTCTTTATCATTGTGTAGTATTCCATTGTCTGTATGTATATAATTTGTTTATCCACTCATCTGTTGATGAGCACTTAGGTTGTTTTAATCTTTTTGGCATTGTGGCTAATGCTGCAATGAACATAGGTGTGTATGTGCCTATTAGTGTGATGGCTGTCATTTCTCTAGGATATATTCTCTAGGAGTAGGATTGCTGGATTGTGTGCTATTTTTATTTCTGTTGTTTTTCATAGTGGTTATATCATTTGACATCCCCACCAGCAGTGTATAGGAGTTCTAGTCTCTCTCTAACCTCTCCACCATTTGATTTTCTATTTTTTGATTAGTGCCAGTAATGTTGGGGTGAGATGGTATTTTGTAGTTTTGATTTATATTTCTCTAGTGGCTAGTGATCACAAGCATTTCCTCATGTGTCTGTTAGTTGTCTGAGTGTTTTCTTTTGTGAAGTGTGTGTTCATATCCTTTGCCCATTTTTTAATTGGATTTTTGTTGTTGTTATTGAGATGTTGAATTGTTCTATAGACTGTAGAGATTAGACCCTTGTTGGAGATGTCATAACCAGTGTTTTACCCCCAGTCTGTAAGTTCTCTTTTTGTCCTTCTGATAAAATGTTTTGATGAACATAAGTGTTTAATTTTTAGAGCTCACAATTACCTCATTTATCTTTTGTTGTTTGTGTATCATTGTTATGTGTTTTAGGACTCATAGCATGGTTCCTATTTTTTCTTCCATGGTCTTTATTGTTTTAGGTTTTATATCTGGATCCGACTCAACAGCACAGGGTTTATTTAGATCTTTGGTCTACTTTGAGTTTGTTTCTGTGTATGGTGTGTGGTATGGGTCCTCACTCATTTTTTGTTACAGGTGGATATCTGGTTTTCCCAGCAGCATTTGTTAAAAATATGGTCTTTTCCCCCATTTAATGGATGTTGGTCGTTTGTCAGAGATCAGCTGACCACAGATAATGGCTTTACATCCAAGTTCTCAGTTCTGTCCCATTGGTCTGTGTGTCCCTTGTTGTACCGGTACCAGGCTATTTTGACTGCTGCTGGCTTTATAATAGGTTCTGAGACCATGTAGTGTGTGGCCTCCTAGTTGTTCGTTTTCTTTAATAATACTTTGTCTGTGGCCTCTTTCCTTGTAAAGCTGATGATTAGTTTTTTGATCTTGTTAAAGAAGGGTGTTGGTATTTGGGTTGAGATTGCATTATCTGTAGATTGCTTTGGAATTGACATTTGCATGATGTTGAGTCTTCCCATCCATGACTGTGATACGTTTTTCCGTCTACATAGGTCTCTTGGTTTCTTGCGGTAGTGTTTCATAGTTTTCTTTGTATAGGTCTCTTTCATCCCTGGTTAAATTTATTTCTAAGTGTTTTATCTTTTTAGGGACTATTTTAAATGGTATTGCTTTCCTGATTTGGGGGTTATTTCTTTTGTTGTGATTTTTAATTATGTCTGTTTTTTCTTGTGGTAATAATCCTGTTAGGACACATATTGCTAACTGTATATGATGGGTAGCTGTATGGAGCACAAAATTAGATAAGCTTCTGTCCTTTGGCTCAGAATCTAAATTTAGTAGATGAGAATCTTCTTTCCTAGATGTTGTTAAAAATAGGAGATACCCATCTGTCTGATGTGGTTTAGATAAAATTGTGCCTACAGGCTTGGAGGTGAACTACATAACAGTTGACTTCCTTTTAGCCCTGTAATTCTTAGAAAAATGTTTTCTTTAATATAGATGTCAAGAGTGTACAGTTTACATGGTTGAACTGAAATTGTTCTGTATATTTATGAAAAATGGAAGTCCTGGGGAAATTGAATTGTGAGAAGAAACTTAAATGACTAATTAAGAGAGCTGGCTTAGGAATAAAATCTAGTTCTTTATAACTTACTAGTTATATGACCCTGAGAAAGTTACTCCGGTTCTCTGAGTTTGTAACCTAATTTACGTAGTAAGAATAGTAAGATCTCCTTCAGTGGGTTGCTAAGAGTAAATTAAATGAGTCATTATATATAAAGTACTTTGTTCAATCCAGAATGGAGTGGAAGGCATTGTTCTTTATTGGTGCCAATATTGTTGTTGGTGTTAGTATTACTTCTGGTTCATTTTATTAAAAAATGTGCCACCTGGCTATTAAAAATTTCAATTTAGAGCTCAAGATATAAGATCAGACATAAATAGGGAATTCATAGATATTTTGAGTCATGGAAAGAGTTTAATTACAGAATATGGCATTAGAAGAGGACTGAAAAATCAACCCTGAAGGACTACCTACATCTAGGAAATGCAGAGAAAACAGGGAAAGAGACTGGGAGAAAGCCATTCATGAAGTAGAATAGGGGAATAATATGTAATTCAAGGGATAGGTTGCTCACCAAGTCACATATTTTCTTCAGAAGTTCATTCAAAAATATTTAATGCCATTTAATTCATTAATGCCAGGTAGTGGAAGACCCTGAGAAACCCATCAAACTGGGCAAGTTGGAGGTTTTTATTATCTTTAGGAGACTAGAAAAATAAGCTTACAGCTAGATTTTATTGGGCTGAGAAATGAATGTGAGGGGAAGAAAAAGAGAGACCATGAGTATAAGCATGAGATTTCTGAAAATTTAGTTGTATATAGGAGAGATAATACTTAATGGGGAGGAGAAAGGGTTTCAGTTTGTTTTGTGTAGGAAAGGAAAAAATTATGCATGTTTGGAGCCTGAGGGAGAAATTAAACATACCTTGGTGGCACAGTGTTTACGAACTCAGCTGGTAACTAAAAGGTCAGCAGTACCTGCCTGTCAACTGCTCTTTGGAAACCCTACAGGGCAGTTCTACTTTGTCCTGTAAGGTTTCTATGAGTTAGACTCAGCTTAATGACAGTGGGTTGGTGAAAGGATAATTGATAGGCAGGATTATGGTATGAGGCAAGTGGAAATGGAATCTAGTGCACAGGTAGAAGTGGTACGTTTGAGAGGAGCAGCTGTTCTTTTTGTAGAAGAGCAGGACAGTGTGAAGGCAAGTAAGTTTGAGGCTGATGGGGTGGGGAGGTAGGATAAACGAATTTATGTCTAGTGGCTCCTTCTAAGTATGTAAATGGGGAAATAGTGAATTTTCTTAGTTATCTAGTGTTCCTGTAAAAGAAATACCACACGGGGATGGTTTTAACAAACAAATTTATTTTCACAGTCTAGGAGGCTAGAACCCTGAATTCCAGATGCCAGCTTTCTCTCTCTGTTGGTTCTAGGGGAATGTTCTTGTGGTCAATCTTCCCTTGAGTCTGGGAGTTTCTCAGTACAGAGTCCTCGAGATGGAAAGACATGCTCTTTTCATGGCAGTATGAAGTCCCTGTCCTCTCTCCTTGATTCTCTCTTGTTATATCTCAAAAGAGATTGACTCAATATACAACCTAATCCTGTAGATTAAGTTCAACCTCATCAATGTAACTGCTTCTAAACCCAAACAATAACAATTGATGTCTTTGAATTGTGGTGTTGGAGAAGAATATTGATTGTACTGTTTACTGCCAAAAGGTCAAACAGATCTGTTCTGGAATAAGTATAACCAGAGTGATCCTTGGAAGCAAAGATGGTGAGATTGCTTCTTAGATAATTTGGACGTGTCATCAGGAGGGATCATGATGACCTGGAGGAGGACATCATGCTGGGTAGAGTGGAGAGTCAGTGAAAAAGAGGAAGATCCTTAATGAGATTTATTGCCACAGTTCCTGCAACAATGGGCTTAAGCATAAAAATGATTGTGGACGTGGTGTAAGACCGGGCAGTGGTTTATTCTGTTGTGCATAGGATTGCTATGAGTTGGACCCAACTTGATAACGCCTAAGAACAACAAGCAACCAACCTGCTTCATAAACGTCGTCAAAAACAAAACCAAACCTGTTGTTGTTGAGTAGATTCCAACTCCTAGAGACCCTATAGGACAGAATAAAACTACTCCATAGTGTTTCCAACGAGCAGCTGGTGGATTCAAACTGCTGATCTTTTGGTTAGTAGCTAAGCTGTTAACTCTTGCACTACCAGGACTCCCATTAACAACACAGAGGCTAGGATTGACAACTTATAGTTAATAATCACATCAGATCACAAAATGGTAGACAACCAAACAGTACTAGGAATCATGGCCTAGCTAAGTTGTTGCAAATTTGGGGGCAACACAGTACAATCTAGAACAGAACTTACTGAGATATTTAGAATAGATTGGTGGAGCCTTTTCTACTGCTAAATAAATAGAATTAAATGACGAAAGGATATTATTATCTTCTTATGGATTGATGCATGTTATAACATTAGACCAGTGGTTCTTAACTGGGGGTTGATCTTCCCCTTTCCCTAGAGACATTTGGAAATGTCTGGAGACACTTTGGTTATCATGTAGGGGGTGAAAAGGTGATACTACTGGTATCTAGTGTAGAGGTCAGGGATGTTGCTACCCATCCTGCAGTGTATAGGCTAGTCCCCCACAACAAAGAATGATCTGCTCCCAAGTACTAGCAATGCTGCAGTTGAAAAAACTTTCACTAGAGGAGAACGTCCCTACAACATACTCTTCAACAAAAGCCTCTAATCCAAGAAGTTTGAATAGAAGTGTATTATATCCCCTCATAAAAAGTTACAGTACACATTCACTTATTAAAGGCTGGAAAACTCCTCAGAAGAAAATCTAAACTTTCAGCATGCTCATTTCCCACCCCTTTCACAACAACTGTTGCCACACTGAGAAATTCATTTAGGAAAAGGTTGTACTGTAATCTCTTGGCTGGATGGTACTGTGTCTTTTTCCTGTATTTCTGGTGTCTGGCCCAATTCTTGAGATGTTTTGTTGAAATGAATTAAGATTATCATTTTTAAAATTGTGATTAAGTGAAAGTATACAATCCAGATTAAATTTGCATGGCTGCCTTTCTTTAGCTTCGTGTGTTCTTCTTGGCCGGTGACAGCACACTCCTCCTTTTCATTCTATACTTGTCGTATCCTCTTGATCTCCTGTCCCCTCCTCTTGACCCTCTCTTCTCCCATTTAGAAAGAGACCAGTAGGACAGCATCCTATAAATGCATAGAACCATGAAGTACACACACCAAATGGTCACATTGTGTCCCTGAGTCCAGTCCATTTTTGTCTGAAGAACTGACCTCAGTAGTGTTTTCTGGACAGGGGGCCGCAGCTGGTCTAGGGGCCATGCTCCCAGGGGATCCCTGTGGCTGTTGGTCTTTTAGTACAGTTCTTGAGGTGCACCCTATTATTGTGTTGCCACAGGGACTCAACATTGTGTGCTGAAGTGAATTAAGATTTTAAAATCGGCTTTTGCTTAGTTTTATCATTTTTATAACAATTTTATTTGCAGCTTAGCACTTATTTGTTTTATTATGATTTAATGAAAATGTACATTCCCATATAAATTGCATGCCCACCTATATGGAGCTCCCACTGCTCCCCCTGCTCTCCCAGCACACTCTTCCTCTCTTCTCCATACATGTCTTATCCTCCCAACAGTCTTCTGTCCCCTCCTCTCCACCTTCTCCCCTTCTTCCAGTAAGAGGTTATCAGGACGGCATCCTATAGATGCATGGAACCATAAAGTGCACACATGATATGGTCACCCTGTGTCGCCAAGTCCAATCCATTCCTGTCCAAGAGTTGACCTCCGTTATGATTTATGGACAGGGGGCACTTATTTTATTATTTTTTTCATTGGTTTAAGTGAAAGTTTACCATTACAGTTTCTCATACAAAAACTTACATGTACTTTGCCCTATGTCCCTAAGCTACTCTCCCTACACTGACAGCACACTCTTCTCCTCCAACTGGTATTTCTTATTTCCATTTAACCAGCTTCTGTACCCCTCTCTCATTTCCTCATACCTCTGAACTGGCACTTCCCATGTAGTTTTCTGTATCTGAGCAAGCCAAGAAACACACTGTTCACCAGTATCATTGTATGTCTTATATACTAGTTGGATCTTTGAGGAGTTGGCTTCTAGAGTGGTTTCAGTTCTGAGTTAGCAGAGAGTCAAGGGGTTGTGTCTTCCAGGGACTACCCAGTCCATCAGACCATCAAGTCTGGTCTTTTTAGTAGAGTTTGAGTTCTGTTTCTCTTACTCAACGAAGGACTTGTTGAGTTCCCTGTAAGGACAGTCTTTGGTGGTGTCTGGGCACCATTTAGTTTTTCTGGTCTCATGTTCATGTAGTCTCTAGTATATATGGCCCTTTCTATTTCTTGTGCTCATACTTTTCTTATGTCTTTGATACTCTTCTTTCTCTTTTGCTCCAGGTAGATTGAGACTAATTAATGCTTCATAGATCACTGACTGCTAGCTTTTAAGACCCAGATGCCACTCACCAGAGTAGGATGCAGAATATTTTCGTAAAAACCCTGTTATGCCAGTTGATCTAGATGTCCCCTGAAGTTATGGTCCCTGGACCCCTGATTGTGATACTCTGTCCCTGGAGCTGTTTGGCTTTGAGTTTAGTTTATTTTTGCTAGCTTCTTCTCTGCTGTGCAGTATCTCTCCCTTCACTAAAGTAATTCTTGTCAGTTATCTAATTAGTGAATACCCCTCTCGCTCTCACCCCTTCTTGTAGCCTTCAAAGAATGTTTTCTTTTGTGTTTAGACCAATTTGTGAGTACTTATAATAATACTGATCTCCTACAGTATTTGTCCTTTTACAGTCGACTGATTTCTCTGAGTATAATGCCATCCAGATTCTTTATTTCATGATATATTTCCCAAATAAATTTTTATAAATCATTACTCTTTATTGTTGCTTTTGTGTCAATATACCATAGGTTGTTTATCCATTCTTCCATCTATGGGCACCTAGATTGATTGCATCTATTTGTTGTGAACAGTGCTGTGATGAACATTGGTATGGTGCTTATTATTTTTAAAGGTAAGTATTAGGAGGCAATAGTGGTTATAACCTGGCACCTTACAAATTTTAGACTTGAGCCTACACGTTTCTCCTGAATTTTAGATTCAGAATTCCAAATGCCTATTGTATGTTTCTACTTGATTGTCTAGTGGCTTCTCAAACTTAACACATCCAAAATTAACTCCTGACAGTCCCTTCAGAGCTGTAGAACCTGCAGTCTTCGTCTTCTTAGCCATTGACTTTTCCCTTTTTCCAGTTGCTCAAACCAGAGGCCACTTTTTCTTATTCTCTACATCCAGCCCATCAGTAAATGTTGGCTCTACTTTTAGAAAATATTCAGAATGGAACCATTTCCTGTGATTTACATTGCTATCATACTGATTTAAACTACCATTAAGCTTTTGGCTAGATTGTTCTAACTGATCTCCATGCTTCTGTCCTTCATACAGTAGCCATTGTAGCAACCCTTTTAGAACATAAATCAGATGATGTGACTTCTCTGTTCAGAATGCTCCAGTAGCTCTTCATTTTTCTCAGCAAATAAGCCAGAATCCTTTCAATGACTGGCAGAGCCCTATGCTACCTGGCTCTTCCATTACCTCTCTAAGCTCATCCTTTCCTCATCAGTCCCTGGTCACACTGGATCTCTCTGCTGTTCCTTGAGCACACTGGGTAGGCACTCAACTCAGGGCCTGCTTAAAATAATAATTTCTCTACTGAGAATAATCTACCAGATTTAACCACATGGTCTGTTCTTGCACCTCTTTTAAGTCTTTGCTTAGAAGTCATCTTCTTGGCAAAGTCTTTTGTGATAACTATTTCCAGTTACAGCTTCCTCCCTCACTGTCTCCTCTGCTTTCTTTTTCTTCAGAGTTCTTGTCACCTTCTACTGTATGATGTAATTTACTTGTATACTTGTACTGTTTCCCTCTCAGTAGAGGTAAATTCCATTAGGCCAAGAATATTTTTTATGTGTTTTGTTCATTACTGTGTCACAGGTAGTATACTACCTGGCAGCATAGTAGGACTTCAACAGATATTAGTTGAAAAAAATGAATACTGATTAACTGCAAAGACTCATACTTAGATTTCACACTTGTCAGTGAACTCTGTGACCTTAGGCATGTCATGTGAACCATCTGGCCTACTTGGTCTTCTTTAAAAACAGAGATTGTTGTTAGTTGCTGTTGGATTGGCCCCTAACTTATGGCAACCCCATGCACAACAGGAGTGTACATTGAGATCCTTATGATTTTTGGTAGCTAATTTTTTTGGAAGTAGATCGCCAAACCATTCTTCCTCATCTGTCTTAACCTGGGTGCTCCACTGAAGCCATTTTGGTGTCACAACATCATGGAAGCCACCAGTGACAGATATGTGGTGGCTGTGCATGAGGTGCATTGGCTGGGAATCAAATCCATGTCTCCCGATGGAAGGCAAAAATTCTGTCAATGAACCACCAATGAATGCCTCATAAAATGTAGATAAACCTGTTGTCATTGAGTCCATTCCAATTCCTATCAACCCTGGTTGCATAGTGATTAGGAGTTTGGCTGTTACGTTAAAGATCAGCAGTTGGAAGCCACCACATGCTTCTTGGAAACCCTGTGGAGCAGTTCTGCTTTATTCAGTAGGGTCATTATGAGTTACCATGAAATGAAAATGGAGATAGTAGAACCAAATAGAGTTGTCTTGAGGATTCAATGTCAGAATAAATGTAAAGCTCTTAGCCAGGAATCTGGCATGGAACTGTCAATAAATGGTAGCTTATCACTGTTTTTTCCCTTCAAGTATGAAATCATGGGCTTCTTTCTGACATACATTGCAGGTTGTAATTATATGGTAAATGATACACCATATTAACAATTAAGACAACTGCTTCTTGTAGATCTGGGGAATGTATTGATTTGTGTGCATTAAAATCTCTAAATACATTAGAATAATTAGCAGTATAGGGTCGCTGTAAGTTGGAATCAACTCAATGATGGTGTTTTTGATTTTACTTTTTAGTTAACAGTCACCAAAATGCTGCCAAGGGCTTTGGTGATTTTTTTGTTTTTTTTAAAGAGCTGTGAAAAGATCATCAGAGGCTAGTTTTAAACTATAACTAACTTTGTCAGATGAGGCAGTTGTGAAATACATAAATGAAAAAATACATTCATTTATTATATCAGAATGATTAATAAAAATTCATCTGCCCTTCATGCAAAATTAATTTGGATTGTATACTTTCACTTAATCACAATAAAGAAAAATTCATCAGCCCTTACTGACAGGCATTTGATTTGCCCACACTTATTACTCACCATAAATGTTTGGGATGTTCAGGTCTAGCCAGAGCCTAATTGAAGGTACCAATAATATTTCTTACATTTTGTTCAAGCAAAAAAAATATGTATTTGTTTTATTAGGAGAAAAAAAAAAAGATTCCTTTCCTAACAAAATTCTGTGGAAATGAGATCATAGTTTGAATGTGTGCATGTCTATTTTCTTCATGTTTCCCAGAATTGAATATAGTCTTAAAAAATGTCAATAATGCCATATATTGGAAGCACTTTATGGTTCTATACATCTATAGGATATCATCTTGCTGACCTCTGGCTGGAGGAAGGGGAGTGGACGGAGAGGAGGGGAAAGGAGACTGTTGGGAGGATGAGACATGTATGGAGCAGAGAAGAATAGTGTGCAGTCACCAGACAGGGAGAGCAGTGGAAGCTGCATATAGGGGGGCATGTAAATTTATACGTGAATGTACATTTTCACTCAGTCATGTTAAATAAAAATAAAAAAAATAAAAAAATGTCAATGATATAGTTAGCAATATCAGAAATAACCTTCAAAGAACTGCAGTCACATCACTACATCTCAGCAAGATCTTCTACAACTAAATCTGTTTTAGAAAATAGTTTAAAACCGTTTGTATCCAATGCAGTATTGGAAATATCTAGGGCAACGGTATTTTATCTGTGATTTCACCAGTTGAGAAATAAATGGAAATAGGAGGGAGAGTTTTGATACTGTTGATGTACTTGCTGATTAAGGGATAAGGGCAGATAAACACAAACCCAGAAATTATCTTACTTCTCTTAAAATAACAACAAATTCTCTCTTAGATCTCCAATTCTAGCCTGTGTAATTGTTTTTGATGTAATACCTATTACCTCAGACAGACTGAAGGTTTAATAACTAGATTGGAGATTTCCCTTTGCAGTGCACAAATAGGGAAAACATCACCACAGAAGTTCTCTCTCACATCTGACCTCCTCCTTTTCCTTATTTACTGGCAGTAAATTGCATCTTGTTACCATACCTCATCTGAGCATTCTTAAATTAAAATGTTACAGGTTATTGGCCCTGCTAGTTTTTTGATATGTAGCATTGAACTGTACCAGATGAAATTAAAGCAGTCTTGTCATACATAAGAATTTGTATTTTGAAGGCTACTGCTTGATTTTGTGCACTGGTATACTCTAACTCAGAACTGAAGCAACTCCTTAAATCTACCTTCCAGCCAAAGACTAGACAGCCCTGTAAAATAAACAGTACACATGTGAGGGATGTGCTTCTGAGGTCAGTCAAGTATCTGAGACCAAATGGACAACACTTGCTATCATAATGCAGGTACTTGAGGCCAGAAATACTAGTATGTGATATAGGCAGATTCAGCAATGGAGGCATAGTAGGTGCAGTCATGCTAGTTTTATGGGAAATAGTGGCAGGCAAGTACAGCATTTGGCAGCTGCACCACCATGTGGTGCAGTGGCCTTATATACAGTTATACACAAAGGTGACTGGCAGCCAAGTACGTGAACTCTCAAGGCCAGGTAGGTTATATAACAGGGTGTGTTATACACTCAGTCAGTCTCATCCAGAAGGCCTGCTGTGGGCCCGAAGGCCTGCTGTGGGCCCGAAGGCCTCCTCCAGGCTAGAAGGCCTGCTTCTGGCCAGAAGGCCTGAGCAAGACAACCTTCCATGCCATCCCCACACTGGCCCAAAAGCAGAGGTGAGAGAAGGCAGGAAAGAACAAGAAAATTGGATGAATGGGTACAGGAAACCCAGGGTAGAAGGGAGGTGAGTGCCAGCACATTGTGAGGATTGCAATCAATGTTTCTGAACAACTTGTTTATAAATTTTTGAATGAGAAACTAATTTGTCCTATAGACTTTCATCTAAAACACAATAAAAAAGTTGAATAAAACCTTGACCTTTAAATATTAATTTTATATGTATTAAAATATTGGCATATTGAATGTTATATATGCATATATACAGGTAGTCCCTGACCTCTGATGAGGTTCCATTTTGATGACTTCATCTTAAGTTGGTTCTGAGCTAAGTTGAATACTTTTTTTTGGTTTTCATTATTAATTCCTTCTATTATCAATATCTTTATAAATGTGGTATTTGTCTTTGAGGGTTGGAAACTGTGATGCTTAAGGTTTTGTGTCAGTTTGGCTGGGCCATGATTCTAAGAGGCGGTTTATGTAATGATGCAGTTTGGTATTTACATGATGATGTAGTCATTCTCCACGATGGAATCTGATATGATTAGCCAAACTGATTGTAAGAGAAGTTTCTTCTGGAGTGTGTCCTGATCCAATATATATATATGGATGCTCTGGCAAAGCTTGCTTGCTTGCTGTGGATCCTGCATCTGGTTTGTCATCATCTGACCTCTGGTTCGTGGAACTTGAGCCAATGACCTGCTATACTGCTTACCTGGCATGAGGTTTGTCAGCCTCTGCAGTCTGTGAACCAGAAGTTTGCCATTTTACTTGCTAATCCTTTGATTTGTCGGCTCCTGCAGCTTTGTAAGTCAGGAAAAGCCTCCAGCCTGATGTCTGACTCATAGACTTAGAGCTTCCCATCCTCTACAACCATGTGAGCCATTTCCTTGAGATAAATCTCTCCCTCTGTATGTGCTTCACTGGTGTTGCTTCTCTAGAGAATGCAGCCTAAGACAAAAACAGGATATATAAACTTACAGATAATATATTTTAATATATATATGTGAATAAACAGTACACAAATTTAAAAGAAAAGGGTAGACTTAAATGCTGTTCATTGTAACTAGAATACCTTGTACATCAAGGACTACCTATAATACATTAACCTGTTTCAGCCCTGTCACGGATGGAACTGTGTCCCCCTGAAAATACGTGTATCACTTTGGCTGGGCCATTGTTGTTGGTTGCTTTGTGTTCCCCTCAAATATATGTGTGTTCATATGGGATGGGCTATCATTCCTGGTATTTTCCTATATGTTGTAAATCTTAACCTCTGCCTGTGGTTAATGGGTAAGATTGAATTATGTTAAAGAGGATTAGGATGGGACTGTAATGCTCTTACTAAGGTCACATTTGTACTCCAGCCTAAAGGTGTTTCTCTGGGGTGTAGCCTGTACCACCTTTTATCTTACAAGAGATGAAAGGGAAGAAGAGAGCTGGGGACTTCATACTGCTGAGAAAGCAGTGCCAGGAGCAGAATACATCCTTTGGACCTGAGGTTTCTGCTCTGAGATGCTCCCAGACCGAGGGAAGAGTGACATATCACAAGGACCTTCCTCCAGAATGGACAGAAAGAGGGATCTCCCCAGGAACTGGCATCCTGAATTTGGACTTGAAGCCTACTGGACTGTGAGAGAATAAAGTTCTGTGTGGTATTTCTGTTCTAGCAGCACTAGATGACTAAGACAGCCATGATTCTCAGTGTCGTGAGATTGTCCACCATTTTGTCATCTCGTGTGATTTCCCTGTATGTTGTAAATCCTGCATCTATGATGTGAATGAAGCGGGGTGGGTAGCACTTACAGTAACAAGGCAGGACTCAGTCTACAAGATTGGACTGTGTCTTGAGCCAGTCTTCTTGTGAGATACAAAAGAGAGAAGTGAACTGAAAGACAGGAGAACCCTCATACCACCAAGAAAGCATCACCAGGAGTGGAGCATGTCCTTTGGACCTGAGTTTCCTGTGTGGAAAAGCTCCTGGACCAGAGGAAAGCTGGTAACAAGAACTTTTCTCCAGAGCGGAGAGAGAGAGAAAGCCTTCCCCTGAAGCTCTGTTAAAGTCATGTGGTTGGTTATTTTGTAATAGCAGCATTAGATAAACTAAGACAAAACCTAAACTCTTTCAGGAGTTTAAAGAAGTAGAAGAAAAAAAAAGATGCAGCATATCTATTTTCAACAAGGTTTTATTTTGTATCTTTTTGGTATTCTTAAAAGTCAATATTTATGTAATTTTTATGGTTTAATCTTTTTTCATTGATGAACAAAAACTACAGGGTTCAATCAAAGCATTGTCCTTCTCTTTTTTCCACTCTCCACCTTCTTCTCTCCTCCACAGAATGTTTGTGAAACTTGTTTAGACTTTAAACTATAGCCAGTCATGTATCATCACAAATAATGAGGTTCATATATATTTTGCTATTATGGAGTACAGTCTGTGAAATATTTTAAGTGAAAAACACAGTTTGCACAGTTTCGATCATGTAATTCCATTTTCATTTAAGAGAATTACAGTTATGTTTGATTATGCAAGTTAGATTTGGATGTGTAAATTGTTAACATTGATTAATTGTGGGAAATGAGATAGAAGTAGGGTACCACTTCTTGTTAGGTTTCCCAGAAGTAGAACTTGAGATAAGGATCCACAAGAAAGTGACCTACTAGGAAGAGTTTAGTGGAAACTGGGTAGAGAGAATGGAAAAGTGGGACCAGAAAGAGAGGAGGAGGCTGGAGGCAAAGCAAGGGTATGATATGAAGCAGAGTTCCAGGGAGGATAACTTGGACTCAGTCCTGCAAGGCAGTTCTAGAGAGTACATCTAATAATTGCCACTGTCAGTGTTAAAGACATGAGAGCCTTATACTTCCACACCCGTTAGTCATTGTTTAAGGATCTCGCTTTAAGGGTAGGGAGTGCATAAGTTTCCAGGAAGTACTAGCAGTTTGAAGGGCTTTCTCTTCCAAAGACCTGTAGGTGCTGACTGTTGGGAGTGAAAGTGTGAGATGGGGGAGGTGTGGGCAGTACATTGACAGCAATTGTAGCTGTCACTCAAATTATAGAGATCTAAGTAAGATGATGTTGTTAGGTGCTGTTGAGTTGGTTCCATAGTGACCCTGTGCACAACAGAATGAAACACTGAGTTGCCCTGTGCCATGTCCACGGTCATTTTTGTGCTTAAGCCCATCATGGCACCCACTGTATCAATCCATCTTGTCAAGGATCTTCCTTTTTTTCACTGACTTTCCACTATACCAAGCATGATGTCCTTCTTTAGGGACTGATCTTTCCTGACAACATGTCCAAAGTATGTAAGACACACAGTGCTGCCATCTTTACTTCCAAGGAGCATTGTGATTGTACTTCTTACAGAACAGATCTGTTTGTTCTTTTGGCAGCCCATGGTACATTCAGTGTTCTTCTCCAACACCACAATTCAAAGTCATCAGTTCTTCTGTCTTTGTCCATTGTCCAGCTTTTGCATGCATATGATACGATTGAACATACCGTGGCTTGGGTTAGGCACACTTTAGTCTTCAAGGTGACGTCTTTACTTTTCAATACTTTAAAGAGGTCTTTTGCAGCAGATTTACCCGGTGCATTGCACCTTTGATTTCTTGACTGCTGGTTCCAGGGGTGTTGATTGTGAACCCAAGTACAATGAAATCCTTGACAACCTCCATCCTTTTATAATGATGTTGCTTACTAGTCCAGTTGTGAGAATTTTTATATTTTTGATGAGGTACAATCTATACTGAAGGCTGTGGTCTTTGATCTTCATCAGTGTTTCAAATCCTCTTCACTTCCAGCAAGTTAAGGTGGTGTCATCTAGGTAATGCAGGTTGTTATTAAGTCTCTCTCCAATCCTGATGCCTTGTTCTTCTTCATATAGTCCAGCTTCTTGATTGTCTGCTCAGCATACAGGCAGAAAAGGTATGGTGAAAGGACACAACTCTGACGCACACCTTTCCAGGCTTTAAACCATACAGTGTCCCCTTGTTCTGTTTGCACGACTGCCTCTTGATCCATGTACAGATTCCTTAAGAGCACAGTTAAGTGTTCTGGAGTTCCCATTTTATGCAGTGTTAGCTGTAATTTGTTATGATCCACATAGTCGAATGCCTTTGCATAGTCAGTAAAACACAGGTAAACATCTTTCTGGTTTTCTCTGCTTTCAGCCAAGATCCATCTGATATCAGCAATGATATCGCTGGTTCCATGTCCAGTTCTGAATCCAGCTTGAATTTCTGGCAGTTCTTTGTCAGTATACTGTTGCAGTCACTTTTGAATGAACTGAGCAGAATTTGACTTGCATGTGGTATAAACAAAATGAGATTTTTTTCTTTCTCATGTAATAATTCACTTTAAAGAGACCAAGGCTAGAATGGTGGCTTTACAGGGGTACAGACTTCTGTCCTGTTGGTCTGCCTTCACTAGGCTATTGCTGTCATCTGCATCGTCCAAGATATTTAATGTTATGTCCATATTCCCATTAGGAAAAAGGGGGAAGGTGGGATGGAAGAGGGAACATTAAGTCTTCTAAGGGCAAATTCTTGAAGTTACACATAGCACTTGGACTGAAATTCCATTGGCTGTGACTTAGTCAGATGGCCACATCCAGATGTAAAGGAGAGCAGTTTTTATTCTGGTTGGCCGTATGCCCAGTAAAAAATAGGGAACTCTATTGTATGTAAGTGTTTATGTACAAACGTAGTACATTAGAGGACTGTTTATCACAGGGTTATTCATTTTTGACTTTATGGGAGTGTATTTTCTTTTTCTTTATTTAATTTTAACAACAAGCATGTATTTTTCCTCTTGACTATGAATTTGAGACAAAGTTTTAGCATACAAGGTATTAAGGAATGCCCAGTGTCCAATATCTCTGGATAGATAGGGAAAGAAGCAGGATTTGGTGGGAAAACAAGTTGAGCTATGATACGGTCCTGAAAAACAGTCTTGGCTGATTCCACAGGGTACTCTGTAGCTCAAGTTGCCATTTACAGTTGTCCCACACTGACCTAAAGTTGTTGGACCTTTATTTTAGTCGTTGGACATGGGTTTCCTTGGAAAGAACAGAACTTGGGCAAGGTGGGTCTGTAGAAGTTATCCCTGAAAGAGATGACAGCTCTCGCAGCAACTGGGATACCATGTCCTTCGCTGAATGGAGATCTGGGTGGCACATCTCTGTGTTTATCACGGCTTTTTTTTTTTTGTAAAAGCAATTAATACAGCTTTTCTGTACTTTCATGTACACTTTCTATGTTTGTCCTCGCTCAAGTTTCTTTGTGAGCATGTTATACTAATTTTTTTTACAGAAACATGTAAAAATAATTGACATAGTGGTGTTTATGAAAATATCTTGTGGGGAGTGGGCATGGTTACCAAATAAATGTAGAAGGTGCATGCATTATTTGCATAAAAATATGGTATATATTTTATAAATCTAAAAAGCTAAAATTATCTTTTCAGCAAAAATTTATTGGGCAGCTGCTGTGTTCCAGAGTCTATTCTAGCCACCAGAGACAGGGAAATGACAAAACAAAAGACCCTCCATTTATGGAGTCTATATTGTATTTATAGGTAGATAATAAGTTAATAAATAAATATATTTATGATAGATGATGATAAATACTTTGGTGAAAAATATTGTGTTACAGAGGGATGTTGCTGTTTTATGTATTGTCTGGGATGACTTCACTGATAAGTTGATTTGACCAGAGATATGAGTGACATGATGGGACTGTCTATGCAGATACTTTTGGGGAGCGCATACAAGTTGATGCTCATGCGAAGGCAACTCTGTTGCTAAAATGTGTTGTATATTTGTCAGGCTTGAGGAACTGTTTGGAGACTAGTGTGACTAGGCCAGAGTGAATGAGAATAGGAGAGATTCTGAACATAGTGGTGGTCCCATCACATGAGACCTTGTAAGCCATTGTAAAGACTATCACCTTCTCAGAATGAAATGAAAAGCCATTGAAAGATTTTGAGCTGAGGAATAATGGACTCTGATTTATAGTTTAAAAGGATCAGTCTGTCTGCTTTGTTTGGAATGAACTGTATTGAGTACCTGGAAAAACAGAGTTGCTGTTAAGTGAGAAGGGAAAGGTAAAGAAGAAGTCTGTGAAGAAGATTTTTTTTTATTATGATTAAGTGAACGTATACAATCCAAGTCGGTTTTGCATACCTGCCTCTCTATAACTCTTGTCTGCTCTCCCTGCCCTGTGACAGTACACTCCTCGTTTTCACTCTTCACTGCTAGTATCCTCGTAATGAACACCTGTTGCCTCCTCTCCACCCTTCACTCTCCCTTCTTGAAGGAAACCAGTAGGGAAGCCTCTATAAATGTATAAAACCATAAAAAACACATACCACATGCTCACTCTGTGTCTCTGAGTCCAGTCTGTTCTTAGTCTGAAGTGTTGACTGCAGTACTGGTTTCAGGTCTGGGGCAGCAGCAAGTCTAGGGGCCATGTTCCCATGGGACCCTCCAGGTTGTCAGACCACCACTTCTGGTCTTTTAGTGGAGTTCTTGATCTGCACACCTCTTTTTCTTGTGTTATGTCAGCGATTTTGCATTGCGTCACCTTTCAAGGCTGTTTTTGGTGGTGTCCAGGCACCATCTGGTTCTTCTGGTCTCGTGCTGATGTAGTCTTCCAATTATATGTGTCCCGCTGTCTCCTGGGCTCATTCATCCTCATCTCTGGGATGTTCTTGGTTGTCATCTGTTCCAGGTTGATTAGAGCCAGTTGATGTTCCTCAGATGGCATCTTACTGGTTTTTAAGACTTTAAATGCCACTCACCAATATGGGTTACAGAAGACTGTCATAGGAAAAGGGTAGTTATGCCAGTTGACCTCATTGTCCCCTGAAAACATGGTACCCAGACCTCTGTCCTTGCTATTGTATCCTTTGAAATGTTGGGTTGAATTTAGAAAACCTTACCGTTTATTGTGTAGTGTACTTATGCTAACCTGCTATCTACTGAGAGCTGTCATACCCTGAAGAAGAAATTTTTAGGAGGAATAGCTGGGATTAAGTTTGAAATGCCAGTTAGACATCTAGAGAGAGATGTCATATAGGAAGTTAGGTAATAGAGACTGAAATTCAGAGTAAAGTTTCAGTTTGTAGATAAACAAAATCTGGAGTTGTAATACATACTTGGTATTTAAAGCCGTATCAGTACGTGCTATCACGTGAGAAATGAGAAAACATTTCAGAAGTTTGAGCTGCAGGACACTGCCACATTTCAGGATTGGGAGATGAGGGGAATCACCAGTGGAGATTGGAAAAGGAACAACTAGTAAGGTAAACTGGTTGATGTTCAGCAATTTAAAAAGGTCACATATGATCAGGAATTGATGGTACTGAAAGAAGCTGAAGCTGCATTGAAGGCACTGGCAAAAAAACAAGGCTCCAGGAATTGATGGAATATCAATTTAGATATTTCAGCAAGCAGACTGGAAATACTCATTCATTTATACCAAGAAATTTGGAGGACAGCTACCTGGCCAATTGACTGGAAGAGATCTATATTTGTCCCCATGTCAAAGAAAGTGGTCCAACCAAATGTGGAAATTACTGAACAATATCATTAATATCACATTCGAGTAAAATTTTGCTCAAGATCATTCAAAAGCAACTACAAAAATACATTGTCAAAGAACTGCCAGAAATTCAAGCTGGATTCAGAATTGGACATGGAACCAGAGATACCATTGCTGATGTCAGATGGATCTTGGTTGAAAGCAGAGAATACCAGAAAGACGTTTACTTTGTTTAATTGACTATGCAAAGGCATTCGACTGTGTGGATCGTAACAAATCATGGTTAACATTGCCTAAAATGGGAATTCCAGAACACTTGTGCTCATGAGGAACCTGTGTGTGGCTCAAGAGGCAATGGTGTGAACAGAACAAGGGGCCATTGCATGCATGATTTAAAGTCAGGAAGGGTGTGTGTCAGGGTTGTATCCTTTCACCATACCTTTTCTATCTGTATGCCGAGCAAATAATCTGAGCAGCTGGAGTGTAGGAAGAACAATGAGGCATCAGGACTGGAGGAAGACTCAGTAACAACCTGCATTACCTGGATGACACCACCTTACTTGCTGGAAGTGAAGATGATTTGAATCACTGATCAGGGTTAATGGCCACAAACTTCAGTATGGATTGCACACTAACATTTAGAAAACAAAAATCTTTGTAGCCGGATCAGTAAGCAACATCGTGACAAATGAAGGAAGGATGGAGATTGTCAAGGATTTCATTGCACCTGAGGCCACAATGAATGCCCATGGAAGCAGCAGTTGGAAAATTAAAAGACATACTGCAGTGGGAAAATCTACTGCAAAGGACCTCTTTAAAGTATTGAAAAGTAAAGATGCCACCTTGAAGATTAAGGTGCACCTGATGCAAGCCATGGTACTTTCAGTTGCATCATATGCATGTGAAAGCTGGACAGTGAATAAGGAACACAGAAGAACTGATGCCTTTGAATTGTAGTGTTGGAGAAGAATATTGAATGTAACATGGACTGCCGAAAGAACAAACAGATCTGTTCTAGAAGAAATATAACCAGAGTGTTCGTTGGAAGCAAAGATGGTGAGATTGAGCCTTGCATACTTTGGATGTGTTGTCAGGAAGGATCAGTCCCTGGAGAAGGACATCATGCTTGGGAGAGTGAAAGATCACAATGAAGAAATCCCTTAATGAGATGAATTGACACAGTGGGTTTAACGATGGGCTTAAGCATAAAAACGATTGTGGACATGATGCAAGACCAGGCAGTGTTTTGGTCTGTTGTGCATAGAGTTGCTAAGAGTTGGAACCTACTCGATGGTACTGAATAACACCAATAACAGTGAGGTAAAATGTCTTAGGAGACAAGTGACAGTGTCTCAAGAGGAGAGTGATCAACTGTATCAAGTGCTATTGATAAATGATATAAAATAAAGATGGAGAATTGTATTTACCAGTATGATGATCATTGATGCAGACAAGAACTGCTATAGTTGAATGGTGGGAACAAAGTGGATTGATGTGTATTTGAGAGAGAATGGGAAACTAATTGGAGATACCTACATAAACAAGTCTTCCAAAGAATTATGCTGTGATGGGTAGTAGAGAAGTGGTGGAGGAGGACATGAGGTGAGGTGATGGTTTATAAGGTTGGGAAATAACAGTTATGGTAATTATCGAGAGACAATTGGTGATGCTTTTGAAAGGGAGCAGTAGCTGGATTGATGTTCGTTAATAATGGGGGGGATATTCGAGCTCAAGTGTAAGGGAGAAATTGGCCTTGAATAGGAACAGAGGCAGTTCAATCAAGGTAACAGGAGAGAAAATAGAGCTATATAGGCAGTCCCTGGATTACAAATATCTGGTTTGTAGACAGCTTGCCCAGAACAGATGGCCATAAAGCCTACTATATTAAGAATTTGGGTTAAATACATACAGTGGTTTATAGTAATTAATGCATGCACTGGTTTGTCACACTCATAAAAATACCATGCAGTTTGGAAGTGTTTCTAAAGTGTTTTTTATGGATAGAAAGATAACATATATTCTGTATTCCAAGACAGTCATTTAAGGAACACTAAATAAGAACTGTATGTTCCTGTTCTGATTTATCTTCAAATTCTACTTGAACAACTGACTTAGGAACAGATCTTGTTCATCATCCAGTGTCTGTCTGTATATGCATATACAGGTAAATTTTCAGATGTGTGGCTGGCTGTGTGTGGAACACTTTTTTCTGATTGCCTTTGATTTTTCATTAAGAAACAGTTGCCATCAGGTGAAAAAATCTGTCAGTTGGGGATAGAGATGAAATGTGTGTTTTTGAGGAGAGGAGGAAAAGGTATCAAATAGTATTCTAAGAAAGTAATGAGTAGACTAGAAAATGTAATGGGAGTACCCATTTTGAGGTCATAAATTAGAAATGGGACCACTTAGCATGATTGTGTGTTCTCCAGCGTACTTAGCTGCCCTGGTATCTACAGAGTAGATAGAGGGTTGGAAGTAATCAAGTAATAAATAAAATCAGTTGTTCTCACAATGTATAGTTCCTAACGTGGCATGAGAAAAAGTAGTGTGCAGATGAAGAATTCTATTAGGAGACTAGATTTGATGGTCCGATAACCTGGAGGGTTCCATGAGAACATGGCCCATGGATTTGCTGCTAGCCCGGAGCTGAGACCATTACTAAAGTAAACATTTCAAACAGAGATTTCACTGAACTAAGTCACAGAGTGATGTAGATGGTGTGTGTACTTTATAGTTTTATATATATATATATATATATGTCCAACTGGTCTTGTTTTAGAGGGAAGAGAAGAGAGTACACAGGAGGGGACAGATGTTGGCTGAGTTGATACTGGAAATAAACAGTGGAGGGGATGAGTGCTGTCACAGGGTGAGGAGAACAGATAGAGTTGCAGAGAGGCAGGTACTCAAAGTTTTGTATGGAAAATTGACTTGGATTGTAAATTTCTACTTAATCACAAGAAAAAATTTAAGAGAATTGTTCTCTTTGAGAGTTAGTTTTAGATGGTTGGTGTTGTGACTGGTATTTAGAATTTCGTCTTTTTAATTATATTCATTTTTAGAAGGGTAAATTTAAGGAACTACAGAGTATATTTAAAAAAAAAAGGTCCTGATGCTGCCCTTGCCCGTAAATCATAACGAAGGTCAACTCTTTGAACATGAATTGATTGGACTTGGCGATGCAGAGTGACCATATATTGGATGCACTTTATAGTTCTTTGCATCTATGGGATATCATCCTGCTGACCTCTTGCTGGAGGAAGGAGAGTGGGTGGAGAGGAGGGAAAAGGAGACTGTTGGGAGGATGAGACATGTATGGAGCAGAGAGGAATAGTGTTCTGTCACTGGGCAGGGAGAGCAGTGGAAGCTGCATATAGGTGGGCATGCAAATTTGTATGGGAATGTACATTTTCACTGAGTCATAATAATAAAAAAAAAAGTATAGCATTGTTCCAGGAAGGGTTCTTGGTTGAAAAGTGTAGGCCCTAATTCCATCCAGTTTAAGCATACTTACTGGAAGATTGTCACCTGGAGAATCTGTTTCTGAAAGCAGGCTGGAGTCAAGAGAATCAAGATCTGTAGTTACTGAGAATGTGGTTGGGGATGCTATTGCTGCCATTTTTGAACCCTGGTATTACCTCTCTTGCGAGAATGACTTCTGAACTATTCTGTCTTGTTTAAGTCACTGGCTTCATCTCAGAGATCTTTTAAAAGGCCTCTGTGGCCCTGTTTTGTCAAGAATGATGTTCAAGGTTCAAGACTAAAAGTAGAGAACCAGTAATGCAGATCCAAAAGATTATGCTGACTTGGATTAGGTTAGTAGCAGTGGAGATGAAAAGAAATCATTAAATAGCACATGAGTTTGTGGCTAAATACTCTTACCTAGGGAAAAACAGACTTTCTTCCACTTCTTTACTTGAAACCCAGACTTTCTAGAGACCTTTATGAAATTTCGCCTTGCTGAGGGAGGTGTAACTATCAGATACTTAATAAAATCTTGTGCTTTTTTTTCTCTACCTTATGCATATGTTTATGGTGTCTAGAGTCATCTTTGTTTTTCTAAAACTTTTCTTCTTGCTTCATTTCAGTTTGAATTACTTGAGCAATGTTTTCTGTTGTGCCACTTTGTCTAATTTTCTCTTGCTGATGTTTAATTGAAATCCAGTAGTTGTAAGGAAAATAAATGTGTAACTTTGATTTCAACAGAACTTTTTTTCACTGCGATTTTGTTGGAGTTTAAGAGCAAAATGTGGTTTAGTATGATTGTTAAGGAAATGGAGTTACTAGTTGATTTTTGTAGGTTATCCTCCTGTGCTACCTGTGGAAATCTGGATATTTAGGAAAATAACCTCTTGTACTGCTGTAAAACTTCATCAAGCTAAAACACACATTAAATCACGAAATACCATTAGGACTCTGTTCCTTCTGAGTGCCTACTCTTGTGCTTTCTATTGGATGCATAGCACACAGTTGTAGTTGCACAGTTGGACTTTTGCCTATTCTGTGTTTTTTGGTCTACTTTCATGGATGAGAGGCACTTGCTTGTTACGGGCATTTGACCTTTCGTATCCTGTTGTTTTTCAAGTCTTTGCATTACTTCTCATATTTCAGCAGCTTCTAGAGTAAAGATAATCTTTGGCTTTTTAAAATTTGAAGCTCTGATTAAAGTTGGCTGCAAGTCAATTTCAATATTCAGAAAGTCTAATTTAGAAAAGCTTTCTGGCAAATGATTCAGTTTATTTTGATTAATTTATGGAAATGAAATATACATTATGTGAAGTCGACAAGAATGGCAAATATTGAGAGCATTGAAATGCAAATTTTGAACCAAGCTTATTTTATGGTACTTTATTGAGCTGTTATTTGCATAAAATAAAATTCACCCATTTTAAGGGTAGAGTTAGATGAGTTCTGGTTAAGCCCTACAGTTGTGCAGTTACTTCCCCAATTTCCTCATGCTCCTTTGCAGTTATCCTTACCCTGCTCTCATCTCTAGATAACCACTGATCTGCTTTAGTTTTGCCTTTTCTAGAACTTCACATCAGTGGAATCACTTATTGTGGTATCTTTTGTATCTGGCTTCTGTCATTTACTATGATGTTTTGAAATCCATCCACGTCATGGTATCTATCAGTACTTTTTTTGTTTTGGTGAGTAACATGGTATTATAAGGATACAGGACATTTTGTTTGTCCATTCACCAGTTTGAGTTATTCTCATTTTTTAACTACTAAAAAGATTCATATACAAGTCTTTGCATAGATGTATATTTTCAGTTTTCTTGATTAGAATTTCTGCTTATATGGTAAATGTTTAACTTTTAAAGAAAAAGGTGATGGTATGATTTTGTATTCCCACTGGCTGTGTTTGGTAGTTCCACTTACTCCACAGACTCGCCAGCACTTGATGTTGTCAGGTGTTTTTTAGTTGAAACCCTTCTTGTGGATGTGTAGTGCTATCTCATTGTTAGTTTCTGTTTTGCTAATGATCAGTGATCTTACATCTTTCCCTGTGTTTGTAGGCCATTCATGTATCTTTTTAATGACAGTATGTTTATATCTTGTCATGGATTGATTTGTGTCCCCCAAAAATGTTTGTAGCGATTTTTTGGGCCATGATTCCCAATATTGTATGATTGCCCACCATTTTATCATTTGATGGAATTTGGTAAGATGGACTAGTGGCAGTATATTGCTGAGATCTGGATGACTTGATAGCGTCTTAAGCCAATCTGTATTGAGATATGAAAGAGAAGCAAGCAGAGAAGACACGAGGACCTCATACAGCTAAGAAAGTAGTGCTATAGCAGAACATGTCCATTAAACTGGAGGTTGCTGTGCTGAGATGCTCCTAGACCATGGAAAGACTAATGGATCACAAGGACCTTCCTCCAGAGCCAAGAGAGAGAGAGCCTTACCCTTTAGCCAGAACCTTGAATATAGACTTGTAGCCTAACGGACTGTGAGAGTACATTTCTTTTTGTTAAAGCCATCTACTTGTGGTGTTTCTGTTATAGCAGCAATAAATGGTCAAGACATATCTTTAGCCATATTTTTTATTGTGATTAAGTGAAAGTATACAATCCAAATTAAATTTACATGCCCACCTGTCTACAGCTCCTTCTGCTGTCATTGCCCAGTGACAGCACACTCCTCACTTTCGTTCTGTATATGTCGTATCCTCTCAACAATCTCCTATCCCCTCCTCTCCACACTCTCTTCTCCCTTCTAGTAAGAGGCCAGTAGGACAGCATCCTATAGAGGCATAGAATCATAAAGTACACACACCATATGGTCACATTGTGTCTCCAAGTCCAGTCCATTTGTGTCTGAAGAGTTGACCTCAGTAATGTTTTCTGGTCAGCGACAGCAGCCGGTCTAGAGGCCATGCTCTCAGGGGAACCATCAATTGTGGTCTTCTAGTGGAGTTCTTGAGGTGTACCCCTCTTTTTCTCGTGTTGCTCCTGGAACTCAACTTTGTGTGCCCTGTTACAGCTGTCTTTGGTGGTGGCCAGGCACCATCTGGTTCTACTGGTCACAGATTGATACAGTCACTCATTCACATGGGTCCTTCTGTCTCCTGGGCTCTTTTTTCCTCGTGTCTTTGTTGTTCTTGGTGATCATCTGTTTCTACTGGGTTGGGACTGTTTGGTGTACCTCAGATGACAGATCGCTAGCTTTTAAGATGCCAGACACCACTCACCCAACTGTCTTACCAATAGTCTTGAGCGATTTTTGAAGTTGGTTATTTTTTTTATTGATTTGGGAAGTTCTTTATGCATTCTTAGTACAGTTCGTCAGGCAATGTCTTTCAAATATATTCTCCCAATCTATAGCTGCCTTTTTGTATTCTTAATGTTGACTTTTGATGAACAAAAGTTTTTAATTTTGATGAAATCCAATTTGTCAGCTTTTCTTTTATGATTCATTCTTTTTTGAGTCCTAAGAAATCTTTGCCTAACTTAAGGCCATGAAGATTTTTTCCCTGCTATGTTTTATTCTGGGAGTTTTATGGATTTTTCTTTTAGTGTGGGTTATAATCTATTTTACATTCATTTTTTTGTGTGGTATGAGAAAAGGGCTAAGGTTCAATTGTTTTAATTTTTTTTTTCCATATGGGTATCTGCTTATACCATTTTATTGAAAAGCCTAACCTTTTCCCATTGAATTACCTTGATACTTTCATGGAAAATAAATTGACCGTACATATATGACACTGTTTCTGGACTATCTACTGTTTCATTGGTCTATATGACTATTATATGCCAGTGCTGTATTGTCTTGAACTGTAACTTTATAAAAAGTCTTAAAAATAAGTGTGATTCCCTAAAAGACCTCAACTGATGGTCCAGCGGTTTTGGGGTTCCCCTGAGAGCATGGCCCCTGGCCCTGATGCTGCCCTTTCCCATAAATTATAACAAAGGTCCACTCTTTGGACTGGAATGGATTGGACTTGGCAAGGCAGAGTGACCATATATTGGTTGCACTTTATGGTTCTGTACATCTATAGGATATCATCCTGCTGACCTCTGGCTGGAGAAAGGAGAGTGGGTGGAGAGGAGCAGAAAGGAGACTGTTGGGAGGATGAGACATGTATGGAACAGAGAGGAATAGTGTGCTGTCACCAGACAGGGAGAGCAGTGGAAGCTACATATAGGTGGGCATGTAAATTTGTATAGGAATGTACATTTTCACTCAGTCATGTTAAAGAAAAAAGAAAAAAAAATAAGTGTGATTCCTCTGTTCTTTTTTGTTTTCTTTTTAGAAGTTATTTTGCCTATTCCTTTATATCTCTAAATGAATTTTATAACTAGCTTGTTAATCAAGCCATTTGATTTTTTTTTTTGCTTACATTGACTCTGTAAATCAATTTGGGGAATATTGCCATCTTAACAATATTGATTATGTCCATAAATGTGGTATATCTTTCTGTTTGTTTAGCTCTTTAATTTCTCTCAACAGTGTATTGTCAGATAGCAGAGGGACTTAAGTATGTTCATTCATTCAAGTTCTCAACTTGCTATTTCAAACTAAGAGATTTTTAGACTCTTCTGCTTTTTAATATAATACTGAAATTTTAGAGTCTTCATTGAAGGAAATATATTTGGATTATAGTAGTGTGAACACTAGGGTTTTGTTATCCCTTTTTTTGGTAAGATTCTTAGTTGATAGATCTCCTTAAGGGTAGCAAAAGCTAGATCTTTTGACTCCTTGATGTTTAGAAATTTAATAATACATTGACACAGCCGTGTTGCCACTGAGTCAGTTTCGACTCCTATTGACCCTGTAAGACAGTAGAAATGCCCCCATAGAGTTTCCAAAGCTGTTGGTTTTTACAGAGGCAAACTGCCATGTCTGTCTTCTGTGGAGCAGACGATGGGTTTGTGCCACAGACTTTTTGGTTAGCAGCTGAGTGCTTAACCTCTGTACCACCAGAGCCCATGTGTGACTGGCATACTAGCGAGAAAACGTTGTGTTTTATTTTTGGTAACCCTTTGTTTCTGAGACTAATTCAGTATTTTCGTCTCCAGATTTATCACCGAGTTCTTAGTGTTCATCCTCTGTTTACCTGTATTTGCTGTAAATTCTCTCAGGGTTAAATATAAGATCTTTTCCAGGCCCAGGTTCAGACATTTCTCCATACCACTCCAGAACATGTTAATATTTGGAAGGAACTCAGTCATTGATTGAAGTGATCTCCCATCCTTACTGTTCCCAGTTCAAGTATTTTTTTTTCTTCTCACTGAGAGGAACTCACTCAGAAATTTTTTTTTTCCTAAGCTCCTACTGTGTACACTCTGGTGCTGGAGGAAGTTGTCAGTTGCAGTCATTCTAGAACTGAATTTAGAAGCCTAGACACTCAGAAGTGATTCATTTGTCTGGGGCACGTGGTTGTTGACCAGGCTGACCATCATTTTCTAGGCATAGATAATGGAGAATACATTAACTTGTTTTCATCTAAAAAATTTTCCCCTGGACTCATTGGTTCCTTATTATAGTGATTTTCGTATTAGTTGTTTGAAATAGGCCCAAATGCCTACCCATTATTTAAAAAAATAGTGAGAAAAAAATTTTATTGCTTTAAATTCTCTTAAGATAGGAATCTTCAGATAGGACTAATCATCAGAAAGGGATAGGATCATTTTTAAAAATATAGATCCATGCATCCTGAATGAGAATCTCTGGGAATAAATCCCAGGAATCTGTATTTATTAAAAATTCGTAATCCATGATGATCAGTCAGGATAGGAACCATTGCTTTATCAAATGCATAAGAACAGTTTTATTCTTTATCTGAAAAGCTAATTCTTTTTATCATGAGGGATCTTGTTATATATGAATACCTGGGTTGATTAGACTTGATATTTTAAACATATTTCTTTGTTGTGGTAAAATATGCATAATAGAAATACAGCTATTTTAACCGTTCATTTTGTGTAATTCACTATGTTGTGCGATTGTCACTACTGTTTATTTCTGAAAGATTTTCATCATCCCAAAGAGAAATTCAGTACTACATAAGGAATAATTTCTCATTCTTTGTTCCCCACTCCCCAGCCCCTGGTAAACCACTGTAAAACTTTTGTCTTTGTACTTTTGCTTAATCTAGATATTTTATATATGTGACATCATAAAATATTTGCCCGTTTGTGTCTGACTTCTCTCTGCATGTTTTCAAGGTTGATCTATGTTGTAGTATGTATCAGAATTTCATTTATCTTTATTCCATTGTGTGTATATTCATTATATTCCGTCGTGTGTATATACCACAGTTTGTGTACCTGTTTACTGTTGATGAGTGCTTTAGTGTTTCCACTTTTAACAGATGTGAATAATGCTGCAGTGAACCTTGGTGTACAAGTATCTGAGTCCCTACTTTCAAGTCTTTTGGGTATATAATAGAGTTAAAACTGTTGGATCATATGAGAATTTTGTGTTTGACCGTTTGAGGAGCCATCACACTGTTTTCTGTAGCAGCTTCACCATTCTACAGTCTAACCAGGAGTGGATGAAGATTCCCGTTTCTCCATACCCTTGCTAACACTTTTCTGTTTATCACAGTGTTATCTCACTGTGATTTTGATTTACATGTTCCTAATGACTAGTTGAACCCTGGTAATGTAGTGGTTAAGTGCTGTGTCTGCTAACCAAAAGGCTGACAGTTCAGATCTGCCAGGGGCTCCTTAGAAACACCATGGGGCATTTTAATCTGATCTATAGGGTCACTATGAGTCAGAATCAACGACAGTGACTGACTTCTAATCACTAAGGACATTGGCATCTTTTATGTGCTTATTGACCACTTGTGTATTTTTGGTAAAAGGTCTGTTCAAGTCCTTTGACTAACTTTTCATTGGGTCATTTGTCTTTTTCTTGTTCAGTTGTAGAGTTCCTTATGTATGGTTGATATTAAATTTGTATCAGATATATAAACGAAAAAACCAAACCAAACCCACTGCTGTCAAGTTGATTCTGACTCATAATGACCCTTGTAGGTTAGAGTAGAACTGCTCCATAGAGTTTCCAAGGAGCACCTGGTGGATTCAGACTGCCAGTTTTTTGGGTAGCAGATGTAGCGCTTCACCACTACACTATCAGAGTTTCCGTGAGATATATGGTTCCTACATATTTCTGCTGTTCTGTAGATTGTCTCTTTGTTGATAAAGTTTTAAATTTTAATGAAGCCAAGTTTTTCTATTTTGTCATGCCATTTGTTCCTTGTGCTTTTGGTGTCGTATCTAAGTCTGTTATCAAAAACTAGATCTGAAAGCATTGCTCATGTTTTGTTCTAAGAGTTGTCTACTTGTACTTTTTACATTTAGGTCTTTGATCCATTTTGAGTTAATTTTTATGTATGAAGTATAGATCCAACTTTATTCTTAACACATGCAGAGATCCCCTTTTCCCATGCTGGGTAGACTTGGCACCACTGATAAAAATCAGTTGGCCATTGATGTATGGACTTATAATTTCTCTCACTGGTCTGTGTGCCTGTCATTATATTTCCAGTATATGTAATAGCAATGGTTAGAATATGCATCCTTATCTTGTTCCTGATGTTAAGGGGAAAGCTCTCTTTCTCCATTGAATATGATTTTAGCTGTGGCTTTTTCATAAATGGCCTTTATTATGTTGAGGAGTTTCCTTTCTTTCTATTCCTAGTTCATTGACCGTTTGTATCAGGAAAGGGTATTAGATTTTGTCAAATGTTTACTCAGCGAGGATTGAGATGATCATGTGGTTCTTTTCGTTTGTTGTACTAATATGGCAAGGATCCCTGGTGGGGCAGTGGTTAATTGCTCAGCTGTGAACTTAAAGGTTAACCACCAGCTGCTCTGTGGTAGAAAATGTAACAGTCTGCTTCCATAAAGATTTATAGCCTTGGAAATCCTATAGGGCCGTTCTGTTCTGTATGGTCACTGTGAGTTGAAATCAGCTTGATGGCAGTGGGTGTTAATGTAGTTGTTACATTGGTTGATGTTTTACTGTTCAGCCACCCCTGAATTACTGTAATAAATCCCACTTGGTTATGGTGCATAATCCTTTGAATATGGTATTGAGTTTAATATTTGTTGAGTGTCTTTGAATCTTTATTAGGGATATAGTTTTCTTGTGGTGTCTGTATCTGGCTTTCGTTTCAGGGTAATGCTGGCCTCATAGAACAAGTTAGGAGGTGCTCCTTTCTGCATTTTTGGAAGAATTGAGAAGGTTTGGTGTTAATTTTTGTTTAAATGTTTGGTAGAATTCACCAATGAAGCCATCTGGTTCTGAACTGTTCTTTTTTGGATGGGTTTTAATTACTGGTTCAGTCTCTTCACTATCATAGATCTGTTGGTGATTTCTGTTTCTTCTTGAGTCAGTGTAGGTAGTTGATGTATTTTGAAGAGTTTATTTTCTCAGACTTAATTTTAAAATAATGATATTATTATCTTTGAGATAAATTTCGTAAAATTTTAGATCTTAGGGGAAGGTGGAAGTAACTTATTACTTTCTATCTTATTCTCTGGCTATCTTGTGATCAGATAGTATTATAATATATAATTATAAAAGATAAGGATCTTCTCTAGTTTCGTGAGAATAAAGCTCACTAAACTTTAGCTTTAAAGAAGTTTGTGAAACTAGCTAGATCATTGCTTCTCAAATTTTAATGTAAATATGAATCATCTGAGAGTCTTGTTAAAATGCAGATTGTGATTTAGTAGTTCTGGCATGGGGCCCAAGATTCTTCATTTCTAATAAGTTCAGGGGTGATACTGTTGCTGCAGGTCTGCAGGTTGAATTTTGAGTAGTAAAAGACTATATGATAATTATATCATCCTTTGAGCTATTATTGTGTTTGCATGGGCTACTCTGGGGCACATTGTAGAGCTGTTGTGTTTGATGAAAGGTTGAATAGTGGGTTTTCAGAAGATTGGATTGTATAACCTGAATATACTTCTTTTCTTCATATTCTTGAAGGTTTTAGTACTATCTATGGTGTAAGGTTTTTAGACTCAACCTTTGGAAATGGATAAAAGAAGTATCAGAAGCAATATAATTTTTATGGGACTGTTAAATCTGCAGCAGCAAACTTGTTTTACTTATGTGAGGTAGTCTGAATTACGAGTATTAGTAACTTAAATAAGAGAAAAATGATGTAATGTTGAAAAATATTACTAGGTGTACAGACTAAACTTAAATATTGCAGAATTTATGTTTTGTAGGATTAAGGATGCTTTCGATAAGATAGATGTTAGTGCAGTGGTTCTTAGCTGTGGGGGATTTTGCTTCCTAGGGGCATTTGGCAATGTCTAGAAATGTTCTGGGTTGTCACGAGGATTGGGGGTTGCTACTGGCATCTAGTTGGTAAATGTCAGGGATGCTGCGAAACACAGTAAAATGCATAAGACAATCCTCCACAGCAAAGAATTGTCTGGCCCCAAATGTCAGTAGTACTGAGGTTGAGAAACTCTGCACTGGAGGATATTACCAAGTATTTGACTAACTTTTCAATTAAAAATAATACAGAACATGCAAATAGAAAATAGTCATCTACATTTCAGGTTTAACAAATGTTAACATGTTAGCATATTTGACTCTAGGCTTTTGGTTTAAGAATAGCACTTTTTAGGGGGGGAGTGGTTAGGAAAACAATATATAATTATTATTTTGAACTCGAATAATGTAGAAAGTTCAAAGATTAAAATAGTGAAGCTATCCAAAATCTTTACCACTCAATCATTGTTAGTTCTAGGTAAACATTATCCTGGGTACCTTTGTATTCATATATACAGATGGAAGAATTGAGAGAAATCTGTATAAATCTGGGATCATATCATAGAGATATTGACAAAAAAACCTTTTTTTATGAAAAAGTTTAAAGTTATAGGAAATTAAAATAACCCCATGTATTTAATGCCCAGCTTCAGCAATCACCAGCTTCATACCTACTTCCCTGACTGTGAATATTTTGATGTAAATCCCAGAAATTAGATATACCACCTGTCACTAAAATATGAAAAATCTAAAAAAACAAAAAAACATATGCAATCAACAACTTACCTAGATTCCCCCCCCACCCCGTCTTTTCCTTGGATTCTGTTTTCTTCCAAATTGTTTTTTTTGTTTCGAAGGGGAGGACAGATTGTGAAAGTGGTGTAATTCCAACAAAGAAAGGGAAAGTGTGCTACATCGACAAAAGCAACACTATTTGCCACAGATACTTTTTGCAAATTTTGTTTTTCTTTTTAAAATGTCTTAGTCTATTCAGAGATGTCATATAAAATAGCAGTTTTTTTTCAATATACTCATTTTCAAACCACTTTCCTTACCTTTTTTGATATTTTTCAGAAATACCACTCTGGTAGGTTTACTACAATCAGTGGCCTCTGGGGGCTATTAGTAGAAAAGTACTTGCAAGAATAGTTTACCTGTCTGGTAGTGAATTTCTTTTTTAAAGTTATTGTACTTTAGATAAAGAGTTAAGAACAAACTAGTTTCTCATTAAACAGTACACACATGGTTTTATGACAATAGGTTAACAATCCCACAGCGTATGAGCACTCTTCCTTCTCCATCTTGCATTCCCTGTTGCCAACTTTCCTGTCCCCTCCTACCCTCTAGTCCTTGCCTGTGGGCTGTTTTATGGATCTGTCTAATCTTTGGCTGAAGGGTAAACCTCGGGAGTGACTGCTGAATGGATGTCTGGGTGCCATATGCTCAGGATTTCTCCAGTCTCTGTCAGACCAGTAAGTCTGGTCTTTTTTTTTTTTTGAGTTAGAATTTTCTTCTGCTTTTCTCCAGCTCTGTTCAGGACCCTCTATTGTGATCTCTTATCAGATTAGTCAATGCTGGTAGTTGGGGACTGTGGTGTAGTTGTACCGGATACAGTCTAGTGGAGGTTGTGTGGTTGTTGGACTAATCTTTCTCATGTGTCTTTATTTTTCGTCCTTGTCTCTTGTTACCAAAGGGGTGAGACCAGTGGAGTGAGTATCTTAAGAGACTGCTCGCAAGTTTTTAAGACCCCAGATGCTTCTGGTAGTGAATTTCTTGAATGCGAGGACTAAAAGCTCCTGTCTTTCTATCTGATGTCATTACTATGCCATCTATATTTGTTGGATGCCTACTGTCAATCTTAAGGGAATCATGCTGAGATCGATGGGTGTATTTAGTAAATGTATTTACTAAAACAAAGTAAATAAGCCCATTTAACTCTAGCATATGTGCTTACAGGGAAGATAATTTAGATGTTAATGTTTGGTATCCACAGATACGGGCGATTTCCACATAAGGAGGTAAATAAGAGGAATTCTGTCTTTTCTGGTAACATTCTCTCATATCTTCTTATAGGGTAACCATTGTGTCCTTGTTTGCGTGATATAATCTGAGTTTTTGAAATCTTGAAATAAATATGAATAATGTCCGTTTTCATTCACAGAATTGTCCTACTTTAGATGATAAATAAGAAGTTTTGACTCACGGTGACCCTGCGTACAACACAAAAAAACACTGCCTGTTTGCACACCATATCCACAATCATTTTATTTTTTTCTTAATTTAATATGACTGAGTGAAAATGTACATTCCTGTATAAATTTACACGCCCACCTATATGCAGCTTCCACTGCTCTCCCTGCCCGGTGACAGCACACTATTCCTCTCTGCTCCATACATGTCTCATCCTCCCAACAGTCTCCTTCCTCCTCCTCTCCACCCACTCTCCTTCCTCCAGCCAGAGGTCATCAGGATGATATCCTATAGATGTATAGAACCATAAAGTGCATCCAATATACAGTCGCTCTGCATTGCCAAGTCCAATCCATTCCGGTCCAAAGAGTGGACCTTTGTTATGATTTATGGGCAAGAGCAGCATCAGGGCCAGGGGCTATGCTTCTAGGGGAACTCCGAAACCACTGGACCATCAATTGAGGTCTTTTAGTGGAGATCTCAGGATGCACCCCTTTTTATTCTTGTGTTGCCAGTTAGACTCAACATAGTGAGCTCCATCGTGGCTATCACTGGTGGTGGCCGGGCACCATCTGGTTCTTCTGGTCCCAAGTCAATGTAGGCACTCACTCATGTGGGTCTCTCTGTCTTCTGGGTTGTCTTTACCCCATGTCATTTTGGTCCTCGGTGAGCATCCATTCCTGCTGAGTTGGGACCATCTACTGTGCCCTCGGATGGCAGCTTGGCAGCTTTTAAGACGCCAGATGCCACTCACCAATGTAGGGTGCAGAGACCCCTCTTAGCAAACGCTAGTTTTGCCAGTTGGCCTCGATTTCGCCTAAGAGCATGGTCCCCTGCCCCCTGCCCCAGCTACTCTGTCCTTGCAATGTTGGGTTAAGGTGGAAGGAGTATTCAAGTTATGCTCAAGTCCACTTAATATTGTTCTTGTTTCTAATGTGTACTGTCACCGATTTCACCCAACCAGATTTCTAGCAACTATCTAATCTAAACCTTCCCTCCCACCCTCCCCTCCCTTGCAGCTGTCGAAGAGTCTTTTCTTCTATACACAAGTCTGTTTTTGAGATCTTATTGTAGAGGTCTCATACAGTATTTGTCCTTTTGTCGCTGACTACTCTCGCTCAACATAATGTCTTCCAGTTGAAACCAGGTTGTGAGATGTTTCCTGGAATCATCATTTTTCTTTATCATTGCGTAGTGCTCCATTGAGTATATATATCATAGTTTACCTATCCATTCTTCATTTGTTGGGCATCTAGGTTGATTCCATCTTTTTGCTATTGTGGACTGTGCTGCGATAAACATTCTTGTGCATGTGTCCGTTGGTGTGAAAGGCCTTGAATCTGTAGGATATATTCCAAGTAGTGGAATTACTGGTTCAAATGGTATATTTATATCCATTTTTTTAAGGAAGTGCCAGATTGCCTTCCAAAGAGGCTGGACCATTTTGCAACCCCACCAACAGTGTAGGAGAGTTCCACTTTCTCCACAGCCTATCCAGCATTTGTTGTTTTGTGTTTTTTAGATCATAGCCAACCTTGTTTGGGTGAGATAGTATCTCACTGTCGTCTTGATTTGAATTTCTTTAATAACTAAAGATCGTGAACATGACCGTATGTGTTTTTTGGCTGCCTGGATCTCCTCTTTAGAGAGATATCTTTCCATCTCCTTTGCCTGTTGCTTAAATGGATGATTTATCTTCTTCTTATTGATATTTTGTAGTATCTCATAGATTATGGAGATCAGGCATTGGTCTGACATAGAGTTGCCAAATATTTTTTCCCATTCTGTAGGTGTCCTTTTAATTCTATTAATAGAGCAAAAGTGTTTGATTCTTAATAGTTCCCGTTTATCTATTTTCTCTTCTGTTGATTGTGGTTTGTTTGACAGATTTTGGAGTCTGTCCTCATTGCGTATTAAAACTTCCATTGTTGTTCCTACCTTTTTTTGGATGAGCTTTATTGCTTTGGGTTTGATATTTAAGTCTTCTATGCTGTTGGAGTTGGTTTTTGTATAAGGTGTAAGATATGGATCTTGATTCAGTTTATTGCAGATGGATATCCAGTTTTCCTAGCACCATTTGTTGAAGATACTGTTTTTACCGCAGTTTAATGTCTTAGGACCTTTGTCAAATATCAGCTGTTCATAGGCAGATGGTGTCATTGATGGAGTCCCATTTCTGTTCCATTGATCTATCTGTCTGTTCTTGTACCAGTACCAGGCTGTTTTGACCACTGTGGCAGTGTAGTATGCTCTAAGGTCGGGTAATGAGAGGCCTCCCAGTGGGTTCTTCTTTTTTAGTAGTACCTTACTTCTCCAGGGCTTCTTCTCTTTCCAAACAAAATTGGTGATTTGTTTCTCCATCTCATTAAAAATTGACGCTGGGACTTGTATTGGGATTGCATTGTATAAGTAGAATGCTTTGGGGAAAATAGACATTTTCACAATGTTAAGTCTTCCTATCCATGAGCAGGGTAGGTTTTTCCATTTATCTAAGTCTCTTTTAGTTTCTTGTAGTATTAGTACATTACTTCCTAAGGACAGTACTTTGAAGGGGACCGTAGTGATATTCAGCATTGGAGTTTGTGGCACTTAGAACAATTCAGTTTGTGGACTTCACTGTGAGACCTCATATAGTCATTTAGTTTTCATGACAACTCTAAGAAAGAAGCAGATCTTTTTTCCCTTTTTATGCATGTGTAAGTTGAGACACAAAGGTTAAACAACTTTGCCAAGATGACATAGCTAGTTAATAGCAGAAACAGAATTTGAGCCCAAGTTAGTTTGGTGCCAGTGTCCATGCTGTGTCATATAGCTTCTGTGGTGGTCTTGATACATCTGTCCTTGTAAAACACATGCCCCTGCACTGGGATTCTCTTCATATTAACCTGCTTATTTTTAGATCAGAAGTCTGGGTAAGGCTTTAGTAATTTGGGGAACCAGAGTTCCGTTTGTGTTAAAAAAAATACCTGTATGTTCCTTTATGTACCAGTAGACCAGTGTGATTATAGATTTATTTCTCAGAAGGTTGAATATTTGCCATTTTTCATTTTCTTAAAGCCAGAGCTATTTGACATTCCCTCACAGACTCTTAAATGATAGACATCGCCAATGTTTGTCAACTCTCAGGTTCTTGCCACAGTTACTTTTCCTTACTTCAGCACATCACTGATGTCATAAATTCACACATACACGTGCATGCGCACACGCACGCACACACACACAGTCTCTAGCACCTAGAACTAAAGTTCTTCATGTCTTTAATCAATTCATGTTTGGGAGTTTTCTGGGAACAGTGTTTGTGGACTTGAACAGGGTGTTTTGGGGAAAGAGATGTTTTAGACAGCTGCTGCTTTCAAGTGCTGTTTAGTAAGAGGATGAATGAATGTACAGAAATAACTATGGCATAAGGCAGCGGAGCTGTATAATCAGAGTAATTAAGAGGTTCAAAGAAAAACAAATTATTTCTGACCAGAAGATCTAGAAAAGTTCTGTGGATGAAGTGATTCTTAAGTCAGTTCAATAGCGTTTAAATGGGCAAAAAAAAAAAATTACTACCTCTTTGTACTAAGAACAGGGAACCTGGGTGGCACAAACAGTTTACGGTTGGCTGCTAACCTAAAAGTTGGTGGTCTGAACCTGCCCAGTGGCTTCATGGAACACAGCACTGATGAACTGCTTCCATGAAGATTAACCAAACCCCAGGTCGAAACTCACTGCCGTTGAGTTGATTGTGACTCACAGTGAACATATAGGACACAATAGAACTGCCCCACACAGTTTCCAAAGAGCAACAGGTAGATTTGCTAACCTTTGGTTAGTAGTGTGAGCTTTTCACTAATTCACCTCAGAAACTACTGGATAGTACTGCTCTGTACTATAGAGTCACTGTCATGGATTGAACTGTGTCCCTCCAAAAATGTGTGTAGCCATTTGACTGGCCTGTGATTCCCAATTATATTATGATTGCCCTCCACTTTGTGATTTTTCTGTGCTATATGTTAAAGAGGATTAGGGTGGGACTGTAAATCCCTTCCTAAGGTTACCTCCCTGCTCCAATGTAAAGGAAATTTCCCTGGAATATGGCTTGCACCACCTTTTATCTTACAAGAGATAAAAAGGAAAGGGAAGCAAGCAGAAAATTGGGAACCTCGCACCACTGAGAAATCAGCACCGGGAGTAGAGTGCATCCTTCAGACCTGAGGTTCCTGTGCCAGGATGCTCCCTGACCAAAGACTGATACAACACAAGGACTTTTCCTCCGAGAGAGAAAGCCTTCCCCTGGAGTGGACACCCTGAACTTGGACTTGTAACCTACTAGACTGTCTAAGAATAAACTTTCCTTTGTTAAAACCATACACATATGGTATTTCTGTTAGAGCAGCACTAGCTGACTAAAACAGTCACTATGAGTTAGAATCAACTTAGGCACACAGCAACAACAACGACAGCAAAAACAGTCTTTGTGAAAGCAGACTACTACATCTTTTTCCAGTAGAATGGCTGGTGAGTTTGAACCGATGACTTTTCAATTAGCAAATGAGTGCTTAATTCGTAAAGATTACAACCAAGAAAACCATGTGTAACAGCTGTACTCGGTAATACATGAGGTTGCCATGAATTAGATCTGACCTGAAGGCATATGAAGAACAGACCTTAAGCCTTCCAAGAGTAGTGACCTGACAGAGAATAAGACTTGATCTCTGCCCACAGGATCAATTTGACTTTTAGGCCTCTTGTAAAAATTCTTTATCAGCAGTGTTGCTGTATTTTTTTATGATGATGATTAAGTGAAAGCATACAGTCCAGATAAATTTTGAATGCTCATCTATCTGCAACTCCATCTGTTCTCATCATCCTGTGACAGCACAGTCCTCCTTTTCTTTCTTTACTTTTAGTATCCTCATAATGAATACGTGTCCATTTCTACCCTCTCCTCTCCCATCTAGAAGGAAACCAGTAATACAGCCTCCTATAAATATATAAAACCATAAAGTACACACAGCAGATGCTCGCACTGTCTCTCTGAGTCCAGTCCGTCCTTGTCAGAAGGGTTGACCTCCATACTGGTTTTGGAGGATCAGTGCCAGCAGCAAGTCTAGGAGCCATGTTCCCAGGGGACCCTCCAGGCTGTTAGACCATCAGTTCTGGTCTTTTAGTAGAGTTCTTAAACTGCACACCTGTTTTTTCTTGTAGTATTGCTGTATTTTTATGATATCATCATTATGGCACATTTCAACCCCTTGGGTGGGTTATAAGCAGCAGGAATAGATGGTATGTATCAGCAGCAAAGAATTTTTTTTTTGTTTTTAATGTGGAAGCCTAATGTTACTTACTATTTTTAACCTTTTTAGTTTAAAGTCTATTGATAATCACAGAACATTCTTCCTTAATAAAAAATTGTCTGCTTTTATTACAAAAGTTTGCTTTTTTAAACTTGATACCTTATTAAGGAAAAAGGGTTATATTTGAAAAGAACTGAATATAATAGCATGATAAGAGAGAACACTGTTCATTATCCTCACTTTACAAATGAAGAAACTGAAATTAAACTACAATCTGTGTGACTTCGGGAAAGTAAATGACACAGTTGGGACTTGGACTTGAGTCATCAGAATCCCAATCCAGTATATCTCACTCACACTTATTGTAGCATATTAGATTTTTTCCCATTTTATTAACATCAGGATTAAAAACAATGAAATTTGCAATTACACTGCATTATAATCCCATCTTGATGTCATTGTAGAATGTAGTTCAACATAATTGTTTCCATTTTTCAGTTGACAGCCCTGTAATTACTACTTTGATGATTGTACATACAATAAATTCTACTGAAAAAATCTGTAAGAGCTGCAAGTGGGATGTATGGTACCTTAGTACACAGTGAAAAAGCATTCCTTTTATGTGGACTGTGGTTCCCTAGAATGGGTCAGCTGGCAAAAGATGTACCTAATTAGGGAGAGGAAACCCTGGTGGTATAGCGGATACGTATTAAGGCCACTAAACAAAAGGTCAGCCGTTCCAATCCACCAGGTGCTCCTTGGAAAACTCTGTGGAGAAATTCTGTCCTGTCCTGTAGGTTTTCTATGAGTGGGAATCAACTCAGTGGCAGTGGGTTTGGTTTTTGGTTTAATTAGAGGGAAGTTCAACCTCATGCCAGGATACAGGGCTTAGGGATTTTAGACTCTACGCCCCCTCTTTAATGCAGAAAAGGCACTAGCCATAAATACTGTTTTTACTTATTTATGAAGAGCTGGGTTTTGTTGTGTTTTTCAGAAGTGTTGTGTGTACTGATAACTTCTCATTGTTCCTCATTACATCTAGTGCCTCAGTGCATTTGTACTCATTCCTTCTGCCAGAAACCTGCCTCTCCCTGATATGTATGTGGCTTACTCCTTCATTTCATCCATCTCTTCACTTTAAGTGTTACCTCCTGAGATGTCACCTTACCTATTCTAACTAAAATATTACCCTCAGTTACTCTTTCCCCCTTCCTGCTTTATTTTCTTCACAGTGCTTCTTACTACTTAGAATATTAGATTTTTTTTTTTCCACTCAAAGCTGTACTCCAAAAGCAGAGATTTTGTGTCTTTCATCCATTGCTGTATTCTAGCATGTAGAAAATTATTTGGCACATACAGAATTCTCAACTAGCATTTGTCGAATGAATAAGAAAAACTGGACTATTTGTATTCTGATTGATAGTATAAATTACCAGTTTAATATTAACTGCCTTTTACTGACTGTGCATTTTAAGTCCTGTAGATTTATGAATACCATCTAATGGAATCTGCATATATTGTTTGAGGGACAGAGAATATTCTCGTTTTGGAGTTGAAGAAACCCAAGCTTAGAAAGTTAAGCAACATGCCCAGAGTCAAATGAGATACATGCTTAGTCGTACATGCCATACCATCCTCTACAGCTAAGACCCAGGAAACCAAATGAAGCATACAGATGACAATCTTGGAAACTCGAGCAGCTGGTGGAAGGACAAAAAATTAGATCAAACACTGAATGGAAGGAAAAACTGAATAAAAACAGCAAATGAGGAGATTTACAGATCATAGGCACCCTGCCAGCCTGCCTGGCACAGTGCAGCCATCTTGAGGCAAAGCGAGCAGTGTTCCTGGGTGAGGAGCCCAGGAGGGCAACTTCACAGAATTTCTAATAGGAGATAGAGACACTGTCTAGACAAACTTAAAATGAAGCAAGGTGAGCAGAACATGAACTGGGTCTAGGGAGGGAAAGTGCAGGAGCTCCAGGGATCTAGACAGCCACAGAGCAGGGAGTAAGCCCAAAGCCAGGGACAGAGCTACTCACCATTGGTAGTCCCTGGAATGCAGCAGCCCTGTTCTCTGCATTTAGTGTACTGCAGGTATTGAGAGCCAGTTACAGGCTACAGAGTATCCTGGCATCCATGCCAGTGGCCAAAGCAGCACACTCTTCCCTTCCAACTCTCCTTTCAAGTGACTAGTGGTGTGCCCCTTCTCCTAGTGTTTGATGATGTTAAATCTCCTCCGTTTTTCTTCCATATTGGCAGCAATCGCTGATGCTTGCCTGCTCTGCAGGCCCAACGGCCAGCAGGGTTTTACCCCCCACCCTCACCCTATCCTCGCTTAGCAATCAGCAGCACATGTTGAGGGTACATGCCTTGACTGACCCCACTCTCACCACTGTACCACCTACCCAGGAAACCACAGCACATGCTTCCTGAGCTGCAGGATCAGTAGCCAACAGTACATGCTACTTCTGCCTTGTTCACATGCCATTGGTCCAGCAGCACAAATCTCCCCTACTCCCACTGCCCCATCCACCTGGCAGCTGGTTGTGAGTACTCTCATGCTGCCCCATCCAGCTACAAGGGACACGAGGACCACCCCCCAGCCAGGTGAGATCTCATGCTGTTTGCCAAGTGACCAGTGCCTGTGAACCCCACCCTCGCCCACCTGGGAACTGGCATTGTGTACCCGTAATACCGATAACCTGCTGACCAGAACACCCTGTGCACCTATGTCCAGTGACCAGCCAGTAAGGCATACCACCCTATCAGCAACAGTCATGACATCCTGACAGGCACCATCTGCATCTCTGCTCAATGATAAGCAGGAGTTTCTGCCTGACTGCAGTGTCACACATCCCACACCCAGATAGTTCCTACAAGCTGACTGCACATGCCCTGATGTTACTTGATACCTCACCACCTGCTGTACTTTATTTTTCTCTTTTCTGAAATTCTCATTACATGTAAATTACTCTTCTTGATGGTGTCCCACATAAGGCTTAGGCTTTCTTCATTTTTCTTTATTCTTTTTTAAAAATAGTTTCTTAAGTTAGTATCAAGGTTTTGTGCCAGTTCATGCAGGCACGGACGGCCTATCTCATCCATTTGGCTAGCATTCCTTCACAGTGGCTATGGAGATCCTCTGTTCTGACCTTTAAAGGATGTAATAACTAACTTGTAGAAATTCCAGGGTCTCACAAAGGCTGTGGAGGGACCCTGATGAGCGAACACTTTTAACCTAGTATCAGGGGAACAATCTGCTTTCTACCTCTACTCAATCCTGTAAGGGAATACATACAAGACATGATGGTTAAGTTCACGAACTTATCCTAGAAAAAGTGCTGCATACCTTGTTGCTGAATATCACTATGGCCACCTTTGAAGCACTCCTCTTGGGAAACTGTGCACTGAGGCCAGCGCCTAGTCCACCTTTCAAAGTGTTTTGGAACTCTCTTTTCTGGAATGGCCATCAGAGCTGTGTTACCCTTGATGTCCTGAATGTCCTAGAAGATATCAAAATGTCTTACTTTGAATATTTCCCTTATCTTCAGGTAAAGAGGAAAGTCACTGGGGCTTAGGTCAGGTGAGTAGGTAGGCTGTTCTGATACAGTTATTTGTTTACTGGGTAAAACCTCCGTCACAGACAACTATACAATGAAGTTTGTGAACATGCCACCTTGCCACCATGTGCAGTGGCCATTCCAAAAAGAGTTCCAAAGTTTCTTTAAAGAGTGGACTAGGTACTGGGATTGGTTCATAGCTTCCCAAGGGGAGTACTTTGAAGGTGAGTATGGAGGGTTTTTTGATACAGTTATTTGTTTACTGGCTAAAAACTCCCTCACGGACAGTGCTGTGTGGGCTGGTACATTGTTGTAATACAGGAGCCATGAGTTGTTGGTGAAAAGTTCAGGTTGTTTTCGTCTAACTTTTTTATGCAACGTTTTCAGCACTTCCAAATAGTAAACTTGGTTAACTGTTTGTCCAGTTGGCTCAAATTCATAATGAGCAATTTCTCTGATAACAAAAAAGGTTAGCAACGTTGTTTTGACTCTGATTTGGACTGATGGAACTGTTTTGGTCATGAAGAATTGTCAGACTTCCATTGTGTACTTTGACGCTTTGTTTCAGGGTCATATTGATATATGCACCCATGTTTCATTACTAGTGATAACACAGCCCCAAACATACTCTTGCCTCTCCGAAAGGTCTTGGCAGACTTTGACTCTTCCCTTTTGTTCATTGCTGAGCTCCTTCAGGACCATTTTTGCACACACCTGTCTTAATGCCAAGATTTTCATTTAAGATTTTCCTAACTTTTTCTCTATTGATGTTTACTTGGTCTGCTACGCTTCTCGCAGTTAGCCAATGATTTTGATGCACAATTCAGTGAAATTTTGCAATGTTTTCTTCACTTCTGCTTGTTACTGTCCACCCTGACCTTTCTTCATAAGTGACACTTATGTCCCTTCAGAAAAATGTTTAATCCATTTGTACACTGCCATTTTCTTCATGGAATTAACCCCATAAACTTGGAATAATGCATCCCTGATTTCACTTCCACTCTTGGCCAGGTTTTACAAGAAATTTAATGTGTGTTTGTTGCTCTAATTCAAGCTCTGACATTCTCGCGATGGCACACAAAAATGTACGGCAACAATAATGAACCACTCAACAAGACACTGCCACACATAACACAGACACAGCTGTGAGACTCTGATATACCAAGCTTATGAAACCTTATTGAGTTATTTGTACAGTACTGGCAACGTAAGCACACAGTGGCGAGTTTGCAGACTTAATTGTTAGCCCTCGTGTATGATGAAATGTTCATGATCATTAGCCATTAGACAATGCAAATCAAAATTACGGTGTGATACCATTTCAATGTAAAAAGGATGGTGCTAATCACAAACAGAATTGGAGAGGTTGTGGAGAGAATGGAATACTTATGCACTGTTGTTGGAAATGTAAACTGGTAAAAGCAGTTTGGAAATTGACTTGGAGCTTACTTAAGAAGCTAGAAATAGGAATAACATACGATCCAGTAATCCCAATCCTTGGAATATATCCTAAAGAAATAAGAGCCATCACTTTAATAGATGTATTTATGTTTGCAGCACTGTTTACAGGAGTAAAAAAATGGAAACAACCTGGGTGCCCACCAAAAGGTGAATAATCAAATTATGGTATATATACACAATGGAATATTGCATAATGATAAAGAACAATGATGACTCTGAAACATCTGACAGCATGGATGAATCTGAAGGGCATTATGTTGAGTGAAATTAGTCATTTGCAAGCAGACAAATGTTGTATGAGACTACTATTATAAAAACTCAAGAAAAGGTTTAAACACAGAAGGAAACATTCTTTGATGATTGTAAGGGTAAGGAGTGAGGGAGGATTATAAGGGTAGGGATAGTAGACTGGAATTATCTTAGGTGAAGGCGAGGACAACACACAGTGCAAGGGGAAGTTGGTCCAGACTAAGCCAAAAGCTAAGAATTTTCCTGAATGTGGCCAGACATTTTGAGGGACGAAGTGGCAGGGTCTGGAGACCATGGTTTTCTGGGACATGTAAATCAGTTGGCATAATGAAGTGTACTAAGAAAATGTGCTGCATCCCACTTTCATGAGTGCAGTGTGGGGTCCTAAAAGCTTGCAAGTGGCTATCTAGGATGTATCAGTTGGTCCGAACCTACCTAGAGCAAAGGAGAATGAAGAATACTAAAGATACAAGAAAAATATCAGCCCAAGAGGCAGAAGGGGTCACATAGGCCAGAGACTTTATCAACCTGAGACTAGAAGAACTAGATGGTGCCTAGCTGCCACCAGTGACTGCCTTGACAGGGAACACAACAGAGAGCCTGTGTTGGAGCAGGAGAGAAGTGTGGAGCTCAACTGAAATTTTCATGAAAATATCAGACTTAGAGCTCTGACCAAGACTGGAGGAACCCTTGAAACCCTGGGAGTCTGAATGCTCTGTTAACCCATAACGAAAGGTATTCCTGAAGTTCACTTTTCAGACAAAAGTGAGATGGGATTATAAAACATAAAATAATACTTGTGAAATGTGTAGTTTTTATTCCTAGTTCAAGCAGATACACGAGACCTGGATGGCCCCTGTCTGGAGGCTGGATGAGAAGGCAGGAAGGGACAGGAACTGACTGGCTGGATAGCCCAAGGTAGAAGAGGGGTATGTGCTATCACGTTACAGGAATTGCAACTAGTGTTACACAACAAAATGTGTATAAATTTTTGCATGAGAAATTAACTTGAGCTGTAAACTTTCACCTAAGGCACAATAAAAAAACGAGCCAATGCAATTCATCACAAATAAGAAAAGGAAGAGCATCACATGATCATCTCAGTTGATGCAGAGAAGGCATTTGATAAAATCCAGCAACTTTACTGATAAAAATTCCCAGCAACATAGGGATAGAAGGAAAATTTCTCAGCATTATTAAGGGTGTATTTGCAAAACCAGCAGACATCATTATTCTCAACAGAGAAAGATTGTGAGCATTTCCTTTGTAGGAACAAACAAAGGGTGCTCAATACCATTGCTCTTACTCAACACTATTCTGGAAGTCCTAGCCATAGCAATAAGGCAAGAGAGGTAAATAAAGGGTATAGATGTGGAAAGGAGGAAGTAAGTCTATTGTTACTTGCAAATAACATGATCTTATATGTAGGAAATCCCAAAGATTCAACCAGAAAGTTACTGGAACTAATAAAATGATCCAAGAAAATGGCAAGATACAAGATGAACAACAACAGCAAAAAAAAAAAAAAAAGATTTGTCTAGAGTAACGAGGACACTCAGCGAAAGAAAATCAAGAAAACAATATAATTTATAATAATGCCCCAAAGGATAAAATACCTGAGAATAAATCTAACCAGGGGTGTAAAAGATTTATACAAGGACAACTATGAAACATTACTGCAAGAGACCTATGTAAATGGGAAAACAGTCTATGCTAATGAAATTAGCACTGTAACAATGTGGATATTATCCAGAGTGATCTATAGATACAATGCTACCCTGATCCAAATACCAAGAACATTCTTTAATGCAATGGAAAAACGAATCCCCAACTTTATGTGGAAAGGAAAGAAGCCCTAAATAGACACAGAAATATTGAAAAAGAACAAAATAGACGACATCATGCTACCTGATCTCAAAGCTTACTGTGCATTGCACAGTAGTTACAACAGCCTGGTAATTGGTTCAGTGACAAACATGTAGATTAGTGGAATAGCCTTGAGAATTTAGAATGAAATCTGTCCCTCTACAGGCAGCTGATCTTTACCAAAGGGTGAGTGTCCATGCAAATGGGAGAAGAAACAGTCTCTCTAATAAATAGATGTGATGGTCAGGATTGTGTCTAGGGTGCTGTATGAAGTGGCAGGGCGGGGCCTGTGGTAGGTTCCCTCCTCTCGGCTCTCATCCCTCGGAGTTCCACCACCTACTTCCTGTCTGCTCACTATCCGAGCCTCTCTTCCTCTCTTTTGGCGTCTGGTTCCTGGTCGGGAACTAGCAGGTACTGGATTCGTCAACCTTTATAGGCGGCGGTTGAGAGTCCTGTTCCCTGACCTGCCGATCCTGGATTCGCCAGCTCTGTAGCTCTGTAAGTTAGCGGAGACCTTGCAATCTCGCCGCCAGCTTGGGTCCCCGACCTACTCAACCGGTAATATAATTAGAACTCTGGTCTCTGGCCTGCTGACTTTGGGTTCCCCAGCTCCCGTGGTCATGTGAGGCTTGTGCCAGGACTTGGGACGTTCACCTTCCACAATTGCATGACCTGTTTCCTTTATATATACACTCCTTCCTTGTACATATACGTGTTACTGGTTTTACTTTCCTAGAAAACCCAGCCTAAGACTGGTGCTAGTCAAGTTGAATATCCATCTGCAGTAAAATGAAACAGGATCCATACCTCACACCATGCACGAAAACGAACTCAAAATGGATCAAAGGCCTAAATGTTAAAGCTGAAACTAAAATTCTTGAAAGATACATAGAGACAGAACTAGGAGACCTGATTTTCAGTATTACTAGTCTAGCAAACACAACTGAAAATTCACAAACAACAAAATATATTAGATAACTGGAAAATTAAATCCTTATGTTCTTCAAAAGACGTTACTGAAAGGAGTAAAAAAGAAAACCTACAGAGTAGGACATCTTTGGCAACAATGTATCTATCAAGGGTCTAATCTCTAAGATATATAGGAAACTTCAACAGATCAGCCGTAAAAGACAAACAGTTCAGTGGAAAAATGGGCAGGGAACATAAACACACACTTCACCAAAGAGGACATGCAGATGGTCAACAAATCCATGAAAAAAATGCTTGTGGTTATTAACCGTTAGAGAGATGCAGATCAAAACTGCAATGAGCTACCGTCTCTCCACTGCAGAAATGACACTGGCCACAAAACAGAAAATCACAAATGTTGGCAAGGTTGTGGGGAGACTGGAACTCTTAAATGTTGCTGGTGGGATTTTTAGTTGTTACAGCTGCTATGAAAACTATATGGTGCTTCCTCAAAAAGCTAGAAATAGAAATAATTTATGATCCAGCAGTCCTGTTCCTAGGTATATATCCAGAGATACAAGAGCAGTGACACAGATAAACACATTCTTGCCTGTGTTTATTGCAGCAGTATTCACAATAGCAAAAAAAAAAAAAAAAAAAAAGGGAACAACCTCAGTGCCCATCAGTAGATACATGGATAATCCAATTCTGGTATATAACTGTACGCTGTAAAGAATAATAATGAGTCAAATACATTCTATAGATGAATCTGGAGGATATTTTGATGAGTGAAGTAAATCATACCCCAAAGTACAAATATTGTATGGTTCCACTATTATAAAAAATTAAGAATAGATACATACTCAAAAAGCAACATTCTTTGATGATTAATGGGGATGAGAGGGTTGAGAAGGGTGGAATTACTTTCTAGACTGTAGACGCATTGTATTTTTGGTAATAGGAAAAGCAATACCAGATATGAGTGAAGCCTGTACAACTTGATAAGGTAAATGAAGACACTAAGATGTACACAAGAAAAAGTGACAATTTCAATAAAAGCTATAGCATATACAATTCTATAATAATAGTAATAACATCCCAAAAATACCTGTGTGGTTACATAGGTGAATACGTGTGAGTATGTGTTTATAGTAGGACATGTGTGAGTTACAAGCATGTGCATGTATTGGTGTGTCTGTAGGTATATGTATATACATGTTTGTGTGTGCTCGATATGTATCCATGTATATGATAAAGCACCTGAGAACACAGTTAAGCCAAATGTCATAGGCATATTCAAATAACTCATGGGATTGGTTTACTGGATTTGAAAGGCTTGGGACCACTGAGTTGTTATAGGACAGCTCAAACAGTTGATATAGTTCATAAAGATAATGTTCTACACAAGTACTGAAGCCAACACTTCAGACAAAGAATAGACTGGACTTGGGGACGCAGAGTGATGCATGTGGTATGTGTACTTTATGGTTTAATATGTATATGAGACTGTCCTTGTTTCTCTTTAGAGGGAGAGGAGAGGGTGGAGAGGAGGGGGCAAGTGATGGTTGAGTGGATACTAGACGTAAAGAGTAAAAAAGAGTGCTGTTGCAGGGTAAAGAGAGCAGATAGAGTTGCAGAGTGGTGGGTACTTGGGCATTTATATGGAAAATTGACTTGGATTGTAAACTTTCACTTAATCACAATTAAAAGATTAAAAAAATAGAAAATGTTCCACATTCTAATTTGTTGAGTAGCTTCTAGGGTCTTAAAATCTTGGGAACGGCCACCTAAGTTACAATGATTGGTCTGTACTCACCTGGAGCAAAAGAGAATGAAAGAAACCAGTCCATAGGAAAAATAGCCCACATGAACTCTGATCTCTTCTAACCTGAGATCAGAAGGACTAGATAGTGCCTGGCTGTCACTCCTGATTGAAAGATTTGGGACCATTCAGTTGTTGTAGGACAACTCAAACAGTTGACATAACATAGTTCATAAAGATAATGTTCTGGGCCAGTACTGAAGCTAACACTGCTTACTTCACCAAATTTGATGTCCTTTTCCAGAGACTGATTCCCTCCTGATAACATGTCCAAAGTACATCTTTGTTTCCAAGGAGTATACTAAGGAGCATTACTTCTTCCAAGACAGATTTGTTTTTTCTTCTGGAAGCCCAGTGATACATTTGCTGTTCTTCACCAGCACCATAACTGAAATGTGTCAGTTTTTCGGTCTTGCTTATTCACTGTCCAGCTTTCACATGCATGTGAGGCAGTGGTAAATACAATGGCTTGGATCAGTTCTCAAGGTGACATCTTAAAAAAAAAAAAAATTGATGATTTTGTTGTTGTTGTTGTTAACAGATTTGCCCAGTGCAATATATCATTTGATTTCTTGACTGCTACTTCCACAGGTGTTGATTATGGATCCAAGTAAAATGAAATCCTTGACAACCTCAATCCTTTCTCCATTTATCATGATGTTGCTTAACTGGTCCAGTTGTGAGGATTTCTTGGTATTGAGGTACAATCCATACTGAAGGCTATAGTCTTCTATCTTCATCTGTAGGTGCTTCACGTCCTCTTTACTTTCAGTAGGCAAGATTGTGTCATTTGCATAGCATATGTTGTCATTGAGTCTTCCTCCAATCCTAATGCCATGTTCTTCATATAGTCCAGTTTCTCAGATTATTTGATCAGCATACAAATTGCGTTGAGTATGGTGAAAGGGAACTACATTGAGGTACACCTGCTGTAATTTAAGCCATGCAGTATACCCTTGTTCTCCTCAAATGAGTGTCTCTTGGCCTGTGTGCAGGTTCCATATAAGAACATTTAAGTGTTGTGGAAATCCCATTCTTTGTTGTGTTATCCATGTTTTGTTATGATCCACATAGCCAAATGCTTTTGCTTGGTCAGTAAAACTGAGGTATTTCTACTTGCAGCTGAGATCCATCGGACATCATCAGTAATATCTCTGGTTCCATGTCCTCTCTGACTTGAATTTTTGACAGTTCTTTGTGGCTGTACTGCTGTACTCACTTTTAAATTATCTTCAGCATGCTTTTACTTGCGTGTGATACTGAAAATGTTATTCAGTAATTTTTGCATTTTGTTGGATTGCTTTTTTTGGATTGTGCACAAATATGGATTTATTCTGGCTGTTGAATAGATAGCTGTCTTCCAGATTTTTTGCTTTACATGAAATAATGTTTCTAGCATTGCATCTGTTTGTTGAAACATCTCAGTTGGTGTTCCATCAATTCCTGAAGCCTTGTTTTTCACCAGTGCTGTCGGTGCAATTTGGAGTTCTTCCTTCAGTAGTATCAGTCCTGGGTCATATGCTACTTCCTGAAATTGTAGCATCAACCAGTTCTTTTTGGTTGAGTGACTGTGTATTCCTTCCATCTTCTTTTTGTGCATCCTGCTTCATTCAGTTTTTTCAGCGTAGAATCCTTCATTACACCTCAAGCTTTGAATTTTCTCCCCAGTTCTTTTAGCTTTAGAAATGCCAAATGTGTTCTTCCCTTTTGGTTATTTAACTTCGTGTATTTGCGCATTTCCTTATAATAATTTACTTCATTTTCTCAAGCCACCCTTTGAAATCTTCTGTGTAGCTCTTTTACTTCATTGCTCGTTCCTTTTGCTTTAGCTACTCTTATGCTCACTAGCTAGTTTCACATTCCCTTCTGACATCTATTTTGATCTTTTTCCTTTTCTGTCTTTCTAATGACTCTTTGCTTTCTTTATGTATGCTGTCCTTGCTATCATGCCACAAGTCTTGTGGTCTTCTGTCTTTATTGTGTAAGGCATCAAATCTGTTCTTGGAATGGTCTCTGAAGTAAGGTGAGATTACTCAAGGTCTTGTCAATTTATTTTAGTTTTCTTAAGCTTCAACTTGAACTTTCATATGAGCAACTGATGGTCTGTTTATATTTGGCCCCTGGCCTTGTTCTGATTATGGAGCTTCTCCGTCATCTCTGTCCTGTAAGTATATGGATATTATCCTATGACTAGCATAGTCTTGTATATCAGGATAGATCTTGAAATGTTGTTTTTGACAGTGGATGTGATGCCATTTCTCTTCCATTTTCTGTGTATGATTACCTGATTGAAAATGGCCACTATCAGCTCTCTGTTGCCTAGGATATCATTCTGTGTGTGTTTCATTTCATTTTTGACAACTTTCAATTTTCAGCTTTATACATTTCATGTTCTAGTTATTAATGGATGTTTGTAGCTATTTCTTCTCATTTCGAGTCATGCTACATCAGCAAACGAAGACCCTAAAACCTTAGCTCCATTCACATCATTAGGATAGACTCTGCGTTGAGGAGACAGCTTTTCACTAGTCGTATTTTCAATGTGTTCCAAACTGAGGGACTCATTTCCCAGCACTGTATCAGACAGTGTTGTGCTAATATTCATAAATTTTCACTGGCCAGTATTTTCAGAAGCAGACTGCTGTGTCTTTTTTTCCCAGTCTGTGTTTGTCTGGAAGCTCCACTGAAACCTGTCGACCATGGTGACCCTGCTGATATTTCAAATACCAATGCCATAGCTTCCAGCATCTCTAATAACAGGGGAGACACCATAGTATGACAAACTGACAGATGATTGGTGGTTACTTAACCATGCTTCTAGTTTATTTCAATTAAAACAGGCAAGTTAGGAAAGCAAAGTTGTCACAATGTAGATCATAAATATCTTCTAATGGCTTACTGTTGTTTATTTTGGGTAGTACAAATCAAGTGTATACCCTAACATTTTCATAATGGACTGTTTTCTTTTAGAGAATGCTGGGATGTTTGTGTAGGGTGGTTCCAGATGATTTTCATGTTGACTTTGTTGTTGTTAGTGGAGGTTGAGTTGGCCCCTGACTTAATTGTGATGCTGTACACAGAATGAAATGCTGCCCTGTCACATACCATCCCAGTGATGTAAGGACAACCACAACTGTAATTCACTGATTTATAAATGGGTCAACAGGTCTTTCTTCCTAGTGTTACTTAGCGTGCTTATATACATAGACTGTTGACTGATACTGCTGTCATCTTTGTATGTAATTAAGAATTAAAAGACTCTGTGTCTTGCATTTCTTTGCGTACCAAGGAGTGACTTTTGTCGGTTAATGATTGAGGTGCGTGCCTGCATTTTTTGTCCCTTCCTGAGTTTTTGATGTGAATAAGTGATTATTTAAATTGAATTATATTGTATTATTTTCCACCAGAGAAGAGAGACAGTTTTTATAAATTTTTAGCAAAAGGCTGCTTCATGTTACATGTCCTTACATCATTCTCCAGGGTTCATATTTTTGATGATTTCTTTCATTTTGTGTGTTTTGGAGTTGCCACCTCTTTTCTGTCTTATGTTCATAAGCAGCACTTGTTTGTTTCTTGTTTATATTCATTTTTAGGTGATTAGCCAACTTAACTAACTGGACCTGAGTTTCCTTTTTTGGTTATAGAGTCTAGACTTTATTGGGTTTACACTTAGATTAGGTGGGTCACATTATAATGTCTTTGGTTTGAATGAAGGGACCAGCGTAACTTCCAAGCCTCTAATTCTTTTGACATCCTGTATATTCTTTGCTACTGAAAAAAAGTGTTGACTGTTTTTTGTCCTTCCAATAAGGATGAGAGTGTATGTTATGAAACTCAGGGAAATTGAAAACATTTGGAAGCATAGAAACTTGCAACCTGTGAAGTACAGCCTGTCTCAGTCATCTAGTGCTGCTATAACAGAAATACCGCAAGTGGATGGCTGTAAAAAGAGAAATTTATTCTGTTACAGTCCAGTAGGCTACAAGTCCGAATTCAGGACATCAGCTCCAGGGGAAGGCTTTCGGTGCTGGCTCTGGAGGATTGTCCTTGTTGTCAGTCTTTCCCTGGACTAGGAGCTTCTGGGGCACAGGGTCTTTTCCAGACGGCATGCTCTGCTGCAGTACTGCTTCTTGGTGGTATGAGGTCCCCACCTCTCTGTTGGTATCTGTTTCCTTGGTATCCCAAGAGATTGCCTCAAGGCACAGTACAATCTTAAACTTGGAGTGTACTGCCCCACTAACAACACTGCTGCCCATTCTCCCTCATTAGCATTATAATGGCAGGATTTACAACATACAGGAACATCACACAATAGTAGGAAACACATTTTTGGCTGAAACGTAATTCAGTCAATGGGAAACATTGTCAGCACCCTGGATACTGTCTAGGTCTCTCTTGGCAACTGGTGGTCAGTGTAAACCCTCGACTGGGAACCTACCCCAATGATGGGGCAGAGCAGACCCCCTTACCTCTTACGAGGTCCCTGATAGGTTATCACCAGGATCTGTCTACCCAAGGAACACTCAAGAAATCCATTCGGAACCAAGTTAGCAAGGGTGAGGCATTTATTATCCAATTTTGCAAAATCAGGCGCACAGCCCACAAAGAAGGCTGGCTGAAGCCCAGGAAACAGTTTCTTGCTTGTCTTTTATCTCCGAACTCGGGAGTCCCTCCCCCGGTTCCCCATTGGCTGAGTACTATGAGGATAAACAGTCTTTCCGTGACCTTGCGTAAGTCCTCCCCTTTAAGGCTGCAGTCTTGATAGAGTTCCCGCGTTTTTCCCCTTTCCCCTAATTAGAATGTTTGCACACATATTCCCCAGGTAGGTGGGCTTTGTGCTCTTGTTCAGCTAGTAACTTCTTACCCTAGACTTTGTCCCCCTTATTTTGAAGATGGACCGTTTTGAAACTTATTTCTCACAAGTCCATGACACAGCCTATGTTACTTATCCCATAGAGAAAAAAAAATTTCAAATTGCTTTCAGCTCCCAAATTTCATGTTGTCATTGTTGTTTTTAGATGCTGTTAAGTCATTTTCAACTCATAGTGACCCTGTGTACAACAGAATGAAACGTTGCCCGGTCTTGCACCATCCTCTCAGTTGTTACTTTTGGCCCGTTGTTGCAGCCACTGTGTCAATCCCATCTTGTTGAGGGTCGTCCTGTTTTTGTTTGCTGACCACCTGCAATTAATGTCTGACAAATACTGTTTTTGTCCTTTACTTGTTTTTTTTATGTATAAAAACGACAAGTCCTTAAAACAGTTATTGGACAAGAGAAACAAAATTAAGAAAGCCACAGCTTTCCTCAGTAGTTAGAATCTATTTTTTAGAATCCTCTGTGTCTTGCCCTGTTCTGTAGTTTTCCTTTCTGGCAGTGGCACTGAACTAGATACAAGCACACATTATTCCCTTAATAGGGAAATTGGTTTGTTCCTTTCCCCCAAAGATCTTAAACTGGTCACAGCTCAGTTTCATGAGCATCAGTGCATTGTGGTATGACTGCTCTAGAGAAAATGCAGAATGTGGTAAGTGGAATCCTCACCTACTCTGACTAACTAGCATTCATTTGTTACCTTTCCTTCACTGCAGTGATTTCAGTTTATATTGTGCCATGTCTCAGGTGAATGAATACTGTAATTTGCATATTTATGTGCGTTAGGTGGCCTGGTGATACTAGTCTACTAAGTGAAAGATTGGTGATTCAAGGCCGCCCAGCAATCCTGAGGATCTACTTCCACAAAGATAATAAAAAACCAAACCAAACCCACTGCCACTGAGTGCATTCCAACTCATAGCGACCCTATAGGTCAGAGTAGAACTGTCACATAGAGTTTCTAAGGAGCACCAGATAGTTTCTAAGGAGCACCAACCTTTGAGACAGTTCGACTCTGTCACCTGGGGTGGCTATGAGTCTAAAATCAACTCAACAGCACCAAACACATGTGTATTAGATATATATACCTCTTCCCCCACAGTTGGTAGCAAAGTAAAATTTTTATAGTCTCCTGGGCAGTAAATTACACATGGCCTTCTGGCTCTGTATCACTGCTATTCTATTACCTTCTTCCTTTGGCTTCCTTTTCTTAAATTTCTTTGCCTACGTGGTGTTATTCAGTTTCCTTATGCACTGATTAGTGAGACATTTAGTCCCTATGCATTTTTCATAAAATAGTTATTCTAGCTTGTAAATTAACTTCGAGAATGTGTTGGCTAAGACAGAAAAATTGTTCCCAGACACTAATATGTGTATATTTCATGATAATTTTATGCTATCCTTGATACATGAAGCTGCTTTATGCTCTGATGAGGACCAGCTTTTTGAGCTGTGACATTTGTTAATATTGCATGAATACCATCTGCACCAGGCAGTAGCTTCCTTGTTCCTTTTGCACCGAATGTGGCAAAAACATCGTCATCACTTCTTGTGAGCACACATACATTCAACGTTTTATTTTGGACCTGTATTTTTAAAAATTTATCCTCTGCTGTTCAGGGCATTTATAGCAATTTTGTAGTACATTGTAACTTGCAAGCCAATTTCATATCCATTAGTTAATTTTATTGTCCAGTAACCCTTCAGGTATCTAATATTACTACTATTTCACTTTTACAGCTGAGAAAAATGTATATGATACTCTGTTTTTGGTTCCTTGTATGACCAATTCTGTCTCTTTACATGTTTTTTAAAAATCTGAGTTCATAAGACAAGATCTCTTCACTAGTATGTGATTTCTGTAAATGCTTTCTCTTTATCAGAATAAATATTTATTGTATTTTTATTTAGTTCTCTGTGTTCTTTTCTCAGCTTGTTTCCTTCTTGAAAGGAGCCCTGGTGTTGTACTAGGTAAGCTCTCAGCTGCTAACTGTAAAAGTCGGTTGTTGGAACCCACCAGCCACTGTGCAGGAGAAAGAGAAGGCCCTCTGCTTCTATAAGGATGATAGCCTTGGAAACCTATGGATATTCTGCTCTGTCCTATAGGATTACCATGAGTTGACATCAGATCAACAGAAATGGGCTTGGGGTTTTTTTCTTCTGTAGTCCAATCGCAGGGTTGGACTATCTTTTTAAAATATCAGTAAACTAATAAAGTAATAGTGATGATGATGTTTATGTTTTATAGTGTTTTCAGTCTTTCATGTCTGATGATCTCTTATCTTCATAGAAGTCATTTGAGGTAAGAAACACAGGTGTGAAATGCTTGTTTTGTGGATTAAAAGTCAAGGACACAGGATGTTAGCTGATTTTTTTTTTTTAAGATCGCATGACTAATAAGTGTAAGGAACCAGTGATACTTGGGCCTTCTGTTCAGATCCAGGTTCTTTCCACTGTGGTTATCCTCTGCTAGTGTTCCCTGGTATAAGGAAATATAGACTTGTATCATTTTCTCTTAAAGTTCCTTTTAGGCTTTTATGTTACTAACCATTTACTCAGAATGAAACCCAGAGTAGCAGTTTCTCTTCTTACTTCATCAAAAGACTTGCCCTAAAAAGTAATTGTTAACAACGCAGGTCAGTAATTTGCCAAATTCTCTGTAGTACTACAGCAGTTCTTTGAGCAGTTGTCCCCATGACTGTTTTCTTGTTTCTCCATTTTGTAATCTGTTACTACGTTCTTATCATGTATATCCTTTTTATTCAGGTGCTTCCCACAGATACCTGTGATGTTGAATTTGTGGATTTCCGTGTGTGTGTGTTTTATTTTTTTTCCTGTGTATAATTATTATGTAAACCTGTTGCTGTTGAGTTTATTTTGACTCATAGTAACCCCATAGGACAGTACAACTGCCTCATCTGATTCTAGCTTGTGGCAACTCACTGTGTGTCAGGGTAAAAGTATGAGTCAGCAGTTTTCCAGTGGCTGATTTTTCAGTAGTAGATCATCACTAGCCTTTGTTTTGAGGCACCTGTAGGATGGAATTGTGGTATTCTACCTATTTACTCATTTCATTATCTTTTTATTAATGGGTACTTGATTGCCTCTAGATTTTGGCTGTTACAGGTAGTGCTTCTGTGAGCATTCTTCAAAATAATCTTTTGGTTTGTGTAGGTTGGATATACCTAATTGCTTCAAGTATACTTAATATGGATACTTAATGGATACTGCTAAATAGTTTCCTAAAGTAGTTCTTGGTGCCTTTTTGTCAGCACTTGGGGTTGCCAGGGTGTTTTTTTGTTTGTTTAATATTGGAGACATTTTAATGGATGTGTGGTTGTATTTCATTTTGGTTTTTAATTTCTGTTTCTCTAATGACTAATGAAATTGAGCATTTTTTTCATGTATTTATTGGCCTTTTGGATGTCCTAATAGCTTTCATCATGCTGTGCTTGCCTTTTCTTTGTCTCTTTTAATGAGCAGGATTCTTATATTTACAGTGGTCTAATTTTTCTTCATGATGATGTGAACCATCTAATGAAGATGTGATCTTCATGATGTATCCTGTTTAAGATCTCTAACTTTACCATAGAGTCATGAAAGTAGTCTCTGATAGTATCATCTGTGTATTTTTTTTAACCTTTTGCATTAGTGTGTACGGTTCACTTGGAATTGATTTTGTGTATGGTGTGAGGTAGGGATCAAGGTTTTTTTTTTATTTTATATATATTATATATATATATATATAGTTAAATTTTAATTTAGGTATCCAGTGGACCTAGCATTGTTTTTGTCCCCCGCCCCCCCCCCGCAGAAGCCATCTTTCTCATTGCTTTTATGCCACCTTTGTAGTAAATCATGTCTGTGTACATGAGTCTGTTTCTGCATTCTGCATTTGTTGCATTGCTTTTTTTGTACCTTTCCACCAAATATCACAGTCTTCATTCCTAGAGCTTTACAAAAGTCTTGATAATTAGTGGGATAAGATCTCATTTCTTGTTCTTCTCATGGCTGTTGTTAACCCTTTGTATTTCCATATACAATACAGAATCGTCTGTTTTGACAAATGAATGTATTGAGATTTTGATTACTATGCATTGAATCTATAGACCAGCTTGTGGAATATTGATGTCTTTATAATTTAGAGCTTTCCAGTCAATGTGCATGGCATATGTTACTTCTATTTGTGGCTTTAATTTCTTTTTATTTTTTAATTTGTGACTTGCTGTATCTTTTACAGAAAAGATAATGCTTATTTTTTCACCCCTATTCTCAGTTTCCCTATGATGCCCTAGGTACTCTTGTCTGTGTGTAAATATAAATGTATTTTTTGTTTAGCATAGGATCATACTATACATACTGTTCAGCAATATGCTTTTTTTAAAAAATGGCTGATTAATATATTCAGTTGTGTATGGAAATAGGTTGGATTTAATAAAGTTAGTTTTAATATGTGCCTCTGTGTATGTGTGATTTTGTGTCTGTGATGGATTAAACAGTGTCCGCTTATCTTTTGTGCAGATACAGAAACTGTATTTTTTCTGTACCATTTAGTTTTACAGTGTTCTCTGATGCATTTTACCCTGGGTTTAGAGAATGGGAGGAGGAGAAAAAACATAGTCAGGACAAAGAGACTTTCTTTAACAGTATGAAGCACTTTCTTGGACATAGTACTTTCCAAAGTTTGTTTCCCTCTTAAAAATCATTAATCTGTTGTGTGTAGAAAGAGGTGTTGGGAAGAAAGACTTGTAAATATGTAAGGACCACCCAGGTCTGTTCATGCATGTTGTGAAATACTACCCACCAGCTGACTCTAGTGCCACCCTTGTGTTACCCTACACTCTTGATAGCACAAGATTTGTTGACAATTTTTCTGCCTTGCAACCACAATTGTCTATTCAAGACAGTGTTGGAGAGAAAAATATTCACCAAAATAACAGTATAACACCATGATTCCCATGCCTGGTGTCTGGTCCTTGTCTACTCTGCTTGTTTTGTCACCCCTGCACTAGGACTCAGTTTCCCTGTGTTGTCCCAGGTACTTCTGTCTGTGTGTAAATACAGATGTATTTTTGGTTTAGCATAGGATCATATTATACAGACTATTCAGCAGCATGCTTTTTTTTAATGGCTGAGTAATATATTCAACTGCTTATGGAAATAGGCTGAATTTAATAAACTATAGTTTCAATATTTGTCTTTGCTTGCGTATGTGTGATTTTATATTTGTCAAGGGTGAAAGTAGGTCCCCTAGTGTCCTAGTCATCTAGTACTGTTCTAATAGAAATACCACAAGTGGATGGCTTTAACAAAGAAAAACTTATTCTCTCTCAGTTTAGGAGGCTACAAGTCCAAATTTAGGGCACTGGCTCCAGGGGAAGCCTTTTTCTCCCTGAGAGCTCTGAAGGAAGGTCCTTACCATCAATATTCCGTTGGTTGAGGAGCTTCTCAGTGTAGGGTCCCACAGGTCCAAAGAACAAGCTTTTGCTGGCTCTTGTTTCTTTTTGGTATAAGGTCTCATGTCTTTCTGCTTGGTCTCTCCTTAGTATCTCGAAACAGCGTGGCTCAGAACACAATTCATTCTTGTAAATTGAGTCCCCCCTCATGAACATAACTGCTAATAATTCCATCTCATCAATATCATAGAGAAAGGATCTGCAACACAGAGGAATAGCCCATCAGATGACAAAATGGTAAACCATCACACAGTATTGGGAATCACAGCCTAGCCAAGTTGATACACATTTGGGGGAGACACAGTTCATAACACCCATAAATGTATGCCAACTTGGGTAGGCCATGATTCCCAGTGTTGTGTAGTTGTTTACTGTTTTGTGATCTGCTGTGATTGTATGTGTTGTAAATCCTAACCTGTATTCTGTTAATGAGGCAAGATTAGAGGCAGTTACCTCAATGAATCAGGACTCAGTCTACAGGATTAGGTTGTATCTTGAGTCGGATAATCTCTTTTGATGCAAAAAAAAGAATTGAGCAGAGAGGAGAGGGACTTCATACCACCAAGAAAGAAGTACCGGGAGTGAAGCGCATCCTTTGATCTTGGAGTCCCTGTTTCAAGAAGTTCCTAGACCAGGGGAAGATTGATTGCAAGAGTGTACCCTTAAGTAGCTGACAGAAAGAGAAAGCCTTCCCCAGGAGCTGGTGCCCTGAATTCAGTATTTTAGTTTCCTAAACTGGGAGAAAATAATTTCTGTTGGTTAAAGGCATTGACTTGTAGCATTTCTGTTATAGCAACACTAGATAAAGAAGACAGTATCCCTTTAAGTGTCCCTGTATTGTTTGTTACTTTGTTATTTTAAATATGATTGTAAGTTAATGAATGAGCAAAGTAGTTAATGTTCTGTGATGTACTTAACCACTTCAGTCTGGTTGTTTTTTAAATATTGTGATAATAAAATAAATATCTTTATGAATAAGATGTTTTCCATTTCTAAGGTCATTTCTCAGAATAGCTTTCCAGAATGAATCAAATGAACAAATAGGTCAAAGGGATCAAAATGTTTAGATTAACCACAGAACATAGTAAAAAACACACGGAAAAGCATACCTATTGCCACTGAGTTGATTCTACTCTTTGTGACCCTATAGGACAGAGTAGTACTGCCCAGTGTCGTTTCCCCAGAGTGCCTGATAGATTCAAACTGCTGTCCTTTTGTTTAGCAGCCATAACACTTAACTACTACCCCACCAGGGTTTTCAGGAGCATAATAGACATTCAAAATATATTTATTGATGAAAGCATATACAAAAATTATTTTCCAGTATGATTGTACTGTTTCATTTCCGTCTATATAGGAGATTGTTTTCTCATTCCATCTTTAAAAAAACTGAACTGAACCCACTGCTGTTGAGTCGATTCCAACTCATAGCAACTCTGTAGGACAGAGGAGAACTGTCCCATAGAGTTTCCAGGGAGTGCTTGGTGGATTCAAACTGCCAACCTTTTAGTCAGCAATCGTGGCACTTTAACCACTATGCCACCAGGGTTTCCCATTCTGTCTTATACATGTATTATTTTACTGATTTGATTGTAATCAAAAGAATTCTGTATCTGTTTTGAAAAGATGCTATCGAGGGATCTGCCTAAGTTCTGTTTCTCTTTTTATTTTCACCTAGTGGGTAAGTGAACATATGCTTTCTTCTTACAGGACTGAATTTGCCCTTAAAGAAATCATGTCCTCTGGAGGTGCTGAAGATGACATCCCACAGGGAGAAAGAAAAACAGTTACAGATTTTTGTTATCTCCTGGATAAATCTAAGCAGCTGTTCAATGGGTTAAGGTCGGTCAACTCTTGATGTTTTTAGCTTTTGTCTAGTTCTGTTTCTTTTTCCACCTTGTTGATGTTAGCTAAGTTTTTCTTTTTGAAAAGTTAAAGGAAGAATGCTGTTTCAATACCTATATTAGAAATGATCATGATTATTTCTTTTGATACTATTCTTCCTTCTTAGCTTAAAAAAACTATAGGCAAGGAAGATAACTTGTATTATTTCACTCAACAGGGCATCTATAAAGAAATTTTGGTGTATCAGTCATAGAAATCCTCTTATATTTGAGTCAGTCTGACTAGAAAAGAGTACCATAGTGCTAAGGAAGGGAGGAGATGCACTGGTGGTGGTCCTGCACTAGCACTGGAGCTGGGGAAGTGGGATGAAATCAGACTCCAGATGGGATAGCGTTAGCTTTTGACTGAGTTGCTCTCCTGAGCATTTCTTTCACTCTCTGTGCTTATGTTTGTGGAGCTTTCTTCTGTGTATTTTCTTTCTTCAGTTCATAAACCGAGTAATAAACTGATATGGAAGTAGTATGGAAGTAGTAGATGCTTGCAGGAGAGTACACGTATGATAAGTGTACAGCTTGGTGCATCTTTACAGACTGATGATTTCCTTGTGACTTGTACCCAGATCAAGAAAGAGAACAGACAGCACCTCAGACACTCCATGTGTACCCTGTTGCTTGGACTTTTTAACTCCTTTATGAACAGAATTTAAAAGTGCATTTCAGTGTCTGAAAGACTTTAGATTTTTCTTTATAATATTTTGGGTGTATAATGAATTCCCTTTTACTCTTGGAGGTATGTGGCTTTCCACCTTACATTAAGCTGTTTGTCTAAATTGTCAGAGTCATGAATATCTTAATGCAGTATTTATCTTGTGTGAAAATACCTTCTCATAATAAATTAGCTCTTCTTTACACTCACTGTGTAAGGAAACAGTTTGAAGCGTAAGAAATGGGTAAAATGAATGGTGTTTTGCTCAGAATAGTTCTTGCATGTAGTTATAGTAGTAATGAAGTGAAAATAATGTTAGAAATAGCCTTGAATACTGTCAGGAAATGATCAAAAGCCTAAGTACTTGCAGGGTTCTAGTTACCATGGTGACTCAGACTGTCAATGCAGAATGGAATACTTGGTGGGATTATATAAGGCGGCGTCTTGAGATATGTATTTGAGATACACAGCTGTGTGTATCAGTGATATCCATAACTTGTGGTGCTTTGTAAAAGCAGATGTCTGCAAGTCTGTCACTAATTATATGATGTCAGAAGAGCAAATGCACAAAGCCAAAGCAAGCTTTGGAGACCCTAAAAATATTGTTTTCCTGAGGGTTGCATCAAAGCGAAATGTAATAGTCTTTAAAAAAAAAATTATATTTTTTATTAAATATGCTTCCAGTATTCAAATGAAGAGTGAAAGTGTTTACAATGCTTGCTTTCAAAACCTGTTTTTAGGATGTACTTGTTCCACTAAATAGGAGGTATAACAGATACTAACAATTTTGTTTGTCTCCTTCCTCCTCTACCTTCGCTTCTCCTCCTCTCAAGGATATTTTTCTTTTATTCAGAAAATTAGTATGCTTCTAGAGGCATCTTCTGGAAGTTGCTAATAGTAAGGCACAAGTTATTTCAGAGATTATACTCTAAACAATTTATACAACCTTGTGATGCCCACTTCGATCTTGTATGGTTTGACACTCAGAAGAACTGAATTTGCATTTAGGCTGCCACTAGAGCATAACAGATATCTTGATTGCATTGTATGTTAATTTCCTAGGGCTGCCTTAACATGAAATTCCACAAAGTGGGTCAGTTATTAAAACAGAAATTTATTGTGTCATAGTTCTGGAGGCTGGTAATCTGAATTCAGGATGTTGGCGGGGCCATGTTGACTCAGAAGGCCGTAGAGGAAGGTCCCAGGTGTTCCATGACGTATAGCTGCAGCATGATAACTCTGACCCTTTCCCTTTTCTCTTTCTTTTGTGTCTCTCTTTTACAGGATACCACTCTGAATGGCTTAGGACCCACCCCATTCGTGTATGAGCTTAGGTTAATGTAACAAATAACATCTTCAAAGACCCTATTTCCAAACAAAATCACTTTCCTAAGTATCAGGGATTAGGACTTTAGCATAAACTTTTGGGAAACATGATTCAATGCATAACATACAGTCTAGAGAGGTGTTTGACCTTTCAAAATTTAATAGGAGCCACAAATACAATTTTAAATTTTCTAGAAATTACATAAAAAATTGATTTTAATGAGATATTTTATTTGACCCAATATTATCTAAATTTTTTTGTTTCAGTGTGAATCAGTACAAAAAATTTTATTAAGGTATTTTACATTATTTTTTTAACTGAATCTTTGAAATATAGTGAATATGTTTACCCACACTTCAGATTAACTGCGTTTTGAGAGCTCAGTACCCAAATGTGGCTAGTGGCTGCTATATTTTGGACAGCATAGGACTGTAGTTTGCTGAGAGATTAGTACTTTTGACTCTTTTCATTTTTTTCTCATTTTTCAAAACAATCTGTTTTTACCAACTAACTTAAAAAAACAAAATGAATGTATAACTTAATAAATTAGTGGAAGAAAAATATCCTCATTGCCATTATGCCAGTCAACAAATAAAACTTGGCCTGCATAGATCAACAATAAAGACATACAACTTTGCCAGCCTCTTAGATGTCCTCCATGTGTCTTCCTCTTGAGTCAGAACTGCCTCTCCACATCTACCATTGTGTTAACTACTGATATAGTTTGTATAGCGAAAGGAGATGAATGAAGCCTTTAGTGAATTGGAGCAAAGGTATCCTTGTAATACAGTCCTCTGCGTAAACAAGAATGTGTGAGTGGCACAGTGTGCTCCTTGACCGAAAACCGTATTCGGAGGAGTTGGATTATTCCTTGGCCTCCAACTGCAGCTAGTTGTTGTTGTTAGGTGCTGTTGACAGTCTCACTCATAGTGACCCTGTGCTCAACAGAACGAAACACTGCCCAGTCTTGTACCATGTCCATAGTTGTTTTTATGCTTAATCCCATGTTGTAGCCACTGTGTCAGTACATTTCATTAAGGGTCTTCCTCTTTTTCACTGACCCTCTGCTAAGCATGATGTCTTTCTCCAGGGATTGATCCCTCCTGAAAATGTCCAAAGTATGTAAGATGCAGTCTCACCAGCCTTGCTTCCAAGGAGTACTTTGGTTGTACTTCTTCCAAAACAGATGTGTTTGTTCTTTTGGCAATCTATGGTATACTCAATATTCATCTCCGACACCACAATTCAAAGGCGTCAGTTCTTCTATCTTCCTTATTAATTGTCCAGCTTGCTCATGCATATGATGCAGTTGAAAACACCATGGCTTGGGTTAGGTGTACCTTAGTCTTTGAGGTGACATCTTCATTGATGCTGAAGGTCAACAACATCCTAATGTTTGGAAGCAGAATGAGCTACGAGAAAATAATTTTTCTAAAGTAAAATAAAAATCTAGTTGTTTTTCTTTATGGTAGGAAAGGAAAGAATGCTTGACTAGTGCTCAGAGTGTTTGAATCACAGCTGCCAGTTTTACTGGCCATGAGTTCCCAGGCAGCTCACCTGAGCTCTCTCCACCAATGTATATGTTTGTGTCTCTGTGTGTACATGTTCGTATACAACTACGTATTTTGAGAAAGCCAAGCATTTAAAGACCAGATTGAAGGGAAGCCCTTGAAAGAGGTTGCAGGAACAAAATTCTTAATTCTAAAGAGTTACAAGATAGTAGAGAAGTGATAAACAGTGTTATGCCATAGAGAAGGCTGATCAGAGATGGGCTTGGATTTTAGCTGTAGTTAGGCATCAGTGATCTCAGTTGATTCCATTTTAGTAAATTAAGGGTTTGAAAAGACTGGAAAGAAATTTTCTGAGTTTTGACATACTAAAGTTATATTTGAAACATCTCTAAGAATCAGATTTAAGTGTCTGCACTGCATTTCTCCCTTAGTCTCTGGACTTCTGTTGATGGGTTCAGGATTTAAACAAACAAACAAAAAAAGATCAGTGTTGTGTTTTTATATTTCTTTTTAAACCCTTAGAAAAAGAATATAAGCAGCCAGTTTATCACATGGATGCCTTTGTCAGATGTGAGATACAAGATCATGTAACTTACAGATCATGTAATTCACAGAAGCCCATTTAATTTAATTCTGTGGATCATTGTCTTAGTTATCAGTGCTGCTTTTACAAAACTACCACAGGTAGATGGCTTTAAAAAGAGAAGTTTTATTTTGTCACAGTCTGTTAGGCTAAAAGTTAAAATTCAGGGTTTTAGCTCCAGCTTTCTCTGCTCGCTCTGGAGGAAGGTCCTTGATTCCATCTTCCCTGGGACTGGAAGGTTCTGAGGCACAGGGCGTTCAGTCCTTTCTAAAGGACCCAGCACTGCCTCTTGATGGTATGAGGACCTCAAATCTCACTGTTAGGTCAGTTCTTTTCTATCTGAAGAGATTGCTTCAAGACACTGTACAGTCTTACACAGTGAGTACTGCCCCACCAGTACAACTGCTGCCCTTCTGTCCTCATTAACATCATAAAGGGAGGACTCACAACATGAAGGAACATCACACAATACATGGCCCAGCCAAACTGCCACTCACGTTTTTTGGGAGAATACGATTCAGTCCATGACAGCCATTAAGTCTTTATCTCTACTGACTTGCTTACTGAAATGAAGGGGACTTGAAGTACTTACTGATTGTTAAGGATTGAGTTGTGTGTCCCACCCAAATCACTGTCAGCTTGGCTAGCCTATCATTCTCAGTACTATGTAATTGTCCATCATTTTGTCATCTGGTATGATTTTCTTGTGTGTTATAAATCCTGTTGTTATAGTGTTAATGAGGCTCACTAAGAGGCAGTTGAAGTTAAAAGAGACAGGAGTCAGTCAGCCGTATTAGGTTGTGTCTTCAATCTCTTTTGAGATATAAAAGTGAGAAACAAGCAGAGAGATGTGGGGGCTTTGTTAGTGCCAAGCAAGAAGAACCTGGAGTGTGTGTCCTTTGGACCCAGGGCCCCTGCACTGAAAATCTCCTAAACCAAGGGAAGATTGGCAACAAACACCTTCCCCCAGAGCAGACAAGAAAAGACTTCCTCTAGAGTTGGCATCTTGAATTTAGACTTTTATCTGCCAAAATTGTAAGAGAATAAATTTTGATGTGTTAAAGCTATCCTTGTGCTACTTCTGTTATAGCAGTGCTAGATAACTAAGACACTGCTGAAGGACAGACACTATAGCCTTAATAGTTCTAAACAAGAATTCTCACAATCGGACCAGTAAGCAACATCATTGTAAACAGAAAAAATATTGAAGTTGTTAAGGATTTCATTTTACTTAGATCCAGCGTCAGTGCCCTTGGAAGCAGCAGTGAAGAAATAAGTGATACATTGCACTGGACAGATTTGCCACCAAAGACTTCTTTAAAGTATTAAAAAGGAAAGATGTCACTTTGAGGAAAGATGTGCCTGGATCAAGCCATGTGTTTTAGTCAGCTAGTGCTGCTCTAACAGAAATACCACAGAGTGGATGGCTTTAACAAAGGGAGGTTTATTCTTACATAGTGCAGTAGGTTGCAAGTCCATATTCAGGGTGACTGCTCCAGGGGAAGGCTTTCCCCTTGTTGGCTCTGGAGGAAAGTCCGGTATTGCATCAGTCTTTGTCCAGGGAGCATCTTGGCGCAGGAGCCTCAGGTCTGAAGGACACGCTCTTCTCCCGGTGCTGAGGCTCCCAATTCTCCTTGTTTCTCTTTCCTTTCATCTCTTGCAGACTGAAAAGCTTAAGGGTGGGGCAAGTCATACTCCCGGGAAACTCCCCCTACAGCAGAGCAAGGAAGTAATCCTATGCAGGAATTTACAGCCCCTTTAGCATACAGTTTAGTGAAACTACAGAATGGAGGACAGTCACAAGATACTGGGAATCATGTCCCAGCCACACGGCTGCATATATTTTGGGGGGGACACAATTCAACCCATAACACCATTGGATTTTCAGTTGCCTCATGTGCTTGTGAAAGCTGGACAGTGAATAAGGAAAACCAGAGAAGAATTGATGCCTTTGAATTATGGTGTTGGTGAAGAATATTCAATGTACTGTGGACTGCCAGAAGGACTAACAAATCTGTCTTGGAAGAAGTATAGCCCGAGTGCTCCTTAGAAGCAAAAATGGTGAGACTTGATGTCACTTACTTTGGACTTGCTGTCAGGAGGGTCAGTCCCTGGAGAAGGACATGATGCTTGCTAAAGTCAGAGAAAAAGAGGAAGACTCTCAACAAGATTGACTGACAGAGTGACCAATTAATGGGCTCAAACATAGCGACGATTGTGAGGGTGCTGCAGGACCTGGGCAGTGTTTCATTCTGTTGTACATAGTCACTATGAGTTGAAATCAACCTGACAGCGCTAACAGCTACATAACAACACTGGCAGTAGTAATGACCAGAGGATGTATTCAGAATTTAAAACCAGAGTCAACCTCTGAATAGTACAAGAGATTTGTCTAAAACTCTTTACAGACTACTGTAGTTCATTTTAGACTCCGATCATACAAGGGTGTTATAAACTAAAAAACCAAACCCATTGCCATCGATTTCAACTCATTAGAGTGGCTTATGTATTACCTTCTATGATATATTTTATTAGAAAAAACAATCTTCAGACTTTTCCTGTAGCAAATTAAAGAAAAATTAAAAAACTGTATTTTGAAAAAGAAACCACTTTTTACAGCTGATATTTGAAACAGTGTAGAATTTAGCCAATGCTGTTTGTAGCTATAAATCAGAAAATAGTTGTATATTGTGAGTTACTGCCAGGAGCCGTGTTCCAGCCTTTTAGATCACCTCTTATGTACTTTTAACACACGTTACAAAATTTCTTTGCCCTAAAATCTTACCGCTGAAGAACTTACATAGTCAAGAAACAAAACACTAGGTTCTAGTTCTGTCCCTCAACAGGATCTCTTCATTTATTTTACTTATTGTTTATTTATTAAAATTGTCATTTACAGAAACTGAGAGGAGCTTGTAGACAAATGCACACTTGAACATTTACCTGAAGACTTCATACAATATCTTTGAAAGAAACACTAGGAGTCATTATTTCTCATGTAGCGTATTTTGCAATCACAGGCTTCTGTAGAACACTGTGATGCTTCAGCAGCAGCTGCTTGATGAAAGTCTTAAGAGTTCTAGAAGCAGTTTCCATTTCAAAATACATGATTAGCTCTTCCTGTTGCAGTGTCTCACTACAGGATCCATGGAGACATAAAAAAGGTGGAAGCTTGCAATAAATGTGAAAAATAGTATTTCTAGTTAACCTACTTCTGCAATCTTAAATGGGTTTCTAATTATCATAAGAATAATGGAAATGAATTTAAAAATGCAGGTACTAGCTCATTCTTTCTATGTTTGCATGAACATTTGAGGACAGAAAATCCTTTTGCTCTTTTACCCATTGTCTTAACATCTAGTATAGTAATGCAAATATCCCACCTAGCAATTACATTTAGAGAACTTACCTTTCAGTCATATCCACATAACTAATCAAATTTGTTAGTGTAGAGATGTTTATTACAGCATTGCATAATAAGGAAATCTGGAAACAAGATACATGTCCATTAGGAGGCATTGGTTAAATAAATTGGTTCATTATATGCTATAGTATACACATCAATATTTATTGACATGATTGTGTATGAAATAAAGAAACCTGATATATTAAAAGACTAATAGAACATTATATATAGTATGATCCTATTTGTATAAAATGATAGAAAAACATGTAAATATGCATAGAAAATTTCCTACTTAACTGTTTATTTCTGGGGACTAGAATTGAGGTGATAAAAAATAGTTATATTTTAGTTTTTGCCTTACATTCTTTGAAGCATTTTTGTTTTTAAGAGATGCATACTGTTCAGAATTGAAAAAACGGAAATACAGGTCTCTGTAATTGTAAAAACGACTGCAGTAATTCTCCTTCTTGTGTCCATGCCTGGGTGTAGTCCTTTTCAGCACTGGGCTTCGCCATGAGATTTGCTTGGTGAATGAGAGAGCAGCAAACATTGTTGGAAACAGACTTGAAAAACCACATCAGAGCTTCTGCTCTCTCTTGCTGCTCTTGAGAACCTTGCTGGCCTACTGGGAGAAACATGTGACCTTGCACCCTCATTTTGTAGACCTATGAAGGAGGCCACTGACCACCAGCTGTTCCTCATTTGCATGCCTGAGTTTGGTTGCAATAAACTAGAAAACCTTCCAGCTGAATCCAGCTCACGTTGCCATCCCACAAAATTGCAAGCTAATAAGATTTTTGTTTTCAGCTGCTGAGTTTTGAAGTGGTTTGTTTTGCAGCAAAAATTGACTGATCAAGTGTCTCATCACAAAATCAGCACCTGCCCTTCTACTGTGTAATTACTACTTATGAAATAGACTGCTACTTCTGAAAACCAGTTGAGCAAGATGTATGTGGAGAAGGAAATATTGTTACTATACTTTGTATATACTGAGAGTTATAAAACCCACCAGTAAAGCATTACTGCTTTGAGACAGACATGAAAAGTTTTCTGGCAGTGGGTATGCTTCTATGTATCACTTGGTGTAGTGTCAGAGAACCAGGTTGCAGAGATATGTGAAGATTCCATGTTTGTCTAGGTGATCTGGTACTAGAATATATAAAGCTGCTAGACTGTAACAAAGTGTGCCAAGAACTGCAGTTGCGTGTAGATCTGAGAAAGGAATTTGTCTTGTCTTTCCTCCTCACCCAAGAGATCTATACTAAAAAGAAGAGTTAGCATACATAAACCTGAATAGACCATGCCTTGTTTCAGCAAGGATGAGTCAAGTCTTCAAATGAGCTTATTCTAAAAACAAGGACAAGTACTCTTCCCCTTCACACACTACACGTACCAGGAAATGGAGACCTCTTTCTTAAGACCTAGGCCACTGAAAATTATTTATAACAGAAACTTTAGGATATTTTTGGAAAACTGTTTGCTCCTGCAGTAAAATGCCATACATGGATCCTGGCTACTGTGAAAAGAGCCTAAAACCATAAAGAGGAAACAGACTAAGATGAAATGGTAAGAAAGGCTTTCAGGAAACTAAAAGTGCATTGTGTCTGATGGAAAATCTGGTGCCAGTCTGTGTGCTTGATGTTTGTTCTTTTCTGAAATTTCACAAAGCTGGGTCAGTTATTGAGACATGCTCGCTCTCTTCTAGACTTCATTACAGATACTTTGAGGTAAGAAATCTACTTACAAGTGTTAACAAAGAGTTTTTGCCACAAGTATGAGGCCCAATCTTAGTGGACATTTATAGCTAATAGTTTTCATGATTATCTTTTTTAACATAACTGAGTGAAAATGTACATTCACGTATGCCCACCTATATGCAGCTTCCACTGCTCTCCCTGTCCGGTGACTGCACACTATTCCTCTCTGCTCCATACATGTCTAATCCTCCCAACAACCTCCTTTCCCCTCCTCTCCGTCCACTCCCCTTCCTCCAGCCAGAGGTCAGAAAGATGATATCCTGTAGATGTGTAGAACCACAAAGTGCTTCCAGTATATGGTCACTCTGCATTGCCAAGTCCAATCCATTCCTGTCCAAAAAGTGGACCTTTGTTATAATTTATGGGAAAGGGCAGCATCAGGGCCGGGGGCCATGCTCTCAGAAGAACCCCAAAACCGCTGGACCATCAATTGAGGTCTTTTAGTGGAGATCTCAGGATGCACCCCTTTTTATTCTTGTGTTGCCAGTGAGACTCCTCTCTGTGAGCTCCATCGTAGCTATCACTGGTGGTGGCCGGGCACCATCCGGTTCTTGCGGTCCCAAGTCGATGTAGGCACCCACTCTTGTGGGTCTCTCTGTCTTCTCGATTGTCTTTACCGCATGTCATTTTGGTCCTCGGTGAGCATCCGTTCCTGCAGAGTTGGGACCATTTGCTGTGTCCTCGGATGGCAGCTTGGCAGCTTTTAAGACCCCAGATGCCACTCACCAATGTGGGGTGCAGAGAGCTCTCTTAGCAAAACGCTAGTTGTGCCAATTGGCCTGGAATTTGCCTAAGAGCATGGTCCCCCGCCCCCCGCCCCAGCTACTCTATCCTTGCAGTATTGAGTTAAGATGGAAGGAGTACTCAAGTTATGCTGAAGTCCACTTAATGTTCTTGTTTCTAATGTGTGCTATCACCGCTTTCTCCCAACTAGATTTCTAGTAACTATCTAAACTAAACCCTCCCTCCCCTCCCTTGCAGCTGTCAAAGAGTCTCTTCTTCTATACACAAGTCTGTTTTTGAGATCTTGTCGTAGAGGTCTCATACAGTATTTGTCCCTTTGTCGCTGACTACTTTCACTCAACATAATGTCTTCCAGTTGAAACCAGGTTAGGAGATGTTTCCTGGAGTCATCGTTATTCTTTATCATTGCATAGTGCTCCATCGAGTATATGTACCATAGTTTACCTATCCATTCTTCTATTGTTGGGCATCTGGGTTGATTCTATCTTTTTGCTATCGTGGACTGTGCTGTGGTAAACATTCTGGTGCATGTGTCTGTTGGTGTGAAAGACCTTGATTCTGTAGGATATATTCCAAGTAGTGGGATTACTGGGTCAAATGGTATATCGATATCCGTTTTTTTAAGGAAGCACCAGATTGCCTTCCAAAGAGGCTGGACCGTTTTGCAACCCCACCAACAGTGTAGGAGGGTTCCACTTTCTCCACAGCCTCTCCAGCATTTGTTGTTTTGTGTTTTCTGGATCATGGCCAATCTTGTTGGGGTGAGATGGTGTCTCATTGTTGTGTTGATTTGAATTTCTTTAATAACTAAAGATTGTGAACATGTCTGCATGTGTTTTGGCTGCCTGGATCTCCTCTTTAGTGATTCATGGTTATCTTTTAAGGTTGTTGTTGTTAGGTGCCCTTGAGCTGGTTCTGACCCGTAACCACCCTGTGTACAAAAGAAAGCAACACTGCCTGGTCCTGCGCCATCCTCACAATTGTTTCTCTGTTGGAGCCCATCGTTGCAGCCACTGTGTCAGTCTCTGTCTTTTAAGAGTCTTCCTGTTTTTTACTGACCCTTTACTTTGCCAAGCACAATCTCTAGGGACTAGTTCCTCCAGATAACGTGCCCAAGGTATGTGAGACAAAGTCTTACCATCTTTGCTTTTAAGGAACATTCTGGTTATACTTCAAAACAAATTTGTTAGTTCTTCTGGCAGTCCATAGTATATATTCAGTATTCTTCACCAACAACATAATTTAAAGGCATCAGTTCTTCTTTTGTCTTCTTTATTCTTTGTCCAGGTTTCACATGCATATGAGGCAGTTGAAGACACCATGACTTGGGTCAGGTGCACCTGCGTCCTTAAAATGACATCTGCTTTTTTAACACTTCAGAGGTTTTTTGCAGCACATTTGCCCAATGCAGTGTGTTGCATGTGTTCTTGCCTGCAGTTTCCATGGGTGTTGATTGTGGATCCAAGTAAAATGAAATCCCTCATAACTTTAGTGTTCTCTTTGTTTATTGGTCCCTTTGTAAGGATTTTTGTTGTCTTTGTTGAGGTATAATCCATGCTGAAGGCTGTGGTCTTTGATGTTTATCAGTTAAGTGCTTCAAGTCCTCTTCACTTTCAGCAAGCAATATTGTGTGAGCTGCATAACTTGAGGTGGTTAATGCGTCTTCCTTCAATCCTGATGCCATATTCTTCTTAGTATAGTCCAGCTTCTCAAATTGTTTGCTCAGCATACAGATTGAATATGTATGGTGAAAGGATACAACCCTGACACACGCCTTTCCGTACACTTTAAACCATGCAGTGTCCCCTTGTGTTTGAATGACTGCCTCTTGACCCATGCACAGATTTCTCATGAGCACAACTTAGTCTTCTGGAATTCCCATTCTCTGCTGTATTATCCATAATTTGTTATGATCCACAAAGTTGAATGCCTTTGCATAGTCAATGAAATACAGGTAGACGTCTTTCCAGTATTCTGTTTTCAGCCAGAATCCATCTAAATCAGCAATGATATATCTGGTTCCACGTCCTCTTCTTGATTCGGCTTCAATTTCTGAGTTTGTTGTCCATGTACTGCTTCAACCACTTCAGAGTGATATTCAGCAACATTTTACTTGTGTATAATATTAATGGTGTTATTTGATAATTTTCACATTCTGTTGAATCACCTTATGAATGTTTTCTACTGTGCTCACCAGGTTATTGTTTTCCCAATTCCTTGGAATAGACAAGTAAGCACATCCAGTGCTGCATCCATTTGCTGAAACATGTCAGTCAGTATTCCTTCAGTGCCTGGAGCCCTGTTTTCGCTAGTGTTTTCAGTACAGCTTCAGTACCATCGGTTCCTGATCATATGCTGCTTCCTCGGATGGTTGAGTGTCAACCAGTGCTTTTCGATACATTGATTCTGTTTATTCCTTTTGTCTTCTTTCAGTGCTTTCTGCATCGTTTAATATTTTTCCCATAGAATCCTTCAGTATTGCAACTCAGGGTGTGAATTTTTCTTTCAGTGTTTCAGCTTGAGAAATGCTGATGCAGTTCTTTCCTTTTGGTTTTCTATCTCCGCCTCTTTGTACATGTTACTATAATACTTTGTCTTCTTGAGCCTTCCTTTGAAATCTTCAGTTCTTTTACTTCATTGCTCCTCCTTTTCACTTTAGCTACTCTACGTTAAAGAGCAAATTTCAGAGTCCCTTCTCCTTTCCATTTTAATCTTTTCTTTCTTTCCTGTCTTTCTTGACAACCTCTTTATTTGTTCATAAATGATGTCCTTCACGTCATTCCACAACTTGCATGTTCTTCAGTCATTGGTGTTTTTGTTGTGTCAAATCTGTTCTTGAGATGGTCTCTGGATTCAGGTGGAATATAGTCAAGATCATACTTTGGCTCTCGTGAACTTTTCTGTATTCCGCTTCAGCTTGAACTCACACATTGACAGTTGATAGTCTGTTACACGGTTGGCCCTGGCCTTGTTCTGAGTGATGATATTGAGATTTTCCATTTCTCTTTCCGTAGATGTAGTCAGTTCGATTCCTGTATATTCTTTCAGATGAATTCGGCATGCTTAGTCTTCATGTATGTTGTTGAGAAAAGGTGTTTGCAATGAAGAAGTCACTGGTCTTGCAAGATTCTGTCATGTGACTTCTAGCATCATTTCTATTCCTAAGCCCATGTTTTCCAACTATAGATTCTCCTTCTATGTTTTCAACTTTCTCATTCCAGTTGCCAATAAGTATCAGTGCATCTTGATTGTATGTTTGATTGGTTTCAGGCAGTAGAAGATGGTAAGAGTCTTCAGTTTCTTCATCTTTGGCTTTATTGGTTGGTGGATAGATATGAATAATAGTTGTGTTAATTGTTCCTTGTTGGCATAAGGATATTATCCTAGCCACTGACAACATTGTACTGCAGGATAGATCTTGAAATGTTCTTTTTTGATGATGAATGTGACATATCAGTGTTTATGTGTTCCCTTTCATTTTGGATAATTTCTAGTTTTTCTAGATTCATACTTAGAACATTCACGTTCCAATTAATAAGATGTTTGCAGCTGTTTCTTCTAATTTTGAGTCCTGCCACATCAGCAAATGAAGGCCCCCAAAGCTTGATTCTATCCATGTCATTAAAGCCTGCTTTGATGAGGCAGCTCTTCCCTAGTTATACTGAGTGCCTTCCAACCTGAGGGGCTCATCTTTGGGCACTATTTCAAATAATGTTCTGCTGCCGTTCATAAGCCTTTCACTGTCCAGTGTTTTCAGAAGTAGACTTCTAAGTCTTTCTTCATAGTCTGCCTTTGTCTGGAAGCTGAGCTGAAACCTGTCCGCCAAGGTATTTGAAATACTGGTGGCAAAGCTTCTAGTATCACAGCAATATGCAAGTCACCACAGTACAACAAACTGACAGATGTGGTGGCATTTACAGTTAGTCATTTTAAGTTATTATATGTTCCATTATTGGAATTTCTCTGGATTCTCTCTTTTCCTTTTTAACTCTGCTTGCCAACTAGCTGGTACTTTTCTGAGTTTATCTCAGAGTCTCTTTTTAAATGTAGCAGATAGCATCTATGTTAGTTTCCTAGGGCTACTATAATAAAAGACTGCGAAGTGAGTAACTGAGAACAGAAATTTATTTTCTCCTAATTCTTGAGACTGAGAGTTGGAGGTGAATATTTCGGTTGTATCAATGCTACCAGTGACTTTGAAAGAGAATCTGTTCTATGCTTCTCTCCTGACTTCATGTGGATCCGATGTTCTTAGCTTGTGGCTACAGCATCACTTAGCTGTCATCCCTCTGTCTTTCTGTGTCTCTTTTGTAGAACATCATTCAGATTGGATTAGAATCTACCCTACTCTGGCGTGACTTTAACTTAACTGATAAGTCTTCAAAGACCTTATGTGCAAATGAGGTGGTATTCATAGGTACTAGGAGTTACGACTTCAGTATGTCTTTTAAATGTATGTTCAGTATATTTAATGTATAACAATTCAAGGCTAGTAAGGTACTATTTCCTTTCTTGCTTGAATCCACAAATTTATTAGGCACATGATCTATTTTCCAAGTTATTGTAGGCATATGTAGCTTTCCCTTGCATTATATCAGTAAACACTTTTCCAGCCTCTAGTGACAGTTACTTGACTACTTACTTCTCAAATTCAAAGCCAGTACCACCTATTTCAGGTGTTCGCTATAGCAGTACCTCATTCCTTGTATTAGTTTCTGTGATATTTTACTAAAATGGCTTGTTTTAAAAAACACCAATATTTTAGTGCCTTACCATAATGAAGGTTTATTTCTAGCTCCTTTGTTAGCTACAAGTTGGCTGCAGTTCTGCAGCTCCATTAACTGTGTCTTATTATGGGTTCTTAGCAGAGGAGCAAACCTGTGGTTTGAGGGAAAAGGGAAAATGCTGAAGTATATAGCATCACTTAGGTCTTTTCAAATCTGTTGTAGGTAACTTCCAATTATATTTCATTAACCCAAGCAAGTTCCATGGCCAACCCCAGTGTTATTAGGGTAGGGAAATATTTATCTTTCAAAGGAATGTACTGTAAGTCACTGAACCCAAAGACAGGAATGCTTATTTCTGTTATTGAGAGAAGACAGAATAGTTGAGTACAGTAGAACTGCCAGCACATCTACTTTAAGGCATATTCCCTAAACTGTGTTTTTTAGACTGCAGAGTTCTCAGTTAAAGGTAAATTTTTTGAAAGTTAACGGTGTATATAACCAAACACACCGGCATCCAGAGAATTCTGGCTCACGTGACTCTACAGGAAAGAGTAGAAGTTCCCCATAGGGTTTCTGAGGAGCACCTGGCAGATCTGAACTGCTGACTTTCAGGTTAGCAGATGTAGCACTTAACCACTATGCCACCAGGGTTACCTTCTCACCTATACATTGTTGAAAACCCTGGTGGTATAGTGGTTAAGAGCTGTGGTTGCTGTCCAAAAGACTGGTAGTTCAAATCCACCAAGTGCTCTTTGGAAACCCTGTGAGGCAGTTCTGCTCCATCTTATAGGATCACTGTGAGTCAGAACTGACTCAACAGTAGTGGATTTTTGATTTGGTATAGATGAGTGTGAATGAAGTCACCCAGGGAGAAAGAAAAGAGTGCTAGAAACCTCTTGGCAATATATCTACAAAAGAGACTGAAAATGAACCATTGGAAAGGCAGAGGGGAAGATTAGGAAGGAACATATCCTGTTCTCTTGTTATAGAACTGTTTCTGTTCTACCAGTTATAACTATTTCAAAAAAGAAAGCAAATGCTTTAAAAATATATATTTTTTACTATAACAATACTCAGTTACAAAATAGTGGCAGTCACCGCGTTATGTCTGATATAAGGACAGTTCATACTTGTCTTTAATGTTATGTAAATTTGCCCTCACTTTGAAATGATTGAACCAACTCTGTTGCAACAAATTCTTCATTACAGTCATTCCACTTGCTGCACATGCAGATTTTTAATTACTGAAAAGACTTTGAGCCTTTTCTTGCACAAAACCAAAAAAAACATTGCAGTGAGTCAATGCCTACTCATAGTGACACTGTAGGTCTTACAAGGCTGCAAATCTTTATGGATGTCGACTGCTGTATCTTACTGCCATTCTTAGACTAAACTAAGACTCAATAAGAACCACATGCACCTGTTACCAGCTTATAACTTAAAGGCCCAGGTTAGAAACAGATCTTGTTAGTAACTGGAGGACTGCCTGTAGCAAGGGGTAGATTATCCAGTAAGCAAGGTATGCATGGTCTTACTTGTGCTTACTTCCTAGTCTTCAGTACACAGTTTCATCAAAGATGTGGTTAAACCCATGTAAAATTGTGCACTGCACGCTAGTAAGTAAACACCAAGTCCACACATACATATCTTACTTAACTTGTTAATCTGCCCTTTCTTGTAGATAAGAGTTTTAAAATTAATATGTACTTATTTGTTATTACAGAGATTTGCCACAATATGGGCAGAAGCAGTGGCAGTCCTATTTTGGAAGAACTTTTGATGTTTACACCAAACTCTGGAAGTTCCAGCAGCAGCATAGGTAAACAGATTTTATAGTTAAAGGAGAATGAAGGGCTCGTTAGATGTTAGTCACAGTTTGGACTTTACTCAGTCAGTCAGAGCTTTTTTTTTCTCATGGTACCTTTTAAATAATATATTTCATCCTCATGACCCAAATGAAAACAGATGGGTTTGTTTTCTTATTTATTGAAGATTTTAGAATGTTCTTACCTGATTTTTCTTAAAAGATGCATACTATATCTAAAATGACTCAGATTAACTTCAAAACACACGTGCAAAAAAAAACATTGCCATTGAGTCAGTGCAAACTCATAGTGACCCTATAGACGGAGTAGAACTGCCTCATAGTGTTTCCGAGGAGCACCTGGTTGGTTTGAACTGCCAACCTTTTGGTTAGCAGATGTAGAACTTAACCACTACACCACCAGGGTTTCCTTCAACATGTGGGATAATTCATAGTTTTATTCTAAAATGGTTATTGTTTATTGGCCAAACTTAATGGGGAGGTATTACTTTGCATTTTCATGAGCATAGCTCAAAAGAGTTTCTTTTTATATTTTACTTACTTTAAATAGACTTTTAATTAATAGTATTGAATGTAATTAAATGATTATATTGAACACTCATGAAAAATTCATGAGTTTTGTTGAATTGAATGGTATTTTATGCCATGAATTTATAGACTTGATTTTGTTTTTGATATTTATAGTGTCCTATTTCTATTCCTTGTTTCCTATACAAAACAGACAAGTCCTGGATAACCGGTACGGATTGAAACGGTGGCAAATAGGGGAAATTGCTTCCAAGATTGGTCAGCTGTACTACCATTATTAGTAAGTAAATTGCACAGGGAAAGAATGAAGTGTTTCCTGAATTAAAACACATTAGACTGGGTCAGAGATAGATAGACTATTTACTTTTTAGGAGGCAAAACATGAGTTGCAAATGAAACTCAGATACTTCAGGTCAGATTGATTAGCATCATTAAAAGACCTCCTGTTTTAGTCAGCTAGGGCTGCTCTAACAGAAATACCACAGAGTGGATGGCTTTAACAAAGAAAGATTTATTCTTACACAGTCCAGAAGGTTGCAAGTCCATATTCAGGGTGTCCACTCCAGGGAAAGACTTTCCCCTTGTCGGCTCTGGAGGAAAGTCCGGTATTGCATCAGTCTTTGTCCAGGGAGCGTCCTCACGCAAGAACCTCTGGTCTGAAGGACGCGCTCTGCTCCCGGTGCTGCTTGCTTGATGGTAGCAAGTTCTCAAATTGTCCTTTGTCTCTTTTTCCTTTTATTCCTTGTAAGGTAAAAGCATTAAGGGTGGGGCAAGCCATACTCCAGGGAAACTCCCCCCACAGCAGAAATTCACAGCCCCAGCCTAATCCTTTAACATACAGGTTAGCAAAACCACACAATGGAGGACAGTCCCAGGATACTGGGAACCATATCCCAGCCACGTGGCTGCACACATTTTTGGGGGGACACAATTCCAACCATGACACCTCCCTTAATTAACATTAGTTGTGTTAAAGTCTAGCTTTTCAAACAGTTCACATCTTGTCAGACTCATTTATACGTCAAAGAATTTGATCTTGGTTTTAGATAAATAACGCTAAATGAACTTATAGATATTATGGTTTTACTGAAATGTTGATAATAGGCAGAGACATTATAACTTGTATGTGTGAATGAGTGGTTTTCAGGAGGGCACTTGAAGAAATTATATGAAAAGAAAAGAAGAATTTATACTAGTAGGATGTATCTGAAAGGTAACATGAGGTATCTAAAGATAGTTTTGTTAGCTGATTATATCCTCAGAGCAATGACATCTAACTAGTTACCACCATTAGTGAAGAAAAGAAGGTAACTTATTTTAGGAATCTAAATCTCATTATCATGAAATAATATCAAGTATACAAAAAAATGGTCTGAAAGGTTTATAATTTAATAAGCAAGAAAATTCCTTTCTCTTTGTATATATTTTTCTTTTGGTGTGGCATACAAATTCCCGCCATTAAAATAACTTTCTTGGGTAGTATATTTGCTTAAGAAGGTCCTTGAAAAACTGGAAATATTAAACAGAGAACATAACTCATCAGAATCCCCTCAAGATTGTTACAGATGAGTCTCTTTCTGAGTTTTGTGAGAACAGCTAAGAAATGAGCCAAGGGACAAGTGGCTGTAAATTTGAGGAAAGTCATGAAAGGTCTGGGCCTGGGTGGAAAAGATTTAACTCAGTGAAATGCTGTTTGTAGAGAACATTTGAAGAATGAGAATACTTGTATACTGTGAGTTGGAATCGCAAAGACTTGGGAGAAGTAAGAAGGATTTTTTATTTTTTATCATTAAATTTTGCACATTTTAAGGGTGATGTCATTCCTGCTTTGCTGATTCAAATTTAGGTCAGTCTTGACCCCTAATATAGTGGAGAGGAACAGTATTTTCATGGTGAAGAGTTTGAGACACTTGCAAATGTAAAGGGTTGTGTTTTTTTTTTTATCTCGTTAGCCTACGTACGTCTGAGACCAGCTATCTGAATGAGGCTTTCTCCTTTTATTCTGCAATCAGACAGAGATCATATTATTCTCAAGTCAATAAAGAGGACAGGTATGTACCTATTATGTTTTTAGACACTCACAATCTTAAGTTTGGAAATTATGCTGAAAAAATACACACTGTAAGTTTTATTTGTGCAACAGGCTTTACCTGAAAACAATAAATAGTATCTCAGAACAGATGTCCCAGTACCAGGGTAGAGTCTGAACAAAAAGGAAGGTCAGGGTTTTTTTCTTATGATCAAATGTGGGCACATTCATAGAAAAGAAAGGACTGCAGAGTGAGGCTTCATTAGCTTTTGTTCTTTTAGCCTTGTGTCTGATGTAATCTTAATTCATGTGTATTCAAAGGCTTGTTAAAAATTATTATGTGGTTTTAGAGAAAAGGCTGCTAATGGCGTTTGAATTTTCTTTCATAGGCCCAATACTGTTTTGGAATTTAATAGCTCTACTGTTGAAAAAAATGCACCACCTAAAATGTATTCCTTTCCAATAGAAATCTCTTAGCACTTACTGTGTATCTGACACTGTGGTAGATGCTTTTAAGGAAGATGAAAATACAAAAGAAGAAGGTGTACTGTTTTCCTTCAGACGCTAACTTCTGATGGGAGTTAGAGACATGTTTGAACTGCAGGTACCTTATAGTGGTACTAATTTCGAATGAGAATGGGACTGTGTGAAAAATTTGGCGTTGAATTCTGTTCAGGTGGAGTCTTCTGAAGATTCTGTTACTAACATCCCAAGAAATATTGAAAGAGAGAGTTCAGGGATAGAAGATCTGAATTTTCTCTCTATCTCCAGAACTCACAGTTGTTAGTGGAAAGATTATACGGTATCGTAGAAATGAAAGAAAACACTGTTTGACATGTTTTTCAGAGAACACTTTGTAGTTCACTGTCATAAGCTTTCCAGCTAAGCAGCAACAACTTCAGAAACTCCCCCTCTTGTAAACTTCCTTTATTTCCTTGTACACCTTGCTCAAACTTGTCTAAAGAAGTTCCCTTCCTGCAAGTAGGGACATAGGTGTTGGACTCTACATTTTTTCCTATGCTGTCTTTTTGTCATCACCTCGTTTCCTTCTTTTGTCAGCTGTGTAAGTTCCGTCAATTATTTTTCACTCTGATTTTCTTTTGATTTGTTTTACATACTTTACATACCTTCACTTACATAATTTTACACGTTATGTAGCCCTAATTTTTTGTTTACATGCATGTTGTACAGTTTGTCTTATAGGCACTCCTTGAAAACTTCAGAGCAGTTCTGCTCTATCCTGTAGGGTCGCCATGAGTTAGAATTGATGACATTGTTTTTGGTTTTTGGTGCCAAAAAAATGTAAAAGGGCTTGTGTACATGTTGTCAGCATGAGAAATACATACAAGCATAGTACTATTTTAGGCAGTAGCAAAATACCTGGTATAATTTACTTTTCTCTGTTTCTTAAGTTGCCAAAGGAGAAAATTGACCTCAGCCACTTGGTCTAAAACCAAATATGATTTCTTTATTTTCTGCCTCAATAGCAAACACCACCTAGGAATTGTTCTCCAATGATGCTTCCTGTAACAGGGCACAGTAATTAACAAAGGTAGGATTAGTTAGGATCAAGATGACAAAATAGCTGGCCTTGGACTAGTAAATTAGAATCAAAGGACAGTCCACAGTACAAAATTGTGACCACAGTCTGTACTTGAGGAGGGTTTTGTTCACTTGGTAGGTTGTTTTCTATGTTAGTTCACACACAAGTTAAGAGACTCAGTCAAGGTAGCAGTCAACTGTAGCTTCTGAAATTACCAACAGTAGATAAAACCAAGGAAGAGAAACAATCCTGCAGTTTGCTCTTCCATTTAAAATGCAAATTTTTTTCTCCTTGAGAGGAGCTGGTTCTGGGTTCTGTCTGTGCTGTCATAATACCTAAGGATGTATCGAGGCCAGGGGGATGATATGTCCTAGCATGAACAACTCTTAGAAGATCTCATTCCATGGGACCATCCTGTTAAGTAGAGAAGTTCTCACACAGTCACTTGTCCAGGGGACTGAAAATCCAGCTACACAAAGGGAGATAATATAGTTCACCACCTGGAGGAACAAAGTTTACCAATTAAAGACTCAGTGTCTGAGAAGTAGTGGGCCTGGCTATTTATAAATAGCTCCAAGGCTATTTATCTGCAGTGCCAGAAGTTCATCAGGAGAGTTATGATGCCAGGCTTAGTGGTGATAGTATTGTGGTTGGTGCTATTAAGGTGAATTTGGTATGTGTACCTTTCTGATGAGGTTCATGAGATGACTTTTTCTTCTGCATTTTGATAGAGTCAACCAGTAGCCTGTGGGCTGTGGTTCAGGTTTTCACATGTGATAGGAATGGTCTCTCGTGTGTACGAGGGGGTAGCATGGATACATTTCGTCAGTGCTTTACTGCAGTTTAGCACAGTGGTTTCCAAAATGGAAACCACTAGTTCTGTATGTTTATTTTGTACACACGCCAAATTGAGGGAGATGGATGGTACAACAGTGGCACAAGTTTGGAAGGTGTGGAATCTAGGTGATGATTATTTGCAGGTTCAATATATAGTGTTCACTACTTTCATAGAAATTTTCAAGATACAACTTGATGGTGCTTGGCTTGGCAATAAAATGTTTAGAAAAAAATAAAATGCATGACACCAATAGCATATGTCTGTCGTATCCAACATCTAATTTATTGCCAAGTCCTCTTGACTGCTTCCTTTAAAATAAATTGATAACCTGACTACTGCTACTTCCCTCATGTAGACCACTGTCCTCTTGTACCTGAACAATTTCAGTAGCCTCCTAACTGGTCTCCCTTCTTCTGCCCTATTCCCCACAATCGTTCATTCTCAGCAGAGCATCTAGAGACTCCTGTCTTGTTATTTTTCTTAAAACTCTTATAGTGGTTCTCTTTCTCTCTTAGATGGATGAAGTCTTGAGCTTTAAGACACTCAGAAGCAGAGGACAAAAATATATGAGAGTGTCTCAGGGAAAAACATCAACCAGTTCAATTTACATGTAATTGGGGTCCCAGAAAGAAAAAAGAGTAATATTGGGAAAGAAAAAAATATTTGAAATGGCTGAAATTGTCTCAAATTTGAGGAAAAAATGTAGCTTTTCTCAGTGTCAGATGAGTGAAGAAAGAGACAGTGCCTGTAGAATTTTTGTCATTATACTCCTAGCACTTAGCCTAGTGCCTGACACATCTCAGTTCTCACTAGATAATCATTGAATGAATGAACAAATGAATGAATCATTGACTAAGAAATGTGTTAAAAGACTGTATGGTTACATGTAGAAGTGTGTGCAGCTGCAGAAAAGCATCAAAAGAGTTTTTAAGGCTGTCAGAAAATTGGACAAATTCAAAAAAATGTATATTGTTTTTTACTGTAATGAGCAATTTTCTGTTTATCTGCCATAGGCCTGAGTTGGTAGTTAAGAAGCTACGATACTACGCAAGGTTTATAGTAGTCTGTCTTCTTCTCAACAAAATGGATGTTGTGAAGGATCTAGTAAAGGTAAGTGTACTTTAAGATGAATAAAATCCTGATTGCTAATGGCACATGGATAATTTTGTTTTAAATAGATTTAAGACTAAAATGATTTTGATATATCTAAATATTTATAACATTCAAAATATGTTACCTTCTGACAAGGATTATGGTAAAATTTTTTCCATTTATCTTCGTATTTCAAACATACTTATACCAATCAGAGATATTTACCTAAATTCCTTGCTTTTGCTCCTTCAGCATGTTTTATATTTTACAGTCCATCAATAAATGGTTGAGAATTACAAACAAAAGTTAAAGTATTTAGTTTAAGAGAAAATAATTTTCTCTTAATAAGAAAATGTTTTACAAAGATACTGTCGGTGACTTTTGGTTTTTCTACCACTTTTGTGTTGTCCACATCACTCAAGTAATTAAGAATTAACTGTATCCTGTATTCACTTAACACCTATAATTGTTGCACACTAAATTCTGGTTATACTGTGTACTCAATAGTTTTGTTAGTATACTTCTTCAATTTTAGTACCAAGACTTAACATAGATTACTTTGACAAGGCCACCAGAAGTAGTTCTACATACCTCTCCTTTCTTTTCCTCAACCTCTAGTTACTAGATAAGACTATTTAAAAACAATTTTAAAAGAAGTATGATATAAATCCAAAAAGCTTCAATTAGATAGTACTTATTTTTTAAAACGTTTGCCATGCTTTCCTAAAATTTTTGGATTTTCTTTATTTAAATGTTTTTAATAATAAATTTATTGCTGGTTTACCATTGAGTATATATGAATCAGAGGCCTGGTGGTACAGTGGTTAGGAACTATGGCAAGCTACAGCCACTATCCAAAGGGTCAGCAGTTTGAAGCCACCATCTATTCCTTGGAAACCCTTATGGGGCAGTTCTCCTGTCTATAGGGTCACTATGAATCAGAATCGACCTGACAGCAGTGGGTTTTGTATGGTCACATGGGGTCTCTGTGAAGATACTGTTTGGTGTGCATCCATCTGGAGTTTGTAATTCTGAAGCACATCTGTGTGGTTTCAATTCATTATCGTCTGTTGAAATTGGGAGTGTATATTGATAATAATCAAACATCATTTTCTGTCAGGAGTATGATACAATATAGATAATGTATTTTAATGTTGTGTTTTTGTAATCCTTTTGCTTTATGGTACTCTAAAATCAGGAATTGTCAGATGAAATTGAAGATTATACTCACCGCTTTAATACTGAAGATCAAGTGGAATGGAACTTGGTTCTTCAAGAAGTGGCAGCTTTTATTGAGGTTAGTTTTTGACAAAGATGGTTGTCCTACTTATGGATAAGTAAGTAATTATGTGGTATACTTATTTACTGTGTGTGTATGTATCAAAAAGAAGGAATAACAGTCAGTTAATATGTTGTCTTCTGCCATTAACTACTTGCTGTTTCTTTTTTTAGGCGGACCCTGTCATGGTATTAAATGATGATAATACCATTGTTATCACATCTAATCGCCTTGCTGAAACAGGAGCCCCGTTGCTGGAACAGGGCATGATTGTGGGACAGCTGTCTCTGGCTGATGCACTCATTATTGGTAATTGTAACAATCAGGTAAAGGACTATGAAGGAATTATGCTTACATTTTAAAGAACACTGCTTTTGATTGTCACAGGACTGTTATGACTTCTATATATTTTAACATCCATTTGTGAGCAAGTGCTTAATTAAATTAGGTTGCATCCGTATGTGAAATATAATACAGACACTTAAATTGGTTTACAGAGTGTTTTTAATCATGCAAGAAGATGCTCATGGTATGATAAATCACCAAAAAAACCTGTTATGGAACTGCATAGACAGAATTTTTTCATATGTGTTAAAATGCCTGTGCACACATGCGCATAGGAAGAAGACTGAGAGAAACAAGTCTGTTTTTATTGAGTTGACTTACAGTGATGCTGTAGGACAGAGTAGAACTGCGTCATGGCGTTTCCAAGGAGCAGCTAGTGGATTTGAACTGCCAGCCTTTTGCTAGCAGCCGAGTTCTTAACCACTGTGCTACCAATGGAAGAATATTAGGAGGAAATTTACCAGTATTGTAAAATGTTATCTCTGACTAGCAGATTTTTGTTTTCTTTGTAACTTTTTAATCCTTCCAAATTTCTTTATATTGCAGTCAAAAAAGTAAGGTTTTCTTTTGTTGAAGTAAAATTCACATAACAAGAAATTTACTGTTTTAAGCATTTTAAAGTGTATGATTCAGTAACTTTTAGTACCATTCACAGTGTTGTGCAACTTTCACTGCTATTTAATTCTAGAACATTTTCTTTATCCCCTAAAAAACTCTACCCACTAAGCAGTTACTGCTTATTCCTCCTTCCCCAGCCCTAGCACCTGACAATCACTAATCTGTTTTCCATCTCATAGGTTTTTCTGGTGGTACAGTGTTTAAGAACTGGGCTGCCAACCAAAAGATCAACAGTTTGAATCCACCAGCTGTTCCTTGGAAACCCTGTAGGGTTGCTGTGAGTCAGAACTGACTTGATGGCACATAACAACACATATTTCCCAAGTAGCCCTGGTGGCACAGTGATAAGTTCTCAGCCATTAGCTGAAAGATTCTGCAGGAGAAAGAGGTGGCACCCTGCTTCTGTGTATATTTATATCTGTGGAAACCCTATGAGGCAGTTTTGCTATATCCTGTAGGTTCACTGTGAGTTAGAATTGACCACAGTGGATATGAGTTACAGATTTCCTTTGCTGTACATTTCATGTAAATGGAATCATGCAGTATGTGACCTTTCCTATCTGGCTTCTTTTGTTAGCCTAATATAGTCAGTGTTCATCCATGTTGTAGCTTCCATCAGGATTTAACTCCTCGAGTTAATGTTTTTTAAGTACATTTGTCAAAAGTGTATTTCAAATATTTTTTCATAACAGACTAGTTCTATGATGAAGGTATAATTTACTGGAAATTACAGGGTCTTGGGGAAGCATCATAATGAGTACAGTCTTCTATCTTGTGTACTTACGTTTGCTGTAATTTTGGATCTTTCCCAATCACCTGTTGTTTCTGTTATTGTTAAATTTTTCTAATACTCCTCTGTTTTAGTATCTTATAGCCATCATTTTGCAAATTTATAAGTTAAAGCAATTCAAAAACTGTTATATGCCAGTTAACCAAGTAGATAGATTATAAAACATTTATGATTTACAGAGTTAAATTATCTCAAAGACTCAGGATTTTTCTCATCTTTCCTTTTCATTCAAAGAAATTTTACTAATCAAAGGAATGTAAATTAAGAACAGTTGAGATACCACCCACCTAAAATGGCTAAAAACAAAGCGAAACACAGAATCTGATGGTACCAGGTCCTGACAAGCTTGTGCAAAAATTGAATATCTTACACTTACTGGTGTGAGTGTATATTGGTATATCTTTATATACTAATGTAGAAGAATATTAGGCAGTATCTAGTACAGCAAAATCTCTTGTCCTTGTGATCCAGCAATTCCAATGGTTCTTAGTGATTTGTAGCTTTCAATATATTCTGCATAAGCATTTTTTGTCAGATTTGTGTATTGCAAATATCTTCTCCTAGTTTATGGCTTGCCTTTTACTCTCTTGATGTCTTTTAATGAGAAGAAATTCTTAATTTTGATGTAGTTCAGTTTAATTTTCTTTTTATGTTGTGTTAAGTACTTTTGTGTTTGAGAAATCTTATACTGCTCCATGGCCATGAAGATAAACTTATGTTTTCTTTTTGAAAGTCTTCATTTCTGTCTTCCACATTCAGATTTACAGTCCTTCTAGAACTTACTTTTGTTTTGGTGTGAAATGCCGGTTAAGATTCCCATGTGGATTTCCAGTAGGCCTAGCACAATTTATTGAAAAGATCCTCTTTTCTAGTGCACTGAAGTGTCACTTTTATCATAAATCCGGTGACCAAATATGTGTGAATCTGTTTCTCAGTCTGATTCTTTTTCTTTGGTTCATTTTTTTTTCTTTAATTATGATTGAGTTAAAATGTACTTTCCTATATAAATTTGTGTGCCCACGTATATGCAGATCCTACTGCTCTCCCTGCCCGGTGACAGCACACTCTTCCTCTCCGCTCCACATGTCTTATCCTGCCAACAATCTGCTGTCCCCTCCTCTCCACCCACTTCCCTGCCTCCAGTAAGAGGTCAGCAGGACGACATCCTATAGATACATAGAACCATAAAGTGCACACATGATATGGTAACTCTGTGTTGCCAAGCCCAATCCACTCCTGTCCAAAGAGTTGACCTCTATCATGATTTATGGACAGGGGCAGCATCAGGGTGAGAGGCCATGATCCCAGGGGAACTCCATGGCCCCTGGACAAATCAATCATGGTCTTTTAGTGGAGATCTCAGGGTGCACTCTTTTGTATTCTTGTGTTGCCAGTGAGACTCACCTTTGTGAACTCTGTCATGGCTATCACAGGTGTTGGCCGGGCACCATCCGCTTCGTCCAGTCACACAGTGATGTAGTCACCCACTCACGTTTGGTCCTTGGTGAGCATCCGTTCCTGCTGATTTGGGACCATTTGCTGTGCCCTCGGATGGCAGCTTGGCAGCTTTTAAGACCCCAGATGCCACTCACCAATGCGGAGTGCAGAAGGGTCACTTAGCAAAATGCTTGTTATGCCAATTGGCCTTGATTTCCCCTGAGAGCATGGTCCCTGGCCCCCACTCCAGCTACTCTGTCCTTGCAATATTGGGTTAAGATGGGAGGAGTAATCATGTTATGTTGAAGTCCAGTTAATATTGACCTTATTTCTAATGTGTGCTGTTGCAGATTTCACCCAACCAAATTTCTATCAACTGTCTAATCTAAACCCTCCCCACATGCCCTCCCTCCCTCTCCACCCTTGCAGCCATCAAAGAGTCTTGTCTTCTACGCATGAGTCTTTTTAATTTCTTGTCGTATTTGTTCTTTGTTTTTTGACACTTTCACTCAACATAATGTCCTCCAGTTGAAACCAGGTTATGTTTCCTAAAATCATCATTGTTTTTCATCATTGGAGAGGAAAATGTAGTTGTCTGCTGATGAATAGAAAGTTATATGTACGTCAATGAGATCTAGTTGGTTAATTGTGGCAGTAAAGTCTCCTGTGTCTTTATTGAGTTTTTTTCTAGACGACTTGTCTAGTATTGAGAGTGGCATTGTTGAAGTCTCCCACTATTATTGTGAAGTGATCTATCTCATTTTCAAGTGTAGTCAGTGTTTCTTTGATGTATTTAGGTGCTTTAATATTAGGTGCATAAATATTTAATATTGTTAAGTCCTGCTTGTGTATTGCACCTTTCAGCAATAAATCGTGTCCATCCTTGTCCATGATGGTAGATTTTACATGAAAATTGATTTTATCTGAGATTAGAATTGCCACACCTGCTCTTATTTGTATATTGTTAGCTTGATATATATTCTTCCAGCCTTTCATTTTCAGTTTGCTTGTATCTTTAAGTCTGGGGTGAGTTTTTTGTAGGCGACATATGGATGGGTTGTGTCTTTTGATCCAAGATGTCACTTGACGTCTCTTTACTGGGGCTTTCAGTCCATTCACATTCAATGTACTTGTTGATAGGTGTGTGTTCAGTGCTGTCATTGTGGTATGTTTATTTTTGTGTTGATGTTTTCTCTGTTCTTATTAATCTGTTGTGGGACATTCTTCTTTGATTTTTCACCTTTTTCAGCATTGGTTTTGTGATTGTTGAGACTCCTGTATTAACATTTCTTGATTTGATATGTTGCATCTTTATTGTACTTTATAGCTGCCCCTATGATCCCTCTTAATAAACTATGTGTAAACCCAATTTTAAGTACTACTAGTCTTATTAACTTCCTCTCTATCTGGAAGGACTATAAGGACTGTAGTACATCCCTCTTATCAATATGATGACATCATAGTTTTCATGATACAATCACTGGATCATTTCTTTCACTATTATAGCTTTCATTGAGTTTGGAGTCTTCTCTAACTCAGTAGATTTTTGGATGATGTGTCCTGTATTTGCTTCTAAAATTTAAAGTTAGTGGTTTTGTTCTTCTAAGCCCAGGCATTCTTTCAGTATTTCTTGTAGCTTTGGTTTGTTTTTTACAGTCTCTGAGTTTCTGTTTATCTGCCAATGTCTTAATTTCATTTTCATATTTGAAAGATAGTTTTGCAGGATATGTAATTCTTGGCTGGCAGTTTGTCTCCTTTAAGACTTTGAATGTATCATGCCACTGCCTCCATGCCAGCATGATTTCTGCTGAGAAATTCAATGAAATCCTACAGGGTTTGCCTGTGAATGTTAGGTTTTCTTTGAGTCTTGCTACCTTTAAGAGTTTCTGCTTATGTTTCAATTTGGTAAGCTTGATTATAATATGTCTTGGAGTCTTCCTTTTGAGATCTACATTGAGTGGTGTTCAGTGTGCATCTTGGATATCTATATTCTCTTCTGTCATAATTTCTGGGAAATTTTCTGTCAGCAGCTCAACAACAAAACTCTCTGTGTCCTCAGGTGTCTCACCCTGTTCAGGAACTCCAATTAATCGTAAATTGTTCCTCTTTATAGAGTCCCACATGCTTCTTAATGCTTCTTTGTTTTTCTTGTTTATTTTTTCTGATTTCTCCTCATAGATGCTGGCATCAGTAGCTCTGTCTTCCAAGTCTGAAAGTCTCTCTCCCATTTGTTCCATTCTGTTTTCTTGGCTTTCCATTGAAATTTCTCTGTCTTTGATTTTCTTCTTGATCTGTTGGGTTTCAGAGTACTGGTGTTCCATCAGATTGAACAACTTGCTTAATTTTTCATTTTGCTCTGCTGCATTTTGTATGTGGTCTAGGAGAGCTCTATAGATAATCCTTTTGTATTCACCTTCCCATCATTTCAGAAAGGTTCCTACATCTGTGTAGTTCTTTAGTTTATTCTTTTGGGGGCCTTCTGAAGCCGTGGGTGATTTCTTCATTATGCTTTTATCAAGAGTTTTTTGCTTTTTGGCCATCATGTGAGTCATTAAAGGCTGGGAGAGATCCTGTTAGGATGGACTGTAGCTATTTCTCTAGGCCATCTTAAAATGGAAGATAAAAGGTATCTGAGAACTTCCAAAGTCAGTCATATTCGCAGGTGTACAGGTCCCTCTTCCCAGCTGGCAAAGTAAGCACCCCTATATCAAACCCCAGATGTTATAAACTAGTTCAAAATACAGAGAGGCTACTGCCTTGCTGGCCTCTGCTGCCAGTCCCCAGCTGTAGGTGACACTGTGTAGAATGCTGCTTTCCTGCCAGAAAAGCACTCTCCTCTGGGCAGGCACTGCCTCTCAGCCTAGGAATTAGGTCCAGCTGAGGCCTCCATGTGGGTGTGTCCACCTCCCAGTGGAACAAGATGGTTGTCCAGCACAGGCCCCCCACCTGCCACAGCACAGGCCACTCAATGGTAGAGGTAGAGAGAGAGGACAAAGGTGACAAGATGCACAGAGTCCATAGTCGGGCTCTCAAAGTGTGGCAGTTTTGCCCACTGATCCCACCAGCAGTGCACCCTAGACCAGCTTCCAGTTAAGTCCCAGCTTCACCTGCCGGCCAAGATAGAGGGAAAAAAACTTAAAATGGCGAGTTACCCTCGATCTGTGCAAGCCAGCACTCACTGAGAGCAGAGATCAGCAAAAGAGAGGAAGTTTTCCATTTAGTGGTATGAGGTCCAAATTAACAGCCCTATGCCATGTCCTAGGGCTCACTAGGTGTCCAGAAGACTCCATTTAGTTATCAGTTCAGGTCTTGGTTTCCAGAGGGACTTAGGGAGTTTAGTCTGTCATCTTGATGAACCTCCTTCTTTGGTTCATTTATGCATCATGCCAATACCACATTGATTTAATTAATGCAGTATTGTAACAAGTCTTGATATCTCGTCATGAAGGAAATATTAATTGTCCCTATGATTTGTTTTTTCTTTCATTGATTTCTGCTATTGTTTTCCATCTTACTTTGTATATAATTTGTTTTTTTCCTACATTCCAAAACTGGAGTCTCAGATAACTGATTTTAGAACTTTCTTCTCTTTTAATATAAGAATTTAAAACTATAAAATTTACTGTAAGCATTCCCTGAACTTCATTCCACAGATTGTGATATTTATATCTTTATTTTACGCAGTTCAAAATACTTTTTAATTTCTAGTGATTTCTTCTTTGTCTCTTCTAACAGTATATTGCCTATGAGTACCTGTTAGCTGCAAGTAGAGTGTCACTAATGATGACCCCGTGTGTCTCAGTAGAACTGTGCACCACTGGGTTTTCAGTGGTTGATTTTTTTTTTTGGACACAGATTGTGGGGCTTTCTTCTGAGATGCCTTTGGGTGACTCAGCCCTCTAATCTTTTGGTTAGCAGATGAGCACATTAAGTGTTTACACAACTTAGGTACTCCAGTGGGTTACATACCCTCATTCTCTTTGCTATTGTGGACATACTTCTATGTGTATTATAAATCTCATGACACTTTCTGATCTTTTATAAATTTTATTAAAACAAGTTATCTTTTGAAGAAGTTTGTTAAATTAGAAGACCAGGAACCAAACTCACTACTGTCAAGTTGATTGTGACTCAGTGACCCTATATGAGCTATGAGTTAAATCGGAAGAAGTATTTAATATATCCTCACTTATTTACCATTCTGAATACTTTTCATTTTTTTGGTGTAAAATCAGGTGCCTATCTGTTAGTATTTCCTTCCTCCTGAAGAACTTCATTTAACACCTCTTACAGTGATGGTATGCTGGTAGCAAATTCTCTTGGCTTTTGTTTATCTAAAAAATTTTTTACTTCAAGTTTCACTGGATATAATACTCTAGGTTAGCGTTTGTTTTCTTGTTAGCACTTTAAAGATTTTGTTTCACTGTCTCCTGGCTTACATTTTTTCTGACAGTAACTCTGTTCTTATTCTTATCTTTGTTCCTATGTGTGTAAGTACATAATGTGTCTTTCTTTTCCTGGCTTCCTTTGCACGTTGATGGCTTAGTTTTATGTGTCATAAAGCGAGTAGGAGCTTAAATAGACAAATGACCTGTGGTTGAGTTACTGACAGGTTGATGGCTTTAGATCATCTGCATCAAAACCGAAGCTCTTATTGTTACTAGACACCTGCCAACATGCTCTTCATGTCTGTCCTATATGTCCTTGTGTGCTTTCAGCTTTACTTCAGTATTGAGTAGAGCAATTCTCCCAACCAGTTCTTTCCCTGTGTTAGTGCTCTCTTACCTTCTTAAACATTTGCTCCTCCAGTCTTCACCTCTGAGGAAATTCTTACTGTCTTTCAAGTTCCAGTGTTCGTGGATACCTAACCCTCGGATAGTTAGAAGGCAAAGCTTCATTTCTGGCTCTTTTTTTCCTTTTTTAATATAGAGATGGTTATTTTCATTCATTATGTGAAAATATGACTTCAGTGATGGTAATCTTTTTAGTGTCTGGTATCGGGAGATTGGAGTTCAATAAAATGATTCATGTACTTAGTAAGTTTTTATTGAATGCAAGTTATGCAGGCTCTGGGGTTGTATGGAAGAGAAACCACACAGTGCCTTCACTGTCAGAGCTTAACATCTGGTTGTGAAGACAGACATTGATCAGATAATCACCTGGATAAATATTAAATTGCCACTTCAACAGATGTGACAAAAAAGAAACACATGGTTCTTAATATGATCATAGGACTTGATCTAGTCCAGGAAGTTACTGAAAAATTTTTGAAAACAGTATCTTGAGCTAAGAACTATTGGGTAAATAGAACTTAATCATGTAAACAGCAGTATGTCAGGCTGACAGAAGAACATGTGTCATGACCTGGAGGACAAATGGGGTTATGGTGAGTTTGAGAGATCAAAAGAAAGGTGAAATGACAGGAACCATGAGAGCAAAGGGCAGCATACAAGGATGAGAGGTAGAAAGGGCAGCATCAGTTTGGCTTTATGAGCCATGCTAAGTAATTTGTCTGGAAAACCATCAAAGGGCTTAATGCAAGAGAGGAACATGATGAGACCTGGATTTTAGAGAGACCTTTTTGGTTGTACTTGTGGAGAACAGATTGCAGACAGAATGGATGTGGTTGTGCAATTAGGAAATTGTTATAATAATCTTGATGAGCAGTATGGTGGTAGTAGAGCAATGAGGTTGATTTCAAGAGATAAACAGGAAATCCAACCAGTAGCGTTTAGTATTGAGTTTGATAGGGAAGTATGGGAGAGGATATCAAAGGTAACTTCCAGGTGTTTGGCCTGTTGTGCAGGTAGGTGTATAGTAGTATCAGTCTGTCACTGAACATGATTGTTTGGCTTGGGATGTAAGTAACCTCTCTGCACAGGAGAATGTATGAGAAACAGAATTAAAGGGCTAGACAGTCAGGAGCCAAAGGACTAGAGGAAAGTTAAGGGACAGGAAATAGAGAAATACAAGTGATGTCAGGCGTGAAATATCAGGTTAGGATGAACAAACTTGAAGCAGAAAGAAGTGTGGTATGTGTTCCTGTGGCATGAAAACTATCTGCTTTAAGAGAGGTAGCTATTACTGTGTTAAAACAGGTATCTGTAAATCACCGGTGTGTAGATTTTGCCCGTTTAAACTTTCATGCAGCAGAATGTGTTATAGCTAGAGTACGCACTTTTATTTGTATGCCTCATTTTAGACAAAAGGAGAGGACAAATGAGCCAAATCATTTTCTCCAAGCGCTAGTCTAGAGGATCTTCTCTCACTTCCCTTTGTAGAAGTTATAACACTAAGTCGTGATGAATGTACAGAATTTAAGGACAGTCTTATACATTTCAAAAAACATTTGCCATGGTCACAGAATACCATATTTGCAACTTTGTGAAATTTTGATTGAAGAGAATTTGAGTTTTTTGCTTAGTCTACTCTAAGACTATGTTACATGAGTCAGATATTTGAAACTGTGGTGAGTTATCTTAGTAAGTTAATCCCTGATTTAACTAAGTAATTAATTTCTATTTTATAGAACCAGATACTTTGAAAATTTTTGTCTCTTCGTCCTGCCCTCCTTTGGGTATCTGAAGTTCTGGATGGGTATCAATGAAAATAGAAAAGGATGTGGGCTTAAACACTGTATAGTGGCAAAATACATTGAAGAGATTGTGAAGTATGAGTTAGAGCCATATTTCAGTGACCTGGTTATTTTGTCCATGTTATATCTGTGTGTTTACATGACTGAGAAAATTGATAGATTGATAGAAAGATGGATCAATGAAGATATATGTGATAACTAAATATAAAAACGTGTTAATTGTAGGATTTAGGTGCTAGCAATATGGGTATCACAGAGTTACCTGTTCTTTGAGAATTTGCACAATGGAGTATTGGAGAATATGAAGTACACCTGGATGTCAAGAGTAATAACATGGTAGAAGACGTCTAGGTTTGTGGGCTGCATTAATGGCCAGATTTGTGTGTTTGCAGGTTAAGTTCAGTGAGCTCACTGTTGACATGTTCCGGATGTTACAAGCTCTGGAAAGGGAGCCGATGAATTTAGCTTCCCAGATGAATAAACCAGGAATGCAGGTATTCTTTTCCCTACATCTTCAGTTTTGGAAACAATTTTGCTGCTTTCTGTTCTTCTTAGATGGCAGCCATTATTCACCTAATACTACAGGTGTGAATAAAGTTCTCTTGATTTGAGAAAGAAGAGAAATAGATAAACATAAAATAATAGTGAGTAAAGAAAATGATACTTAACAGAGGATAGCAAAAATAGGCATTGGTAAGATGTCTAGCAAATACAACTTGTGTGTATGTTGTCTTCTGTTTCTAAATATAGGAATCAGCTGACAAGCCTACCAGACGAGAAAATCCCCATAAATATCTGCTCTATAAACCAACCTTCAGCCAACTGTACACATTCTTAGCAGCATCTTTTAAGGTATGTGTGATTCAGTGTTTTTTTCTATATGGCGAAAGTGTGCTTAGCTAGAATCTGAGAGTCACTCTTTTTTTGAATATTTGAGTCAAGAATTTAGGTAGAATATTAAACTTCCGCCTTTAGAATAACTACTGTCCTAGACACAGTTATTTTTGAAATGGGAGTTGCTTGTGATGTTGTGAATGTTGCTTACCATCAGTTAATGGGAATATTGATTAACTAGCATTATCCTTCGAGTTGTGTATTACTAAAGTACTTTGACTGTAACAGTTACTGCAGGACTCAAAAATAAGAGCAGATATGCACAGACATATCATTTATTCAAGAAGCTCCATGCACATTTTGATCATCTGAAAGAAGCTTGAGAAATGGAGAATTCTCCCCAAAGATTATATAGAGAAGGCCATGGAGGGGAGTTTGTCTTTTAGACCTATAGTTGAGGTCTTTACTTATCTGTTTCAAGTCTTCAGAGAACATTGTCTAAATGAAGTAGTTTTTGAAGCAGAAAAATGTCGTCTTAACTTTTGGTAATACTTTCAGATGAACTGAGTAATTCTTCTCCTAGAGAAGACAACAATATGTTATTTTTTTTGTTAATCTCCACAACTTTAAGATATCATGAAATTGAAATAAAACTGTGTTGTTTTTGCTGTTTGTTGTTTTGTGTATGTGATTTTCTTTCATTTAGGAGCTGCCCGCCAATAGTGTCCTTCTGATTTACCTGTCAGCCACTGGTGTTTTCCCCACAGGTCGTTCTGATAGTGAAGGTACAATAAAGGAATGCTCCCTGTCATGAGCAGGGCTTGAATTCTCTTTATTTTCTACAAGACGATGGCCCATAGCCCACAGACTACCTTTAGCTTTCTAAAGAGGCTTACAATTTTGAAATCTGGTCTCTTTGTTAAACTAGGAATCATGTAGCGATCCCATTCTGTTTCGTTTGCTGAAAATATATGTCGAGGCCTATAAATCACTAGAAAATTCAGGTATTAAATGCATGCTTCAGTTTCAAATTTTCCAAAAGTGTATTTATATAAGGAGTTTAATGTTTTGAAGTTGTGTAAAGGATGGTGGAAAACCAAGCCTGAGAGTCTGCTTCACGCTGCTGAATTTTTGTGAGCCTTTAGTGCATTAGGGAATCTGGTCAGCAGTACAGTGTGGCTGAACGTCTTTGTAGAAATCAGTGCACTTTTTTAACTATGAAAGTTCAAGTCTTTGTCATGAGTTTATTGTGTTTTTCTTTTCTTTATTGTCTTTTATGAATTCAACCTGTGGAATATTGGGATGCTGTTTCAGAATAAGAACTTAAAACTGTCCAGAATATATAAGTCCAGAGTTACTCAAAATATGAGTAACTTGTATATAAATAAGGCAATTAAATCTTTAGGGAAAAAAAAATCTTAACATTCTTAACATGTTCCTCCTCATCTGTTTGTTGAAATTTGCATTCCTTTATACAGTGCATGTCCCTACCATCTTCCTTGCATGACCAACAGATCTTCCTGAAATGTGAAAATGAAAACAAAACAAAAATCTCTGTAGTCTTTTCATTGCAGTGATGTTTCTCATAGGGAAAAAAGTGTAACAAACATTGAGTGATGCTAAATCTTAAACTACTTGAGATTTTTGTTTATAAAGTTAGTAATTTTATTTATAAATAATTATGCCTGTGTCTTGAAACACTGTTGAATCAAGTTTTCCAGGCCCTAGCTTAATGTTAAAACCCTGGTGGTATAGTGGTTAAGTGCTATGGCCTCTAATTAAAAGGTCAGCAGTTCAAATCTACCCGGTGCTTCTTTGGGACTCTTTGGGGCAGTTCTACTCTGTCTTATAGGATTGCTGTGAGTTGGTGTTGACTCAGCGGTAGTGGTTTTGGTTTAGCTTAATACACTCTTGTTTTACTTTTTTTAAAGTATGACAAGGACTGACTGAATGGTCCTTTGAAAAAGATGATTCTGGGCATCCCACAGTTGCTCTTCCGTTTAGACAGGAGTTTAGTTAACTGAAATGAAAGCTTAGCTTGAAAATTGGACCTCAGTGATTGATATAGTAGTGATAGTAATGGAGTTTTCACACCTTGAAATTTGGCAGTACTTTTGTTAAAAACTAAGTTTTTGTCAATGATGGCTTTCAAATTCTATTCAAATACTTCCCTAAATACTACAATTGGTGACTCACTTAAGATTATATTTAAGAGGTAAGTGGGTAACATGAACTCCAGACTTCCCGAAGCCATGAAGGGTGGATGAACCCCTGAAACTCTTGCCCAATAATCTTTAAACCTTGTATCTAAAATATCCCTTGTAGTCTTCTTAGAACTGAGTAAGAGTTAACCTCATCTATGAACAATGTTTGCACTGAGCATTGAGCTCTTTTAAGAACTACCTATATAGAATTAAATTGACAGCAACAACTTGGAAGATTGGGTGGGAATCTTAAGGGGCAGTGAGTTTGTGTTAATGTGTGAAAAATGACTCAGAGAAGGAGGATGAGAGTGGCTGTAAAACTCTTAAGAATGTAGTCAGTGTCACTGAATGGTACATGTAGAGACAGTTGAATTGATATATGTCTTGTTGTGTATATTCACAACAAGATCAATAATTTTTCAAAAGAAGTAATTGAGTAAGTTTTCATTCTGCAGTGTTCTTAGTTTTGTTAAACTTAAGCTTTTCATTTTGCTTAAAATGTAGATCACATTGAATATCTTATTTTCTCCATCCTCTTTATTACCTAGAATAATAGAATGCAGTAGATTCTTGTTTTGTTTTTCATTACATTATGCCTGATCAGTAGATGAATAATTAAATAATTTTATTTAGATTTTGGAGCAGGCAACATGCTGAAATCATTTAAATACTGCATTATATGAAAATGTTAAATTTTATAATAATGAAATGTTTTGTAAACTTAATGTTTTATCAACGAGGTATTGACATAGTATCTTTGCGTTTAAACATCAGATCAGTGTTACTTTCCAACTGAAGTCTGTGCTTGTTCCCTCTGTTTTTATAGGTCCTTATGATTTTGGAGGTGTACTTACTAATAGTAACCGGGATATTATAAATGGAGATGCCATCCACAAACGTAATCAGTCCCACAAGGAAATGCACTGGTGTGTATTCTGATGTATCCCATATTCTAAAAATTATAGCTTTTTTTTTTATATTAAGTACAATGGGGATTTCTTTCTACTACTAGAAAGGTTCCCCTAGACTACTGTTAACTTGTTGCTGTTAAAACCTTGCTCACACACAGTGACCGTATGGGTCAGAGTAGAACTGCCACATAGGTTTTCAACATACAGAAAACAAAAACTCTCACAGCTAGAACAATGGGCAGTATGATAAACAGGACAAAGTGAAGTTGTGAAGGATTTCATTTTTCTCTGATCTGTATTCAGTGCTCATGAAGGCGATAGCCAAGAAATAAATGATACATTGCACTGGGCAGATCTGCTGCAAAAGACCTCCTCAAAATGTTGAAAAACAAAGTTATCAGTTTGAGGACTAAGGTGTGCCTTACCCAAGTCTTGGTATTTTCAGTCACCTTATATGTATGTGAAAGCTGGACAGTGAATAAGGAAGACCAGAGAGGAATTGATGCATGTAAATTACAGTGTTAGAGAAGAATATTGAATATACCATGGACTAACAGAAGAATAAAGAAACCTGTGTTGAAAGAAGTACAAGCAGAGTGCTGCTTAAAAGCAAGGATGGTGAGACTTTGTCTTAGGTTACTTTGGACTTGTTGTCAGGAGAGACCATTTCTTGGAGAAGGATATGATGCTTTCAAGGAGAGAGCTGACAAAGAAGAGCAAGACCCTCATGGAAATAAATTGACATGGTGGCCGCAACCATGGACTCACACATAGTGACAATTGTGAGGATGGTATAGGAAGGGCAGTGTGTTGTTATGTTGTATTTGGGTCACAGTGAATCAGAAACAACCTGATGGCAGCTAACAACAACAGTCTTTAAGGAAGCTGACTGCCACATCTTTCTGCCGCAGAGCAGCTGGTGGGTTCAGATCACTGACTTCTTGATAAGCAGGAAAGCCAACACTGCAACACTAGGACTCTTTTGAACTGCTGTGAATAACGTTTATTTGAATTCCAGCAATATTTTGTACTCTATCATAAGAAATTAAGAATTTTGGGCCAGTGCTCATTTATTAAAGAGATACTTCATTGAGTATTATGTATCAAGCACGTGTCAGTCATTGGGGCTATATTGCATTTTAGTTTTGGAGGTGAGAATAAGTATGCACATAAATTACTAATATGTCAGAACATGATACATGTTAATATCAGTATCCTTAAGGTCTTTTTTTTTCCTGAATAGAACTGCTAATTGGCTATCCCAATAAATGAACACTGTTTTTATTCTTTGTTTCATTGTTTGTCTCTTAGTCTTGTGATTAAAAAGGAGTTGTGAGTAGACCAAACAGAGAAATAATATTTCTGAGACTTAGCCAGTAAAATCAGTTATTCATTGTTCTTGTTGTTGTTTTCCCAGCCTTCATCCTGGCGATCTCTATCCTTTCACAAGGAAGCCCCTGTTTATCATTGTAGACTCGTCTAATAGTGTTGCCTATAAGGTAGGTTCCATGAGTGCTATACGACACGTTAGATGGTATGGCACCAACCCAAGGGCACCCAGTCTTAATGTGTGCCTTTTTGTTTTGCCTTACTTTATTTCATTTTACACAGTTTGTATTTAGTCTTTCTTTTCTTCTGAGGTTGTGCATGCTAGTCAGGATCTGGTGGTATGAATAGAAACAAGAAGAAAACACATGAATGGACACTCAGTGGAAAGTAATAAATCCTCCTGCAGGAAAAAAAAAATTCAAGATTTCCAGGATCTCTGGTGGGAGGCTTATTTTTGTTATGTAACCCAGAACACTTTTCTTTTTTAGAGATAGAAGCATATGGGCAAATTTTATTTTCTATTTTTCAATTTTGTTTCCCTTTCTACACACTGAGCCCTTTTAATTAAGTGAAATTTCTGTCCCGTGTATATAGTGTTTGAATATTAACATATGGTTTTAGGTGTACTTTTTTTTGGTTAACTTGTGATGATCCTGAATGCTGAAATAAGTAACAGCAATCTAACTTTAAAATTTTTTGTTTCATATTCTGTTTTTGAAGCAGTGGTTTTCAGTGACTCCATTAAGTAGGATAGTGGTAGTAAAGCACTTTAAAGTTGAATATTGGAATTCAGACTATAGTTTCCAGAAAAATGTAAGGAGAATCTTAGTAGTCCTTTGTAACTGCATAGAATATTTCATTAATGAATAACGTTCTAAAAACAATGCTAGGTAAATAGATCTTACTTGTTTACAACTGTATCTGTTGTGAGTGTTCACATCTACAATTAGATGAAGAAGCAGATGTTAGCAATGATAGTAGCTGGGAGCCAAATGAGCTGACCTCAAGTATATGTTTAATTTTCATGTTTAGTGTCACTTTTTAAGGTTGAATTCTGAATTCCAAGAGCGTCTTATACATCCTAGATTTTTCAGTGTATTTCTTGGTGCTCATTTTATCAAGTTTAGTATTGCAATTTTTGATTGCTAGGACAGTTTGCTGCATATCTTTTTACTGTTAGCAGTCAGTTTCTGTCAGTAAATTAGATGTTGTTGAACACTACCGTATGTAGTCTCAAGAATGTTATTTATTGCCTGCTATTTCCAGTGTACTGGTTGGATATATGAAAATCATGGTAGTGTAATGGTTAAGTGCTATGTCTGTTAACCAGAAAGTCCACAGTTCAGATCCACCAGGTGCTCCTTGAAAACTCTGTAGGGCGGTTCTGCTCTGCCATATATGGTCTCTATAATTTGGAATCAACTTGACAGCAGTGGGTTTTGGTTTGGTTTGGATGGATATAAAATGAGTGTTGGATGTTGATTTTTTTAAAAATTTTTTTATTGTGATTAAGTAGAAGTTTACAATCCAAGTCAGTTTTCTGTAGAAAACTCTGAATATTCACCTCTTTGCAACTCTGTCTGCTCTCCTCACTCTGTCACAGCACAGTATTCTTTGTTACTTTTTACTTCCAGTATCCCCTCAGCCAACCCTTGTACCCTCTTCTCCACCTTCTCCTCTCCCATCTAAAAAGAAAACAGTAGGACAGCCTCATATATATATTAAACCATAAAATACAAACACCACATACATCACTGTGTGTACCTGAATGCAGTCCATTCTTTGCAGTATTGGCTTCAATACTGGTTTCAGCTAGCAGCAAGTCTAGGGGCCATGTTCTCAGGGGACCATCGAGGTTGTCGGACCATCGAGCCTGATCAGGTGCTACGCCAGGGACTCTACATTGTGTCCCCTATCAGGGCTGTCTTTGGTGGTGGTTGGGTACCATCTAGTTCTTCTGGTCTCATGCTGATGTAGTCTCTCAGTCACATGGGTCTTTCTGTTTCCTGGGTTCAGTTTTACTTGTGTCTTTGATATTCTGAGTTGTCATCTGTTCCAGGTGGGTTGGGACCAACTAATGTTCCTCAGACAGCAGCTTGCTGGCTTTTAAGACCTCAGGCGCCACACACCAATATGTGGTGCAGAAGAAGCTCTTAGAAAAAGACTGCTTATGCCCATTGACCTTGATGTCCCCTGGAAACATGTCCCCAGACCTCTGTCCCTGCTTCTCTGTCTTTTGAAATGTTGGGTTGAATTTAGAAAACCTTTTGGCTAATGGTGTAGTCCAATTAGCTGACCTGCCTTGTATTGTGTGCTGTTAACTCCCTTTGCCTAATGGAATTCCTGTCTGCTGTGTAATCTGTGAGTAACCCTCTCCCTTTCTCGCTACTGTTGTAGCCATCAAGGAGTTTGTCCTTTTGAAAAATTAGTATTATTTAATGTATCTAAATTACTTTTATAGTTCTCTGGTGACATATGAAGGTGTGCACTGTTTCGTTTTCCCATAGAGTTTGTGTAAAGAGGTCTTAAAACTACCATTTTGAAAGTTTCTGCTTGTAAAGGAAAAGATTTGAGAGACTGATCCATTATTTTTTTTTGCTATAGATGGTTCATATGTAATAGAAGATTTTAAACATATGAGTATTAAAATACGTTTAAAAATAACATGTTTCATATATATTTAGTTATTTAAGTATTTTGTTTTATGAAAGTAGCTCATGCATATAGTTTAATGCTATAGTTCTCAACTCTTTCTATGGATCAGAAATATTCCAGTCACTTTATAAAACTACTGTTTCCTGGGTCCCACTTCCAAAAATTCTGATTCACTTTATGTGGACTAGGTCTCAGGCATCAATATTTTTTAAGAATAATTCCAGTGTGCTAGCAGGATGAGAGCTGCTCAGTCAAAAAGTTCCGTGATGTTTGTTACTAAAAACAGCGTTCTCCTGCTGTCTTGACCCATCTCCGTTTGCCTCTTCTAGAGGCCACTGCTTCTCTTTTTCAGGTGATTATTTTGGCCTAGTACAGTTATACTCTGATCTTTCTACACTCGTTTTCTTTATATTTGAGATTAGTCGTGTTTTTTTGAGTTGCTAGGTTGGAGTCTAGAAAATTCTGAGCCATTATCGCTTCAGATACCAGATATGCCTCAGCCTTTCTCTTGTCTTCTGAAGCTGTTTAAACATATAGTAGGCATTCTCACAATGTCTTCTACATCTCTTAACCTCTCTTCTGTATTTTTTATCTTTATGATTCTGTCAGATTTGGATAATTTCTTCTGCTGTCTCTTTAAGTTCACAGATTCCTTATTAGCTGTGCCTGATTTGTTACTGGAAGCCCTGGTGGCACAGTGGTTAAGTGCTTCAGCTGCTCACCAAAAGGTCAGCAGTTCAAATCCACCAGGTACTCCTTCGGGCAGTTCTGCTCTGTCTGTAGAGTCACTGTGAGTCAGCATTAGCTCAACAGCAATTTATTATTAAATCCATCTATTGCGTTTTACATTGGTTATGCTAATTTTCATTTTTTTAGGTTCTGTTTATTTTCCAAATATTCTGTGCCACTTTTTATAATTTTCTATTATCTTCTCACTTTTGTTTTTACTTTATAAGCATATTTATTTTTATAATCTATATCTAGTCATTCTTTCATCTGTAATCTGGTTTTGCTATTTAAAAACTCCCTTTGCTGTTTATATGTTTTTGTGTGCTTGATTGTTTTTGACTGTGTTCTTTTTCTTATCCTTAAATACATTTATATATTTGTGGGAAATTCATTGACACGAGGATAAAGGTGCCTTCCTCCAGAGAGAATCTATATTTGCTTCTCCACAGCACCTAGAAGTACTGCTAGTTTGGGCCCAGTCTTTTGAGATCACGTAGGTGATGTGAATTTGTTTTCCAACTAAAGAGGGAGCATGATTTGTAGTTAGCACCCTTGGGAGACTGAGTTTTGTTTTGTTTCTGCTAGTCTGCTCAGCACCAAGAAAATTTTCTCATCTTCCCTTGGAGAATAGTCATTGGATGAGGAGATCAGGTTTGTTTTTGATTTGTCCTTACACTGCGTGTGTAGCCCTTTGGGATTTCATCTTAAGGTGAGATGTTTTCCTTTTGATCTCCCATTTGGGTAGGCCCTGAGCTCTGATTTCTGTCCTCTTCAGGTAGGGCCTTCATAACATAGATTCAAATTGAGGGTTGCCTGAGGACAAAAGAGGTTTGGAGTGTACTTATTTTCCCAGTCTCTTCTACTGGATTCTCCTCATCTCTGACCTTTTATTATTGAGGTATTGTGAGACTCAATCCTTGTTCCTCTTTCCCAGTTACAGCTGACTGCTTTGATACTCTCATCTGCCCTCGTAACTTTAATTATCATCTGTATGCTGACAATTTCCAAACTTATATCTCTATTGGAATTTCGAAATCAAATATTATCTGCTTACTCCACATCTCTTTGAGCCCTGGTGATGTAGTGGTTAAGAGCTGTGGCTGCTAACCACAAAATCAGCAGTTTGAATCCACCAGCCAGTCCTTGGAAACTCTATAGGGTGGTTCTTCTTTGTTGGGATACTGTGAATCGCAATTAGCTCATTGGCAACAGGTTTGATGTTTGGAGTGGCACAGTGGTTAACAGCTTGGCTGCTAAGCAAGAAGTTGACAGTTCAATCCCCCATCCTTTCCTTGTAAACCATATGGAGCAGTCCTGCTCTGTCCTGTAGGGTCACTGTGAGTCAGACCTGACTCAGCAGCAGTGGGTATATAAGTACTCTGTCTCTCAAATTGTTAATTCTGATAAGCATTGAAAACCGAGTATGCCCCAAACAAAATTCCTGGACCTCTTCTCCCACCTACACCTTTCCTCATTTCATTTAATCACTATTATGCTTTTAAAGTTACCCCATCCAAAATCCTTGGCTTCTTTTCTTAACAATCCATATTTATTTCAGGAAATCCTGTTAACTTTAGCTTCATAATATATCCAGAATCCCGTTGTATCTTGCCACCACTGTGTCTGCCCTCTTCCATGCTACCATTATCTTGCACCTGAATTTTTGCCACAGCCTCCTAACCAGTCTTCTTGCTCCTGCCTATGCCGCTCTATAGAGTATACCTGTTACTATGATGATTTTACGTCTTTACTTAAAATTTCCAGTCAGTCTCTATCTCATTCAAAATAAAGACCTTATGTTATCTGTCCTCATCTTTATCAAAGTCATCTCTGATTCTCTCAACAGATTCCTGATCATTCCATTCTCTTTCTCACACTGACCTCATGGCTGTTCCTCAGACACAGCAGGAAATCTTCTGCTCACAGTCTTTGCATTGTATTCTGTTTGCCTGAAATCGTCTTCCAAAGATGCATATCCACTTTGTTCTTTGAGTATTTGATCAAATATAAGCCCCACAGTAAGGGACTTACTCATTCCATAGCAGTTAGGTATGACCTTCAGCATGTTAGTAGTCTTCTCTAAGTTTCTCTTTCTTTCTGTGTACAATGGGGTTGAAAATAACTGATCTAGTGGGATTGTTAAGATATAGTTAGGATCTAAAAACTGTTAGAATAATCTCTAGCATATAGTTACCAAAAAAAAAAAACCCAAAACACACAAACCTGTTTTCACTGAATCAGTTCCAAGTCATGAGCCTGTACATTTGCACTCAGTACATGATAGGAGTTATTACAATAGTGACACTATTTCAAGACAAAAATAACACCTAACAGAAAACTGTACTCCAGATTAATTTATGATAACAATTGAAAATTTCTGATGAAAGAATAATAAACTAATGGAATAATCTACCGAAAGAGTTTATCTGAATCATGCATAAAGATTGAATATAAGAAAATCAATTGATATTATATGTCAGTAGGATAAATAGAAACAATCACATTTTTGTATCTATTTTTATAAAATTGAATAAAATTAATTGCCCATTTTATTTAAAATACTGAACTAATCAAGTATCCTTTATTAAAATAAGCAAGAAAAAGAGAATGCTTGTTATTACTAGTATGGTCTAATCTTGATTTAGTCCTCACCAGAACTTCTCAGCATAACCCAGAACAGAACAATAAAAAAGTTGTACAGAATGTGAAAGAGGACATGAAACAGGAATAAGTGATGTAAATGTTATTATAAAAGAGATGAAAACAGTTACAAATTGTATTATTTTATGTTCAGAAAATGCAGAAGAATTACAGAAAAATTATCAGTATGAATACAAATTTACCACAGTGGTCAGATACAGAGTGAATATATGAAAGTCAGTGGCAGTGTTACATATGGGTTGTAATTAGTTAAAATTTTCTCAATAATATATTTTATGTCCTTATACTTCCTATAATTTTCCTAAACATAATAACATCAAATTGTAAAATCCAAATATCGTACAGACCTGAGACATTCCCCCCAAATTTGCAAATAAATGAAATAAGATTAAACCATAAAAATTACTGACTAATGAAGACATGTACCCCAAGAGTATGGCCCCTGGATACCTTTTAACTCAGTACTGAAGTTACTCCTGAGACTTACCCGTCAACCAAACATTACAGAGACCTGTAAAACAAACAGTAACACATGTAATTCAGCCATGTATGAGAGACTAAATGGGCACAGCAGTCCAGGGGCAAGGATGAGAAGGCAGGAGGGGAGTAGGAAGCTGGATAAATGGAAATAGGAAACCAAGGTTACGAAGGAGAGTGTGTTGGCATATCACTGGTTGGAAACCTGTGTCACAAAACAATATGTGTATTCTTTGAAAAAGAAGTATAGAGTGCTATACTTGTTCTGCTTATATGTGTAATTATACCTAGAATGTAATGTAGGGAAGTATAATTAACAGATTAAAGTTGACTCCCTCTCTTAGTGCCAATAAAAAAATGTATGATTGACTAAAATAAATTTTTTAATTAAAAAAATAAAAAACATGTAAAGCATCTTTAAAGAAACTGCTTCTCAAGCCTAAGATTTGAATATAATCTGAGGGAAAGATTAAAGTGTAAGTTCAGAGGTTCCCAGGACCATGCCTGTGTTCAGTGATTCCCTCGGAAAACTCACAGGACTCAACATATAGTCATCCTTACTGCTAAGATTTATTACAGCACGTGGACACAGCAGAATCAGCAAAGGGCAAAGGCACATGGGTGAAGTCCAGAGGGAACCAAAAGTGTCCCTTCCCAGTAGAGTCACACAGAATGTCCTTAATTCCTCTAGCAACAAAGTATGACAACCTATGTGAAGTGAAATGTTGTTTACCAAGAACTACGTTAGGGATTCAGTGCTCAGAGTTTTTTGGCCTTTTTCTAGAATGTCCAGAGTTTTTTATGCCTAACAGGTACGAAAATGCCAGACTCCCAGAAAGAAAGCAGGTTAAGTGTAAATCATATTATTTGCACAGATCAGGCATAGTGAACTGTCTTACATTTCTACTAGTGGTGAAAACCTTCCCAGAGTTCAAGTTCCCAGATGCCAGTCAAAGGCCAACCTTGTAGGCAGGACTTTGAAAGACTGTTGAGAGAAAAAGAAGGAGAGGTTGGTCAGTAATGAAAGCAAAGAAAAATGAGATCTTAGGAAGTAGCAGCCTCATCATTTTAGCACAATCCAAGAGATAACGGGTCATGGCTGAGAATTCATAAGCCATCTTGGCAGTGTAGCAGAGCTCTAAAAGCTACTTTATCTTAGGAATACTTCGTAATATCATTCAGCTTGCTCCTTTTTTTCTCATAAGAAATTTCAAATTTATCGTAACTGTTTTGAGGAAAAATAATCTTTTTAAGACATTTTGTGAAATTCTTCCTCCACTCGCTCTTCATTCAGTTCCCATCTTTCTTGCTCTGTACATACTCTTTTGTAGCTTGCGTTTTTCCACTTAGGGATGTTAGAAATCTTTTATCTGTTTATAAAGAATTTCTTTAAAAGAAAATAACTTACAGTATCCTATCATATGGTTGTGTCATAATTTATTCTACTAATCTGTTATTAGTGGTTGTTTGGTTGTTCCATTCCTTCACTATTATTAATAGTGCAGCCATAAGAACAACATTAAGTGGACTTCAGGATAACTTGAGTACTCCTTCCATTTTAACCCAATATTGCAAGGATAGAGTAGCTGAGGCAGGGGTCACGGGACCATGCTCTTAGGCAAAATAGAGGCCAGGTGGCACAACTAGCGTTTTGTTAAGAGGGGTCTCTGCACCCCACATTGGTGAGTGGCATCTGGGGTCTTAAAAGCTGCCACACTGCCATCCGAGGACACAGCAAATGGTCCCAACTCAGCAGGAACGGATGCTCACCGAGGACCAAAATGACATGGGGTAAAGACAACCTAGAAGATAGAGAGACCCACATCAGTGGGTGCCTACATCGACTTGGGACTGGAAGAACCAGATGGTGCCCGGCCACCACCAGTGATAGCCACGATGGAGCTCACAGAGATGAGTCTCACTGGCAACACAAGAATAAAAAGGGGTGCATCCTGAGATTGCCACTAAAAGACCTCAATTGATGGTCCAGCGGTTTCAGGGTTCCCCTGAGAGCATGGCCCCCCACCCTGATGCTGCCCTTACCCATAAATCATAACAAAGGTCCACTTTTTGGACAGGAATGGATTGGACTTGGCAATGCAGAGTGACCATATATTGGATGCAGTTTATGGTTCTATACATCTATAGGATATCATCCTGTTGACCTCTGGCTGGAGGAAGGAGAGTGGGTGGAGAGGAGGGGAAAGGAGGCTGTTGGGAGGACGACACATGTATGGAGCAGAGAGGAATAGTGTGCTGTCACCAGACAGGGAGAGCAGTGGAAGCTGCATATAGGTGGGCATGTAAATTTATATGGGAATGTACATTTTCACTCAGTTATATTAAATAAATAAAAAAAAAAAGAATGGTGCAGGGAATAGGTTTGAACTTACGTTGTATTGCAGGTTTGAGAGTAAATCTTGTCAGTTAAAATGACTAATTGTGGAATTGCTATGTTAATGGAATATGCATTTGAACTTAATAGATACTACCAAGTTGTCCACTAAAGTGTTTATGTATTATGTTAGTATTTGTTTCCTTATATTCTTGCCAACATAGTGTATTCTTAAACTTTCGGAAGTTTTACTGAAGTGATACGTTAAAAAGTAGTATCTTAGTTTAGCTTTGGTTTTATTTCTCTTATTATCAGTAAAGTTGAGCATCTTTTCATGTATTTGAGGCAGTTGTATTCCCTTGTCTGTTATCTTCGTCCTACTTTTCTGTTGGATGATCTATTTCTTACAGATTTAGAGAAACAGTGTCTATATTAAAGACATCAGTCGTTTGTCATGAGTTACATATGTTTTCTCTAGTTTATCATTTGCTTTTCATTTAGTTTATGCTGTATTTTACCATGTACAAGGTTTTTTTGTAATTAAGTTTATTAATCTTAATCATCACACTAGATGGGTCTTCTGTGTTACAGAAATAGTTTGCGTAGTCTCGTATTTTCTTTCAGTTATTGTTTAACGCTTTACATTTAAATCTTTGATGTATTTTATTCTAGAGTATGACGTGAAGCATGGAGCCAATTTAATTTTTTTCTAGCATGGCTATTCAGTTTTTATCACCAGTATGAACTGTCATCTTTAACATACACACACAGAAGTCCTGTATGTTTCAGTTTCTAATTCTAGACCCTTCATGCAGTTCTGTTTATCTTCTGCCTGCTCTTGTGCTACCTTTTTAAAGAAAATTGTGGTGAAAAATATAAGGTGTGACAATTAAGTCCACAAACGTACTTGTTCTAAGTGCTACATACCTCATTGCTGAGTATCACTATGGTCACCTTCAAAGTACTCCCCTTGAGGAGCTATGTACTGATACCAGCACCTAGTACACTCTTCAAAGCAGTTGTGGAACTCTTTCTAAAATGACCATTGCATATGGTGTCATGGTGGTAAGTTCACGAACTTAATTGTGTAGTTGTCTTTGAGAGAATTTTTAGCCAGTAAACAACTGTAGTGGGACACCCTCTCTGCTCACTTGATCTGGCTCCCAATGACTTTTTTTTTTTTTTTTTTTTAACCTGAAGATAAGGGGAGTATTGAAAGGAAGATATTTTGATGCCATTCAGGACATCAAGAGTAATATGACAACAGCTGTGATGGCCCTTCCAGAAAAAGAGTTCCAAAATTGCTTTGAAGAGTGGACTAGGCACTGGTATTGGTGCATAGCTTCCTGAGGGGAGTACTTCAAAGGTGACTGTAGTGATATTCAGCAATGAAGTGTGTACCGCTCTCTCTAGGATGAGTTCACAAACATAATTGGCAGTCTTCATATACACACTGAAACACCCATACAACACTTAACTACCTTTACATTTCAGTGACATTGATTACATTTTACTACTGTACTGCCATTATTGCTATCCTTTCCCACATGTTCCACCACCATTAACATAAACTTAGTGCCTCTGGAATAAAAGCTTCCCCTTCACTCATCCCTCCATTAGTAATCTTTGGTTTCTGTATATTTGCTTATTTCTGTAAGTGAGATGATACGCTGTTTGTCCTTTCTTGACAGATTTATTTTAGCCAGCCTGTTTTCAAGGTTGTGAAATGTTGTGGCATGCATCAGAACTTCATTTCTCTTTATAGTTGCATAATATTTATGTATATGTCACATTTTGTATATTAAGTCATCTGTTGATAAACATTTTGGTTGCTTCCAGCTGTGGGCTCTTGTGGAAGGTCCTGCAGTGGACAGTGGTGTACAGGCTTCTGTTTACATTCTTCCCTTCACTTTTTCTGAGTATATACCTAGGACTGGAATTGCTGGGTCACACAGTAATTCTGTAGCCAGCTTTTTGAGAAAACATGTGCCACCCATGTTTAGTTACTAAGTTTTATGTCTTATTTTCTAATACATCTAGTTCTTTTTCAGAATTTTCCTGGGTATTCGCTTTTTCCCTATTTTACAATTATCTTTTTCAGTTCCAGAACAGAATATTTGCTTCTTTTTTTTTCGATTGTGTTAAATTTGAGTAATTTAATGTAGTGACATCTTTAGAATGGGTTCTTCTCTAAGAACAGACCATGTCTGTTTATTCAAGTTTTTATTATTCACATTCAGGGGTATTTTTAAGTTATTTTTGTTTTTTCATTTCTCATTAAGTTTATTCGTAGGAGTTGCTGTATAAATGATAGGATTTTGACTTCCTTATTGTTTTGCCAAATAGTTTGAGTATGAGTTTACTTCCCACATAGATTTGCCATTAGGGAAGAATATTCTAGCTTGAGAGTCAGTTAAATTCTCTCTGTAAATTAACACATAAGACATTCTGGTGTTATATATCATTTTATGTGAACAGATAATATGATCCATGTTAAAAGATGAATCCAATCCTTATATACTGGTAAAACAAGTTTTGGAGCCTGTAAAGCCAACTGACAGCCAAATCCTGTATCTTGGAAAATTCACCATTCTAAATACTAGGGTATATTACCCAAAGATTCGGCCTCTTTGTAGACAGCCAGATGACCTCACCCTGCAAACATGCATTATCTTTATTTTAAAAATCAGTGATTCACTTGTTGAACTGTCTTATATTAATTGAGAGCCTTTAAGAAACCCTATTATGCACAGTAGATACATATGAATGGCAATTTATTCATCTGTTGCTGGTATTTCTGTACCTGGTTATGAGTAAAAGAGTCCAATCTGTACACTGAAGATGTGCTTTAGAAAATTAGTGATTAACTGTCATTGGTCCAACTTTTAATGAATATTTTAAATTCTTATCTATTACAGAATTTCACAAACTTATTTGGACAGCCATTAGTCTGCTTGCTTTCTCCTACAGCCTATCCAAAAGCTTTACAAGGTGTGTTTTATCATTACCTGTTATATATTCATAGGTTGCAAATGAACAATGACTATTTAATAATACTGATCTTTGCTTTTCCCTCATAATGATCACTTGTGGACTTAGGAGTGTTTAATGTGGCAGGTGTCAATCTGCCAAATCTGTCAAATGCACACAGAAGCCTTGCCAGCAGCCGTTACTTCCTTAATTTGTGCTACCATTAAGCCTTGCGATAATTCAGAGATGTGATAAATCATCCCTGAAAAATGGGTGGTTTTGTCCTGTTCTATTAGAGAACTCAAATGATTTGTGAGTTTTTAAATTTGTTTTAAGGTGTTTGTCCAAAAACTAAGAAATCATCTATCTAGCATGATTTCTTGTATTTTTGGCTACATATTTTAGGCATCTTTTAAGATTTAAATTTCTGGTCTGGAAAGCTGCTCACCCTGTGCCTAATAGTTAGGATAACCTAACTGACACAACGTAAAGGGTTTCTTTTATTCACATTTTTACTTTGTTGTACTTTGAAAATAAAAGAACCTTTTCTAAGTCTACCAGAGAGAGAGGTCAGTATTGTAGCCATTTCTCAGGTGGCCGAGAAATCAGACTTTTTGTCCTTAATAATTTAGCCTTAATAAATAACACATAAATCTAATTCTAACTTCCAGTCATTTAGCTAGGTAAAATACTCAACAAAGCTGAACACTGTTTTAGCAGTACTTGTCGCTGTCTCACTATCTCCCTGACTGTGAATAGTGCTGATGTGTCTCTGTGGGAGATGGCATTTTACTGCTACTTCCCAGCCGGAAGTCCTGTCTGCTGACATAGTTTGACACAGCAAGTGATGGTCAGCATTTGAATGCCTGAGAGAAGCTCGAGACTTTCACCGTTGTTTTAAGGTAAGTTCTGCTGTTTAACAGGGAAGAACGTGTAGAAATATTAAGGTCATGTATTCAAAAGTCAGCTTATCCTATACTAAGGGATAGAACTTACCTTCAAACAACGGTAAAATTCTCCTGCTTTGAGGATTTTGTTATCCTGTTTCTTATGATTTCTGGATGAATGTAACACCTTCCTGTTATTTGAGAGTCCTTTTCACTATCAAGTTGTTCTGTTAAGATGCAGCTTTATTTAAAATCACGTGGTTTAATGGATTAATACCAAAATTATTCAGTCTGAAAAGCTTTATTGTGTAGAGGATAAAAGTATGGACTCTGGAGGCAAACTGACTGAATTTGAATACCAACTGAGCCATCTGTTAGCTGTGTGACCCTGGGAAGTTACTTAGCCATTCTGTGCCTCCATTTCTTCATATATCAAATGAGGATAATAATAATACCTACATCATAGCATAATAATGGGTATATAATAAATACTGTGTTTTGACTATCATTATTATTAATGTTTTCACTTGTGTTACATGTCCTTAACTTTTTTTGGTCTAGTATCTTTTATGCTATAAAGCTTAGATCTGTAATTTTCTTAAATTAATTATTTAATTAGATAAACAGATTCAGAATCCTTTTTTGAGAATATTTTGAATTTATCCACAGATATTATTGCCAGTCACTTTTTCAAAAGGTAGTTGGCCTTCTGTCTGGGCAGAAAACTATCAGATACCTAAGAAACTAGAGTATCAGATTGGATCCCTGCACCTTTGATATCTAAAACCTACTGTTTTCTCTTTAACCAAGAGCATTACTTTATTCATTCTATAAACATTACTGGAGATAACATACAAACTAGACAAGCACAGTTACTACTCGCACAGAACCAAATGTCTCGTAAAAGGTATAGATGACAGTGTAAGTGTAATGTAAGTGTTCTCATAGATAGGAAGCTCATGGAACACAGAAGAGGAACATCTAACCAGCACTTGAGGGTGAAGGAATGGATGAAATGATATTTAAAATGGATGTGAATAGAATTAGTGGAGAATGAGGGTGTGGGTGAGCAAGAGTGTCCCAGCAGAGAAACAACATGCTGCTAAGGCCCTGAAGTTGGATACTTTATGATGCATTTAGAGAAATTATTTTCTTATTAAAAAAAAAAAACAAACCAAACGTAGTCCCATCAAGTTAATTCCAACTCATAGCGACCCTACAGTCACAGTAGAGCTGCCCTGTAGAGTTTCCAAAGAGAGCCTGGCATATGTGAACCGCCAGCCTTTTGGTTAGCAGCCGTAGTACTTACCCACTATAGCACCTGGGTTTCCAGTTTCTTATAAACAGTAGAGGTTTAGATTGTGTACCTTTATTATTAAAAAGCCTTTTAAGGTTTATTAAGAAGCTTAAGTGGAGGATAATGGGTACTATCAGAAGGTTCTTAAGAGATGAGTAGTATGAAAGAGCATCCGGTAACCCTTGTGGAGGATGGATTGGAGAGGAACATTGATGCAAATAAGGAGATGATGATGGCCGGAGCTAGCATAATGACTGGGTAGCTGGTTCCCCAAAATACGAAGGCCGTGTAACCACCAGGACTTGTTGATGGTCTAGATGTGTGGAGATGAAAGGGTGATGGAAGAGTCAGTGATGGAGTCCTGGATTTCTAGCTGGGGTGCAAGTAGAAATAATGATACTTGATGAGAAGCATGTTTTTGGAGAACAAAAGAGGAAAGAATTTGTCTTCAGTTTTTAACATGTTAAGTGTGAGAGCTAGGTTGAATGTATGGTCTAGAGTGCTGTTATTCAGTAGACATATAGTGTGAGTCACATGTGAATTTAAGATGTTCTAGTAGCTGCATTAAAAAAAGTGAAATTAGTGTTAATAATATATCCTCTTGTACTGAGTCTTTGAAATCACTGTATATGTTACACTACCAGTACATCTCCCTTTGGACTAGTCACCTTTTAAGGATCCAGCAGCTACTGCAGAACAGCACCATTCTAGACCTAGTCAGCTGTGGAGAGAGAACTGAGATTCATTAGGAAAGTAGATTGACACCATGGCAGTAGGTGGAATCAGCAGTGTGGGGGGCCCAAGAGAGAAAATGCTGATATTTAAGAGATAGGCAGAAAAAGAGTAACTATCAAGGTAAATCAAGAAGATTGGCCATTCTCATATTTACCATCATGAATTGTCTACGATCCAACCCTTTCTGTTTTGGTGAAATTTGTCTCTTGGGTAAAAAGTGCTAGGAAATATGTTCATTTTCCATTTCTCTGTAAGTTTACTAAGTTCTAATGTTCAGCATAAAACAGCCTGCCTGGGCTGTGTGTTTGTAGTTCCATGCAGAATCTGCTTTGTTGGATTATGATTTAATGATACAGCTTTAATGTTATAGGTTGTCAGTATACAAAAATGTTCCTCAAATGTATCTCATCATTTATACAACTGTTGTGTATATGTAACATGTTTGTTATTACAGATCAGTCTCAACGAGGTAGTCTCTTCACTCTCTTTTTGAACAATCCTCTAATGGCCTTCCTGTTTGTCTCTGGATTGTCAAGCATGCGTAGAGGCCTGTGGGAAAAGTGTCAAGAATACCTTCGAAAAATCAACAGGGATATTGCCCAGCTACTGACTCATTCACGTTCAATAGGTACCCCACTAATCTAACTGAACATTTAACAGAATGTACTGTGATGGCTTAATCTTGTTAATTATTTTTAATTCTTTGAGTTTTTAGAGATGTTTGTCCCAGGCAGGAAAATTGACAAGGTTTTCCTTCCCTTTGACATTTATTTTCCACTTAAGCTTCCTTTTACTGTCACCTTTTTCTTCTTTGCAGATCAGGCATTTCTTCAGTTTTTTGGAGATGAATTTCTTCGCTTGCTTCTCACAAGGTTTATCTTTTGTTCGGCCACCATGAGGATGCACAAGATTTTTCGGGTAGGCAGAGAATATCATGAAAGACCAATTTTATCATTTAAGTAAGATATTTAACAATTACGTATTATAGTTGACCTGAATTGAAAAGTTTAAACAAATCCACAATAATATTTACAGATTAATACATAAGGTATCAACATTAATATCTATCTCCTACCCAGTCAAGAAAAAGAATATTTTCATTACGTCTTAGACCCTCTGTACATCTTCTCTCCTCCTGTCCGCTTCCCACGTCTTCTCAAATAAAGCTGAATTTCATGATTAGCACTTACTTGTCTTTGTAGTTGTGTCACATGTATTTGTATTTCTGCACAACTTATTGGTGGATCCATTTTGTATGTTTTCTTTCACAGCTTGCTTTATTTCTTTCAGGATTAATATTCTTGAGATTGAGCTGTATTGATGACTGTAACTTTCATTCATTTCTTTTCACTGCTATGTAGAGTTCCCTTATTTGACAGTATACCCCAAATTACCTGTTTACTGATAGTGGATATTTGGGTTATTTCTAGTTTCTTAATGTTGTAGGATGGAGTAGGACTGCTCTGTAGAGTTTCCAAGGACCACCTGGCAGATTCAAACTGCCAACCTTGTGGTTAGCAGACATAGCACTTAACCACCATGCAACCAGCGTTCCTTTACAAAGGATGCTACTGTGGAATTCTTACATCAGTTTCCTGGTGTACATGTGTAAGATTTTCTCTGGGGAATGTACCCAGTAGTAGAATTGACAGGTTATAGGATATAGGCATATAAAGCATTATTTCAATTTACAGTCCCACCAGTGGTATGCAAGAATTGCTGTTGATCCAATCCATACCTGCATTTGTTGTGGTCATACACTGAATTTTATGTGAATCTAGTAGGGCTTTGGCTAGTAGGTATAAAGTAGTAGTTCATCGTGGTTTTAGTTTTCAATTCTTTGATCACTGTTGAGGCTAAACAACTTTTCATATGTGTTATTCCATGTTCCTCTTTTTTGGAGAGTATATGCAAGTGTTTTGCCTATTTTGCTGTGCAGCCTGTTTCTTTTAAAAATGTTAACCATTATATTCTGTCTTCTATAAGTAAACCTAGATTGTTTTTCAAATATACCTGATCATTTGTAAATGTCTTTTTTAGCTTTTAGTTTCAAAGCATTGCTTCTTTTCCATCGTTTTATTGTAATTTTAGTATGTGACATAATTATATAGTAACTAACCATATACTCACTATCTAGATTCTGCAGTTAGTATTTTGGTATATTTGCTTTCTCACATGTTTGTCCACCTGTCCATCTCTCTTCCCATCTACCAGTGTATCTTATTTTGTATTCATTCTGAAGTGTAGACATCAATAGACTTTACCCCTAAATACTTCAGCATGCCTATAAATAACTGGAATTACATATATATTTACTTTTTTATCGAGTGAAATCCACAAAACTACAGTGTACCATTAGATGAAGTTCTGACAAATACATACAGCTGTGTAACCCAAACTCCTGCCAAGGTGTTAAATACACCATTGCTCCAGAAAGTTCATTCCATTGCAGTTCTTACTCAGTCCCACCCACACCAGAGGCAAACACTGATTATTTTTGCTATAGTTTCATTTAGTCAAGTGTGTATCTTTTGTGGAAGCCTTCTTTGACTGAGCATAATATTCCTGAGATGCATACATGTTGTTATGTGTATCAGTGGCTTGTTCCTTTTATTACTGAGTATTTGTTGTTGGAGTAGACCATGTTTATTTGATCATTCTACTAGTGATAATACCTGGTCAGTTTCCAGGGTGACTATTAACATACTTGTGTAAGTCTTTGCACAGACATTTCTTTCAACTTTTGTTCATAGGGTAGGTATAGATGCTCAGTTTTATAAAAATTTGCCTGACCTTTTCTCGTGGTGGTTGTAACATGTTATACTCCCACCAGCAGTGTACAAAAGTTCCTATTGTTCTGCATCCGTGCAAATATCTGGTGTTGTCGGTCTTTGCCAGTCTGATAGATATCTAATGGTATCTTATGATGGTTCAGTTTGCATTTTTGTTGGTGAATGACACTGAACAGTTTTCGTGTGTATCTTAGTTATTTGTGGATTGTTTGTTGAAATCTTCTCCTTTTTATTTAATCAGATTGTCTTTTTATTACTGAGTTTTATTATTATTAAAAGGTGTATGTGTATTCTATATAAGAAACTGTTGCATATCGCATGCCACAAAGATTTTCTCCTATGTTTTCTTCTGGAAGTTTTATAGTTCTAGCTTTTACATTTAGGTCTGTGGTATATTTTGAGTTTGTTTTCATTTAGGATGTAAGGTAAAGGTAAAAGTGATTTAATTTAGAGTTTTTGTTTCTATGAATATGCAGTTTTTGTAGTGTCAGTTGTTGAAAAGGTCATTCTTTTCTCACTGTGAACTACACTGGTAACTTTGTCGAAAATCAGTCAACTGTATGTGAGGATATTTCTGGACATTCATTTATGTTCTTAGGATCTGTGTATTTTATTTTTCGTTCAATACAGTACTGCCTTGATTATTCCAGCTTTATAATAAGTCTTAAAATCAAGTAGTGTGAGTGCTCCAAAATTTTTTTTTAAGTATTTGGTTTTTTCTGGACTCTCTGGCTTTCTACATGAATTTTAAAATCAATTTCCTGATTTCTGCAGAAAAGCCTGCTAGGATTTTGACTGGGATTACATTAGATCAGAAAGGATCCCTGGTGGCACAGTGGTTAAGTACTTGATCACTCACCAAAAAGTTGGCAGTTTGAACCCACCCAATAAGTGGCTCTGTGGCAAAAAAACCTCTTCTTTAAAGATTACCACCAAAATTCCTGTGGGGAAGTTCCACTGTCACATGGGGTCACTGTGAGTTGGAATAGACTAAACAGCTACAACAACACTGAATCTGCCTAATTAACATGTGGAAAATTGCCATTTTAATAGTGGAGTCTTTCAGTCAATAATGTTATATCATTGTTTCGTATCTCAAAGGATAGTACATTATACTTATAATTCCTGTGGAGTATCCAGTGATCTTTAATACTTCGTATTTATAGTTTATTTCCTTTCTCATTTTTCTTTCACAGTCTTGCAAAAGGTTTATTAGTTTTCCCTAACTTTTCAAAGAACCAGGTTTTAATGTCTTTGATTTTTCACTGCCATTTGTTTCTTACGTTTCAGTTATTTCCATTCATACCTTTAATGTACATTTTGTTATTTCCTATGATTGAAATTTGTTCTTCTTAATCCAGTTTTTTAAGCTTAGATCAGAAACTATTCTTCTCTTTCAGTATTTTTAAAAATTCAAGATAATGTTTTATGGCCTAGCGTGTTATCTTGGTGAAGGTTCCAGCTGTACTTGAAAAGACTGTATTCTGTGATTATTAGATTATTAGTAGTATATAAATGCCAACTTGTTCATTTTGACATTGAATAAATTTAAACAGTGTCACATAAGTCTTTCATATTCTTAATAATTTTCTATCAGTTGTACTGTCCTTAAAAGAAATATCTAAATCTCTGTAATTGTGAATTAGTCCAGTTATCTTTTCAATTTTTTTTTTTCTTCATGTATGTGAATCTCTGTTACCAGGTTCATACCTATATAGGATTGTTAAGTTTCTTCTTTAAAATGATGCATTCATTGTTAGGAAATGCCTGTCCTTTATCTTTAGCAATATTTTTTGACCTGCAGTTCCAGTTTGCTTGATATAAATGTAGTCATCCTAGTTTTCTTCTGGTTTGTCTTTGAATGGCAAATCCATTGTCATTCTTCTGCTTTTAACCCCTATCTTTATATTTAAAGTAGATTCTTTTCAGCCTCAGTTAGGTGGTGCTCTTTTTTTATTTAGTTTGACAGTAAAGTTTTACATTCACTATTATTTTTAATGTGGTTTGGTTTTAATCTACCATTTTATTATTTGTTTTCTATTTTTTTCTGTCTGTCATTTGTACCTTTTTTCTTCTTTTCTTGCTTCATCCTCATTTGAAGTGAAACTTTTAAGATTTTTGTAGAATTTTATTTTAGCTCCAGTAGTATTTATGTTACATCTTTTATTTTACTTTTTTAATACCGTTTCACATATAAGAATTTCGAAAACAGTATACTTGCATTTTCTGCCTCCTATACAGCTGCTATGAGTTAGAATTGACTTGACAGTGGTAGATTTTTCTTTCTTTTTTTTTTTTTTTATACTGCATATTAGAAACCCTGGTGACATAGTGGTTCAGTGCTATGGCTGCTGATCCAGGAGTGCCACCAGTCACTCCTTGGAAATTCTATGGAGCTGTTCTACTCTGTGTCATAGGGTCACTATGAGTTGGAATCTACTCAGAGGAAATGCGTTTGGTGTCACACTGTATTATTGTCACCGATTTCACTGTTACATATGATGTTTACTGTACAACTCTCTGGTTATTATGGTATTAATTGTATATGTTTAGAAGAAAATTTAAAATTAAATATATGCATGTATATATAGGTAACTCTGGTGTCGTAATGATTAAGTGCTGTGTCTGCTAATAGACACAGTTCAGTTCAAATCCTCAGGTGTTCCTTGGAAACTCTGTGGAGTGTCTTTGTCCTGTAGGATCTCCCTGAGTCAGAACTGACTCAACAACAGCAGTGGATTTGGCTTAGGTTTACATATATATGTATATATTTGATTTTAGGTAAGTAAAAAATCCTTTTCTATTTATCCATATGGTTACTATTTCTGCCACTCTTTATTTCTTCCTATAAATTTAATTTTCCATGTGGAATAAATTGTATTACTACAAAAGAACTCTGTTTCTAACATTTCTTGTAGTGCAGATCTGCTAGAGAGATTTTGTATTAGTTTCCTGCAGTTTGATTATGATGTACATTGATGTGATTTTTTTTTGTGTGTGTGTGTGTGTGTGTGTGCGCGTGCATGTGTATGTTTATCCTGCTTGGGGCTTATTGAACATCTTGGATCTTTGGATTATAGTTTTCAACAAATTTGGAATCGTTTTAGCCATTATTTTATTTTATTGTATTAGTACAAGTTCTTTAATAGAAACATTGTATTAAATGTGATAATACAAAAACTAATATAAAAACTACAGGAAGTGCATGACACGTAAGTGCTTAATAAAGCTTATTCCATACCCTTTTTGCAGTTAGGAAATAATTAAATGTAAACCAAAAATGCCCTCATCAAAAAGAATCAGTCTTTCTGGCCTTTAAATAGAACTATAAACTCAAGCTTCGCTTTTTTTTTTTGGTGATGAAGTGAAAGTGTACAATCCAAGTTAAGTTTGCATGCCTGCCTGTCTGCAACTTCGGATCTCCTTGCCCTGTGACAGCGCAGCACACTCTTCTTTTTCCTGTATGTGTCATATCCTCTCAACAATCTTCTATACCCTGCCCACTTTCTCCTTTCCCTTCTAGTAAGAGGCCAGTAGGATAGCATCCTATAGATGCATAGAGCCATAAAGCACACACACCATATGGTCACATTGTGTCCCTGAGTCCAGTCCATTCCTGTCTGAAGACTTGACCTCAGTGATGATTTCTGGTCAGGGGCAGCAGAAAGTCTAGGGGTTTTCAGCCATTATTTCTTCAACTATTGTTTTGCTGCCCTCCTTCCTACTCTCTTTCTGGGACATCAGTTACATATATATTAGACTCTGTTCCACAGATCACAGATGTGCTCTTCATTTTTTATTGTTTAGTCGTTTTCCTTTCTGTATTTCAGTTTGGATAGTTCCTGCTGATGCATCTTCAGGGTCACTGAGGTTTTCTTCTCAAATGTATAATTTCCTGTTAACCCTACCCCGGTAATTTTTTATTTCAGGTGTTACAGTTTTCATCGCTAAAAGTTCTGTTGCGTTCTTTTTAAACATCTTTCATTTTTCTCCTTACTATATTGATGTTTCTTTGAATTCTTGAACAGTTATGTAATAGCTAAAGTCCTTATATGATAATCTTTTATCTTTATCATTTCTACGTATGCCTCTATTGTTTTTATGGTTCTCCTGTTCCTGGTTCTTTGTAAGTCCAGAAATTTTCTGTTGGATTGTAGGCATTATGAATTATATGACGCTGAGTTCTGAATTTTGTTGTCTTCCTTTAAAGAGTGTCTGTTCTCACTACTTCTATTCAGCATTATACTGGAAGACCTAACCAGTGCAGTAAGTTACATGCAAATCTCTTTGATCTTTTCAGTGCTTATTTTTAAGCTTTTTGGTAGGGGGAGGTGAATTTAGAGTAGCCTGAGGTTATTGGCTTATTTAGGCCTAATACTGTGGCATGACTCTCTTGTGTGTCCCCTATTTCAATAAATATTCTCCATTCTGGGAGATGTTTGATCTTTGTGGGCTATTTACTCAGCTTACAGCTCCCCAGCAGTTTGTTTATTATTAAAATTATTGCTTAGTTTTTTTTTTAGGGTTTTTCAGCGTTTCCTTTTTGTCGAGTTTAGTATTTTGTATGGTGAAATTTAACTTTGGTCTTTCTAATGTGTAGTGCATAAGGCCTATAGACAGAAAATAGATAGAAATAAGGTTTTAATATATAAACTCTCATGTGACAACAATAGAAAACTAGTCAATTATTTCGCAGGGTATTTTAAATGTGTGTCCAAATTAATGTGTATAGAAATTGCCAAATGGAATAAGGATTTTCACATGAGAATCACCTCATTCTTAAAATGGTTCATTCTTTTGTTTTCATGTTGGTACTAAAAAGTTTTCTTTCTTCAATTACTAGTTTCCTACTTTTTTTCCTGATTTTTTAGCATCCCCCAACTCTTTTTCATTCTTTGCTGATATTCTCAAAACTTTATCTGTTTTTGTCTCCATGCAGACTGCTTAATGTTTATATATACTGCTCAAACCTATCTATCTGAGCTACAACTCTGAATTTTTTAATGTTAATTAAGGGGCATTCCTATGTATATTGCTCTGTTACCTAAACTAGGATATACGTAAAACCTGAAACTTTGTCCCTCAGATTATCTCCTTTTAACTTCCATCTTTCTCCCAGTAGCTCCCAACATTTGTCAGCCATTCTTTCCTGAAATCGTATGATCATCTTTGATACTTTCATCTTCGATAATTAATTGCCAAACACAAACCAAAACCCACTGCTATCAAGTTGATTTCAACTTACAGTCACCACATAGGACAAAGCAGAACTACTCATAGGGTTTCCAAGGCTGTAATCTTTATGGAAGCAGACTGCCAAATCTTTCTCCAGTGTAGTAACTGGTGGGTTTGAACTGCCAGCTTTTTAGTTAGCACCTGAGCACTTTAACCAGTGTACCACCAGGACTCCCTAATTAATTGCTAATGCCCGTTAAGTTGATCTCTTTGGTAATTTTCATGTTTTCCCTTATTTTAATTTCCCTTGCAGCAAATCCATTTAAAATCCCTGCAGCATTTATTAAGAAGTATTTGTTAAAATTCTGTATATGCTAGGATTTTTTTATTTTTCTTCAGCAGGCAGGAATTAAATGATTTGTATACAATATAACATAGTGTGCCTAGCAATGATAAGCCTCAGTATGTATTTGTGGAATGATTCACCAAATGAATATATGAGGTTAAACAATGAGAAATTATCAGGTCTAAGAGGCCAAATACATTACCAATAAGAACCACAACAGTATGAAGAAGAAAATGCATATTAAGATACTCTTTAATACTGTGTCTATTAATGTTGGCTATAGTGTTCTTCATTAGAGTATAAAACTTAACTTTTCTCTTCTTTACCTACCAGGAAACACGAAATTATCCAGAAACATATCCACCACTGCCAAGGGATGAAACAGTGGAGAACCCTCTTCTCCAGAAGCACATTTTGGAATTAGCATCCATTCTGGATGTTCGAAACGTGTTCCTTGAGAATACTATAGATGACTATTAAAACAAAAACTCTCCTGTTGAAACATTTCTTCATTTGCCACAGATTTTAAATGGTGCAGATTTCTAATGTAATGACAGACACATAGAGGTGTTGTGTAGTTTTTATTTTGTAATTTAGGACCACAATTTTAAAGACAAACTGAAAAAAAAAATTATTCAGACTTTTAGGGTAACTGTTTTAAAATGCAATCTTTCAGGTCTTTTAAAAAAACTAGATTAATCTTGGAATTTTTAATTTTTGGTTTTGAGGTATGAATATTTACCTTCAACATCTGATCCTATACTCAAAGAGTCACTATTCTCACCCTAAGAAGAGTTAAATCATTTATTTTTGTATAATGAAGAAAATCCAACTCTTATACTTGGACTTTCAATGTCTCAATTTGGAAAACATACAATTAAGATGAAACTAGCCAGCATGGACTACTGAAAATTAAGAACAGAGTCCTTCCATAAAAATAATTCTTTTCATTCCATGTTAGTAGGTAGAAAACTGTATGATTCATTGATGCATGATCAAGGCAGTTCCTGAAATCATTCAGTTCCTTTAAATAGTGTCAAAATTTCAGAAACTGTATAGCACTGATTTTCATCTGAAAGCTAAATCTTTAATTGAGGACTTGAGGTGATAAATATTATTTGGAATGTATGAGTCCTTTGTTATTGTAAGACGTGTATATTTTGGTTTCTTTGTGGTCTTTGAATGCTGGACATTAACAAGAACAACAACTTTGAAGTCTTTCAGTTAAAAAAATTAAGTTTTTGGTTTCGTAATACAGTATCTACAATAACAAATTTAAACTTTAAATCAAGTTTAAAGACTTATGTCCATGGCGTACAAAACAGAGTTGGTAAATCTTTTTTGCCTAGTTCAAACAGCTGAGACTTCAAAAGTCAGAGATGTTTTTAATTGTGGTTGAGGGTAACTGAATTATTATCAAACCTAAAAGGAAGTTCCTTTTGCAATGACAGTTTAAGATTTGTTAAATATCTCTGTATTTACTATATTCATGCACAGGTGGTTTTTGTTTTTTTTTTAAGTAGGACTTTATGTATCATGTAGACTTTTGTTTTCTTCACTGTCATCCCCTTTGTGTTTTTACTGGAATTAGTTATGAAAGCTTTTTTTTTTCCTCCTCTTTTGATTCCACACCATTGAAGCTCAGAAATCTATGAATCAAAAGGCTTTGTACCTAGTTTTCTATACAGGCTCACATTCTACCTCTGGCAACCCCAGGGGAAATGAGGTGATTGTTCTTTGTGCCTCTTTCCTATGTCCCTAGGGAAATTTTACTGTAGTACTTTTAAATTGTTTTTAAGTTCTGGCAGAGAGAATTGTTTGGACCTAAATTATTCATGTTCCTGCTCCATTTTGCTGATTTTTCATGTGATGTTTTAAAGTTATTGGGTCTGGGAAGCTGTTAAGGTTTCGTTTAAATTAAAAAAAATTTTTTTTTTATTATTTCAAGCAATGGGGGGAAAGTTACCCTGGAGATTTCCTTTGTTAGTAGATTATGCTTTACTTTCAGATAAAAGATTTTCGTTTCTTTCAGTAACTTAACTAAACTTCATAGTTTCCTTTCATAACAGTGTGACAGAGTACAGTAATAATGTCATTGTCTAGTTTCTTGTTTTAGTTCCCCTGAAGTTCAGTAATGCCCCTAGCAACTGTATTTTCCTATTCTCTGAAAACTAAAGTAATATTTATTACTCTGAGCATTATCCTCACCAGAACACTGGGCTGGAACTAGATAGGATACTTGACTGCTCCTCTTGACTTTCTTGGCAACTAGCTTTATGCCCTTTGATGACTATCTTAATGTCTCTACTTTTTTACACTCTTGTCTGTAAAACGAGAGATTGGTGCACGATCCCTTCCAACTCTATGGTTTTACTGTTTAAGTTCTTGATTACAAAAGATTCATTGATTTCCCCACCCACACCACAGAGAAAACTAGCTTCCCTGGGTTAAGCATATACACCATCATTTTTTTCAGATCATGTTTACCTAGCTAGTTGTTTTAGAAACGAATTCAAAGAGAGTTTGCTGAAGAAATAAGAGCTTCTGTGATTAGAAACATGTTTGTACAAAGACAAGAGGTCTTAAAAGTCACAACTAGGATTTAGATAATGACATTGTTCATTGAGGTAACAGTAGTTATAATCCCTTACTGGTAGTTAAAAATCTAAAGTGGTCTTAACTCTCCAGAGAGAAAAACAACTGCTACAATATTGTAAACTATTTTTTCCTTTATTTCTTTAAAAAAAATATATCTGTATTTAACAGCTGCTGTGCTTCAGATGTTGTTGATGTACTAGGGCATCAAACAGAATAGTTAAAAATTCCTGCCTTCAGGAAGCTTACATTCTGGTAAAATGAGTCAGGAAATAATAAATAAGTGAATTCATGTTACAAAGTGATGAATGCTGTGGGGAAAAGTTTAGAGTGTGGTAAGGGATTTTTTTGTTTTGAGAGAATGTATTTTAAAAGAATGATCAGGTTAGGCCTCATTGAGAAGGTAGTATTTCTTTTTTAGTTTTTATTATGAAAGTCTTTAAATATACACAGAGTATAATGAACCCTCACATGCCTATCACCCAGCTTCCATATTCTGAAGCTTTACTTTAATCATGGAAGAAAAAAATGTAAAAGGCCAAGCAATCCCAATGACTTTAAGGTGGCAGTGGCAAAGAAGTTTATTTTTTAAATGCACACTACCCTGTTTATAAATATTAAAATGTTAAGTCCTTATTTATTGCTAGAATTCACAGAAATCTAAGTGTTGGAACTAAGAACTGAGCAATGGGAAGACAGCACTTCTTTGATTTCAAATTGCACAGATGCCCCCTGGAGATTCTGATACAGTCTGTCTCCTCCCTTAAGAATCACTGTAAACAAAATAGAAAGTGTAATATTACAAAAAATCAGCTGTACACAAAATTAAGCACAGTGGAATTATTACTGTCTTGTTGTCCATATAGTTCTGAAGGTGGTAAATCCGCTGTTTTCCCTGTTTTAGAAAAGGGATAACCAAGACCCCAAAGAGCTGTCAGGTTATATATAGTGATAGCAGCAGAAGTCAAACTCAAATTTCCTTAATCTCAGCCTAGTCTTTTCTGGTAGCTCAGGTTGCTTTGTGTAAATGGACAGCAAAGAAATAAGTAAAGATTTATATTGTGGCACAGAATGCTTTGGTATTTTTTTTGATATGTCAAATACTGAGGAAACCCTGGTGGTGTAGTGGTTAAGTGCTACAACTGCTAACCAAAAGGTTGGTGGTTCAGATCTGCCAGGTGCTCCTTGGAAACTCTTATGGGGCAGTTCTACTCTGACCTGTAGGGTCACTATGAGTCAGAATCGACTCGACAGCAGTAGGTTTTTGGTATCAAATACTGAAACCAATGATTCAATCAGCACTAGCGACTTTGTTTATAAATTACTAAAAATCCAAAAGTTAGACATTTCATCTTTCAGTTTAGCCAGTACATGTGGTTTTTTTTTTTTTTTGGTGTGTACTTTCCTCCTAAAAAGCAGTGCTCTTGAAATCTCTCGGAGCACATAGAATTTATTATACTCTTTATATTTTTACCGATTTGAAATATTTTGAGATTATAGAAGCAAAGTGCAATCCAGTTGTGACTATTGTTTGTGTCACCTAGACTCTGGGTTTTCTTTTATTCCCCTCTCATTGCTACTGCCCTTTATTTTCTTCTTGCAATAGTTTCCTGAAACAGATTCGGTGATTGTACTAAATTTAGGTAAATAGAAAAGGGGAAAAGATAGCTTATGTATCAGTTATGGAGTTTTCTTTATTATCCTTATCCAAGTGTAATCTCTGACCTGTGTGAATTAGGTACTTCCTGTCTCTGAGAAGCAGTTTGAATTCCAGTGAAAAAACTGTTACTTAATTATCCAGAGACTTGTAGTCAGCCCAGTATAGAGAGAACTGTCTGAACTAGAGATCTAGTAAGGTACCAAGGTCAGCAAACTTGGCCACTGCCAAAGTTTCAGAACCACCCCGAACACTAAGTGGACAAAATGGTTTGCTATGAATAGGAATGGTGTTACAAGTCTCTTGGTGATGATATTTTTGGTGTAATGTGTGTTTGGAGAGTGTAAAGGTATTTACATTTTTTTTTTTGGTTATCGATCTTATTTATTTGAAATTCTTATTTGTAATGGCATGTGTATATTTTTGTGATGCTACATGCAATCTCTGAGTGTACTTTTTGTATATATCTGTATATATTTGTAAATATATCGCTATGCAGTGATACAGTATGTGTATATTATATACCCATACCCATTATGGGCTGAATTTATTTAAGTTCTGTGAGGACATCATAGTGGCATTGTTGATGCTGCTCTCATTAGGTGTGGCAGTATCCCAGTTATGAGCCTCTATTTTAAGGGGCTTGTATTTGGGTAGAATGGGCTGATTTAATGTTGAAATCAGGATATGAAGATCTTAACAGCTGGAGACATTCATAGCTTTTAAAATCATCTGCAAATTTCTATTACAACTGATGATAAATTAGTGATATAAACCTGGAAAACCTATGAAAGTGAGACAGCAACAGGTTCTTAAGTTATATTAGTCCTTTATTTTCTTGACACATAGTTGAGTATTACTTTGTATTCAGTAAATTCTTTTTATTGGGACTTACTGGACAATGAGAATAAATTACTTTAATCACACTTCAAAATTTAGGAAGATAGCCTTTAAATGGGGAGGGGGAAGTTCCTTATTGCCATTTCAATACATGATATTAGCTTTTAATTTTGTGACAGTTTTTTTTTTAATCAATGTGCCTCATTGTATATGTCTCTGTGAGGCAGAAAAAGGGTATTAGCTAGGGGGAGTACTTAACCTCGTGGAGTGGGAGTTAACATGGAATTGGAACCAAGAGGTTGTCATCTGCAACAACTGTAATTTAGTTCTGTTTGGCGTTTACAAGACAGATTTTTCTTATTGGAGTTTCACATCAAAGAAGGTGTGTTCGTCTGAGAAAATGCTCCCAGTGAATAAAATGCCACCAGTTGTAGTGCTGTGTCTCTGTGAGACCACTTGTGTTCTGGAATTTTATTACATGTTCACACATGAAGTAAAGTTCTTAATATTAGGTGCATAGTGGCTTGCTATAAAATCTGGGCCTTCATTTCTCTACTAGTGATTTGGGAATAAGAGGAAGGAAAAAGGGTACAATATGTGCAATGCCAACTTGTTAATCTTTGGAGTATGGAAGAATACCAATGCTTGGTTACTCCTGTCTTCTTTTGGCATGTTTATTTGCAAAAATGAGTGTTGGAGATGTTTAATACACACTCATTGAATACATTCATTGCAAAAATTAACCTGGAGATTATTTCTGCATGATAAAATATAACTGCAAAGGAACTTTTCTCCTAGTGTTCTCCAGAAGGTTAAATGTATCTGATTCAACATTAAGTTAACCTTAAAATAGAGAAGTCAGTTTTACCACCAAAAAAAGTTACATTTGCATCTTCATTTTTTTTTTTAACAAACCAACTATTCATAATACTTGTCATCTACAGTATTAAATTTAAAATAAAATTGTAATAGCATTTTTCTGAAATGTTAAAATTTTATTAACTGTGTTTCTGGAAAAAAAATCAGTAAAGATGTCCATAGTGTCTGATGTTCCATTGTTTTAGTAACCAAATTACTTAATTCAACTGGATAGTAGCAGAACATATGTTGCTGTGCTTTTAAAATTCACTGGAACAGACTCAGGCTCAATTTGGACATTAAGGGGAGCACAAGTAATACTGGTAGTGCAGTGACTAAAAGTTGGCCTGCTAACCAAAAGCTCAGCAGTTCAAATCCACCAGCCATTCCTTGCAAACCCTGTGGAACAGTTCTGACTCTACTCTGTAGTATCACTATGAGTCTGAATCACTAGACTGCAACACATTTGGGGTGTTTTGTTTTTTGAAGCAATAGTGCAGGAGATAAGATGGACATTGTGAATTGATCTCTAACCCCAGCAATTGTAAAGCCAGATACTTTGCAGTCAAGAAAGATAAGAATTGCTTAGAAAACCAAGCTCTTAGCCCCTTTTTATTATATTTTCATACCCTCTTATATATTGACATTTTGTATATACTTACATGTGCTTTGCCTTCCACTCTTACCTGGATACTATGACTACTTTTCTTTTTTTCTTTTTCTTTGAAATAATTTGTCTTCCCTAAGCTAGGATTTTAAAATATTGCACTGTGTTCTAGCTTCACTAACTCTTAAAGGTACTTATTTAAGCATGCCTTATGTTTAAGAAAAAATAACTGATATGTGAAGGGAATCAATCACCTACTAAAGGGAGATAGGCCCTTAATTAGATAAACATGTTAACTTCAGTATAGCTAATTTATTGGTGACACAAATATTTCCTTTGGAATTCTGTAGATGCAAAATTTTTTTAAAGCAAGATTGGTGTTTTTAACCCTGGTGGCATAGTGGGTTAAGTGCTATGTCTGCTGACTGAAAGGTCAGCATTTCAAATCCTCCAGGCGCTCCTTGGAAACTAACTTAATGGAGCAGTTCTACTTTGACCTCTGGGTTTGCTATGAGTTGGACCTGAGTTGCTGACTTTGGAGAAGAATTCTGTTTCTTGTTAACATACTTAATCACTTGATTGCATCAATATTTCTTAATTTTGGAATATTTTGTTAATTTCTTTTGTGGTTTTAGAACTAGCTATCAAACTACTCTAACCTGTGTGATTTTTAAAACATATTTGCATTGTAGATTCAAAGATAGCTTGAAGTCTATGAATTACTCACTCCAGATATATTTCAAGTCTGAATATGGTCATAAAACAGACTGTAAGCTTGGAATATTTCTCCTGTTCAGTGGACAATTCTAGTCTATATCCTAAGACAATCATCTTTTTAGGTGTGACTGATTGCTTTTTCAAATATTGGTAATTTCAGGGTTTAGACTTTTTACTTTTCTGATAGGTTTATGAAATGAAGGTTAATAGACTGAATGATCATATCAATTCAGACTGATATAAGGAGTTATGTGTAGCCTTCCTATAGATTTGCAGTTAACTGTTTAAATTTTCATCACTAATACTCTTCTCTTTGGAAGCTATTAGGAATGTCTACATTTGAAAACTAAAGTTTGCAAACATCACAATTTGAACCATAAATTTTCTCAATCCTCATATTATGATCAGCCATTGTAAAATGTGTGAAATGATAATGTATAATAATGCCAAAGTAAATAATTCCAAACCATAGAAAAATAACTGCTGTGTTTTTAAAAATCTTATTCCCACCTCATTTGCTTTAATTTTTTTCTAGAACATGGAAGTATGTGTTGTGCCATATTAAAAATCTGGAGGAAGTAATCGTGTAAAAGTATTTTAGGGCAATAATAATTCTTACTTCCTGAGGAAAGTTTTTTTTTACTGTCGATTCCTTAGCATATCATTTTGAAAAACTTCTAATAGTTCAGTAAAATGTTTTAGAACTTATGTTTTATTAGTTATCTGGATGAATTCTTTTTGCCACAAAGCCCATATGGGTAGTTCTGCAAATGTTTTTTGTTTGTTTTTAATAAACCCTGCCATTCAATAATCAGAGAGTCCTGTATTTTAGAAGATTCTTCCTGTTGAGGTAAAAAGGTCTTAGATAATAGGAAAGGCAGATTTACAATGTCCTAACGTTTTCATAGTAGAATTTACAAGGAATTTACCCAGCTAGGTTATCGTCATTGTGTAGCAGCAATATAAATAGTGGTTTCATTAATCACTCATCAGATGAAGCAGTTACAAATCATGTTGTACTTTGCTCTAAAGATTATTGTAATTTCAGACCACAGTATTTTCTCTGAACAGTTTCCACTGTAAGGTTGAGAGTATGTTCTTTATTCACATCATCATTAAAGATTATCAAATAGCAGTTAAAATAATTACGTTTGATCTTTTCTTCCCTGAAAATAATGGTGAACATGTTTTCTACATTATGGATATTAGAAATGCACTCATTTAAATCATAGCAGAAATTACATTTAGATGATATAATTACTTGGTTTTGTAGTAGTGTGAAATACTTTTTTAAAAAATTGTGCTTGTCTGTATCTGAAATGTTAAATTGTAACACTATAGGGATTATAGAGTTATATTTATTACTCTCCTCCAGACATCAAGCACAATTTTCATGTAACAGTTCTTATCCAAGTGCTGCTAATCTGTTGTGCAAATAATTAAATTATTTGGTTGCCTATCTAACTATCCACAAATCACTGTAATCCTTGAGACATTGTCTTGTTACTCATTTGTATTAAAATTTGAGTGATGTGGGTTAATACTTTAGAACAAAATCCATCAGTTCAGCTCTGTTAGACAGTAAAGCATTTGGGATCACTAGTTTTTATATAGTTATCAGTAAATTTTGAAGGGGCTATTTACTACCAGTGATTAAGGGGGAAAATGATATTGTCTGTATCATTTGACTTGAACATTTGTGGTATTGTAAAAGTCTTGTCTGTTGTGCTTCTAAATTGCTTAAGCCATACATACTCTCAAACAAGGCTCTTTTGTTCTTTCCAACAGCCTTTTTCTACTGTCTCTTATGGTTAATACTTCATAGGTTTTAGAAATTGGGAAGCTATCGAAACATTTTGTTTTCTTGGGTTCATCAGATGTGTGATTTATCATAAAGAATAGCAAGCCTTTCACTAACTACTTCACTAAATGAATTTCAGAGTAAACACTGTGATTCTGCAGAGGATTCAGTAGGCCCTTGTCTTTCAATGTTTTCTTCTGTTGTGCAGTGCCTACCACTTTAAGGGCACTTAAATACTAGCAGATGGAAAGGTAAAAAGTTATTTTGATGCTTGTTGAATAACATTACAGAATATATGATTTTTGCTGTTAGTGTATTGAAACACTTGCATTGATAAACGTTCTCTAGGAATGTTGATTACATTCCTCAGGTGTGAACTCTTGTAAATGAATTTTGTATCTTGAATCTACATGTATATATATTAAGTGTATCATCAATATAAAAATAAACATATTTGCTTAAAGTGTTTTGATAATGCGGTATTTTTAACAAGTGCTACACTGGTTTGCTTCTGGTTTCAGATAATACTTAAACGGTGCTTCATTTTGGGATTGTGGAATAGATGAGTATTCTTCTAATTCGTAAATTTCTTGCGTCCTAGTCTCCGTCCTGCTCCTAGTGGTCAGAACTAGAACCCATGAAAGGAAGAGGTGTTTTCAGTCGATTTGAGTTGCTAACCTTTGATTGAGCCTTGTGTTGGCTATGCGGCAAGCTCCTATAATGTGGGCTGCCTGGCAGACATCGGGTCTGGAGACCTGACGTCAAGCTACTAATTTGTAGTGTAATTTTGAACAGGGCAGTTTACTTCTCTGAACTTGCTTCATCTGTCAAAAAGAGCCAGCCTATTATAGTGAAACTAATGTATGCCGGCGTGTTTTAAAATAATCTGTCCGGGTGCAAGTCATAAGAAGGATATGATTTTGGAAACGTCATTCAGTTACTGTATGTTGAGTTGCAATTATAAAATGTGTAACCTACATACAGCACATCAAAGGCACAAAAGTCAAAACAGTAGTACAACGCCTGAGATCCCAGTACTAATTTCTGGAGCCACAGGCTTCTGTGTGTGAAGAGAGGCACAGACTAAAAGTGATCATCACCCCTATCGCCTAGGGTGCAGCAGGAAGAGGAACGGAGGCTACCTGTTGGCTGCGTGGCTGGCACGTAGGCTAAGCAGTGAAACTATGGCGGAGGGATCTATTCAGCACGGCACACTTCAGTACAAGTCACCAATTAGATTCTCTCCCGTTAGCCATGGAGCTCCTCCCACTTTTAACCACTTCGCACCTCTCCCAAAAGTAGACGAAAGGCTATTTCAAGACCCAGCTGTAATATGCGGGACCGGCCGCTGGCTGACGTGGCAAACCAGCCGAGGTTGTGCCCGGCTTGACTCCCCACTCTCCAGCTGCTTTGGTCCAACTGCAGCCGTGAAAGTCGCATTTACGGACGCCGAGGCAGCACGCGGGCGCATGCGCGTCATGGTCCGGTCGCTGCGCAGCCACTTCCGGCGTGCTGGTGGAAGTGCGGTTCCGGGTCGCTGCTCTGCTACACCGCCGGCTTGGGGTCTGGTGACGCCGGACGGCGCTCACGAGAGGTCCGGGAGGCGGGGCTTTGCCGGCTGCCCTGAAAGCGGCAGATGCGGGAGCTGGGGCTCCGGGGACGTCAACAGGCCTCTCGTTTTTGAAGTGGCCTTGATCTGCCTCCAGAGCAGCTGGGACAGGGTGCCCAAGATCTTGAACAGGGGGTACCAGGGTATTAAACGGGCGGTCGGGGTGGAGGTGGCTGGGGTGGCGAGTTGCCCCAGTGTGTCAGTCTTGAAGCCGAAGGTTCCAGGATTCCTCTCGACGCAACCTTGGACTAGTAACTCCGTCTCTCTGGGTCTCAGTTTGCCCACTGTCAACCAGGAGAGAAGTTGGACCCCTCCTTTCCTTGACAGTTCAAACACGGGCAAGTCCGGAGGGAGAGAGGGAGTGGGATCCAGACTACTGCGACTGGCCCGGCCAGGTACCTGCCTGCCTTCTTGGGAGTTGGGCGTCTGTCTTTTATTCAAGTTTGCTGTCCTTCTCAGTGACTCTCGTAGAGTAAATCAAGGGTCGGTGACCAGATTGTCCAGAGTCTGGCTAGGTAGATGGTGTGTGGTTGTCAGAATCAACTGAAAAATAAGGGCTCTAGGAAACCTTAGTATCATTCAAGTCCTTTTGCTCACAATTTTCTAAGAGAAGTGGGGTTTAGGAACCTACTGCAGTAAAAGATTTCTATTATTTGTGCATGTAAGTGAAACTTCCAAGCAAGTAGAAAATGCAGATGAGATTAGGACGGGGGGTGTCGGGTGAATAGTTCACTGAGAGTTGTGGTAGTGACAGATTTACTTTCCTGAACTGCCTCTCCGTTTTCTTCTTTCCCCCTGCCCCCATATATTGAGGCCTCACATTTGAAAGGAAATATCCAGTGTATTTTATCTTTTCTTCATGCAGGACAATGCTTTGACCTCCATGGTGCTTTGAATCTAGTAGATAGGCCAGGTGAGTAGATGGTTTACAGCCATTAAAGGTAAAATTTTTGAAAAACTGCCCAGATGTGATGATCTAAAGTGCTAAGAAGTCATTTGTAGGTTTTAGGGTAGAGCATAGGTATCTTTCAGAAAGCGAAAAGGTTGAAACCAGATGATCAATGTTTTATGCACCATCAGGGGGAAGAATGTTTGAGTCTCATTTCAGATGTTCTGATGACAAGAAAAATGTGATTTGGGATAATTTTATTAAATCCAAAACCGCACAGTATTTTCAGGGGAAAAAAAAAACAAAACTTAGTGGGTATCTGATACCTACACAGTAATAGTTGTCTGGCTTTTCTGCTTTCTCAGTTGTCAGCCTTTGCTAGGAAACAGCTAGTTGCAAACTATCTTTGACCATCGTGTGTTCATGTTTTTGTTTTCTTTACCAAAAAAAGGCACTAAATGTAGTTCAACTTAAATTACGTTTTATTTGGGGAAGGATTCAAAAGCATTATATGAGAGTAATGTTTGCCTTGGGAAATTTTTCTGAGTGTATCATATACCATAGCCAATATGGTACAATAAAGAGAGTAGGCACTTGTGAGTCAGAGACACCTGAGTTCGAATACTAACTCTGCAGTTTATCCAAGCTGTCATGGGCAGGGTATTTTCCCCTCCCTGAGACTGGGTGTCTTCATCCATACGTGCATATGGACACCTTGATGGTGTAGTGGCTTAAGTCCTATGTCTGCTAACCAAAAGGTCGGCAGTTCAAATCTACCAGGTGCTCCTTGGGGACTCTACGGGGCAGTGTACTCACCTATAAGGTCACTATGAGTCGGACCGACTCAGTGGACTAGATTTGGTTTGTTTTTTTAGATATGCATATGGAACTCCTGAGTACTTTTTCTAATTGTTTAGTAATAATTGTGTTCTAGTAAGCATACATGTAAAATTATGAAACACATTTCAAACTTTGTAAGTTAATATAGTAATTCAGGTGTGAAGTCTCTTCAGTGTTTAATTTAGGGTTTATCTCTTACACCTGATTTATAGATTCCCTGTTGCCATAGACCCTTGGCCCACATTTAAATGGGAATGCAGCTGGCTTGGATATCTGGAACTTTCTAGGCTCTTCTTACTCAGTCACTGGTTGCTGGTCTTAAAGAGTACAGAGGTGGTTCGAGAGCTGGTCAGCAGTGCAGGATAACTACACGGCAAAAATGTTCGCAAAACTAAAGAAGAAAATTGCAGAAGAGACTGCGGTTGCGCAGAGACCAGGAGGTACTACTAGAATCCCACGGTCAGTCAGCAAGGAGTCTATTGTGTCAATGGGAGCTGACTCAGGAGATGACTTTGTAAGTATCTTTAGTAAGTTGGTTTCATGTCAATATAATTTTTAAATAATATGGGAATCGTTTTAATATTTTCTTGTAAAAGGATGTGATTTCATAGTTTTTATGGCTTATACCTATATGAGACCCTGCACATCTGATTCTTCTTACTCTGAGGTGCTTTTCTGTTTCTTTTTCACTTCTTTTTCTGAGTCTTTTTCCATAGTCTCTGTACTATCTTTTTGTAGTTTGGTTGTTTTTTCTTTTTCCCCCATCTCTATGGCTTGCACATTTTGTTTTACATTTCATGTCTCAAAGCCTTGGAGCTGTTTTTTCCACAGACATGTAACTTTAAGCCTTTGTTACTTAAAAGTACTGTGTGAGTTGTAGTGAGAATTAGCAAATAGCCAGTGTTTTATTGGGAAAGTTGTTGGAAAATTGTCAAAGATGTAACTGATGATACTAGTATGTTCTTTTTAAAGTGTCTTCGTGGTTGTAAAGATTTAAGAAAATGATGATACTGCCATGTTAGCGAAATTTCAAACCTAAGATTGAAATGTGTCTTTAGCATGTGACAGAATCCTCTTATATAACATGGCCTTTTAAAAAAATGATAACAATGTAATGCTTGGTATAAATAAAGATATGTGTGTAGTGTATATGTAAAGGATAAAGCATAAAAATTTAATATTGTTTATTTTTAAAATGTATGAAAATGGTTTACCATAGGTGGTTCTCTTGCTTTTTTTTTTTGAACTCATCCTGTTTCTAATGTGAAGTTGTGGTTCACTTTTTTTTTTTTTACTGCTGTGTAAGTTTCCAGCATTTGAAAAGAGCATTGTTTATCACTCTCTTCTAATGATAAACCTTTGCGTTGTTTCTATGGTCAGATGAGTTGTCTTTCCCCTTCTTTCTTAGACTGTCTGAAACCTAGCTCATATTACATGGCAGGAGCTATTAGATTATTGAGGTGTGACAGTAGGTTACCAGGTGTAAAATATCTTTGGCTACTATATTTAGCAGGAAATATAAGTGCACATTTGAAGACCAAGCTGAAGGATATAGTTTTATTGCTGAGTTCTGCAGTGGAACAATCTGCTTTGGCTTCATGCTGACGTGCTAAAGGAAATTGCTTATCTAGAATGTATTCCAGGTACAGAGATTGGCCTGACTTCAGGACTGGGAATTCTAATTTATTTGAACTTTCTGTGTAATCAATGTAATGCTCGCTTTTTATCTCCAGACCCTTATATGCAAATGTATTTCTGCACCTAGATGCCTGCCTTTTGGCACTAGCTAGAAGCCTTTGGGATGTTATAGACTCTTCCTCACTCATTTCTTGGGATCCAGTCAGTCCATAAGTATTTCGGCTGCTGTTATGGATTGTATTGTGTCCCCCCAAAATATCTGTCAACTTGGCTAGGTCACGATTCCCAGTGCTGTTGCGATGGCCTACGATTTTGCCATTTAATGTGATTTCTCTGTGTGTTGTAAAATCATCACTCTGATGTTAACGAGACGGATTAGTGGCACTTACATTGATGAGATCTGTAAGATTAGTCAGTGTCTTAACCCAGTCTCTTTTGAGATATAAAAGACAAAAGGGAGCAAAGAGACAGGGTGACCTCATACCACCAAAACAGCAATGCTGGGAGTGGAGTATGTCCTTTGGATGTGAGGTTCCTGTGCAGAGAAGCTCCTAGTCCCAGGGAAAATTGATGACAAAGACCTTCTTCCAGAGCCAACAGAGAGCATGCCATCCCTGGAACTGATAGCCTGAATTTGGACTTATAACCTACTGCGTTGTGAGAAAATAAATGTATCTTTGTCAAAGCCATCCACAGGGGATATTTCTGTTACAGCGCCACTCAATTAAGACAGGTTCCATTTCCTAATTATCTCTTAAACTTACCTTCTATCCTCTTACCTGCTGGTAATACATATACTAGTATTGGCATTTTAGTTCAAACTGTCTTTTTCTTGTGAACTTTTCATCACCCAATTGGACAGATGTGGCAACTTCTTTGGACTCCATAGTAGCTACCCAAATTGATATTTCTAAAAAGCAGATCTGTTTATGGTTCTCTGGTGCTTAAAATCCCTCAGTGTCTTCTCCATCATTTTCAGGATGAGATATAAACTCAGAGTATAATGGTAAACTGTTAGGATTTCATTACAGCTTACCTGTTTAGCCTCACCTTGCTCCACTTGCTACATCCCGTACTCCTGGAATGGAACATATTCCTTCATACCTATGAACATTTCATATACTGTTTTATCTCTCTGAAGTGTTTCCTGCCTCCCTTCTCCTTTCTCACTGTGTGCTTCTAACTGGCTCTTGTGCCTCCTTCAAGACTCAGCTCACATTTTAGGTCCAGCACTCCCCTTGGACCCAACCTCCCCTCTCATACACCCCTTACTGCTTGCCCCTCCTGCTTAGTTTGATGTCTTCTGCTTACCTTTATGAAACATGTTATTAATGATTTTCTTGTTTATTTCTCCCTCTACACGGGGAGCTTTGTGAGAGACATCAGAATATATTATAGTAGGTAGGAGCTCAGGTTGGGTTATGGAGTGAGATCTAGGTTTGATGCCTGGCTTCATTATCATGAAACTTTGGTTGAGTTCCTTCACTCTTTTGTGCCTTAGTTTCTGCATCTGTAATATGGGGATATGAATGGTACTTATCTCTATAAAAATATGTGTGTTGGAAATCCCCAAGATCAGTTCCAGGTTCAAGGACTCACTATGAGAACTCATAGAACTCAGCATATACTGATATTCATGTCTATGGTTTATTATAAGGAAAGGATACAAAACAAAATCAGCAAAGGGAACCGACTGATGGGGCAAAGTCTGGAGGAAACTAGATGTATATTTGTAAAAGCCCTCTCCCTCCCAGTGAAATCAGACAGGATGTGCGTAATTCCAAAGTGTGAGTTGTAACAACATGTGTTTAATGTGGTCTGCCAGAAAGCTCAATAGAGGCTCAGTGTCAAGGTTTTTACTGGGGGCCGATGTGTAAGCACCCTCTACCTGACACATACTAAAATGCCAGTCATAGAAGGAAAGCAAGTGTTCAGCATAAACCAAGTTGTCCAGATAGTTTAGCCATAATAAGCCACTATTGTCAAGGAATGATGGGAACCCTCCTGAAATCTGACGTTCCCAGCTGCCTGCCAAAGGCCATCGTTACAGGCAGGCTTTTCTAAAGATCATAGTGTTAGGCCTTTGATGTTAACCCTTTTCTAAAAAAAAAGTATAATGTATAAAGCACCTAACATAGTGCCTGACTTTTACTAAGCATTTCATAATCAGTAGTTAGCTGCTACTGCTGCTGTTTTAAGCCAGGACTCTGTTACACCACTAATCCCTGTGCCTAACACACTGTTGAGACATAGCATGTCTCACTGACAGTAATGATCATAGAAAATTTCATATACTACTAGCAATAGATGACATTTATTAAAACTAATTACATGCTAGGCTCCATTTTATGAATTGGACATGTATCGACATATAATTCTCATTACAGATCTACAAAGATAGATAGTATTCATTATCTCAGTTTACATGTAAGGAAATAAATTCCCTGAAAAGTTGAATCATTTGCCCAAGTTCTGACAACTTATAAGTGGTGAAGCTGGGACTTGAACTCATGCCTTCTGACTCGAAAGACTCTTTCCTTTAACTATATACTGACTATTATCAAATATAGAGTGAGCAAGTGGCTGGATGGGCAAGTAAGCATTTGAAGTGAATTGCTCAACTACCTTTAAAGACATTTTTGTGATAAAGTAGAGCTATGTGATTAAAAACTGTATGTTAGATAATATTTTTAATTTTGTTAAATGTGATAGCGGAATTGTGGCTACAGAGGAAATTGTTCTTAGTTTTACAAATATTTATCAAAGTATTTAGGATGTTTGTTTAAAATGTTTCAGCAAAATAAAAATAAAGCAAATATGGAAAAATGTAAATGGATATAATGTAAGTGGATGGAGAATGTTCATTAAACCATTTTTCTGACTCTTCTGTATGTTTGAAAAATTTTATAATAAGTTAAAAGGTAAATACTGCTGGTTATTTCATAGCATTAATAAACAGTGTCAAAGTAATAGTAGTTCCTATGTGTTTCAAAATCATCTGAATTGTTAAGAATTGATGTCTCCTTAATATATTGATTTATTGAAAGCATGTTGTGTGCTAGAATCTATGATTCTATCTTAGAGCTTTCGAGTGCCATCCTCCTGTTTTGTGAATGAGGATACTGAAGCCTAGTAATTGTCTCAGTATCAGTGATAGAGTCTTAGTCACAGACACAGCCTTTGATGTAGCATGAGCTGTAGCAAGTGGCAACACAGCATCAAACTCTCTGGTGCTGATGAATACAGTGTCTGTTTCCTTGCTTCAGCTAAATTACTACTTAGTAAAGAATCTTTTCCCCTTATCCTAGGACCTTATTTTTAGAAAAATAAAGTGATTCTCTCTTTTAAATATACTTTGTATATGCACTATAATGTAGTTGATCATGATTGTCTGGGTATAAAATTTATGTGTTTAGTATTCTTATGTATCTACATTATAGAGGGAGAAGATGGAGCTGCTCTAGAGATAGAGAGGCTAGGATTCAGGTACACTAAGATTTTCATGATAGTTTACTGGTACTCAAACCTAAAATAAGAGTTGTCTGCTCTTTTGGTTCAGTGCTTTGGTATCACACTGATGAAAGCTCATGTTTGAGTACAGCCTCTCCTTGTGTCTGTTTCAACAGGCTTCTGATGGAAGCAGTTCCAGAGAAGATCTTTCATCCCAGCTTTTAAGAAGGAATGAACAGATACGGAAGTTAGAGGCTAGACTTTCTGGTATGTCTAAGATGTCATAAAAAAGCAAACAGGAAACTTGCCTAGCTCTCTCTTCCTAGAAAGTAGCCTTATAGAATAGCCCTACAGTTATTTTGACATATCATTTTAATCTTTTTAGTCAAAAAGGAACAATTTATGCCCCCTTTGTTTTTTCTAGTGTACTGCATAAATATTAAGTTCAAAACTGAGTATGAAAGTTAAAAAAAATTAGTAACTTTTGGTTTTCTGCTCCTGAGATTTCTAGCAATGGATATAAAAAGTGTTAAAAGTATATGTAGAATAGACATGACCATCTTTCACTCACTAGTATAGCTTGCTTTCAGGTAGAGAGGGATATGGGATAGTATTTCCAATGAATAGCAAACAGGCATTGTCTCCCTCAGCGCCAGAACGGGTTTGATGATGTGTTCCAACTCACTGTAGCTACGTATCACCTGTGTGAGTGCTGTTCTGGGTCTTCCAGCAACTTATTAGTGGTGTTTCTTACTTTAAGCCCTGTATGATAGCTGCAACTCTCATTACATCTTTTGTGTGTGAAAAGTTTACAATTTATACAATTCCTGTTATGTTCTTTGCCTGAGCAGAGTATGATCATGATAGAGTTGTGAATTCTTATGCTGGTTTCTGGCAGTAGATAGATTTGAAAACTTCATCCTGTGAAGTACTCCATATTCCATGTCTCTTTTTGTCCCTTGGCCTTATGCCTATTTCACTGGCGTGAAAGCAATAGATCACAAAATTTACTAAATTGTGTGTGAAGTATTTGTAGAGTTACTAAAAAGGTCAATAGTGTAGTTCATGGCTGCCAGTTAACCCATAATTTCATTTAGCCCTCGCTACTCCCTTATAAAAGTTAGCAAGAGTAAGGTTATGCAAGTAGTAAATCACACCACAGCTACTGCCATTAAGTTGATTATGACTCTTAGTAAACCTACAGGTCAGAGTAGAACTTCCTCATAGAATTTCCAAGGAGTGCCTGGAAGATTTGAACTGCCAGCCTTTTGGTTAGCAGCTGTAGCACTTAACTACAGAGCCACCAAGGTTCCCAAGTAATAAGTGGTAGACTCCAAATTCACATTTATCTGATGCTGGAGTCTGTACTTTAGTCTACAGTGTGCTGTAAATTTATTGCTGTTTTGTCACCGTACCTGTGGGGGGGAAACAAATACTAACAGCAGAAGTCAAATAACTTCAATTATAGCGAGGGGGAGTAGCTACAAAACAATATATACCTTTTCTAATACAGAAGGAAGAATAGTTTGGGCTTGACTTATGTCAGAGAACGGACAGGGAAGAGACCTAACATTTATTTGAGCCCTTTCATGTCCTGGTTACTGTCGTACAGGCTTGGTGTGAATAATAACAATAGCAGCTACCATTTATTGAGTGCACTGTACCAGGTTCTTTAGAGAGGTTAACCATTTAGGTATGGTAATGCATTCTTTTAGGTAGGTACAAGTAATATGGTTTGATAATGAAGAAACTAATACTTAAAATCAATAATTTGCTCAAGGTCTCTCAGCTAAGGACTAACAGAGTTGGGATTTGAACTTAAGTCTACTTTTCTACTATTCCATACTGTCTTCTTTGGCCACCCAGGTAATTAATTCTGACTTTCACATTTATTATGGCATAGGCAGCACAGTTCCCAGTTTCTGTATAGGAGGGAAACTGACTTTTGTAGAAAATTTAATGATTGCACCACGAAGATGGTAAAGTGCTGAAGTGTTTGCTATTACTCTAACCATTGTTTACCTAGTTGTGTGGACTAAGCAGGCTGTTTAGTGAGTTCCCTTTGGTCTACCCTATGGCTGAGGCTGAAAGGAAAAGTGGATTTAAAATAATGAGATGACAGAGCATTCTTCACAGCAGGATATCTCTGATGACCAGACCAGGCCTAATTCTCGTTCTCTATGAAGGCTGAACAAGTCTGCTTGTTTGTTTCACCATTTACACTGTGGATAGTTTGTACTATACCTGTTTACCTGTGTTGTTCATTGTTAATGGGAGGCAGTCTACCAAGCTTCGTGAACAGGAATGGTTTTCAGGTTGAGAAAATCATCATCATTTTTCATTCATTTTTTTGTTTAATTAACTTCCTTTCCTGATGTTTGTCCATTCTTGGTATGTGCATCACCCTCCTCACCCAAGACTATGCTGAACAGGTCCGAAACTTGCAGAAGATAAAAGAGAAGCTTGAAATTGCATTAGAAAAACACCAGGATTGTACGTATTTTTTTTTTTTATGCTTTTTACAATTTTTTCAGGGTTTTTTTTTTTAAATGAAACAATAGTGTATATATGTTTGTCCCTCATCAGAGTTCAAGTCTTCGCTTTATAAGTAGTGTACTGCTTAAGAGGTTGATATATAATATAATATTTGTCTAATGTTTTTAAGTACACAGCTTATGTTACCTTATAAGCATGCTTCTTAAGGGAAAGTGTTATCTGTATGTACCAGTTTGTCTCCACCAGTTGACCAGCTTATTGGCTGACCTTAGGTTTTGGTGAAATCCAGGGCCTGACCCCTGAGCCTAGGTTAGGAGTCTTGGATTCTAGCCATAGCTTCACTGCGCCGTGTTCAGTAAATGGGGAAAATCTGTGGCTGTCACCATTCTCCCAACAGGAAAAAATGTATTTTGTTCAGTCTGCCTTAAAGTATATGTTCTACTTTGAGTTCTAGCAAAGAAAGATGTTAATGCAAGTGGAAACTTACTTGTTGATACAATATATACTAAACATTTCTAAAGGCAAATGAAGTGAAAGAAAGATTTGTCTTGAATTTTGTTTTTGTTTTTAATTCCTATAAAGTGGTAGTAGCTGTCACTCAACAGCAGCATTGGTGCTTTCTGGTAACATAGCCAGTGTTTTGTCGTTGTACTGTTTAAAAAATTACCTTTGGCATCTCCCTAAATGTATTTACTTGACTATTAGAAAAAGTAAAACTAACAGAAAATAAACAGTAAAGAAAACTTGTGGTTTGTCACTAAGGCCAAAAGAGTCTTCTGGGAAAGTCAGGATGGATCAGCTTTTCCTGGTCTCATAATCCACTTATGTGGCCTTTGCCTTTTATGTTAGGTGACACCTGTAAAGTAAATAGAAAAATTTTTTATTTGTCATGCTGTTTATGGAATATTTCCACATCTCAAATAGAGCCTCTTTGTTAACAGCTTCCATGCGGAAATTTCAAGAGCAGAATAAGACATTCCAAGCCAACAGAGCCAAAATGGCAGAAGGACTGGCTTTGGCATTAGCCAGAAAGGACCAGGTATTTTATATGCGGTGCTGCGCAAGACTGGTGGAGAGATTTCACTTGGTCACATGATTTCAAAAGTCATGACATAAACCTGGTAGAAAATACTTACAACCTAAGAGAAAAGGAATGGTAAATCCTGTATAAAGTTTCACTTGAAATTAAGGTTAGAAATCATCAAGAAACTTGATAGTTTTATATATGAAATATGCCAGAAATGCAAGACACCATCCTCTACTACTGTGTAGTTTTATAAAATGGAGATGGGAAATAATTTGTAGTCTGGTGCAGATCCCCAAAAAGGAGGAAAGATCTCTGCCCTCTAAAAACCTGTGTCAAAATCTCAGCCCTAAAACACTTGCCTGCTACAGTGGAGAAGATGCCGTCAAGCCAGCTGTCATATGTCATGTACAGTTCTGACAGCCTCTTTGTTCGTCAGCTTCTTCAGTCCATAGCTAGCTAGACAGAGGGGAACTCATCTTGGGGCAGTCCCAACAGAACCATCCATTTAAAAATGCTGACTGAGTGACAGCAAGAAATAAAATAAAGAGTGTTACTGGCTAGTACAATAATTATGAAGCATATTTTGTTCAAGATATCAATAGCATTTTAAATTAAGAAAAAAGACCCTAACCCATTGTCATTGAGTCAATTCTGCCTCATAACAACCCTGTAGGACGGGGTAGAGGTGCCCCCCAGAGTTTCTAAGGAGCATCTGATGGATTCGAACTGCTAGCCAAAAGCAACCAAACTTCATGCTAATAAGCATGAATATGTTATTATAACCCTGAATAACTAAGACAGGGTCCGTTCATTATATTCCATTTATGAAAATGTAATATGTAGGATAGTTGGCTGGTTTGGTTTAAAGAGTATATTAGTCATGTGAAAATTTATTTAAAGGGAAGAACTGATTTCACTGAAAAGAAATCAATAATTATGGTATGAATATATGTAGATGAGGTAGGTAATCTAAAATCAGTACATTTTGGTTGTAGGCAATTGAGATATGGCCCTTTCCCTCCTTTTCTGAGGTTTGTGAATACCAGGTTTCTCAGACCTGGTAACTTAAAGCATCTTGATAAAATTGAAAGGAGAAAAAAAATTATCAGGTACTGGTAAAGATACCCTCTGCCCAGTTTTGGTAAATTAGTTTTTCAATAATTATGGGATTGCCCACCTCAGCTGATTTCAAGCTACCCATTCCCAAGAAACAGATAGTAGTACAGTGCTTGGATATCCAGCTTAGTGAAAATCTGTAGACTTAATGCTTGTGACCTAGAATTTTATGTAAAGTCATTTTCTTCTTTCAGGACTTTTTAGCACTCTTAATATTAAGTCAAGTTCATGGGTTTTTCATTTACTCTTTTCTTTGGTTCTAGTTGTTTGCTTTGGAGGAGAGTTGTGCTTTTTGTCTTGTTTTCTGAAAGTCTGTGTTAACTGACGCTTTTCCCTGGAAACTGTTATCTTTTGTTTTGTTTTAGGAATGGTCAGAAAAAGTGGATCAGCTTGAAAAGGTTAGTCCATCTTCATTTCTGTCTCTTGAATGTTAACTTCTCTGGGGCTTACCAAACCAAACCCACTTGCAGTTGAGTCAATTCTGACTCATTGTGATTGTGTAAAACTGAGTAGAACTGCTCTAGAGAGTTTCCAAGAAGCACCAGGTGGATTCAAACTGCCAGCTTTTTGGTAAGCAGCTGTAGCATTTAACCACTGTGCCGCCAGGGTTTCCCTAGGGCTTAGAGAAGTATTTTACTCAGTAGCCAGTACACAGATGTTGTACTGCCCCCTGGAAGCAGGGCCATATATACTTAGACGCTAACTTGGAAAGCTCAAGTCTCCTCCTGTCTTCGTGGCTGTGATGAATTTATTTTACTTGCCCCTTCTGGTATCTTTCTACCCCCCATCCTCCCTTTTCTCTGTGTTCCTGAAGGCTGATAGACAGGAACTGCCTCACCAGAGCATCTCTGGATTCCTGTTGGATTCAGCCAGTGGGGAACACCAGAACTCTCTGTGGAAGAGGAGTATGATTAGGGCATCCATATCCCCAAGCTTTCTCCATGTGGGATCCTTTCAGGTTCATTGCATCCCATGACCAGAGATCACAGCTTCAGCTGGACAGTTTCTGGGTCATTTGTAGCCTCCTTTCCCCTTCATGCCTATCCTTACTAACACATTATCTTTTTGTTTTTTGTTTTGTTTTTTAAATCTAGCCACAGTTTTGCTAAGTCTCTTTGTTAGAGACTCCTGAAAAGACCTAATTTGAGTGTGCCATTTATTCTTGCTGGGGCCCTGCTTGATAATGTGGCTAGTATAAGAAATACTTTTTCAAGAGAAGTGAAGAAAGTGGACGTTTCTCAAGGGTCAGCATTGAACAAATAAGAGCATCTCTTGGCTGGAGCCACATGAGGGAATTGGTTATTCAAGAACCCTAGATTTTATAACGCTGCATAGGTACCTTAAGTAATTTGTTCCTAGTTCTGGAAATGAAGAAGACGAAATTTCAAGGCTGCAGTTGAAAAGGATTTATGGTAGACATTTATTTCTTAGGTTCATACATTTAGTTCCAAAATATACATAGCATTAATTTTAAGTAGATGAGTTTTATTGCTGCACTATTCTTTCCACAAAACACCAAGTTAAACCAGTAATTTTCTTTTTATGTGCTGTAGAAGTCTGATGAAACTGTCAGAATGCTTTAACATATTTATATAAGGAAACAATTACAGGAAAGTCAACCTTCTCTCAAAGAAGTACATACTTAAAAAAAACCCGATCATGCTGTGTTAATGATGGTCTTTTTAAATATGGTCATGTAGATTAGGTTCAAGTTTTCTTGTCTTAAGAGAAACACTTTAAGACTGTGATGGTTGAAATTCACTTTTTTTTTTTTTTAACCTTTTAAAACTATGGTGAGGGAGAATCTGTATAGGACTGAACCAAATATAACCTACTTTTTCATTATTCAGATATAGCCTACTTTGATTCACCAGGGTGAATTGCCCTCTTTTATTTCTTTTCCAAGAGTGTGTTGTAAAATATTTTAAACTGAAAAAGAAATGATGAGACATCTTTGTAGGGCTTTGAAGCCAATTTTATTTTTTTGGAAATGTTATTTTTACATTGTTTTAATGTCTTTTCAGTGAAAAATTAGAAACTACAAAAGCAGGCTTCATTGCAAGTAATCATAAAAAGCTATGATGTAGTACATTGTAAGTTGCTGACCTCAGTCATACCTAATTTTCATCAGCTTGCTATGTGACATCATTTCAGCTTCAAAAGGGTTATTTAGTCTTACTTAACTATTCCTGTTGTTCACCCAGTTCAAGGTGTCTCTGAATAGACATGTAAAATGGATATTTGAGATTGCTAATCAAATTTAAGAACATGAAAAATTTAAGTAATTGTTACTCTTGTTCCACATACCCATAACTAGCATTTTAAAACACTTAAAAAAAACATTTTTATTGAGGTGAAATTCATACAACATATAATAAACCATTCAAAAGCATAACTTGTTATACTTAGTATGTTCACAATATTGTGCAGCCACCACCTCTCTGCCTTAAAATTTTTTCATTGCCCTGTAAAAACACTTGTATACATTAAGTGATGACTCCACATCTCCCTCTTCCCCACCCCCTAATAACTATTAATCTGCGTATTCTGTTTCATTTCCAGTGAAACCTGTAAGAGCACTGGAATTAGAGGGGACTGCCTTGTTTTCACAGGTTTTCCATCTTACCACTTTTCTGTTACCTGACAGGTTTTTGCCTTATTTAGATTCTGGCTTCTGCAAATTTTACTGTAAATGGAATCATACAATATGGAACCTTTTGTGTCTAGTTTCTTGTATTAGCAAAATGTTTTCACGGGTACATCTAAGTTTTAGCATGTATCTTTGCTTATTTTTATGGCTGAATAGTGTCCTATTGTACGTATATACCACATTTTGTTTATGCATTTGATTATTGATGAACCTTTAGTTTGTTGGCTGATACAAATAGTGCTGCTGTAAACATTTGTCTACAAATATAATACATTTATTTTTAACTTGAAGAATTTGTAGGTAGTTCCATATTCTTCCATATTACTGTAAAACCTCTCGTTATTAATGTATTATTGTCTACTGATAATGTATTTCCTTAAGATTGTCCTTTAGTTAAGAATTTCACTTGAATAATATGAGTTTCTAAAGTTTTGGTTACCTCAGGTGGTATCTTCTTTGTCCAAACAGGAAAAAAGGTTTCTGACAGCTCAGCTACAGGAAATAGAGCACCAGAGTTTGAATCTTTTCCAAAAGAGAGATGAAATGGATGAATTAGAGGGGTTCCAGCAGCAGGAGCTAAGTAAAGTCAAACATATGGTAAGCACTTTTGTTTTAGTAGCTACGTACACAGTAGAGGATTAATTGCTCTGCTTTTGCTAGTCACTACTCTTTAATAGCTGATAAGCAGATTGTGGTCATCTTTGGTAGTAATTGTATTTGTTATGTTTTTCAGTTTATTATAAATAGAAAAGCTGTGTTTGAAATCTATATTTTCCCCCCTGCCCCAGATTCCCCCCCCCCTTCCCTTAACTACTAGGCATATTTTATCCTTGCTGGACAGCACTTGGCTTAGCTGGCCCTAAAATGTTTTATAAAAGTTTGGCTTATTGGTATAGATTTTCTTTAATTATATTTATCAGCAGAGGCCCAATGAAACTTGACACTTTTTTATCAGCTTTTAAAAAAGGAAGAAAGTCTAGGGAAGATGGAACAAGAGTTGGAGGCACGAACCAGAGAACTTAGTCATACCCAGGAGGAATTGATAATCTCCAATCAGATGTCTTCAGACTTAAGCGAGAAGTTAGAAGAATTGCAGAGACACTACTCAACGCTGGAAGAACAGAGGTTCTTGCTTGGTCTGTGGGGCCCAAGGGAAGCGGTGTTAGTGTAGCTCTGGCTATAGCCCACTTAACCTTTCCACCTTGCTCATTGCAACACTTTCTAATCTTACTGCTGGCAAAGGCTCCTGCACTGATCCTCACCTGGCTGAGGCTCAGGAAATCACCACCCCAACCCTCTCATCTGTCTCTCCCTTCTACTCTTGCTTGGAAACTCTGGTGGCATAGTGGTTAAGTGTTATGTCTGCTAACCAAAAGATTGGCAGTTCAAATCCACCAGGTGCTTCTTAGAAACCCTATGGAGCAGTTGTACTCTGCCCTGTAGGGTTGCTGTGAGTCGGAATTGACTTGATGGCACTGGGTTTTGTTTTTTTTTATACCTGCTTAGACTCAGAACCACTCTACCCAGAGTTGAATTCTGAGAATTTTAGTATGGTTTTATCTTGTCAGCTGTTGAGAAACCAAAGGCAGATGGAGATTTCTTGCTTAAACTTGGGTGGAAGTTTTTCCTTTGGACTTCTGCTTCAGTGAAAGCCAAAGAATATTCTCCATTGATAATTCATGTAGGCTAATAATACATGCAACTTTGGCATATGAAGAGCCATCTGTATTTTCCCTGTAGAAGAGTATGTGTTAGAATAGATGTCCAAGTTTTTTCATTGTCTGTTTTCTTTCAATGAAGAGATCATGTGACAGCTTCAAAAACAGATGCAGAAAATAAGATCACAGCCCTGGAGCAAAAGGAACAAGAGCTCCAAGCATTCATTCAGCAGCTTTCCTTTGACTTGCAAAAGGTAAGCAGGAGCGACTTGGATTTCTAAGATTTGTGATTGGGGTAGAAACTAATTCTGTCAGAAACTGCAGCCTAGAAGTGGCTGCTGAAACTTAACATTTCTCATGCAGTGCACACTGCACTAGCCAGGCTGCACTAAGATGGATATGGTCACCCTAGTGGAAAAAGGCCTGCTTGCCAAAAGAGGTCAGTGTCGTTCTGATGAGAGTTCTCAAACATATGACGACTGCTAATTAAGTTCACGAACTCATCTTATAAAAGGGATGCATATCTCATTGCTGAACATCACTACAGTCACCTTAGAAGTACTCCCCTTGGGAAGCTATGCACTAATGTGAGCACCTAGTGCACCCTTCAAAGCAATTTTGGAACTCTTTTTCTGGAATGGCCATCAGAGCTATTGTATTGTCCTCAATGTCCTGAATGTCATCAAAATGTCGTCTTTTCAGTATTTCCTGTATCTTCAGGTAAAAAAAAAAAAGTCACTGGGGCACATATCAGGTGGTGGGATATTCCAGTACAGTTTTTTGTTTACTAGCTGAAAACTCCCTCACAGACAACGTTACAATTAAGTTTGCAAACTTGTTGCCATTGCCTTCGGGGAAAGTATCAAAATTGCTTTGTAGGGTGGAGTAGGTGCTGGCATCAGTGCATAGCTTCCCAAGGGGAGTACTGTGAAGGTGACTAATGATATACAGCAGTGAGGTATGTAGGACTTAAAACAGTAAAGTTCACGGACTTAATTGTCAGATATCATATACATCATTTGGCCTAGTCAGATAATGTCTTAAAGTACCATGTGATGGATCTTGAGCATAAGAAAATGTAAGTCTTGGTTGACATGACCAGAGTTACACCTCTGTCACGTGCCTCTTGAGTCCTTCTGAATCCTGACCCTGTGTGCAACAGAATAAAAGGCTGCCCAGCCCTCTGCTGTCCTCACAATTGTTGCTATGTGTGAGCCTGTTGTTGCAGTCACTCCGTCAGTCCATCTCTTTGAGGATTTTCCTCTTTTTTGCTGACCCTCTATTTTACCAAGCATGATTTCCTTCTCCAGTCTTGATATTATGCCCAAAGTGAAACAGATCCTCACCGTCTTTGCTTCTAAGGAACGTTCTGGCTTTACTTATTTCAAGACAGTTTTGTTCATTCTTCTGGTAGTCTAGTATATGCAGTATCCCTCACCAACACCATGCTTCAAAGGCCTCAAATTCCTCAGTCTTCCTAATTCATGACAATTCACATGCACGTGAGACCGTTGAAAAAAATATGACTTGAATCAGATGCATGTTAGTCCTCAAAGTGACATCTTTGCTTTTCAGTACTTTGAAGAAGTCTTTGAAGATTTGCCTAATACAGTATGTTGCTTCAGTTCTTGACTGCTGCTTCCATAAACATTGATTTTGGATCCAAGTAAAATGAAATCCTGACAACATCATTCTTTTCTCTGTTCGTTGTGGTGTTGCTTGTCGGCCAGCAGTGAGAATTGTTTGTTTTCTTTGTGTTCAAGTGTAGTGCACACTAAGTGCTTCAAGTCCTCATTACTTTCAACAAGCAAGCCTGTGTCATCTGCATATCACAGATTGTAAATGAATTTTTCCCCAAACATAATGCTGCCTTCTTCTTTGTGTAGTCCAGCTTCTTGGATTACTTGCTCAGCATGCAGACGGAATAAGTATGGTAAAAGTATACAAAGCTGTGAATATTTGTCTATACCCGAGCAGGAGTTACTCTAGGGTATGTATGTTATGAAAAGGTTGTACATTTTCAGCTTTACTAGATACTGGTCAGTTAGTTTTCACAGTAGTTGTAATAATTTAAATACTCCCACCAACAATGTACAAGAATTTGGGTTATTCTGCTTTTTTGCAAACGTGAGATGGTTCAAGTTTCAGTTTTTGTAAATCTAGTGGGTATGGCATACTATCCTACTATGATTTTAATGTGCATTTTTTGTACTACTAATGAAGTTTATCATCTTTTCATGTGTTTAGTGGTCATTCACTTGGTCAACATTTCTGTGAAGTTTGTTCAAATCTGTTGTCCATTTTTTGTTGAGTTTTTCTTATTTTTTATTTTTCTTATTTTTTTATTTTTTATCTTATTTTTTATTTTTATTTTTCTTATTTCTTATTCTTATTTCTATTTCTTATTTTTCTTATTCTTTATGTCTATCCTGGATACTGGTTATATGGGTTGCACATATCTTCTCCCTTCTTTTGGCGTGTCTTCACACTGTGGTGAATAAAGGCCTCTAGTATTAGTGTAGTTGAAATTTAAGTTTGTGCTTTTATCTTTTTAAAGAAATCCTTACCAGGAACATAACCTGGCTCTTCTGTATTATTATTGAAAATTTTATAGTTTTGCCTTTTATGTAGTCACTTCTTTGTTATACCTAAAATTCAGTTTTGGTTTAAGAAAGGGATGCACATTCTTTTTTGTGGGGCACAGTACCATTTTTTTGAAAAACCTGTTTTTTTCTTGGTGGTGGTAATGTTGGGTATGCCGTTGAGTCTTGCAATTCATAGCTAGCCTGTATGATGGAGTAGAACTGCTCCATAAGGTTTCACATGGAAACAAACTTCTAAATATGTTTCTCTTGAGGAGCAGCTAGTAAGTTCAAACCACCCACGTTTTGGTGAGTAGCCAAGTGCTTAACCATTGTGCAGATGACACAGACTTGTTCTTTCTTTACTGATCTGTAATTTCAATTTGGTCACAGTTCATTTCCATATGTACATGAGACTGCTCCTAGGGTTATGGTATGTGCCACTTCATTATTTGCTGTGCACTGCCTTGGTGTTCCTGCTTAGTACTGTTGTTAGGAGTATCTGGAATATTGTTGACCCACAGAACACTCAGGATCCTCAGAACAACCTTTTGGTTGATTAGAATTGTACTGAATCTATAAATACATTTGGAGAACTTTGATTACTTTACATGTGAATTTTTCTTATCCAAGGATTTGGTCTCTGCAACTATTTAGTATTGGTTTTTATGTTCAGCATCTATCAGTAAGGTTCTAAATGGTCTCTGTAAATGTTGATTGTCTCTTGTAAAGTATATTCTGTGGTGCTTTAATTTTTATACCAGTTGTAAATCATGTCATTTTAAGTTATTTTCTATGTGTTGCTGGCATATAGAAATGTCAGTATTTTTGTATATTAATTTTTTTGTATAACTTGCTAAGAGTGAATGTATAGATTCTCTTGAATTTCTTTAGTAGCAGTCATATAATCTATGAATAAGGACAGTTTTGTTTCTTTCCAATTTTTATATCTTGTTTTTATTTATTCTGTGGGGTGAGATGTCAGGTAAAATAGTGACCATAATTTCTAAAGACAACAGTCTTGCCTGTATTAGTTAGTATTTGCTGTAGGGTTAAGGAAATTTCTTTTTTTAAATCAATTCTATGAGATACGATTTACATATAACAGAATGTAGGTGTTTCATATGTGTAGTACAGTACCCTTAACAAGTATGTACTCATGAAATCACTGCTGCCACAGCCAAGATACAGAAAATTTCCATCACCCCAAATGGTTTTCCTGTGTCCCATTATGTTAGACCCTACTCCCGAATCCTACCAGCCGTGAACCTTCTCTCTGTCACTATGGACTAGGCTTGTCTTTGAGTTTCCGCTGATTGGTTAGTACATTTTAAAAGACTTTTTTGGGGGGCTTTAAAAAGAAAATTTTATTTTGTCACAGTCCAGTAAGCTAAAAGTCCAAATTCAGGGTGTCAGCTCCAGGGAGAGGCCTTCTCTGCTGGTTTTGGAGGAAGGTCCTTGTTGTCAGCCTTCCCTAGATTGGAAGCTTCTGTGGTGCAAGGACCCTGGGTTCTTTACAAAGGATGGGCTCATCTACTGGCACTGCTTCTTGGTGATGTTTATACATACATGCCAAGCGTACATATGTAAAGTAAAACCACTGCTGTTGAGCTGACTCATAGTGACCCCACAGGTCAGAGTAGAACTTCCCCACAGAGTTTCCAAGGAGCACCTGGCGGATTTAAACTACCAACCTTTCTGATTAACAGCCATAGCACTTAACCACTAGGCCACCACGGTTTCCTCTTGGTGGTTGAGTTCCCCAAATCTCCATTTGCCTCCTTTTCCTTTGTATCTCAGGAGGCCATTTTAAAAGATTTAAAAAATTCTTTTATTACTACAAACAGGAGGGTTAGTCAGGGTACCTTTGTCAGGCATGCTGCTGAAAATGGAAGCATCAGTTCTGCTTTGGTTATGTTAAGTTTGAGTTGGTATCAGTCCTAGTGGGGAAAGCCAGCAGGCCATGGATATGTAAGTATGGAATACAGTGAGAAGGTTTGGAGTGTCTCAGATTTTAGCATTGCTATATGCTTATAGTAATTGAAACCAAGGATGTGAATAGGAGAAATGAGAGAGAGGAGAAGACTTAGAATTACTCCTTGAGGAACTTCACAATTTAAATGCAGGTAAAGGAGTAGGAGTCCAGCAAAGAATTAGGGAGAGTCTCCAGAGTTAGTAATTAAAAAAAAAAAGTAAAATAACCACACACATTGCCATGGAGTCATTTCTGACTCATGGCGATCCAGTGGTTAGTTAGCAATAGACGGGTGCAAATTTCTGGCTTCTGACTTCAACTTTTTTGTAGCAGGCGAGTCTCTTAAATTGAGGAGAGCATTTGTTTCTTTGGTACTAGGTCTGAACTGGATCTCTGAAGATTGCTGTGTTCTGATCCTACATCTTTTGTGTTTTTACAGGATGCAGTTAAGAACAGAATTTCAGGGAAATATGGTAGTCCCAGAGGAGACAGGAAGGGAGAGGGTAAAGGTTTATAGTATAATGCCATCTTGTCTGCTGTCACCTGTAGGTCACTGCTGAAGCCCAAGAGAAAGAGAAACTGATCACACACTTGCAGGAGAAGGTCATATTCGTGGAGAAGAGACTGGAACAGAATTTGTCAGGGGAAGAACATGTGGAAGAACTCCTAAAAGAGGTCATTTTACTTCTCTTTATACTGGCAGTGTCAGTGGTGACATTTAAGATTTCAAAAAGTTCTAGAATTTTAGAGCTGGAGAGCCAGAAAACAGCTTGATGGCAAGAGAACACTCTCCAACTTGGAATTGTACTCCTTACATCAGAAATAGCCTTACCTCTGTGTACTTCTCTGTTTTTTTTCCCCCAGGGAAAAAGATAGCTTTGTCCAGAGATGCATAAGAACAGATAGCATCATGATCATCACTAAGCTGCACCCACAGGTTTATGTCACATAGGCTGTCATGACTTACCACACTATTCCCTATCTCCACCCTTTGTACCACCTGTTGGCTAAGGAGAACACCAACCCGTTGTCCTTTGGCGTGAACAAGAAGTGCCTTGAGCAGCAGACTCTGTATGACTGAGACAACCTGTTGAGCTGACTATCCTTTGGCCAGTGTTGTACAGGAACTTACATTCTCATCAGGTCTGAGCTCATCCTCCTGCATTCTTCTCCCTCTCCTCCTTGTATCCCAAGGAGTGGTATCACCATGACAGAAGTGGCCCATCTAAAACCTTGGGCTATTATCCTAGATTCAGCACTCGCTTTCTGTCTGCAGTTAGTTTCAGCTAAATATCTCTATTACTCTGCCTGTGTGGAGCCCTGATGCTTGCAGCAGTTAGGAGCTTGGCTGCTAACCAGAAGGTCGGCAGTTTGAACCTACCAACTGCTCCTTGGAAACCCTGTGGGGCAGTTCTGCTTTGTCCTATGAGTTGGAATTGACTCAGAAGCAGTGGGTTGAGGTTTTTAGTTTTGTTTTTGTTTTTTAACCACTACTGCTGTACTTCAGGGCTTACAGCCAGTCTAGCCTAGTCTGTGTTAACTGTCTCTAGACTGGCCTACCAGCAGCAATCTTGCTTCCTTCACCCTGTCACACAGTCATCCACACTAACTGCCTAACTAAGCTTTCTAGACAGCGTGGCTAACCATATCACTCCCTTAAACATCTTCCCCTGCTCCCCTACGGTCTACAGTGAGTATAATGTGGATTCCAGGGTTTAAAATGACTTCTAGAGTCAAACTGCCTTGCTTGGTATCTAAACTCTTCTATGTGCTAGCTTCTGACTGAGCAAGTCATTTAATCTGTGTTTATTTCATTTGTAAAGTAAACATTTGTTTGTAAAATAGGGCTAATAATACCAAGCTCATAACATTGTTGTCAGCACTAAACGAGTTGTAGTATGTGACATGCTTAAAGGTCCGTAGTTGGTGCAAAGGGTTTGCACTTGGCTGGTAACCAAAAAGCTGGCAGTTTGAACCCACCCAGTGATGCCATGGAAGAAATAGGACTGGTGATCTGCTTCTGTAAAGATTATAGCCAAGAAGTGCTCATAGAGTAGTCCTGTTGTGTAATACAGTCACCAAGTCCACATGTGAAGTACTTAAAATGGCACTTGGAACGTAGAAGATCAATGTATGTCAGCTATTAGTATATTGTTATGCCGTCACCATTATTATAACAGTAGTTTTTTACATTTAGTGTATGTAAGAATTACTTGGAAAATTTGTTTCAAGTATGTGTCTCTGGCTATACTGCATAAAGTCTCATTTCAGTAAACCAGTAATAAAGCCTTAAGTTTAATAATAACCAAGGTAGGTGTAATGCCAGCATTTGGAAGACTCCAGTTTGAGAACTGTTGACTAGAATGAAACTGAAACGCCTTTTTGCAGCATGGAGATCCCCCGTGATTTGGCCTTTTGCCTAGCTTTGTAGTCTCAGTTCTTGACATAAACCTACCAACTTTTTTAACGAGTTGTGGTTCTTGGAAGGCTCCAAGTTTTTTCACTTCTCCATTGTGTTGGTCATGCTGCCCCTGTGTGTCTCCTCTTCAGGACACACTGTACTCTGCCTTGGTCTTAGTCTTTACTCCCAGCCTCAAGGCAAGGGACTGTGTCAGATTTATCTGAGTATACCTCATGATACATGAATTCTGTCTGAATAAAGTCTTTTGTTTTTTTTTAAAGTGTCTCATGTCCCCAGCACCAGTCATAGTATATGTTGTGGATATCAGTAAATACTTATTCATGGAGAAATGATGATTTTCTTTTACTCTTGCTTCAACTTATAGAAAACAGTTGCTGAGCAGAATTTGGAGGATACCAGACAGCAGCTATTGGCAGCCAGAAACATGCAGGCCACCACCATTGGGCTCCTAGAGACTCAGGTACTGACCACCTTGCCTGTGTTTGAGTGAAAGCCTGGTTGGATGACATGTCTGTGATTGACAGTCTCCTTGGGTCAAAGTTTTTTATTTTCGGGGGACTCATTTTTGGATCTTTGCAATGAATTAGTCATTTTCTTCATTCTTGCTGTGTTATCATCATTGTTCCATACAAAGTTACTGGCTCATTAATTTATTCCCATTTATCTCCGTTCCCTACCTTTTTTTAGGAAACTATTCAGTATACAGATCCTTTTATTGTTGGGATATCTTAAAATGAGTGATAATGTTTGGTGTGCATGTGTTTGTACTTTATGTAAATGTTGTAGCTATGTGTAGGTCTTCTCTGTTGCTTCCGGCTGCTCCATCTACTGTCTTGATCCACTTTGTTCTACTTATCCAGATTGCCAGATTACTGATCTGGATATCAAGATTGTCTTTTTCTTAACACCACACAGCAGTGAATATCTTTTTTCCTGCCCCTTTAAAGATGATAGAAAATGTATATAAGCTAATGCAACTACATAGTGCCTGCTTGTTCTGAGAATAGCTGCCCTTGGCTGTACTTCTTAGCATGCATGAGGTTGCCTGTATCTGCGTCCCTGCCTTTTCTAGCTCTGGAATTTCCCAGCCTTCTAATTTTTGCCAGTTTAATGAATGTAAAGTGATATTTTGTTGTTCAGTTTGCATTGCTGTAGTTTTTAATGGACTCTGTGGTGACATAGTTGTTAAGAGGTATAGCTGCCAACCAAAAGGTCCACATTTTTAATTCCCCGTTGGGGCAGTTCTACTCTGTCCCATAGAGTTGTAGTGAGTTGGAACCAACTCAGTGGCAGTAGGTTTGGTTTGGTTTATAGTTATTAGTAGTGGTCCTGGCAGCTAACCAGAAGGTTGGCCATTTGAACCCACCACCCAGTCTGTAGGGGAAACCTGTGGCAGTCTGCTTCCTTAAACATTTATAGCTTTGGAAACCCTGTGGAGCAGTTCCACTGTGAGGTTGCTGTGAGTCAGAATGGACTCACTGGCAGTGAATTTTGGGGGGTTATAGTTTGACCATCTCTTCATGTGCTTGATAGCCTTTTTGGTTTCTGCTATTGGAATTGGCCATCCATATTCTTTTGCCTGTTTTCTATGGGAATTTCAGTCTTTTCCTAATTTTATTTGAATGATTCATTATATATTCTAGTTCTTGTTAGTTATTAGACCTGAACAGAAATTCTTCATTTTGACATAACCAGATTCATCAACTTTTAGTTGTATGTTTTGAATTTTCTTTTAAAAAATGCTTTTCTGCTCCTAAGTCCTAGAGATACTCTTCTGTATTTTTGTCTATTAACCTTATAATTCTGTCCTTACCCACAATAGATTATTAATCCATTTACAGAGGAGCTTTGTGTATGATGTTAGATAGGAATCCAGCTATATTTTTCTCCATGATTCTAAATACTGTCTACTAAACAGTCTTTCCACATTGATTTCTCTTGTCAGCTTTATGAAGGAGCCCTGGTAGCACTGTGGTTTAGTGCTCAGCTGCAAACTAAAAGGTCAGCAGTTCAAACCCACCAACCCCACCATGGGAGAAAGACATAGCAGACATTACAGCCTGTGGTCTGGTTGAGAATAGGGGAACTCCGGAAGACATGGTGCTTGGACTCTGTTAACCCAGAACTAAAACCATTACAAAGCCAACTCTTCAGACAAAGATAAGATTGGATTATAAAGCATAAAATAATACTTGGGAGGGATGTGCTTCTTAGTTCAAGTAGCTATGGGAGACTAAATGGGCAGTTCTTGTCCAGAGACAAGATGAGAAGACAGAAGGGACAGGTGCTGGTTGGATGGAGACAGGAAATAACAGGGTGGAAAGGAGGAATGTTCAGTCACCTTATAGGGACAGCATCTTGGATCACAAAACAATGTGTTCTCAGGTGGCTTGCCCTGTTCAGAAACTCCAGTTAATCATAGATTATTCCTTTTAATAGAGTCCCACATGCTTCTTCATTTTTCTTGTTTCTTTTTTCTGATTTCTCCTCATAGATGCTGTAGTCAGTAGCTCTGTCTTCCAAGTCGGAAAGTCTCTTTTCCATTTGTTCCATTCTGTTTTCTTGGCTTTGAATTGAAGTTTCTATGACTTTGATTTTGTTCTTGATCTGTTGGATTTCAGAGTACTAGTGTTCCATCAGATCTGAAAGCTTGCTTAATTTTTCGTTTTTCTCTGCTGCATTTTGTATGAGGTCTAGGAGGGCTCTCTGTGTAATCCTTTTGTATTCACCTTCTTATAGTTTCAGAAAAACTTCTTTGTCTGAGAAGTTCTGAGGTGGTTTCTGTTGGGGGCCCTCTGATGCCATGGATGATTTCCAGGTTACTGTTTTCTCCAAAGTTTGTTGCTTTTTGGGCTTCGTGTGGTTCAATAGAGGCTGGGAGAGATGCTGTGAAGGTGAACTACAGTTGTTTCTCTAGGCTGTCGTCCATCTGTGCAAGCCTGAGCTCATCGAGAGCGGGGTCAGTGAAAGAAACGAGGTTTTGCTTTCAGTGGTATGAAGTCCAAATTGACAGCCCTATGCCACATCCTAGGGCTCACTAGGTGTCCAGAAGGCTCCATTTCATTATCAGTTCAGGTCTTGGTTTCCAGAGGGATTTAGGGAGATGTATGTTTAGACTGCCATGTTGACTCCATCCACAAAACAATGTGTATATAAAATTTTATATGAGAATCTAACTAGAGCTGTGAATGTTCACCTAAAGCACAATTTAAAAAAATTTACAGCTTGGAAATGGTGTGAGGCAGTTTTTGTATGCACATGGGTTTGTCTGCATTTTCTGATACATGCCATTAGTCTTGTACCAGCAACCCAAAGCTTTTACTGTTACATCTTTTTCTGTCCTGTATCTCAAGTGTGTAATGGACTCAAGTATTTGATAACCTTTGTTCTTTTGCTTAAATTTCAAAGTTTTTTATTTCCAGAAATCGTAACCTGAATTTTTATTGAAATTGCATTAAATGACTCATTAGTCAAAATGGTTACTTTATAATATAACTCATTCTTTCCAAGAAGGTAAACAAATACCATTTATTCAGATTATTGTGTCCTTGACTAGAATTTTACATTTTTTTGCATAGAGGTATTATTTTCTTGTTTCAATGAACTTCTAAACACTTTAGAGTTTGTGTTGATATTATGATGGTGTCTTATTTTTAATTATGTTTCTTAATTGTGTATTTCTAGTATGGAAAACTACTGTATTTATTCAGTCAATCAATCTTAGACACTGCTACCATTAGCAGTAGTTGCTGTGAAGTCACTTCCAACTCATGGTGACCCTATGTGTCAGAGCAGACCTGTGCTGCTTAGAGTTTTCAGTAGCTGCTTTGTCAGAATTAGATTGCCAGGTCTGGGGGTGGTTTTTTTTCCAAGGGACCTCTGAATGAACTCAAGACTGCCAACTTTGTGTTAGCAGGCAAGCCCATTAATTAGATAATGCAACCCTGCTTAATTCTTTTATTGTAATAATTGTTTTTTCCTCCCCAGGCAGATAATTGTATCATCCATAAATAATGACAGCTTTTATCATTTCCCTTCCGTCTTTGCACCTCTTAGTCCTTTTTCTGTCCTTGTGGCATTGGCAAGGACCTCCCATGCTGTCTTAAACAGTTGGCAGTGATAAGAGATATTTCTTGTTTTGTTCATGATCTTAAAGAGAATGCATCTGAAGTTGCTTCATGTGGTCTGAAGTTTGCAGTAGGTTTTGGTATGTAATCTTTTATAGAGTTAAGTTCTCTTCCAGTTTGCTTAAAAAAATATATGTATTTGTTTCAATTGTGCTTTAGGTGAAAGTTGACAGCACAAATTAGTTTCTCATTCAAAAATTTATACACAGATGGTTTTTGTGGTATTGGTTACAGTCCTTTTAGTGTGTCAGCACACTTTGGTTTACCACCTCTGGTTCCCTATATCCACTTGTCCAGCTTTCCTGCCTTCACATCTTTGCTTTTGTGTTTGTTTTTTAAAGTCATAAATAGGTGGAACTCTGTCAAATGCTTTCACAGCATCAGTAGAAAAAAAAATCATAAAACTTTTATCCTTTAGTCTGTTAATGTGGTGAACTGCATTCATAGGTTTTCTGATATGGAACCATTATTGCATTACACTTCTGGGATAATTACTATTTGATGTGCTGTTTTTTCTGTAAACGTCCGGATTTGGTTAGCTAACATTTTATTTAGAATTCTTATGTCTGTTTATAAATTGAATAGGTTTATGTGGTTTTGAATTATGCTACACTAGCCTTGCAGAAGTAACTGGCTGCTTTTGATCTGTCTATTTTCTGAAAATTTAGGTTAAAATGCAGTTTATTCAGAATTACTATCTTATGTAAACTTGGTAGAATTCAGCTGTAAAACCATCTGGACCCTTTTGGGGAAAGAATTGTATCACCATTTTAGTCTTTAGACCTGGTGGACTGTTCAGATTCTACATTTCTCCTTAACTGACTCTGACAGATTTTTCTTTTTTAAAAAACTCATCCATTTCATCTTGGTTTACCAATTTATTAGCATATGAAACTCATAAAATATATTAGTGTACATTATTATATTTGTATGTAATAATACATAAAATGCTCCTTTCTCTTAATTTCTGCTGTTTCCTTGTTTCTGTATTTTCCTTTTATTTTAGTATGATTGAATGAAAATGTACATTCCCATATAAATTCGCGTGATTAGCTGTATGCAGCTCCCATCTGCATTTTCTTAATTTGCATATTCATTCCTGTTTTTCCTGATCAGTGGTGTCAGAGATCTATTTCAGGGGTCAGCAAAGTTCAACCCTCAAGCTAAATGTTTTGGAAGCCAGTGCCCATTTATTTACATGTTGTCTATGGCTACTTTCTTGCACAGTTGAGTAGATGTGGTGGAGACCATGTGGCCTCCAAAACCTAAAATATTTTTCTGGTCCTTTGCAAATGTATACTGACCCCTGGTCTAGCTTATTAGTTCCTAACTTTATTAGTTTGCATGGCATCAGTTCTTGGCATCTTTTATAAGCTAATAAGTTTAATCATTTTTTTGCGTGTGCATACAGAAAGTATATTGTGTGTATGTCTGTAAAATAGCTTGATTTTATTAACCAGAATTTTCAGTTCTTCACTATTTGTGTCTTTCAGTTTGAACCTTGCATTTGAGAGGAATATATTTTAAAATCTCCAACTATATTTGTCACCATGAGTCAGATCCAACTCGACGGCACTTGGCTGGCTGTATTTGTTGCTTTACCTATTTTTTGATTTTTTAACTGTAGTTTAAACAAAAAAACAACCCACTGTTGTCCTTGAATTCATCTGTTTTTTCCTTTACTTTTTGCTTCAACCCTTGGATAGCTCTGAATATTAGAGATCTGAATTCCCTGTCAGGTAATTCTAGTGCATCTTCTTCTACTGGAAAGTCATCTGGTGTTTTATTTCAGATACCCACTGGAACCATCCTGTCCTGTTTTGTTTCTGTGTTTTGATACTGTCTGCTGTCTTCAGGCTATTCACTAGTTTCTGTCTTTGTTTATTGAATGTAGATCTGTTTGTTCTATCCTGTTTTCTTGTTTTATTTGGTTATGTTAAAGCAGGCGGGCTCAGTGCTATTTGTTATTTGCTCGTCTGTGGTCATGATATATTTTACTTCCGTGTCCAGTCGGCAGGGCTAGTCACTCAGCTGTGGTAGAGTGGGCAGATCCACCTGAAGGTGAGGGCTGAGATGGGTTGTTTGTGGCGTGTGCTAGGGCTGGAAAGGCAGGCCAGTAGTCAGTGCTAGGCAGGTGCCAGTAGTCTGTGCCTGTGCTGCTCAGGGCAGGTGGGGACGAGGGGTAGGTTGGTGGAGATTGGTATGAGAAAGCAGAGAGGGGGAGATAAACAGGTGCAAAAAGCAAGTGCTGAAGAGGCTTGCTGTTGAAGTGGAGAGATGAGAGCTGGAGAAAAACAAGAAGATGAAAATAGGACAAGAGAAAAATAGTTAAAAATTGGGAATAAACAAAAGGAAAAGGGAAAACCCCCAGGAGTCCCACCAGGGAAATGTCTCCCAGGCTTCATGGTATAGACTGGCTAGAAGGGGTAAAGACATCACCATGTCGCGTATTCAGGAGACAGGAAAAGAAGGCAGGTATAGAGAGACAAAACTGGGAAATGAAGAAATACAAGAAGAAAACAAAAAAAGGAGAAAGAAATGCCACCAGGGATCCTGCTAATACTAAGCAGTGCTGTACAGCCCAGTTAGAATGGACTCCCAAGGTGCAAACAGAAAGTAAGCAGACAGACAGATACAACAAAGCAAAAAGGGAAAAAAGCCGGAGGATGCTGCAAGAAGAGGCCAAGATGGCACAGGGAGCCAGAACCAAAAGAAATGGAAAAGAGCAACACCGGCTACAGACAAATGGCACATGGTGCTGGGGGGCGGGGGGCAGGCGCAAATCCAGTTGGCCAGGAGACAGCCAGCAGCCTGCAGGAAGCACACAAAGGCAAGATGGGGCTGCAAGGGTGAGGTTAGGAAAGAGTAAACCACTGAGTGATTGTGTCCTGCTAAGAGCTCCTGAAGGTACTGGCTCCTCCTCCCCATCTGCCATCTCGATTGTGGGTGCTGCACTTACTGGCCAGCTGTGCCAGAGCAGCTAGCCAGGAGACTTCTGAGGTAGAGCAATGGGGAGAAGCTGGGGCCCAGGAAAGTGTGTGTTGCTGTTTACCGGGTAGTCCGCCTTATGCTGAGATTTCTCTGCATCTGCTCTCCTGTGTTACCTGTCTGTCCATCTTCTACAGGAGTCCAAGACGACGAATCCACGCAGGGTTAGCTGATAGGGAACTTCCTGTTACAACTCTGTCCTCTGTCCGTTTCATACTCCATTCTGTGTTTGGTTGACATCTTTACCTCTTCATTCAACACTTCAAGAATTGATGTTTGTTTCTGTTTTGCTTAGTTTTTCAGGTCTTTCCTGTGGAGGGATGGTGTGGTCCTTCTGTCTGGCCAGAGGTCTTTGTCTGTTTCTTATTGAGTCTTTATTAGTTGTTGCTTAATACATAGTGAAGACCAATAATAAGCATCTTTTGGTGACATGAAGTTGGAAACACTTCAGTAATTTCCTGTGTTCTTTCTAGTCCTGTCTTGGTTATCTAGTGGTGCTGTTGTAGAAATACCATGAGTGGATGGCTTTAACAAAGAAAAGTCCAGTAGGGTGGAAGTCCAAATTCAGGGTGCCGGCTGTGCAGAAAGTCCTTGTGTTGCATCAGTCTTCTTTTGGTCTAAGAGCATCTCAGTGCAGGAAATTTAGGTCCAAAGGCTGTGCTGTACTCTGGGTGCTGTATTTTGGATGGTATGAGGTCCCTTACTGTGATTGCTTCCTTTTCCCCTTATCTCTTGTAAGATAAAAGGTGGTGCAAGCTACATTCCAGAGAGATGTATTACACTGGAGCAGGGAAGTGACCCTAATCCTCTTTAACATAATCCCATCTATTAATCACAGGCAGAGATTGGGATTTATAGCATAGGAAAATCACAAAATGGAGGACAGTCACACAGTATTAGGATCATGGCCCAGTCAAATTGTTACACATGTTTTGGCGGGGACACAATCCGTGACAAATCCCTATTCTCGAGTGGTGAAAAGTCTTTTCTTCTGCAACAAGGACACATGGAGGAGAAGGCAAGACTGGGTAGGGAGTCATCAGGTGATCCCACTCCAGCAAACAGTAGGCAGGGGGTGGGTTCTTGGAACCCTGGATTTTTTATGGAGCAGAGAAAGTGGGAGCCATCTGGGAGACGAAGCGGTAAATCCAGTGGTCCTGCAAGTCCCAGCCAGCCGCAGCCTGCAGGATATGTAAACTAGAGTACGTAGCTGTCCTCAGCTGTTGCCAGATCTCACCTGGAACCAGGATGGATATCACACCACGATTCTCAGGACTCCCCCCAGAGGTCTACATAGACTTGCCCCGGTCATGTGGTTAAGATGGTTGTGAGGCAACCCCATGTTTTATGTCAGGTGAAGTGGTTAGAGCTTTCTTGCTGCATTATAGTGTGATTTTATTGTCTTGAGAGGGGGATGTCTTTTTAAATATATTTTAGTTCATGTCTGTAATCTTCTTGTTCCTTTACCAATATATAATTTTCTTTGTTTCTTGTATATGTTTCAGTTTTTAGTTATATGGTATTTCTTTTTCACTTCTGTGGTATTCAGTCTTTTGATGTTACTTGTTTCCTTAAAAATGTTCTAGCTGGTACATTGTTGGATCTTCTTTTTGTTTTTTAATCAACCTGAGAATCCTTGTCATATACATTTACATTGTAATTTATTGTAATTACTATTTTATTAGCACTATTTCTGCCATTTTATTTCATATTTTCTACTTGCTGTACTATTTGTTTCCTTTTCTCCCTCCTTTGGTATTTCACTGGGTGAAGTTTTCTTCTGGTTAAAAAAGTATGCATTCTGCTTTGTCTTTTAGGGTGCTTGCCCTTACTCTAGGACGTGTATCTACTTATGTCTCTTTACCACAGTGGAGTTCTTAAACCTTTCGTATCTTTGATTTCTCACCTGACAGTTCTCATAGTTGAATGTCATTTATGAGATGTAACATACATAGTGCTCTTTTTAAAATATATTTCTGTATTTCCTCCTTTCCTTTTCTTTGGATGATAATTCTTTTTTTTTATTTTCTTTTTTTTATTTAACATAACTGAGTGAAAATGTACATTCACATGTAAATTTACATGCCCCGCTATATGCAGCTTCCACTGCTCTCCCTGTCCGGTGACAGCACACTATTCCTCTCTGCTCCATACCTGTCTCATCCTCCCAACAGTCTCCTTTCCCCTCCTCTCCGTCCACTCCCCTTCCTCCAGCCAGAGGTCAGCAAGATGATATCCTATAGATGTATAGAACCATAAAGTGCTTCCAACATATGGTTACTCTGCATTGCCAAGTCCATTCCATTCCTGTCCAAAGAGTGGACCTTTGTTATAATTTATGGGAACGGGCAGCATCAGGGCCGGGGGCCATGCTCTCAGAGGAACCCCAAAACCGCTGGACCATCAATTGAGGTCTTTTAGTGGAGATCTCATGATGCCCCTCTTTTTCTTCTTGTGTTGCCAGTGAGGCTCCTCTTTGTGAGCTCCGTCATGGTTATCACTGGTGGTGGCCGGGCACCATCCGGTTCTTCCGGTCCCAGGTCGATGTAGGCACCCACTCTTGTGGGTCTCTCTGTCTTCTCGGTTGACTTTACCGCATGCCATTTTGGCCCTTGGTGAGCATCCATTCCTGCTGAGTTGGGACCATTTGCTGTGTCCTCGGATGGCAGCTTGGCAGCTTTTAAGACCCCAGACGCCACTCACCAATGTGGGGTGCAGAGAGCTCTCTTAGCAAAACGCTAGTTGTGCCAATTGGCCTGGAATTCGCCTAAGAGCATGGTCCCCCGCCCCCCGCCCTAGCTACTCTATCCTTGCAGTATTGAGTTCAGATGGAAGGAGTACTCAAGTTATGCTGAAGTCCACTTAATGTTGTTCTTGTTCCTAATGTGTGCTGTCACCGCTTTTTCCCAACTAGATTTCTAGTAACTACCTAAACTAAACCCTCCCCCCCTTGCCCTACCTCCCTCCCTCCCCTCCCTTGCAGCTGTCAAAGAGTCTTTTCTTCTATACACAAGTCTGTTTTTGAGATCTTATAGTAGAGATCTCATACAGTATTTGTCCTTTTGTCGCTGACTACTCTCACTCAACATAATGTCTTCCAGTTGAAACCAGGTTAGGAGATGTTTCCTGGAATCATCGTTATTCTTTATCATTGCATAGTGCTCCATTGAGTATATGTACCACAGTTTACCTATCCATTCTTCTATTGTTGGGCATCTGGGTTGATTCCACCTTTTTGCTATTGTGGACTGTGCCGCGATAAACATTCTGGTGCATGTGTCTGTTGGTGTGAAAGGCCTTGAATCTGTAGGATATATTCCAAGTAGTGGAATTACTGAGTCAAATGGTATATCAATATCCATTTTTTTAAGGAAGCGCCAGATTGCCTTCCAAAGAGGCTGGACCATTTTGCAACCCCACCAACAGTGTAGGAGGGTTCCACTTTCTCCACAGCCTCTCCAGCATTTGTTGTTTTGTGTTTTCTGGATCATGGCCAATCTTGTTGGGGTGAGATGGTATCTCATTGTTGTCTTGATTTGAATTTCTTTAATAGCTAAAGATTGTGAACATGTCCGCATGTGTTTTTTGGCTGCCTGGATCTCCTCTTTAGTAAAGTATCTGTCCATCTCCTTTGCCCATCCCTTAATTGGATGGTTTATCTTCTTCTTAGTGATATTTTGTAGTATCTTATAGATTATGGAGATCAGGCGTCGATCTGACATAGAGTTGCCAAATATTTTTTCCCACTCTGTGGGTGTTCTTTTAATTCTATTAATAAAGTCTTTGGATGGGCAAAAGTGTTTGATTCTTAATAGTTCCCATTTATCTACTTTCTCTTCTGTTGATTGAGGTTTCTTTGACAGATTTTGGAGTCTGTCCTCATTGTGTATTAAAACTTCCATTGTTGTTCCTACCTTTTCTTGGATGAGCTTTATCGTTTTAGGTTTGATATTTAGGTCTTTTATCCAGTTGGAGTTGGTTTTTGTATAAGGTGTTAAGATATGGATCTTGATTCAGTTTATTGCAGATGGATAACCAATTTTGCCAGCACCATTTGTTGAAGATGCTGTTTTTACCCCAGTTTAATGTCTTAGGGCCTTTGTCGAATATCAACTGTTCATAGGCAGATGGTGTCATCTCTGGGGTCTCAGTTCTGGTCCATTGATCAGTCTGTCTGTTCTTGTACCAGTACCAGGCTGTTTTGACCACTGTGGCAGTGTAGTATGTTCTAAGGTCGGGTAATGAGAGGCCTCCCAGTGTGTTCTTCTTCTTTAGTAGTACCTTAATTATCCGGGGCTTCTTCCCTTTCCAAACAAAATTGGTGATTTGTTTTTCCATCTCATTAAAAACTGATGCTGGAACTTGTATTGGGATTGCATTATATAAATAAATTGCTTTGGGTAAAATAGACATTTTCACAATGTTAAGTCTTCCTATCCATGAGCAGGGTAGGTTTTTCCATTTATCTAAGTCTCTCTTAGTTTCTTGTAGTAAGGGCTTGTAGTTCTCTTTGTAAAGGTCTGTAGTTTCTCTGGTTAGATTAATTCCTAGGTACTTTATCTTCTTAGGGGCTATCACAAACGGTATAGATTTGATAATTTCCTCCTTAACAGTCTCCTTGTTAGTATAAATGAATCCTACTGATTTACTTATGTTTATCTTGTATCCTGAGACTTTGCTGAACTCTTCTATCAGTTTGAGTAACTTACTTACAGATTCCTTGGGGTTCTCTGCATATACAATCATATCATCTGCGAACAGGGAGATTTTAACTTCCTCTTTGCCAATGCAGATGCCCTTTATTTGTTCGTCTTGTCTAATTGCTGTGGCTAGAACTTCTAGCACAATGTTGAACAGGAGAGGTGACAGTGGGCATCCTTGTCTAGTTCCTGATCTCAGGGGAAAGTCTTTCAGTCTCTCTCCATTAAGGATGATGTGGGCAATTGGCTTTGTATAAATGGGATGATAATTCTTATCAAGGTATTTGATCAGCCTTCCTTCCTGTATCTTTTGCATCTCCTGGATTTGTTTTCCTTAAAACTTGAACAGTTACTCAAAGGTGTTCTTAGTGTGTTACTTGTGTGGCAAACCATATACAATCTTGTGTGCCTAAGTAATGAATGGGTATAAAATTTAGTTCCTTTTTTAAAAAATTTTTCTTTCAGTAGTTGTCTTCCTCTTTGCAGTCAGTATTGCTATTGATAAGTCAGAAATCACTTTGATTATTGTGCCTTTGTAGGCAGACTACTCCTTGTCTCTGAAATTCTCATTGCAGTGTAATGATGGTTTGTTATTTTTCCCTTCGAGTAGGCCAACTTCAGGCGAGCTTATGTAAAACAGAACAAAATGTTGTCTGGTCCCGTGCCATCTTCCTGATCTTTGATACATTGGGGCCCATTGTTGTGGCTCTCAGTCAGCCTGTCTCCTTGAAGGTTCACTCATTTTCCGTGCCCTAGTGCTTATTGTAGCCGACAGGATGCCCTTTTCTTGGGATTGGCCTTTGCTGATGACATATCCAAAGTGAACAAGACAAAGTTTTACTGGTCTCACTTCTAAGGAGCATTCTAGTTTTGTTTCTTCTAAGAGTGATTTTTCATTCTTCTGGCAGTCCCTTCAGTAATCTTTGCCAACACCACTTATCAATTCTTCTTTTGTCTTCTGTCTTCATTGCCCAACTTTCACATGCACGTGAGGCAATGGAAAAGATCATGGTTTAAATCAGGCACACTTTAGTCATCAGAGTGACATCTTTGCTTTTTAAAACTTCAAAGACATCTTTTGAAGAATATTTGTCCAATACAGTACATTGTTTGATTTCTTAACTGCTGCTTTCGTGTGTATTGATTGTTGATCCAAGTAGAGGGAGATTCTTGACAACTTGAATATTTTCTCCATTTATCATGATGTTGCTTATTGGTCCAGTTGTGAGGATTTTCATGTTCTTTACATTCAGGTGTAGTCCATACTGAAGGCTGTGTAGGTTTTAACTTTGATCAGTAACTGCTTCAAGGAGTTAGATTTTCCTCACATCTTTTCTTGTCACTTGAGCTCTTTTCTTCTGACTCCTTGGATTAAAATATTTTCATCTTTCTTTAACTTTGGGAAATTTTATCTCCATTTATGGCTTCAAATGTTTTCTTCTTTCCATTTTTATTGTTCTCTTCTTCACAGGATTCCTGTTGTCTAACAGTGGTTATCCACTAGGAGTGATTTTTGTCTCCTAGGGGAAATTGGAAAGTATCTGGAGGCATTTTTGATTGTGGAAAAACCAGACAGGTGCCACTGACATTTAGTGAATTGAGGCTAAGGGTGCTGGTAAACAGCCTGTGAGGAACTGGGCAGCCCCACACAATAAAGAATTTTCCAGCCCCCAGCTGTCAGTGGCACCAAGATTGAGAACTCTGGTCTAAAGCTTGGTACTTCTGCTCTGTCTTCCAAATTTCTTAATTTTGCTTATCTGTTTCCTATTTTGTTGTCTTTCTCTGCAACTTTTTTTGGGAGCGTATCTTAATTTGATTTTCCAGCTCAGTTTGTATTTCACCAGTTTCTAGTCTGTTTATTCCACTCCACTGATCTATCCTTTATGTTCTTCATTCCAATACATTTTTAGTACTTAACACTTTTAGTTTTTAAAAATTTTTTCTTGTGTTATATTTCTAAGATTTTCCCTTATCTTTTGAAAACATTTATTGTGCTTGCTTATATAAGTTTTTGTCTCTTTCATTCCAGTAATTCTGTTTAAGATGGTATGTGCTGTTCCATATGTTATCTTTTATGGTAATTTTACTCCTCTGATTGGCCTCTGAGTGTGTTGGTACTTTGTCTGGTAGTACAAATTGGAAAAGGGCCAACAACCAGACCCTAGTCTTTGTCAGTCCAGGTGAGTTTCAAGGAAAAGGGACAGGGTAAGTACTGGGCAGTCATGGGCACCAAAGAAGCTGCTGAGATCATTGCTGTTTGCTGCCACCACACCAGCCCACTCCTCTGATCAGAATTTCATCTTTAAAGAACATTCGGAGCACTGGGAGGAAGTGGTTTCCCACGTTGTAACGCATCAGCCATGCTGTTTGGAAAGGGAGATGTGGAGACAGATAGCTCAGGATGCTGGGTCAGTCTTCCTTATTTTCAACAGCTCCCTTGGCACAGGACTTCACACTGCTGTCATGTCACCCTGCTGATGCTGCACACTGGTGGCTTAGGGTTGCTGTGGTGAAGGGACAGAAATGATCATCCCAGGAGAAGACGGGGAGAAACAGCAGAGATCAAAGTCAACCCACCCTCCTGCTGCTGCCTCTAGGGCCCTCCATTACAGCCTGTAGCCATCTCTTTGTTACAGGCTGTGGTTTCTCATGGGTTTTCTTTGTCCTTACGTTTTTGGAATTCGTGTTACCATTTTGCATCTGTTACTATTTCAGTGTTGATTCTGTAGGAGGTGGCCAGCAGCCCAGGCTAATTTGTTGACTTGGCTTAACAGACTTGTTTTGGGGATGTATCTCCCTAAAGGATTTTTCTCAATCTCACAGAGAGAGAGAGAAGAGATAATTCATGTGTTATAAAACTCACCCATTTAAAGTGTACCATTTAATAACTTTTAATGTAATCAAAAGTTGTGCAGCCATCACAACAATCAATTTAAGAATGTTTTCACACCCCAAAAAGAAACTTGGAACCTATTTAGCATTCATTCCCCTTTTACTCCCCAATCTCTTCCCCGTCAGTAGAAAACCACTAATATACATTCTTTGTCTGTGTATTTACCTATTCTGGATGTTTCATACAAATGAAATCATATAATAAGTGGTCTTTTGTTATCAGTTTCTTTCAGTTAGTATAGTGTTGTAGTGTCTCAAGGTTCGTTCAGTGTTGTAACGGGTAGCACTACCCTCATTCTTTTTTTTTCCTGGATTCTACTGTATGGCTGTAAATACCCCCCAACCCCCAAAAACCAGTTGCCTTCATTTCTGACTCATAGCAACCTTTTGAGACAGAAGAGAAGTGCTCCATAGGGTTTCCAGGTAGTGCCTGGTGAATTCAGATTGCTGATCTTTTGGTTAGTAGCTGAACTCTTAACCTTTATGAAACCACACCATTTATGACTTGATGGACATTTGGGTTGTTTTCACTTTGAGTGAACATCTGTGTACAGAGTTTTTGTACAGATGTGTGTTTTCATTTTTCTTAGGTATATATATATACACACACACACACAGATACAATAGTAGAATTGCTGGATTGTGTGGTAACTGTGTTTAACCTTTTGAAAATCTGCATGTTTCTTGTGCTCTACTTTTTTTTTTATTTAATATAACTGAGTGAAAATGTACATTCCCGTATAAATTTACATGCCCACCTATATGCAGCTTCCACTGCTCCTGCTCTCCCTGTCCGGTGACAGCACATCATTTCTTTCTGCTCCATACATGTCTCATCCTCCCAACAGTCTCCTTTCCCCTCTTCTCCACCCACTCTCCTTCCTCCAACCAGAGGTCAGCAGGATGATATCCTATAGATGTATAGAACCATAAAATGCATCCAATATATGGTCACTCTGCATTGCCAAGTCCAATCCATTTGTGTCCAAAGAGTGTACCTTCGTTATGATTTATGAGCAAGGGCAGCATCAGGGCCAGGGGTCATGCTCTCAGGGGAACCCCGAAACCGCTGGACCATCAATTGAGGTCTTTTAGTGGAGATCTCAGGATGCACCCCTTTTTATTCTTGTGTTGCCAGTGAGACTCAACCTAGTGAGCTCCATTGCTGCTATCACTGGTGGTGGCCGGGCACCATCCGGTTCTTCTGGTCCCAAGTTGATGTAGGCACCCACTCATGTGGGTCTCTCTATCTTCTAGGTTGTCTTTACCCCATGTCATTTTGGTCCTCGGTGAGCATCCGTTCCTGCTGAATTGGGACCATTTGCTGTGTCCTCGGATGGCTTGAGCTCTACTTTTAAATTGGGAATCTGGTGGACATTTTTATGCACCCAGTAGTTTAAAAGGCTAAATTTGAGTTCTGACTGTATCACTAATATAATTTATGACCACAGACAAGTAATGTTGCTGTTCTCCTCTACAGAGATAGTTATTCTCAGAGTAGTTCCTGTTAAACTGTACATGTGAATGAATATACATGAGGAACCATGAAATTTAAAAATCCTCTTTTCTCATTGGGTACTATTTTAGTCAGCTAGTGCTGCTCTAACAGAAGCTTTAAGAAAGGAAGGTTTATTCTTAGACAGTCCAGCAGGCTACTGGTCCAAATTCATGATATCCACTCCAGGGGAAGGCACTCCTCCTTTCTTGCTGTGGAAGAAAATCCTTGTGTTCCATCAGTCTTTGTGCAAGGAGCATCTTGACACAGAAACCTCAGGTCTGAAGAACGCGCTCTTCTCCTGGTGCTGCTTTCTTGATGACTTGAGATTCCCAACTCCCTGCTTACTTCCTTTTCCTTTTATCTCTTGTAGGATGAAAGGATAAAGGTAGCGCAGGTGGTCTAGGAAAACTCCCTTTTCAGTGGAGTATGGAGGTAATCCTATGAAGGGATTAACAGTCCCACCCTAATCCTTTAACATACAGCATAGGAAAATCACGGAATGCAGGATAGTCATGAGATACTGGAAGTCATGGCCCAGCCACATGGCTACAGATATTTTTGGAGGGATACAGTTCGGTCTGTGATAGATACCTACCTCTTCCCTGTGCTTATGTTTTAGTAATAAAGATCCCAAGTCAAATCTCATTCAGCAAGCAATAGGCCTTTATATGAGAAATTGGCAAAGATAGCTTAAGTGAGATGAAAATGCTGCCTTGGAGAATCAAGCCTAGTAAGCACTAAACACCGACTTTCTTGAGGACATAGCTGTGCCTGACCTGTTCCCAGCTCTGTCCTTGTGTCCTAGTGCCATATCAGGTGCGTCATCAGTCCTGGTCCATGCGTGTAGAATGAGTAAAACGAAGTCTGAATCAGGAGCCATAGTGATGGGTATTCTGTTGGATTTAGTAGTCCCACTTCCAGGAATGTGTCTTGAGGAAGTGATTTGAACCAGGTCAAAAGATTTTTCATGGAGATATTTAGCTGCCGCATTACTTTAGTGAGGATAAAAAGGAGAACAACCTAAGTGACAGCACACTAGGCAAGTGGTTCAGAAAATTAAAAAGAAATAGTAGAATGGTAGAAGAAATCATCTACATTCACCCCAAAACAGATCTAAAGACTACACAGAAGTATAGAAGAAAACTTAAGAGTGAAGAAAAAATAGATTATATAGTTTCATTTAAAGTATCTACAGACTTGTAACAAAAGCATGAAAGAGGCCTGGAAGAAAATACATTAGCATAATTGCTAGTGTTTTGTAATGGCACACCTAGGAATATCTTATAATTTTAATTTTTCTGTAATGTTTATGATTTAAATTGATTTTTTTTTAAGTCATTTGTTTCTGTGGCTGCTTTTGAACAACAAGAATACTTTGTTCCTCCTTCAGGTGAAAGAACTAGAGCAGACCCTGAAAGTTTCTGAGGCGAAGTTAAAGCAGAGCAGTGAAGTTGTGGCTTCCCAGGAGGCGCAGATTCAAGCACTCGTAAGTGCTTCTAGTAACTTCTGTGTTCTAGGCCCTTGATGCACTCCTTTTATGCCTTTGTAGAAGTCCCGCAGTACTCCCAACTTCTGAAGTAAATCTGGGCCTGGCCTTAGAATCAGTTGTTGTGCTGCAGGGGAGCAGGTAGGCAACAGCAGGTGGTGAAGTCTTGCCCTTCCGGAAGGTCTGAGTTACCCACAGAGGTCGAGTGACTGGCAGGCTGCTGCCGTAGGGCCCATCAGGAGCTAATTTATTCTCTCACAGTTTGAAACCAAACAAACCGTTTGAGTCAATTCTGGCTCATAGTGACCCTATAGGACAGAGTAGAACGGCCCCATAGAGTTTCCAAGGAGTACCTGGTGGATTTGAACTGCCAACTTCATGGAGGCTCCATGAGGAGTCAAACCCCTGTGTACACCTGGGCACATAGGGCATAGTCCAGGCTCTGGGGAGGGGATGTGAAGAGGTTGGCCAGTCATCACAGCCCAGGTGGTGATGATAAATTAGGAACTGGAGAAGTAAAACAGGTAACATGCATTGTATGTTTGCCGTGTTCCAGACACTGTGCTAAGTGCTTTGCACATGTTTTCATTTTATCATTGCAGCAGACGTACAGGGTAAGTACTGTTACCATCATTCTTTAGAAGTAGGCTCAGAAAAATTGGGTCACTAGCTTATGATCTCAGTGAATAAATGGTTAAACCCCATCTTTATATATCAAAGCTCTTGTTCTTAACCATTGTTTTGTACTGTCTCTCCATATGATTCAGCCATAGAGGGCAACACTGAATGGAGTGAGGGAGGACTATGTCTTAGGACAGGATGGTGCTCTGGCCTGTCCCTTGATACTCTGAGGTTGGAGGGCATTCCACCAAGAGCAATCCCAGAATCTAGCTCCTGGCCAGGTCAGAGAACATAGCAATAGGCAGAGCCTACTAGTAGAGAGAAAACTTGCATCACTTGTATATTTATCACTCTTGAGGTCACCTAGGACCAGAAGATGGCCCCCTTCTGAAAACCATTGTCCACGTGAGTAATTGTCCCCTGGTATCTCCCCAGTCCAGTGCAAATGAGGAAAGCAGAAGTGCACAGGAGGAGGCCCTCACTATGCAGCAGCAGTGCGCAGAGCGCATCCATGCGTTAGAGGTCCAGATTGCTGCCCTGGAAAGAACACAGGTGGCTGACAAGGCAGCCACAGAGCATGAGATGGTGAGTAAAATATAGGGATGCAGCCAAGCACAGAAGCACCCTGTTCATGGAGAGCTAAGTCTGTGTCTTAGTGTCTAGTGCTTCTATAACAGAAATATCACAGGTAGATGATTTTAGCAAACAAATTTCTTCTCTTGCAGTTTGAAACCAGGCAAACCATTTGAGGTGATTCTGACTCATAGTAACCCTATAGCACAGGGTAGACTGCCCCATATAGTTTCCAAGGAGCACCTGGCAGATCTGAACTGCTGATCTCTTAATTAGCAGCTGTAGTACTTAAACCACTGTGCTACCAGGGTTTCTTCTCACAGTTTAAGAAGCTAAAAATCCAAATTTGGGGTTTCACCTTCAGCGGGGAGGCTTTCTGTCTCTGTTGGCTGTAGGAGAAGTTCCTTGCCCTCAGTCTTTCCCTGGCCTAGGAGTTTTTTAGTACTGGGAACCTGGGTTCAAAGGACGTATACTCCTAGCTGTTCTTGCTTGGTGGTCATGTGGTCTCTCTGTTCTCTGTTTTGTATCTCGAAAGTGACTGACTTGACTTCCAATCAATATGGCATCATGGATGGAAGCACCATGCTGTCCCTCCATAGCAAAGACTCAAAAACCTAAGTAAAACAGAGATAGGTATCAGTCCTGGAATGCAAAGTATCAGATAAAGAGATAAAGGTCTCAGCCAAAACAACAAATGGAAGAAGAAACTGACAAAAAAGATATGAGAGAAAGTTCCCTGTCCTCTAACCCAGTATGGATTTGCCATCTTGAACACCTATCTGAGACTGGCAGACAGTGAGTACAGGAGAGCAGATTTATGGAAATCTTAGCAGAGGACAAAGCACCTGGTAGCAAGCAAGGCCAACCCCCATCTTCTCCCTACTGCTGGACCTCCAGTGCCTCCTGGCTAGCTGCAGTGGCTCAGCTGGCCAGGAAGTGCAGTGTCCATACTGCTTGGATTCCCTCCACCTGCATCAGAGATCAGCAGGCTGGGAGTATGCCAGAGCTCCTTCAGGAGCTCCCAGCAGGACACAAATGACCACTGAACCAGCCCTGCTGCACCGTAGCTGAGTGCCTGGCTCTGCCCGTTTGACAAAGACATGAAAAATTACAGTGAACACAGGTGAACAAGCAACAAAGAATGTATAGCCCACCTGCTCTGACATAACCATATAAAACAGCCAAGCAGTACAAAACAAACAGATCTATAATCAGAAGTAACTACTGAGTGGCCTGAAGACAGCAGACAATACTAAACACTAAAAAAAAAATGGCACAGGAAGGTTCCGGTAGGTTTCCAAAATAAAGTACCAGATGACTCTGTAGTAGAAGAAAGGGTGCTAGAATTATCTGACAGGGAATTCAGATCCCTAATGTTCAGAGCTATCCAAGAGTTGAGGCAAAAATATAGATAAAATTAGGAAAAAACAGACAGATTCTTGGAAGAATTTATGAAAATAATACAGGAACAAAATGCCAAAATAAATTCACAACTGGAAATCATACAAAAACAGCAATTAGAAATCCAAAAGATAAATAACAAGATTTCAGACATGGGCAGTGTCATAAAAGGGCTGAGGAGCAGGTTTGAAATGATGGAACACAGTAACAGCAAAACTGAAGATGAAACTTGGATACATCTCTGAAGAAAAGTCAAAGAAAAGCATGAAGAAACCTGGGAATTAAGTGGGATAGTGTTAAAAGCAAAAATGTGCAAGTGATCAGAGTTCCAGAAAGGGGGAGAAAACAAAAAACAGAGGGGATCATTGAAGAACTGCTGACAGAAGACTTCCCCTAATAACATGAAAGATGGAAAAGCTGACCATCCATAAAACTCAACAAACTATATAGGGTAAACCCCAAAAGAAAATCACCAGGGCATATCATAATTATATTTTCTAAAACCCAAAGACAGAGAAAAACTTCTGAGAACAGCTCAAGCAAAACAACAAGTCACAACAGAGGAGAAATAGTAAGACTAAGCCCTGATTATATAGCAGAAACCACACAGGCAAGAAGGCAATGGGATGAAGTATATATATATGTAACCTTGAAAGAAAAAAAACTGCTAAGCAAGAATATTATACCTTGCAAAACTCTTGTTCAAATATGATGGTGAAGTTAGGATATTTCCAGATAAACAGAAATTAATGGAATCTGTAAAATCGAAATAAAACTTAGAAGAATTGTTAAAGAGAGTTCTTCAGGCTGAGAACAAGTAACCTCAGACTACAGCTTGAATCTAGGATGCAAGATGGTACCAGCCTAGGAACTGAACTCTGAAGGACTATCTGAAATCAAAAGAATTACAACAGGGAACAAAAAGGGGTTAATCTGTAAATGACAAAAACATCAGAAAAATTGAAGGAATCAAAATGTAAATACAGAACTTTCTAGCCAGAGTCAAAGACAAGGCAGTACCAAGTAACAATAGTCTGGTTCACACCTAGGAAGATGAGTGAATTCAAGGTAACCACAAAGAAAGTTAATAAACCTGTTTATCTAAATAAAGAAGTGTTTTAGTCAGCTAGGACTGCTGTAACAGAAATACCACAGAGTGTATGGCTTTAACAAAGGAAGGTTTATTCATACATAGTCTGGTAGGCTGCAAGTCCAAATTCAGGATGTCTGCTCCAGGCGAAGGCTTTCCCCTTGTCGTTTCTGGAGGAAAGTCTGGTGTTGTATCAATCTTTGTCTAGGGAGCATCTTGGCGCAGGAACCTCAGGTCTGAAGGACACACTCTTCTCCTGGTGCTGCTTGCTTGATGGTTTGAGGTTCCCAATACACTGCCTGCTTCTCTTTCCTTTTATCTCTTGCAGGATGAAAGGATTGAGGGTGGGGCAAGCCACACTCCAGGGAAACTCCTTTTACAGTGGAGCAGGGAGGTGGTCCTATGAAGGGATTCGCAGTCCCACCCTAATCCTTTAACATACAGCATAGGAAAACCACAAAATTGGGGACAGTCACGAGATACTGGGAATCATGGCCCAGCCACGTGGCTACACCTGTTTCTGGGGGGACACAATTCAATCCATGACAAGAAGGAAGACATAAAGTCTCAATAAAATAAAAATCTACAAAGACTAAAGAAATGAAAAATAAATCCACAAACCAGTGGTATTCAGCACAGGAGAACAAGAGGAACAAAGAAAATATCAGCACCACAAGAAACAGCACTACACAATGACAGCAGTAAACTCACGCCTAGGAACAATTACACTGAATGTAAATGACATAAATGCACCCATCAAAGGACAGAGTGTGATAGAGTGGATTAAAAAAAGCAAGATTCATCAATATGCTGTTTACAAGAGAGGCACTTCAGTACAGGCACAGATATATTGACCAAGGACACAAAATTGAGAACCCTGATGTAAATCCATCCACCTATCTGTAGTCACCTGGTCTTCGGTGAGGACACAAAGTCCATCAGGTAGGAAAAAGCAGTCCTGTTAGCAGATGGTGCTGGTGAAAGTTGGTGTGATCTTTATAACAGTGAGCAAACTGGAGGGCATAATGCTGAGTGAAATGAGTCAGTCACAGAGGGACAGGTGTTGGATGAGACCACTACTGTGAAAACTCTTCATAAGATTTACACATAGAATCAATCTTTGGTGGTTACTGGAGAAGGCAAGGGTGGGAATAGGGACAAAAAAAAGAGTGATTGATTCAGGATACATGTAGATAGAGTCCTATTTTATTAATGTAACTTCCTCTAATCCTGCCTCCTTAACGGTGGAGAGGTGGGATTTACAACACATGGGAAATCACATCAGATGACAAAGTGGTAGGCAACCACACAAGACTGGGAATCATGGCCTAGCTAAGTTGACACATTTGGGAGGGACACAATTCAGTCCATAGCATTCTGCAAGTAGTTTGATAGAGAAAACAGCTTCTTCTCTGAACTAAGGATGATTTCACAGAGGAGTTTTTATCTTTCCAACAAGATACCTGTTCATGAGAACAGATAGAAAAAGACTCCTTCTGGTTTAACAAATGGATTTTCTTTTTCCTTGGGCCCCACAGAGACTTCCTGGTGATTTCAGAGTGTCCCACTTAGCTTCTTCCTGTCCAAAATTGGTTTTTCCTCCCTATTGGCCTCTCCTTTCCTATGACCCCCTCCTCTCACACTCTTGCAGTCTGGGAGCTGAGTGCCTGTTTCTCTGATGAGTTTTGCAGGTGGTTCTTTCTTTCTCACTCCACTTCATTCTCATCCCCACCCCTGCAGTGACAAAAATAATAAGGGGTGTTTCAAAAGTAAAATGTGAAAGAGACAGGACTGTACCCACTGGAAACATAGTATTTTAAGACTTTTATTCATACATATGTGTATTCTTCTGAATTTCAGAGAAAGCTGGAGCAAGAAAATACAGCCCTTAAAGAAAGTAGGAATGAATGTGAATGTTCTCTGCATCATTGTCAGCTTGAACTGAAGAAGCTAAAGGTATTTGTCTAATGGAAACAGTTTCACCAAAGGGGTTCCTGTCTCACTCACCACATGCATTTGGAGTGGCCCTGGTGTTTTTTTCAGTAGTTCTGTAGGTGTTTTCTAGAAGTTGTCATATCACATACCTTTCTAGAAATTGGTGTATCACTGAGGGGACTTATCCTCTCAGTGGCATACAACAATAGTGAAAATTATGCCCCTTTTGTAATTAATGTCTTTAAAATTCTGAGTATATGTAGTTTGTCCACATTCACTTAGCTAGTTAGAGGTGACACTAATCTGACTTCTGAGTTCCAGCTCTCTGCATTCCCTGAGAGGCCCAGCTTTTCCTCTGTGTTGTCAACAACAGCTGCACTTAAAGCACTGTTGTCAGAGTAGACTCTTGCTGATTTTTCTGAGACTAGTAAAGCAAGGAAACCCTGGTGGCATAGTGGTTAAGTGCCATGGCTGCTCACCAAAAGCTTGGCAGATTCTGCCAGGTGCTCCTTGGAAACTCGAGGGACCAGTTCTACTCTGTATCATAGGGTTGCTATGAGTTGGAATTGACTTAATGGCAGTGGGTTTGGTTTGGTAGTAAAGCAAGACTTTAGAGGGTCATGAGACCTTTTGTTAGTTTGTAGTAGAGACCACTTACAAGAATGAAATAACTTGTTACTTCATTTGTTACCTTGACTGTTTTGGGATTGTGGGGTTTTCATCAAATGCGGTGTCCTTTCTTCCACTGTGCATATTGGGATGCAGAGGAGAGAGAGATTCTACCTTTTTCCTGCTGGCCTCCAGTGGTCCCTGACCCTTTTCATAGCAACCTTTGGACGATGGGTCATTGCTCTTACTTGTCCAGCTTGGGACTACTGGATAATGACACACAGATCTTGTGGGCTCTTTAGTAGAAATCTTCTCTGAGATCAGAACATCCAGTTTAGTGTCTGCACCTTGTAGCTTTCAGTTATGTTATCTGATAAATTTCTTAGGTATTAATGCAGTAGTGCTGCATTGTAAGAGGCATGTACTTTGGAGTCATATAGTTTTTCGTTTATGCCTTCAAAAAAATTTGAGTACCTTCAAGTACCAGGCAGTGATGTAGGTTTTAAGGATACAGCAATGAACAACACACACTTTCTGCCCTGTGGAGTTTATGATACAGAGGCAACAAACGGTGATAAATGCTGTGAAGAGGATAATGTGGGGTGAGATAGCTGGGCCAGGAGGGCTGTTTTAAATATAGAGAGTAGCAAAGGCCTTGGTGACACTTGAGCAAAGGACATAAATAATCAGAAGGAGCCAGCAATATGAATCTTTGGGGAAGGAATATGCCAGACAAAAGAAAGAGCACATGTAAAGACTGAGGCAGAAAAGACCTTGATTGGTTTTTTTCCTGAAGAAGGCATAAAGGCTAGCGTGACTGAGGGTTAGTGAGCTGAGCATTGAAGAGTATACTCTAAAAATGAGGAAGAGGAAGCAACAAGTGATGGGAGTTTTATTTTAAAGATCGCTGTGCCTCCATGTGGACAGTGTTCTACAAGGTAGGCAGAGACAGGAAGACCTTTGAGGAGATTTTAATGATCTAGGCCAGAAGAGACTGACTAGCTTGTTAGTGGGAAGTCACAGTCAGATTAAGGATATATTGTAGATCTGAAGCCTGTAGGACTTGGCCATTGATTAAAATAAAAGCAACAAGTAAAAAAGGAATTAGATTTGCTTTGTGTAACTGAAGGTTTCTCAACCTCAGCTTTGTTAGCATTTGGGGCCAGATGATTCCCTATTGGGGCAGTTGGCTGTGCTGTGGCAGATTGTAGAATGTTCACTTGCATCTCGGTTTCTTCCCACTAAAGCCACTAGATGTCAGTAAACAACCCCACTTGCAAGAAATGTCTTCAGACTTGGCCAAATATCCCTTAAAACCGCTGCTTCAAGTTGATCCCTACTCATAGTGACCCTATAGGACACAGTAGAACTGCCTCATAGAGTTTTCAAGGATTACCTGGTGGATTCGAACAGCCAACGTTTTGGTGAGCAGCTATACTTAACCACTGTGCCACCAGAGTGTCCAAGTGTCCCCTGTGGGTACAAAATTGCCCCCCGCTGACAACACTGATGGAGTAGTGGTTAAGTGCTACAGCTGCTGACCTTTTGGTTTGAATCCACCAGGCACTGATTGGAAACTGTGGGCAGTTCTGTTCCATCCTACAGGGTCTCTGTGAGTTGGAATCAACCCTATGGCAGTGAGTTTGTTTTTTTGGTTGGGGTACGTGAATGAAGAATAGTGCCATTCTCTGAAATGAAGAGGCTTGAGGTGATATATCAAGAGTAATTCTAAAATGAAAACCACAGTGAAATACTGCTTCACCCTCAATAGGATGAGCATGACTGAAAAAAGGAAACAACAGGTACTGGTGAGGTTGTAAGGAAACTGGCTGTGGAATTGATAATGCAGAGAGGAAAGCAGAGTATTTGGGTATATGAGTGTGAAAAGGGTAGCCTTAGATGCAGCAGATGGCTGGGCATGTGTGAGCTCTGAGACCTTGAGTGAGTTACTGTTCGTCTCAGATACATGATGCTCATCTGTAAAGGGGAGGACTCAGTCTCTGTCTCAGAGGGTATGAGGACCAGGTGGTTCACATTTGTACTGTGAGCAAGCACAAGACGGAATTGATCCATCCTTTTCAAAGGGCCTACTTTTTTTTTTTTTTTGAATTTTTATTTAACATAACTGAGTGAAAATGTACATTCACATGTAAATTTACATGCCCCCCTATATGCAGCTTCCACTGCTCTCCCTGTCCGGTGACTGCACACTATTCCTCTCTGCTCCATACATGTCTCATCCTCCCAACAGTCTCCTTTCCCCTCCTCTCCGTCCACTCCCCTTCCTCCAGCCAGAGGTCAGCAAGATGATGTCCTATAGATGTATAGAACCATAAAGTGCTTCCAGTATATGGTTACTCTGCATTGCCAAGTCCATTCCATTCCTGTCCAAAGAGTGGACCTTTGTTATAATTTATGGGAACGGGCAGCATCAGGGCCGGGGGCCATGCTCTCAGAGGAACCCCAAAACCGCTGGACCATCAGTTGAGGTCTTTTAGTGGAGATCTCATGATGCACCCCTTTTTATTCTTGTGTTGCCAGTGAGACTCCTCTCTGTGAGCTCCATCGTGGCTATCACTGGTGGTGGCCGGGCACCATCCGGTTCTTCCGGTCCCAAGTCGATGTAGGCACCCACTCTTGTGGGTCTCTCTGTCTTCTCGGTTGTCTTTACCGCATGCCATTTTGGTCCTCGGTGATCATCCGTTCCTGCTGAGTTGGGACCATTTGCTGTGTCCTCGGATGGCAGCTTGGCAGCTTTTAAGACCCCAGACGCCACTCACCAATGTGGGGTGCAGAGAGCTCTCTTAGCAAAACGCTAGTTGTGCCAATTGGCCTGGAGTTCGCAAAGGGCCTACTTTTGACTTTGATTTTCCATTTTATTGATTTTCCCCTTTTTTTCTTTTACTTCTTTTAGGTTTAATTTGCTGCTCTTTTTCTAGCTTCTTAAAATGGAAGATGGATATTTAAACAATTGATTTTACACCTCATTTCCAATACAGGCATTTAAAGCTGTAAAATTCTTTCTGTGCCTTGCTTAAATTGTAATATGTTGTGTTTTCATTACCATTCAGTTCAAAATATTTTATAATTTTCTTATAATTTCTTTTTTGACTCAGTGTGCCATTTACAGTCTAGTTAGGAGATAGATACCACACCAGTTATTTGAACAAAGTGAATATATAAAATTTTTAACTAATGTTTTTAACCAGGTGCTAAAATAGTGACAAGATTATCACAGAGGTAAAAATCACAGAATGCAGTTTCCAATGCTAAGCAGGACTTAAGGGAACACAGCAAAGAGGTTAGGATTATTACACTTAGAAATTAAGAGGAGGGGCTCAGGGAGCAGACACGCAGACCTCTGAGGAAGGGACACTGCACACTTGCTGCTGCCATATGTGTTAGGGGATGGGGCA